>JALXJV020000016.1:31921983-32661983 GCA_024633595.2 Lepomis macrochirus | reverse complement strand
AACAGAATTTGTGTGGATCACAGGTTCAAAATACATTTTATCTTTACTGTAGGTTTTTCATTTTTTAGTCAAATGTGGAAACATCCAAACAGAATCATGTAAGAAGTAACTAGGGGATTCAGTTGTCTGTGCTCAGAGGTGTAGAATTGCGAGCCTCTTCTCTCTGAAAGACAGAATTGGACAGTTTTAACACAAACGGAAGAAGACATGGAAACACAGACGTAAGAATCTGTTTCTTATAACATGGTGGGCACAACCGGCCATACCTGAATTATTTTAAACACACCTGGGGGTCCAACTTTTGAGACATATGTATTAAGCTACAGCACTTTATTTTAGAAGTTCTAAAAGCACCAAATATGCAGTGTTTTGTGAAAGTGATTTGTAAGGCATTTTCAATATTTTCCATAAAAGTTAAGCCACTGCACATTGGATTTGATATGCAGCATATAAACACCGTCATAGTATAGAAAAGTTTGATAAACCTGTGGTGTTTTGAGGAGGAAGGAGTTAAGAGGGTAAACTGTGATGAGGGAATAATAGCAAAACTTTACTATCTTGGAAAATATAAGCTGTTTGTTTACAAACCTCTGCAACTGATTTTATCATAGTGATTGAAGTTTGTCTTCATGCAGTCGGAGATTTTCTGTGTGGTAATGAGCAGAGTACATGGAAACAAGGCGCAGTTTATGTGCTTGTATCGCAGAATCTAAATAATAAAAGGAATTTTGAGTCCAAGTGTAGTATTTCAAAGCTTTTCAAAGCTTTTACCAAACCAGCTGCTGTATTGGACTCCATTAAGGAGAAGAACCAGCTGTTGGTCCAACATCACATAACAAGATCACCAACAGCTGGTACTGTGCAGGGGTTAATTAGTCGAGGTTTAACTGAAGAAACTGGATTCTTCAACAGAAATCCCTAAAAATCTTTAAGCCACTGAAATGCAAGTTCTCACTCAGAACGACCTCTGGCCATGTTTAAGAGTGCCATAATATAATTACTCTACCACTACAAATACTACTCTTACAACTTCATATTTACTGGAGGGTTGTATTTAGAAAGATGCACAGTATCACATTAATTTAGCTCCCTGCACACCTGCAGAAAATATTTCATCTGGAAAAATCCAACACTTATGCCCCTTTTCCACTGCATGGTACCAGCTCCACTCGGCTCCACTCGCCTTTTTTGTTTTTCCATTGGGGAAAGTTGTGTCTGCCACCTAGTGTTTTTTTACCCTATCACCTGGCGGATCAAAAATGTGCTTGAATGTTTTCAGAGTTGAGGAGCTACAAGTGCCACTGGGGGAAGCTAGCGAGCCACCGTCGGGGGAAGCTCACAATCACACAGACTGCTGCAGCCAACGCAGCAGACAACTCCAGCAACAACAGCAGAGGAAACTGCTTCTCTGTCTTTAGATTCTGAGTAATGTAAAAAGGTTTTAACTTAAATCAAGAGACAGGTGTGTGTCGTGTTGAACATGACGTCGCAGCAGTTGTGTGTGGCGTTGCTATGACGATCAGCTACATTGAGAGGTACTATCTCTGGGTTCTATCTGCAATGGAAAATAGAGGAGGCGAGGCGAGTTGAGCGGATACCAGTGGTGGGAAAAAGGCTTTAGTCTGACATTGTCCTGACCATTAGCCTACAGGTGTACCGTGAAAACATAGTTATGTATTAGTCTAGTGGTAGGACAACTAACTTTTACATCTGTATTTTTGTGAAGCGGTCTTACTTGCATTACAACAATCTAAGAGTAAAATTAAGACTGAGCTAACACTAGTCTAAACCAGTCTAAAATATCTTTACAAAAAACTGAACCCGGGACCCTGAAACTGAAGCAGCTAAATGGAATTCAAGCTTCATTCATTTTATTATTTACAACTGTGACAAAAGGCCTATTGCTCTGGACAACGAGCAGAAAACACTGTCAAATTTACATATTATGTTCCTCAGTATCCCAAACTTAAACGTGTGTGCCCTGCAGGAACATTCTGACCATATGGTGAATCCTCTGTTGACATATTTTGGCAGTGGTTTAGTGCTAGTCCCATTTTCTCCAAAACCCAAAGCTGTGTAGGCCTTGTCCTTAAAGAGGCAGGTCCCAAAACATGGCAGGGCTTGTCTTGTACTGACCTCCATCTGTTTGCGTATCCAGCTGAGCGATTGCGTAATGCGAGTGTAAACACCCGGCTTGTTCCTCATTGCACAGCCAATTCCCCAGCTGGTTGCTCCAACCAGCTTCCATACAGATGAGTCCTCACAGGCCAGAGGACCTCCGCTGTCCCCCTGAGGAGACACATAGGTGAAACGGTCACACAGGGTTCCAGTCTAACTTGTAAAATCACCAGCCGTTTACAGCCTCTTAAACCAATGACATGCAGGCAAAGAGAATAAATCATTACATTTCCTGTTACTATAATAGAAAAGATTTTGTGAACTTTACAGTAATTTTATTTCTATTTGTTTGGAAAGTTAATTATGGTGACAATTTATTTGACAGATTCCATAGATTGCGGATAGGTAAAATCCTGCTCAAGACTTTATGATTTGGTTCGTATTCTTTCTAAAATGGAGACATTGTTCAGTTGATTGATTGCTGGTGTGACCAAGACACATTTATAGTTAGTGCAGGTCAATTGAACATGCAAAAATGTGGTTGTAAATTACATGTAAGCATACAATTTCCAATAATAAGTTAGTTAGTTTATTAGTTAGTTTTTCCAATCATGATATCAGCAGTTCCTCAGGAAACTGCTTAGAAAATCCCCAGCCTCTTTTTTCTCTGTAAGTATCAAAGGCCACAGTACTTTCTAGCTTTCTAGCTCCTGGAAAATTTCAGGACCTGTAAAATAAAGTTGCTACCGTTATAGTTCAGTATTGTTGCCTCCCTAACAGCAACTATGACTGAAATTATTCTGGCCAGAGAATCAATTCTGAGAGGACGCTTTATTTAACCCAGCGACAGGTTACAACAGTGGTTGGATGTGGTTCTGGAAATTAACAAAAATGGATTTTCTATTAAAATCAAATCAAATCTTCAAAACAAATCGTGTGCAAAACCCCCTTACATAAGAAATGTTACACCTGGTGTTCAGATAGCCTATGTTTACCGTCACTCATAATTCAAGCTAGCGCATCTGAGGACATGGTAAAATTTCAAAACTGACTGAGAAACTGACAAATACACAAAGGCATGCATGTTAACAGAAAATGAATGTCCTCTACGCACTCTCGCACACAAATCACAAGAGACAAGTTATATGATTAACTTAATTGTTGAGCTGAACGAAACTGTCGCCATTCTGAAGTTGGTGTTGGTAAATGTGGGTCCGTGCGTGGACCCACGCATTTACCAACACGGCAGTCACCTTCCCAACGAGCCAACTGGTCCACCTCCAGTGTCTTGCTGTCCATCCTCCATTTCTGCCTCTCCTGGAGGCTGGGCAGGTAGTGACAAATAAATGATGACCAAAAGTGGTCAGCCAGGACAACGGTGCTTCCCTGGGAGGTTGCTGGAATGGTACATTACATTAACCAATGCCACTTTTTCATGTCGCCGAGCTAAACGGCTTTCAATCTCTGTTTTATAGTTTTGTTGTTTTTTTTAATGAAACATAAACTGAAAATGGAGCAGAAACAACAACTATCATTGAACTTAAAGCCAGATGACTCAGAGGTGTTAGTGACCTCCGTCAAGAAATCAAAATTCACATAAGCTTATCTCGGGAGATTAAAGAGTGGGCTAAAAAAGTGGACACAGTCACGGCCACATATCCGGCATCCAACAGAGAGCTGATGCTGTTAAAAAGAAAGTAAGTCCAAAAGGCAGCTGTTGTGTGGTGGCTCCTCTTGTGCTCCCTCACCGAGCCTGGCAGAAACTACTCTTCTCGGGAAAGTTAATAATAAAGGTAATAATAATAATAAAGCCTGCAGGCTAATGTCATCATGTTTTCATTGATTTCTTCTGACGCTGTGTCTTGTTCCAGAGTGGCTTGACACAAGGAATGCGACAGCTGAAACCCAGGTCTTGCATACGTCTGTGCGTGGTGGTTCTTGAAGCACTGACTCCAGCTGCAGTCCACTTTTTGTGAATCTCCTCCACATTTTTGAATGAGTTGTTTCACAATCCTCTCCAGGGTGCAGTTATCCCTATTGCTTGTACACTTTTTTCTACCACATCTTTTCCTTCCCTTCGCCTCTCTATTAAAGTGCTTGGACACAGAGCTCTGTGAACAGCCAGCCTCTTTAGCAATGACCTTTTGTGTCTTGGTCGTCTTTTGGACAGCTGTCAAGTCAGCAGTCTTCCCCATGATAGTGTAGCCTACAGAACTAGACTGAGAGACCATTTAAAGGCCTTTGCAGGTGTTTTGAGTTAATTAGCTGATTAGAGTGCGGCACCAGGTGTCTTCAAGATTGAACCTTTTCACAACATTCAAATTTTCTGAGATACAGATTTTGGGGTTTTCATTAGTTGTCAGTTATAATCATCAAAATTAAAAGGAATGAACACTTGAAATATATCAGTGTTGTGTGTGTGTTTGCGCTAAATACTGGGTCCTAAGTTGTTGTTTTAAGTTTTCATCAGTCAGGAGGTTTTTCCACAGAGCTGAAGTCGATCTCCTCCTCTCCTAAACAAGCCGGACAGCTGATTACAGCAGGTAATTAAGCTCCTTAAACATCATGTTCCTCCGACACTCAGGCTACACAGACCTGCAGCTGGTCTGCAGCTCTTGTTGCTGGAAATGTTTTAATAACCTTCCAAACTGTGTTGCTTTCTCTGTGCTGGAGTTATTTTAAGAACTTGATGGTTTTATCCAGTTTGTTATCCACACAAGTCTCGCCGATATTTGCCTGAGATGTGTGTCGGCATTAAATTCATAGCTGAGAAACAGCAGCCAGCTGCAGCGGTGAGTTTACAGTGAACAGATGATGGAGTTAGCTAAATATTGGGTCTGAAGTTGTTGTTTTAAGTTTTCATCAGCCAGGAAGTTTCTACATGGAACCGAAGTCGGTCTCCTCTCCGAAACAAGCGGAACAGCTGATTACAGCAGGTGATTAAAACTCATTAAACATCCCATTCTTCCAACGCAGGCGGACACAGACCTGAGTGCTGCAGCTGATATGCAGCTCTTGTTGGCTGGAAATATTGTAATAACCTTCCAAACAGTCATGATTTTTTGTGTTGCTTTCACTGTGCTGGAGTTATTTTAAGAACTTTATGGCTTTATCCAGTTTTTTTGGCTACTATTAAATGTGTAACGAACTTTATCGTGTCTCTTCATTATACTCCCACACAACAAGCTGCTTTAACGGTCAAGCACAGCCTGTAGTTTTTCGATATATTCCAGTCAAATCTGATGTTCATTTATAAATGTTGCTCATGGATAGTGGTTACAAATAATGATGCCTGTATGACGTACAGACCTACAGCCTACGTCAGTTGGTTAATTTGCCTAATCTTCACAGTGGGCTGAAGGAACCTTTTAGTTCTTTGAAAAGAGATCTGGCGACGTAAAAGTCCTGGGTACCTTTGGTCGAAAAGCAGCTTAAGTAAATATCAAGAGTGTGCAAAGCTGTCATCAAAGTAAAAGTTCTACTTTGAAGAATGTAAAATAAAAAAACACCTTCTGGTTTGTTTAAAACTTTTGTTTTTTTGTTTCGTTTCCATGTGTGTTCTTTTCATAGTTTTAAAGTATTCAGTATTAAATCTACAATGTAGAAAATAATAGAAATAAAGAAAAAACATTGAATGGGAACTTAAGGTTTGTCCAGACTTTTGACTTGCTACTGAATATCTAATGAATCATTGTTTGTCTTAACATTCTGTGGAAAACTAGTACTTTAACAGATCTCCTGTCAGATCATCATTTAGTTTCAGTCTCTTACATGACCATGTTTAGTTGAATGTTTATCTACAATCAGAACTGTAAATTGTTTTCCCCCCCAACACTGTAATTGTGTTGTCATTTATTTTTCAAAAGGAATAAACTGTAGTGATTCCTGCCGTAGAGGAATCTCAGCTGCTCTGCGATTCTGCAAAGTGAATCTCAGTGAATCCCTGTTTAAAGACCATCTGTACCTGACACGAGTCCGTTCCCCCCTCCAGGTATCCTGCACAGATCATCCAGGAGGAGATGTAGCCCTTGTAAACCTCTGGCTGGTTGCAGGTCGTAGTGGAGATCAGTGGCACCATGGCTGAGCGCAGCACCAAACTGGTCTCTCCTGAAAAATGCATGCCATTTCAAGCATGTAGGTGTCAGACAGGTCAGGTCCACATATATCAACGTAATGAAGTTGTTATGTTATTATGTTGTTTTCCATGTTCAGACTCACCTTCATCCTCAGTTGCTCCCCATCCAGAGATCCAGCACATGGTTCCCTGCTCAAACTCCTCCCCATAGTTTGGCAGGCAGATGGGCTCCACAAAGCCTACAGAGGAGAATTTTAATGTATTGGACCAAGTCTACACAATTGTGTGTATGCAGTTTCCACCATAATCAGCATCAATTGATAATGCAGCTAGTGTGTAATTACAACTAAATCATGTTTTCAGGTGGTGGCTGCTGCAGTTTGGAATGAAACTACACACCATTTAGCAGCTTCACATAAACAACTCCATTTACCCTAAAAGATGCAGATGAAGGTGAAGATGGATGGGAGCCGGGTCCTCTGACATCTGATACACATAATGACTTTTGGTCTCTGTAGGATTAGGGTTATATATAGCCGACTCCAACACGCAACTCAGCAATGATCTTATATATACAGTACAGTAAGTACAGGTGGGTGACCGACCCAGACCCTCAGGGGTCCTGAAGGCCCCAGGTTGTCTGCATGGCAGTTTCTTTGTGGAAACACAAATCCTTTTCTAACACAATGATCATTATGAAATAAATAAAATAAAAAACACCTTCTTGTCTGTACTGGATGCTGGACAGCAGCTTACCTCAGCCTGCATGTAAGTTACAGACTATATTAAAATAATCCAGTTTGATACGTTCATTTAGATTTAGTTATGGCCGTTAATGACATCTATAGATCCAGACTTTATTATTCCCATCATAGAGGCCAATTTATTTGAGAAGCAAATAGTGAACTGCATCCTGTATGCAGACTTTGCATGTGCAAATCACCAGCAGTAAATACTGTGCTAGTACTAATATTGAACCACAAGAGGCCAGACATTTGCAAGCCTTTAATTAGAGTTATGAAAAGCTTTTGATGGGACAGTTAGGTCTTAGAGAACTGGTGGCAACAGCTGCGCAGAGGGGGGTCCAATTAGATTTTTTTGTTATGGGGCCCAAAATTCCTGGCGGCCCCCCGGTGATGCATGAGAGTTTTTGGATTACGCCGTGTCCTTGGCATGGCGTCAAAGTTTGATGCTGATATCTCTACCAAATTTCACATATTTGAAAAGGGTCACGCCCTGACCACATCTACGGATCAAAATTCACTCAACCTCCTAGTGCCGCCTGCTGGAATCAAGAAGTGTCCCTTCAACAGTACAGCCCCTGCACACTTAATCACCAACATGCACGAACCTTTGTGGTACATGTATCATCCCAAGACGCACAAAAAAGCCTCTTGGAGCTATACCTGAAATTAGACAGGAAGTCAGACATTTTTATTTTAATGTGTAATGTCAGTCCATTTATGGCCAATTACAAGGTCCGTACTTTAACAAACTACTCCTAGGGAATTGATGCGATCAAATTCAATTTTCTACTGTGCATTCTAAAGGCATTGACGATGAAATAAAGCTATCTGTGAGTTTTCGTCAATGTGTCCGTGGCGTGGCGTCAAAAATCAACGGTTTGCCATAAAACAGGAAGTTATTATAACTTCAGTGTGAATGCTAAGATTAGTACTTTACATTGTTGACAACAGTACCTTCTTGAACTTATCTACATGAAGATATTCACTCATCGTCATAGTGCCACCCACTTACCGCTTACTGTGAGCTAAGATCAATGACTGATCATGCTGGATTTGCAAAGAAAAATATCGCGAGACCAGGCAATAGTGTGGTTCCAACTTGGTGCAGTCGGGGAAAAGCAACTGTGGCTGCTGGACTTGGCGCCTGCAGCCGCTTTGCTCCCGCAAGGTTTTAATGTCATGTGACATGGTGACATTTTGCAGTGCCGATAAGTCGGACACAACTTCTAACCAGCATGCCTTGTTTTAAGTCCAGCATGCATCACATTAAGTCAGTGCTGCGCAGCACCGCATTAAGTTAAACGCACCTATAATTAGAGTGTGTTGTCTAGCACCACCCAGGGGACACAGGAAGTGATGTTTAAAAACTTTCTGACCGGTCCAAACGAGCAACAATTCAGGGCATGATTCCCGACCTCCGGGCAACACTGCTTGCAGCTTAAATGTACTTATTTTGGTCCTTGTGCCGCTGCAACACCTGAATCATCCTCTTCAGTAAAGTTTTATATAATGACATGATGATAAAGATTATGGTAAATTCATGGATCGCTTTTAATTTTTCCCCATTTACACACATACACTGTTGGCAGCAAGGTACTGGCCTGACCATCACCATGTCAGGAGGAAGTGCCCAAGAACACTTCAACATGTGAACCCTGTGATTAGTGGACAGCCTGAGCTACCTCCTGAGCCACAGTCAGTCCTGATCATTTCATCACAGTGATCTTTGAAGCAAGAGCAAGACATGCATCTCTCCCTGCAAGTTTTACAATAATCTGATGGCATTCACTTCAGACTTGTGTCATGTTGAGCGTAATACAGAAAATGTTATGTGTCTTATAATGTCTTATAATTCTTCACATTGATGGATCTATTATTCCAACTGAACTTCGTGGGTTTCTTTTCGATCTTCTCACTGGTACATGAAGCAACACATCCCATCAACACGGCCCCTTGAGTTTTATTTAACGCAACATCGTTTGATCTGTTAGTTTGAGCAGTTTCAGTGGAATAGTGTGAGGTTATGTGTCTTGCTAAAGGGCACCTTAGATTCTGCCAGTCTGGGCACTAAACTTGACCTTTTGGTGAGTTTGATTCAATTGAAACTGAAACTGCTGAGAAGCAATAGAAGAGGCCTGGACAGCTTTGAGCTATGAATGAATGAATGTATGAACACAGAACAGGTTGAAAAAGAAAGGGAGTATTCAGCAAGGTCTTGAAAAAGGACACAACTACCATTGAAAACGAGTGACGTGGCCAGTTTCATCAGTGCAATGTCGTAGTCCAGTCCTTTGGGCCTGTAGTGAGCATGGTATATGATCTTCTCCACAGCCAAAGAATGAGCCCCGTGGACTGGCAGCTCTGTAAGCCCAACATGGACCATCCACTCGGAGGGGTCTGCAAACCTGATGACAGAAATAATGACATGAAATAATTTCCAACAACTTACAGTACAGTTTTGTCCTTGGCACTTTACTCCTAAACAGAAGCAACTCACAACATTTAAAGAGGTGGTATTATGTTCCTTTTCAGGTTCAAAATCTTATTTAGAGGTTCACATGGTTTAATTTTCAAAAAACACCATATTTTTTCATACTGCACATTGTTGCAACTCCTCTTTTCACTCTGTGTTGAAGGCTTCGTTTTAGCTACGGAGTGATACATCTTGTCTCTAAATGATCTTTTTTGGGAGTTGCACATGCGCAGTTCCTAGTTAAGGACTACTAGCCAATCAGAAGCAGAGAAGGGCGGATCAGTGAGAAGCAAAGGATTTGTTTCAGCTGCATGTTTGTTTCAGCTGCATGTTACCGACCAGCTTGGCTGGAGCAAGAGTTTCAGAGTGCTGAGTTATTAATCTGAAACAAAAGTATCTTGTATCCATAAAGTTTTAACCGAGCTCTGTCTCTACATCACAGTAACAACTTTATGTCCACTGACTGCCTGGAGGGTAGCTAGTGTTTGGAAGGGAGAGGAGAGGTGTGCTGCAGCTCACTGTTTTAGCACCGGTGTTTTTAAGGGTGTGTTGGTTTAGCCACTTGGTGAGCGTTATATGAGGCTCATTTAGCTTTTAGCCCGGTGATCTCACAGGGATGAAAGGGAAACAGACTACAAGAGCTGTTTTCAGGCAGATCAGAGCACAGCTTTCTGTGGGAGATGGTAACTCCCTCTGGGCTTTTTCACTTTGCAAACCTGTTACATGCACAAAAAAGATATATAACTCAATAAAGGAGAGGGAAGCAACCAAAAAGCATAAAACCACCTTTTTAAGAGAAAAACACTTTAAAGGGGTGGTATTATGCTTTTTGGCCTTTTCCCTCTTCTTTATTGAGTTATATATCTTTTTTGTGCATGTAACAGGTTTGCACAGTGAAAAAGCCCAAAGTCCAGCCCAAAGGGAGTTCCCATCTCCCACAGAAAGCTCTGCTCTGAACCGCTTGAAAACAACTCGTTTGTAGTCCAACCCTTCACTTCCTTTACTGACATCACAATGAAAACGCATCATAAAGCTTGCCAAGCGGCTAGCGGGGGTCAGGCACGCCCTCAAACCAAGCTAGTCTTAGCAAAGGCCCTTTGGCTCACCTCGCCTTTGTTTGGGTTTCCATTGTAGAAATGTTGGACCTGTACCTGCTTCCAGGTACTTTTTTTCATATCACCTCACCTCCGTTGAGGTTCCAAGCGAGCTGAAAATGTAACGTAAAGACACGACAGACTGCTGATTAGAGAGAATATTCACTATTCATTGCATCATCATTGCACCAGACAGAGGCCAGCAACAGAAAGTTTATTTTACAGTTTTCGTATCGAATTTCATCACTAAATCCACTAATGAGAAGTTCTGAGGTGAGAAATCAGCTGTGTAGATTTCGAATATTGACAGTTTTACGAGAAGTGATGGCGGAAAAAAAATGTGATGAATATTTTCGGAGCTGAGAAGCTTTGCAAGTGGCGGCGGGGGAAGCCTGCAGCGCCCCGCGGGAGGAGCGTGTGAGGCCGGCCAGCCGCCCGCTTACAGAGCCCTCTGCTCCCGCCGTCACACAGACCACTGCAGCAACAACGGCAGAGGAAAACACATCTGGAAGGTTTTCATACCACTTATCTGTCTTTACATTCTGAGGAATATTAAGACGTTTTAACCGTAGACTGTATATATTTTAAGAGCTGTGTGGATCGCTGGTGTGTGTGTCGCATTGAACATTACGCATTGTGTGTGGCGTCGCTCTCTGGGTACTATCTGCAATGGAAAACACAGCAGGGCCGAGTAGAGTCGAGTCTATCGATTTGCGCTATGGAAGCATTTTTCGGCAAGGCAGCACAGATTGTCAGAACACCGGCAACAATCAGTGTTTAGTCCTGATGGTGAGATGTGGAACAATGATGTTGTGGACTGGTAATAACTTAGACCATCTGCTAGGTTACAGTTGCAGTCTGAAGGCTTTGGATCACACTACCTTGTTTCTTACAACCCGCCCTTCTCTGCTTCTGATTGGCTAGGAACTGCGCATGTGCAACTCCGACAAAGATTTTGTACAAGCATCACTCTGTAGCTCAAGAGCGGAGTGTACAACTCATAGGGTGAAAAGAGGAGCTGCAGCAATGTGCAGTTAGAGAAAATATGGTGTTTTTTTTTTAATTAAACCACGTAAACCTGTTCTGGTACAACCCCTAATTAAGATTTTAAACCTGAAAATTAGCATAATACCACCTCTTTAACCTATTATATACACAACAAATGTAAATCCAAAAGCCAAAAAGCATGATACCACCTCTTTAAATATGAGTCACATGTTACTGGACAGAGTTTGGAGGCCTGTCACCCTGCCAGGTTAAAGGAGTTAGTGGGAAGAAATCTGATTCCAGCTCTTACAACTTTAACTACGCATGTGGGCTTGGACTTTCTGTAGTATTTATGTCTTGTCATGAATTAAGGTAATATATATGGAGCTTTTGGATTGCAGACATTAAATTCCCCACATTGACATATGCTTTTTAAAAATCCATCTTCCCCCCAAAACACTGTTGTAAGCATGTAGCAGATGACTGATTGTGAGTAGTGCTTAGTGACAACACCCAGGTATGTTTTTATTGTGTGCATTTTTGAAATACAAGCTATTTTGTATTATGCTACAAAATGTTCAGATTTTGGCTTTCATTATATTGTTATTTTCATTCAACATGAGGGTCCATATTTTGATTTGTGTCCTTTCTGACATTTTGATTAAAAGACAAAGCACACTGAATAAACAAAAAACTTAATATCTTAAATGTCAGGAAAGAAACCTGACTGGCAACCTAGATATAAATAACTTAACCTAAGAGTCAAACTGTGACAATGTGGGCTATCTTACTTTCCTCAGGCCGAGGAGCTACCTTTAGCTCTAAAATGCTTTTGAAACACTTTAAGACTACTTGTCTTAAGTGTCTCAAGTTTTCGGTTCCCAAAGTTAGGACTGACTAGCACTAGCATTAACTTGGCTAGTGAGGGGCTCTTTAGAAGAGGATTAACTGTAAATAAAAGTAAGCTGTTCAGCCCTGAATATGGTTTTCCCCCTTTCCCCTAAAATATAACCATGTGGGGCTTAAATAAACAACTATTCAAAACATTTCATGTGTAGATTATTAGTTTGCATGTGTGACTCACCCATACACACAGTGTGCTGCTGTAACGATCCAGCGTGATGTTATGATGGAGCCTCCGCACAGATGTTCTCTATTGTGGTGAAGACTGACCTGCCAGGGGAACTGACCCGACTTGGAGATGTTCCCTCCGACGATACGAGTGCTGTACCGAGGCCTGGAGCCGCACTCTGAGGACAGATGCGTGGAGGGTCATAGGTCAGCTCATGCAACTCTCAGTTGCAAACACAATGCTAATTCACATGCAGTGGATTCACACCATGTCCTGGTAGGCTGACACTGGCCTTTACTAAAAATCAGTCAGTAACAGAAACAGTGTTTCTGAGTTTCTACTACCACTGAATAGCTGTTGTGGGTCACTTTGGCTTGGAGAGCTGCTATCAATGAAATTAATTCTCATGTCCTGTTCACTGTCACATGATAAGTGCTGACGATTTTATCAGCCTGGCCAGAGGAAATGTCCCAAGGAAAATAAGTTTTTCCATGAAAAGGGTTAATTTTGTACTGCACTGATTTAGTATTGCACTTCCATAATGTTGGGGAACTCAAAAGACTCAAGGACTCAAAAAAAATCTGATCCAAATTGGGGCTGATCAGGGTTTGTTGTCAGCTTTTCAGAACCACAGAAGAAATGATACAGCAACACAGGCATAGTGTTCCTCATGACAAGTCATGTGATCTTTATGTGGCACTCGCGTCACACAAAGATCACTATAAAATACAGATCAAAAGGTTTGGCTATGTGAAGTTTTGACCAAAGGCATCAGTATCTAGTGATGTGCGGATCAATACTAAAGTATCAATATTTCTGAAACCTGGGATCGATACTCATATAAAGGGATCAATATCTAAACTCAGTAACTTGGAGAGAGTGTGTTTTATCATAAGTATCTTACTGTCACTAGGATGGTCTAATTATACTCTGTTGATAGGAACTACTTTTCGTTCCGCTTGTCATAGTCATGCTTGGCTACGGCTCTGTGACGGAGCTTCTTTGAAGTGAGCCGCTGCAGCTCTTTACGTTTCCCATGATTGAATGCTGGCGTGGCTGTATTTTAGTTGTGAAGGTAATAATGACGCTGTGTGAGATGAGAGTGCAAAGACAATGAAATACTTTGACAATGCTGCAAACCTTGCTAAACATCTGAAATTAAGTCAAAATAATATGATAATGACATTAAACTAGAAATAAAATATGGAAAAATGTACTGGTATCAGCAATTCCAGCCAGGGTTTTACTTGGTATTGGATTGTAGAGGAATTAAGTGGTATCACACATCACTATCATTATCAGCCTTCGCAAGTCCGTACTAGTTTAACCCTAATACACAAAGGCATACATGCACAAATACATACAAGCCACATAAACACTGTCATGTACACAACCTGGTTCCATATCAGACATGTAATTACATCTAACCCTTGCTGTTGAATGCATAAAACACAGATTAAGTTATTCTTATTGGGGTGATTTATAAATACACACTACTTGTTTTAGCAGGCAAAAGTAACAGCACAAACCCACATACAATCCAACAATCCAAGACACACACAGAAACGAACACACATTTGCATGCCATGCCAGAACCTCCACACATGTAGGAGCACATGTGCTCTTCTTGATTCCATCATGATTTAAACAAAATCACTCTGTCTGCAGTATGTTTTCTCACCCAGACATTTCAGAGTGGTCACCTTCCCTGAGTTGCAATGATTCTTACTGTGGCAACAGTAAGCAAAAACAGCAAAAATGGAGAAGCACTACAGGTTATAAGTGTCCAGTGAATTTACAGATCAGGAAACAGAGCACAGAACCCAGAAAGTTTAAATGTAGAAGAAGAATATTCAATGTCAATGAAGAAATGAATGAAGAAAATTTTGAGCAATGGAGAGATTACAAACACACGGGCTAAAGCATGTACAGGACAAAATACTGGTAACTGTAGCCAGTACTGCTCTTCCAACAAAGAAATTTATTCTCTTTTTCTTTATGGAAAACTGAATGCAGGGAACCTCCCAGTCCAGGCAATTCCTGTGTATAAGGCAAACGGAAACACGCCTTCAATTTCAGGAGGAGGACCAGATCCACCATATGTCTTAGCAGGACTGCTGAGATATATCTTTAATGCTCCAAGTATATATTATTTGGGTTAAGTGTCTATGTCTTTAAAGGTATAACAAAGTCAGGTATACCAAAGTTTTTTCTTTGATGTCACCCTCACTACTCCCCAACTAACCCAAAGGATTGACACAAAAAGCCTTATTTCCTGCTCTAATGTGATCAAAGCTTTTAGAGTCAACATAACATAAAGTCAACATGTCAGCTTTTATAATATACTATAGACATTATCCACAGAGTTGTAGAGACTTGACCCACCCTGCTGATGAGCATTTAGTTTTTTTTATAAAACTGATCTGAAAAACTCCAGATGTACAAGGTTTTTCAGGCCACATGTCATTTATTTCTTATTTTCAGTTGTGGTAATTTAGATTTCTTTATTATTTCACTTTTGAGCTTTTGATTATTGTCTAATTAATATGTACCAGCTACATATCATAGGTTCTCCTTATTCTCTGAAAAACACGTGCACCTTTTGAACAAAGTAAAAAAACAAATGCTGTTATTTGCAGGTGGAGTTGGATTAGGCATTCTACTCTTTCAGCTCAAAGTAAATGAAGAGAAGCAACAGACCAGTCCAGTGTAATAGCTGATTTAAATCATCCAAAGCAACACAGATAAATACTGTTAGTTTGCATATTTTCATTCAAATATGAATGTGCTTTTAACCTGAGGGTTGTGATGTTCTGGAGCTTAATGATGTGTGACTGCTGCAGGTTGATGGACACCATGTTGTTCTTAAGCTCCTGCTCAATGGAGGTCATAGAGATGAAGAACGACTCCACATACCTGACAGACACAGCAACACAGAAAGAATTTACAGCTAATGATGAGACAGTTTGAACCTGATGGATATTGGGATGAGACTCACTTTTATACATGGTAATATATAAAAACAAAACCAGCAACTAGTCTCCATGTAAAACACTGAACCTCTTAAAAGTTTTGTACACTGTGCTTTTTATATGCTTGGACATGTACTCAAAATCAGACTACAATGTGCACATGAAGTGCTACACTTCCATTAAAGCGATCCCAAAGATACTGAAGTTTAACACTGTAAAACAATGCGATAATGTAAAACAATAATCTTCCACTTGGCTTTTTATTATGGTCATCTGATGAAACAAACAGCTTAAAACCTCAGTCCACTTCAAATCTCATGTATTTAAATGGGACCACTCATTAGCTCAGTGGGGGTGCAGAATGAAAAGAATAACCAGGCTCAACTGAAAGCGTGACATCCGGCTGGGTTCCCCCTGGGTTCTGCAGTGGTCAATCAAAAATGTGCAAGCACACATTCTTGGTAGATTACGTTGGAACATAAACACTGTATTTGTACTGCCCACTTCATGATTGTTGCAACCAAAGATAAAATTACATTGTGAGAACTACTTGATGTGATCCATCAAATAATTGTTGAGATATTTTACTCTGGACAAATACACTGGACCACCATACTAGAGGGCCACTGTTTCAAAGCTTCTGAACAGTGCAGGAAAAAAACAGATCACGACAAAAAGATGAAAGAAAAGGCGGATGTGGACACGAATCTCCCATCACAGTGTCACACCATAACATGCAGACAGAGCTAGGACAGTGCTAAGAAAATAAGAGATTTGAGCCACAGTCAAAACCTGGAGTATCCTAGCTGTTTGCAGGCAGAGGCCCCCAGCCAGTTGTTCCAGCCCTCTGAGCAAACGGTCATCCACACTCCACCTCTCTGGACCTGCAGGACCGAGCTGCTCCCACTCAGTCGCACTGACAGACAAACAGAGAGAGACAGGTAACATCAAAACAGATTTCAGAAATAATTTTTACCCAGGGTCCATTTAGGGTTTCCTTGAGCTTTCAACTGCATCTCACACCTTCTTCAATAGATGGATTTTTTTCACTTGTTTTGGAGATTAAGAAACTCTCATCATGTGATAGCAGATCAAATGGCATCCTAATGACAAGTGGACTCTGAGTCCCTGAGTCAAGAAACCAAATCCAGTCTACTTTTCCAAACCCTGGTTAAAAGCATTCTCATAAATGCTGAGAGTTTAATTCTGGAAGAACAATGCTGAATCCTTTTATGTATTTATTGGCTTAAAAGCAGCTAAACAAACATTCCATTACGCAGACAATCCGCCAATTTAATAAATAAATCGCAACAATTCCATCACTCTGGAGGACCTCAAAGATGCGTGTTCTGAGGACCAGTGTTTTCACAGAGTGGTCATCGGGAAGCCCAAAGGAAACCTCACAAGGCGGTGATTTTGCTGACATCCTGGACTCAATAAACAAGAAATTGTCCCGCTTTGATGCCCGATTAAGACCTCCACAAAGAGTTTCAGACTTTGTAGGAATCCCTGGAGTTCTGCCAGAAACAGGTGGCTGAACTCGCCGCAAAAAAAACAAGGTCCTCAGAGGTTCAAACTTCAGCGTCAATGACTACTTTCCACGGGACAGACTGATGCTGAGGGCTGTTCTCAATAAGGAAGAAGTTTCTTGGAGATGAATAACAGGCAGTTAACGCGAGACACCACTTCCTGGCTTTACTCACCAAACCCAGCAACAAGTCAACTACATCACACTTATTAACATCCTTTTTTTCTCTCCCCTGCTCATTACCCTGTCAGGTTAATAGTTATAAAATACAATACACGTCCCAAGACTATACTGTGGTCATATGACTAACCTCTCCTGTGATGTTGTGTGTTTTGTTTCACAACTTCTTTCTTTTGTTAATGTTGCTTCCTCCAACATTTATTCGTTGACCAGCTGCATTGTTTTCACACTGTTTATTTCACAAGCAGTCAGGCACACCGTGCCTGACAACTTTATTAGCCTCCGAAGAAATCTACAAGCAGACATTGTCTTCTTGGAGACTAATTTATCCAAGACAGCAGATAAACTCACCACCACAGTTTCCTAACTCGTACTTAGCCTGTTCAGAGTCTCCCAACAAACAGGTGTCACCATTATGATAAATAGGAAAATACACTTCAATCATAATACCTCTGCTGTAGATTCTGAAGATCAATTTATTACAGTTAACATTTCTATTCAAAACACTGATTTATGTGTTGCCAATATCTGTGGCCCAAATGTTGATGACTCCTCCTTTTCATGCTTTCTTCAACTCAGTTGACTTGACCTCACTTGACCCCCTTAATGTTGGGGGTTGCAGTCATGGGTGTAAACCGTGAACTGGGTTCAGTCCTGGGGGGCTCTATTGTTAAGCACTAATGTGGACTTGCTGCCAAACCGAACTGTCTTTGTTTTTATGTCACATCTTTCTAGTTACTGTGTCTTGCCTTGTGTTTTTGAACCTCTGTCACCTAACCTGGACCTGTCTGTTAACTGTCTGCCTGCAAGCTAATTTCATCAATAAATCACTGAAGTCTGCATTCCAAGTCCTGTTTGAATACATGTCCAAAACAAATATAAACGTGTTTTAGTTTAATTTGCTGTTAACTGATATTTGTACCCACATGCAGGTTTGAAGAGTTAAGGAGTGTTTCTATCTCAATGAAATAATACTGTCCATAGGCTTATATGTTTGTGTTCAGTTCATCATCACACACTGAACTGCTGTTAGCAAGTTGTTGCCTTGACAGTAAACATAATTTTTCCATGTTGATACATGTAACTTGACTGAATTGGTGAAGTGTGGAAGAGGATTAAGGCCATGTGTGATTTTTTTTTTTGAATTCTGAGATTAAAGTCAGGATTCTGAGTTTAATGTCAAAATTCTAAGTTTAAAGTCAGAATTCTAAGTTTAAAGTCAGAATTTTGAGATTAAAGTCAGAATTCTGAGTTTAAAGTCAGAATTCTAAGTTTAATGTCAAAATTCTGAGTTTAAAGTCAGAATTCTAAGTTTAAAGTCAGAATTTTGAGATTAAAGTCAGAATTCTGAGTTTAAAGTCAGAATTCTAAGTTTAAAGTCAGAATTCTAAGTTTAAAGTCAGAATTCTAAGTTTAAAGTCAGAATTCTGAGTTTAAATCTCCTGAGAAAAAAGTCAGAATTCTGACCCATTCTAGCCCATTTTTCCTGCTTCTAACACATCATCACATTGAGGGCAAAATGTTCACTTGCTGCCTAATACATCCCACCCACCGACAGGTGCCATGGTAACGAAATAATCAGAGTTATTCACTTTACCTGACAGTGGTCATAATGTTATGGCTAATCAGTGTAGTTCTGGTACAATAATTGAGCCTATTAATAATTCAAAATTGAGCCTCCGATGAAGAACAGAATAATAAATGTATTTTGATTTTAAACTCTAAAATTTGGTGTATTAACTCTACAAAAAACAATACAATCACAATTATCTTTAAAATCTATAGAATGTACAATCCAGATTTTTAATGCCAGACCTATATTGTCTGAGTATCAGTAGGGGCTAATGTAACAATATCATTTAATCCTGGACATTTTTTGTGTCCTTCTGTCAGGAGGAAAAATTGATCTATCCAACATGAAATAAATAAACTGCTACTTTAGCGGTGTCGCACTGATACCAGGATGAGGTGGAACACTTTTTTAAATATTGCATGTTTTCATTTAGACTTGAATGCGACGTGTGCTGCTAGCACAGGCTTGTATTATGTCATCACTTAAAGATGCTAGTTTAAGAAGAACACATACATTATTAATTCTGCAAGAAGAAATTAAATACACAAACCTATACAAATGCAACAACACATGGAGAGATGTCAGAGCAAGGGCGCTGCTTAGTGTGACACCCCGAGTTGTGGGTTCAGGGGCTTGCTCAAGGCATCTTTCAGCAGTACCCAGCTACCAGTCCACACTCAAATCTCTGGTCTGAGATGGACTCCAGTTTCCAAGTCAAGTCCTTACAGACTGAGGTACTGCCTGACTTTGTTAATTGTTCTATATTTGTATTCTTATATACTGTATCTTGGCCATTTAACTAAATGACAGCTCTTTGCTCTTAACACCAGATCTACTCCTGTGTACACGTGTTTGTGTGTGTCTCACCACAGCCAAGCTCATCCTCTCCATTATCGCATTGCACCTCTCCGTCACACTGAGCTGAGGCGCTGATGCACTGAGACGATGAACCACAATGAAACTTCCCCACACAGCTCAGACCAACTGTAGACACAGAGAAACAGAGGCGGAACAAACCAAGACTGAATGAAAAATTACTGGTATTTGTAGGAGGATTTTGAAATTCCTACATTTGGTGGTATCCAGTGATAGCACTACATAGCCCTAGCCAGCTGTTTACTGTGGTTAAGATGACGCTACTGTTTGTCTGCTTTAGATATCTTGTTTAGCTCTAAATGATTTCAGATGTAAGGACATCCCACTGACATTTGTAACAATGCTAAAAAATAAAATTTCTCAGCAGTATGTCGTGTGGCTTGCTTCATGTCTGGATGGTTGTTTTTTATAATTCTACTATTGAATTAAAATTTCAACCAAGTTATAATAAGTAATAAGTATGATCAGTTATCAGTAAATGTGTATTGAGCTGAGCATAGTGTACTCAGTGTCCTGTCAATCTCAATCATACGCCGATGAGATGATGGGCTGGTTTATGTTGTACTATTTGGGTGGAAACCATCCTAATAGTACAAAAAGTAGCCCAAATGATCACAACCTTCCCAAAACATTTCCCCTGCCCAATTAAATAAAAATAGCCCAACTGTGTAAAAAGGGCTGTTTTCACTGTTCATAGGACTTTAGTGACAATCAAATTAAAGCTGGAAGTGTCTATGACCTCATGCACTGTGTGGGTGGCCTCAATTGTATATCAGGTGAGGACAGCATCAAATATTGATAGAGGAAAGGCAGTCCATGCTACAGTTGCTCCATTATTGCCAAATAGACAAAGTTCAGTCAGCGCTGAGCTCCTTACCTCCGAGGCCAATCCCGAGAGTGAGAATGAACACCATGACGCATGAAGCGATGAGCAGCTCGAAGCGGTGGGCCAGCAGTCGATTCTTCCAGCTTTTCCCCAAGTCATCCTCTGTCAAGACAAAGTAGTTCATGAACATCTACAGTGTTTGAATAGTATACGATACGAGCTGCCAACAGTTATGAGATTTTATGAGATTTCTATAATCTATGAAATCAAATCTGTAAGATTTGGTGATCTCTTTCTCACATCATTGTAAAGTGAACTGAAAGAGCATTTATGCCATCGACCAGTGAGGTTAATTACACCAATAGTCTGTTTTCCTTAGTCAAAACCAGAGTGAGAAAGAGTATATTTATATTTTGTCTCTACTCCAAGTCTATTAATTTCTTCTGGAGACTTACATTTTTAAAGACAAGTCACAAATATATAGTTTCATTTTTTAAAAAGGGTTAGGCCACTGTAGCTTTTGGCAAATTTTACTCAAACAGGAGGAAATATTGCATTTGTTGGGGACTATTTTCAGCAGCGGATTAACACATATTTGGTGGTCTAATAAGTATTTCTACATTTACATTTATTAATTTAGCTGACGCTTACATGTCAGAGGTCGCACGCCTCTGGAGCAACGAAGGGTTAAGTGTCTTGCTCAGGGACACATTGGTGAATGGGTCACAGTGGAGGACTGAACCTGGGTCCCTCACACCCAAGGCATGTGTCTTATCCATTGCGCTATCACCACCAGAAAGTTAAAACCGTCTCTGCATTGGCCGGGAGCTGCAGGACAGCGTATGTAGGATTGATTCAAAATAAACTACAGTGTGTGATTACATGGTGATGAAGGAGCATTTCAACCAGTGTAACAGTGAGGCTTGTTAATGTGTTTTTCAGTTTGCATAGGACAATGGCACAGAGGAAGAAGACACATCAAACTTTGGATATACACTTAATTGACCCTTTGCCAAGCCAAAACCCCTTAGTTACTGTTGCTAAGGCCGACAAACTGTCTGCCCTCTTGGACTTATCACAGCGCTGCCACTGTCTATCACTGCACTCTCTGGAGAAATATTGTCTAACTTTTTAAAAAAAATCTCAGAGATCTCCGTTCTGAAAGGAGACAAAAAGGCTGGCATTAGTGATCACAGAGTCAAAGTGAACCACCACATCACCTGACAATTGAGACAAAAGCCAATGTTAAGGATCAAGACTGTTCCTGCACAGCTGGATAGGTCTCTATTCACTATTACAATCAAAAGAGCCTAAACAGCAGGGTTATATAACGTTACAGTGTGTAGTAAGTTAACTAGCATTAGCTAACTAACATTACATTAGAAACAATCCACAGCCTACATATTTTGGATTTGTTTTAGATTTTGTAAAAGGAATAAATCATACTTCTCTTTTCAACCTCTCTGAGTAGAAATTATAATTATTAGTGCACCAGGAACAGTGTTATCTTGGAAAAATACATGAAACGTCTCCTTTTGCCTAAAAGTCAAGGGACAGCAGCAATAAAAGAGCCAGTCCTATACTGTGCTGTGATTGGCCAGCTGCATATTTGGGGCGTGGCTTAGCGAATGGTCAATTAAACACTAACAATACTAGCAATAATATAGGATACATTCCTTATTAGTTTGGATCAAGCAAACTAGAAAGTAACAACAGTCTTATCCAAAACACACTGCTGAGAAGAGGACAAAATCCCCATTCATGTACATATTTGGTATCATTCTAACCTGATCAACGTGACTTTGGAGTTGAAAAAAACCCTCTAAATATGTTTAGTGTAAATGCAACCTAAAACATCTCCGTCATTTTGCCTAGCTCCCTTAGGAGAGTTCTAAAACCTAATGAGGTGATTCCAGGGTTTCTTGTTCTGTCCTTGTTTTCACTTTTGTTTCCATACATAGCTAAATTAACTGTGAACGTCTTCATTATTGATTATTCACCTTTAATAAACGCAGCTGAAAGCTAAGTAGAAATCCCACAGAATTGTTTGTTATGGTAAAGAAAGATACTTTCATGGGAAAGTGACAGATGTAGCACTACTATCCTCATAATACAGCAGGTCAGTCACATCATCTCATATTTCAAGAAGATCCTACTGATCCGATCCTACTTTTGTGCAGCCTTTTCACTATCTGCTGTTTCAGTCTGTACCATTATACCAAGAACATGACAGGGTCTCACCGTGCATAAATGGCTGCACCTTGGTGATTGGCATGGTCGGACTGGGTGCAGCCGGAGGTTGGGGCTCTTCAGGTGTGACAGAATCGTTCTCTGATTCAGCAACAAAACTGCCCAGGGGGCTGAGGTTCAGTGTGTTGGGGGTCTCAATATTGGAGAGGTCTTCTTCCGTTACAGAGATAACCTCTATCCTGGAGGGGTCTGGCTGCTCTGTTGTCTCTGTGTTAAGTTCCTGTATGTAGGCAACATAGAGAGATACCAACTGACAAATCTGTGATAGCAGAGAGAGATGTAGTCTGAGATGTATTTAGGATCAGACTTCCTGCCAAAAGAGATGTTTGGGCAGAAACATGACTGTAAGGCCATACTTTCATCTCACAGTATAGATCTTTGCAGCATAAGGCTTAAGTAACAGGATAAGGAAGAGGATGAAGAGTTCTGCATGATCACTGCCTCGCTCTTGTCCTTACTGGAGGCATTAACAGTGCAAATTACAACATCACATTGCAGTACACTATGCAATGGAAGGTTGATGCAGAAGTTTGGTTGAAAGCCAGATGAAAATTCCTTTATTCAATGCTAAACGCTTGCTTCTGTCTAAATTTGAAAGAAAGGCTTTACATACAAGACTGCTAACGTGATACATTTGCAATTATCTGACATATTTTGTACAGATAAAGAAATATGAAGACAGAATAATATTTTTCTGTTTGACCACCAGCTGGTTACATCTGCTTTTGTAGGACTTGAGGTCCCAGGGGACAAAAGCTGGACCAAAATGGCTCTGACACGAATGAGAAAATAACCAAATTTAGCTACATCCAAAACAAGCCTTGAAACCGACTGGAAACAGGGTCCTCCTGGAGGATTTATCCATATATCTATTTAAAGAATAGATGTTCTGTTTATCAACTACTGTATTTGTTTCAGCACTAATTTCATTTTTTGTCCACTTACTGTTGGGGGAGCAGCAGTGTTGGCAGCAGGACCTGCAAAAAAGAGATGGTAAACACTGGAATAAGTTCAGATGACATCAACAGAGGAAAGAGATCAAATAGAAGAAAGGAACGAAGAAATGATAACAAAAAGGGAAAAAGGGAAAAAGGAATCCTTAAGAAAAAGATTGGATGAGTGCTATTCCTGGGTTTGACCAAGTTATGTCCAACGTACTGATCTCTACGAAGTTTTTCGTCATCATGCCATTGTCCACACTCAGCTGCAATTTGTCTTATACCAAATGCCCTCAACTCCCCTTTCCTCTCTCCCTTTTTCTGTCACCTTCCTCTTTTCCCCCTTTTTCTTTCCCCTCTCTCTCTGTCTTAATTTCTCCCACTGTGGCTACACTTTGGTACAAAGAGACACCTGAGCAAGTGAGTGCTACCACTCAGAGGGGGATCAGGTGACCCTGCACCTCCCACTCTGTGGATAGGATTACTTGCGTGTCCCCAACGTAGAGACAGGTAGAGGAGGAGGGAGGCTGCCGGTCACTGCCTGGACACCGTCCAGTGGCTTCACTGTCCAGCTGCTTTCCTCAAATACTATAGCATGAGTCAAATATCTTAAAAAAGTCTTTCAAAGGTTCACCCCCAGCCGCGCAGATAGTTTGGGTTTAATGTGACATGGTTTTGAGATATTTGCTCCTGCTATCCAAATATATACAGGAGAATGAAATGTCTGCTGTGTTGGTTTAAAGCAGTGGAAACCTCCATTTGAAAAGCTCAATAGTATTTTTTGAAAATTGTTCTGAGTGAGGTCTGTGGAGTATTCAGAGTCACTTTGTGTCTGTTCCCGTTGAAAGATATTTAATACTAAAATAATTTGCACGTTTTCAGATGATCAAAGATGTTTGTTTTTTCAGTTTTTCAAACATTTCTAGGAGCCAGACAAGCCTTTAAGCAAAAACACTAGGCCAACGAGCTACTTTCTCTAACAAAGCTTTTTCTTATGAAAAGAGTGTAGGGAAGCAGGAGGCAGATCAGTTAGCGGATAAGCTAACAGATCAGGCTAGCTTGTCCGCTAACCTTCAGTCTGTTTGTTTCCCAATTCTGAATTTGTGGAAAAAGTTTGGTTATCTAATAGGAGATAAGATCTAATCATATGGCAACAGACTATTTCACGAAAATTGATTACTAGATAGATAGATAGATAGATAGATAGATAGATAGATAGATAGATAGATAGATAGATAGATTTGTTTATTTAACACTGCAATGCATTCTAAAACAAAATACAGAAATTAAATAAATCATTAATAAGGTACAGAAACCGTCAATGAGTGCTTTTACATTTTAAAAGGCATTTGCTTTTCACTATAGTCAAACCCAGTTTTGTGTGAACATTCAACTCTGTTTCATCTAGTCATCCATCAATATTTCTAACATACAGAGAATTCTGTATCATTCACACTACTTATAAGGAACACAACTCTTCACAATTAGTGGTCAGTTTCAGAGTTTCATGTGGAGACTCCTCATCACTGAAAGTCAATTCATAAGCTGTAAGCAGAACAAGCGGTAACCACAGCTCTGACATATTTGATGTCATGGTGTCACATTAGATCCATTGCCAATATACTCATAGTATTTAGCACAGCTTTAAAGACTAAAAGCTATTTTGAACAGTTTCAGTATTTCCCATGCAATCTTGAAAATTAAAAAGAACGATCCTGTGTATTGTACTTTGAACATCATTTTGTCCCACGGTGAAAAACCACATGCATTATCATTCACCACAAGCAGCTGTAGTTTGTTGAATGATCCTCAGACTGTGTCAGGTTGGTTAAGTTGAGTAGTTGCAGGATGAGTGGTCGTGACGTCATGTTTGAGTTCACTGTCCTAACTTACAATTAGCACATCCCAACAATTGGTCTCATGGACACGGTCCTGGGTGAGTTTGTTTTTCCATGTGGCAGTATTAGGCCCAACCGCTATGTGGGGGCCAAATTCTAGTCTTTCCTTTTCTCACAAGCTGGAGATGCATTGTGAGCCACCCTATATTCCTAATTTGGCTCCAATTCTGAAAAAGCTGATCAGATTGTTTTCCGAGGAAGAAAGTGGGTGCAGGACCGGTGCCGGCCCACACTGTTGCCCTTCTTGAGCTCTCCCTTTTGGGAAAGAGCCAGATAGATGCCTGGGTGAGCCAGAGAGGAGTAGGTGGTGTAGTGATTTTCCTCCAGGTTCTCCTTCAACAGGCAGTCGTCAGAAAACTGCTCCTGGAAAAGACAGTTCGGAAGATATTTAATTAATTATTAATTTAATTACCTGACTGTGTTTTGGTTCCTTTATGCAGCCCTGTACTTGTCTCATGAAGAAAGTCTCTTATCTTGTTGTCTTTTTTTGACACCGGTCTGATAAAGTGCACTCTTTCTCTCTTAACAACACATGTTATAAATATTTAAAGCATGCTGTGAGCTGTGCAGAGGGCTACATACCACTCCATATGCCAGTCCTTCTCCACTTATACAGAGGTACAAGCCACTCTTGACTCCTCTGATTCCAACTACTCCATGGTCCATAGCAAACACCTTCAGCCAACCTTGAGGAGATGAAGAATTAGCAGGGTAAAGCAATGCATACATAGGTTTTGATACATTCTTGGACATATCACAGATATAGCCAATAACTTTCACATAACTGCATCTAAAAGTAAAAACAAAACAAGAATACTGCCAAACAGTGAATATACAGAATGTAAACAATGCAGGCTTATGAAACTTTAACACATGGTCATAAGTGTTATCTGAACTCACAGTACTGTGTGGGTTTGTGGACACCTCCCACAGTGCCGCTTGGCAGAATCTGGAGATGGTAGCCAATCCCAACACGACAGTAGAGCAGCTGCTGATTCACTCCTTCTCTGATTGGATGAGGACTAGAACCTGCATTACAAAGAGATTATTGGTTGTTTGGAATAGATTACACAGTTTAACCAAGTGGGTAAGCAACAGCTGAAACAGTGAAGCCGACCAAAGCCTGCACGGACGGTTCCATGTAGGCCCAACATGGATGTCATGTGCAACGGGATGTTGCACATGACATCCATGTCATGACAGATGTAACTGTATTGCTTAGATTATAAACTTTCAGTGAATCTAAAACAACTATTTGGCCATCAGCAACGCTGTGTTGATGTTTGACAGTTGAGCCTCGTAGGTGGGCTGATTAAACAAAGACACTGAGCCATGAGACTTTTTGTTGGTGCAGCTATGCAGCTACCAGAATTATGGTGTTTCTGCTGTTGTTCTACATCATCAAACCACGGTTATACTGTGCGATCATGCTCAGTAGACGTTGGTGCCAACAGGAAGTAGCCCTGTAGTATTTCATACTGTAGTATCCATTCAAATCAGCGGGGTGGCTTCGTCCAGAAATATACTGTCTATGAGTTTAACTAGTAGTCCTCTAGGAGGAAATACAAAAAACAGATTCTGTTCGACAAATGTAATAAATACAGAAAATAATTTGGTAACATCTTGCAATAAAAAAAAGGTTAGGATAGGATTTTATACATCACTCATAGGTCATGTTATTGTAATCACTCTTCATGCTGACACTGGATGAGAAGAGAGTCCTAGTTCTGGAGCCTATCTTAAACTAATTTGGCTAAATCAGACAGTTTCTTATATTAACTTCAGTTCAGCTGAAGAATGCGTTTTTACATGGCCACGATCAAACCCAGTCTCATTCAGAGTGTGCATGCATCATTTCAGCTGGATTTTCATGCCTTGGTACTGTGACGACTTCCCCAGTCTTCCTGCCTGTGTGTGTCTTCTCTGTTTTGCAGATGCTGGGTGTGGCTTGTAGGTGGAGCTGGGAGAGTCCAATACATGTACCTGCCCCTCTGGGTTGGGCTTCCTAGAGGGCATAAAACGGGTGCCTTTCTAGGAATCAGTATCTCTACTAGCCTGCTGCTTCAACCTCAGCCTTTGTTCCTTTGTTCCTTCCGCATTACACTTCATTCTGACTTTTGCACATGTAAGCAATAAGATAAACAATGGTTGTGTTCCATTTAGGTGTTCCACTAAACCTTGACAGAGTGTGTTTGTGTGTGTGTGTGTGTGAAATGTGCCCCTAAATATCATAACGATCTCAGAGTTTCACAGAGTTTCATGTATGACATATTTTATGTCAGTTGAAGGCCGTTGCTCACTGTCTCTTAATACACATCCAGTCAAACCATGGTTCATGGGGGGGGGGGGCAGCCAGCAAATCAGCCACCCAAACAAGCAGTGGAGGGAAGCTTAGGTCGATACACTGGATGCAGCGTGTGGGAAGAATTAGATAAACAAAAGCAAGACAAGTGAAGTGGAAGTGGATCGCTGCACACTGCATGCCGATCAGTATTGGGGAAGATGTCAGTCTTAGGAACGTTCTTAAAGTCACACCGCAGTCTCTTGGCCCCATGGGGTTACTCAGTGCTCCGGTTATCAGAAAGGGAAACAAGGGCTCCGTGAGTAAATGGCAGGCGCTCTATCGAGAGTAACCATGGCAACGGCTTCTGTGCGCTACATGGCTGTAGCCTATTTCATCTCTTAAAATCATAGGCTACATAACTTTACTTGATAGGCCTTCATCTAGTTTTGCGGTGATGCTCTGCCATATGAATTCCCTCCTCTTGATGTCCCATTTAGTAAACAGTAATACATTCCCGCAAGTCACAAACAGCGAGGATCAGTCTATCTTTCAATAATTTGTGCTGCACATCATGTACAAAATGTTCAAGACAATTCAACTTTGGCAGCGGGCATGTGCGTGAGGCAACCGCCCACGATATTGGACTTCACCTCGCTCTAACAGGGACACTTGCCACTGAACACAGACTGTTTCTGCTGCTCCCTGATAAAAGAAAAATGTTTCTGCTGATACTTCTTCAGAAAAAACCCCAAGAACAAATATTTATATGTTAACCTGTTGCTCAGAAGGTGCCTGTTATGACGTTGTGATCGTGGCTGGACTTGATTTTAACTTGTTTTAACAAGCTAGATAAAAGGCAATGCCCTGGTTTTATATTTGAATTGATTACATTAATGTTTAAGTTGAGATTTACAAGAAATATTTTATTGCTACCATGTAAAGGAAATACCGCTGGGAAAAAGCACCTTATTTATTTAAAATGTTTTTAAAGTGCTTTTGTGTATGTAGCATTACATTTTAATTAAAAGTGAGCAATCCACTACTAATTAATTATTCAATTTTGCGAATAACAATGCGATTAATCGCATAAAATCGATTAAAAATTTTAATCATTGCCCAGCACTAGTAAAATAAAAATTAAAGCTCCAAGCAGTGATAGGCGGGCCCTCCCACGTGTAGTGCGTTGAGGTGTGAGATATTCTGGAGCTCTGCCAGTGTGGCTCTGAATTTGCAACCCGCTTCGGATGCTGCACGAAGGTGTTAATCATCACTTCCTGTGTCCCTTTTGAGGCACTACATCAGCTATGACTATAATTGAATATTGGTATGTAGATGTGTTTGGGGCGTGACTGTTGTCAAGCACATAAACTTTGGTGCATGTAAAGTTTGGTGCACATGTACAGTGAAGTTACGTCCTCTTTCATGGCGAATCATCAATTTTGGATGCCAAGCCACAGGCACAATTTGAAACAATTGTTTCACGAAAACTCACTGTTTGTACAACTTTTAATTGTCAATAGTTATAGAATAGACAGAAAATCTGAAGATAGTCAAACTAATTCTCTAGGACGAGTTCCTTAATGTATGGAGTTTGTAGAAAATCTGGAAATAACCATAAAATTCAAAATGACCGACTTCCTTTTGGGTTTAGGGCATTGCTCCAAGAGGTTTTTCTGTACATCTGGATACATGGACCACAGAAATTTCGTACATGTAGGTAAAATGTGCATGTGTAAAATTTGGTAGAGATCTGAGCATGTACAGTCAAGTTACAACAACTTCCTGTGTGTGTTTGAAGTTGATCAGATTAATTCTCTAGGAGGAGTTCGGTAAAAAAAAGTCCCCTGTAAATGGTATAAAAAGGGTTAAAAGTGCACTTTCAATTCAAAATGGTGGACTTCATGTTGCGTTAAAGGTATGGGTCCTTGAGGCTTTTTTGTGTGTCTTGATATGATACATGTCCCCAGAACATTTCGTGCAGAACAAAAAAATCCCTTTACGGTTTGAGCTCGGGCCCTAACTGAATCTGCAAGGAGCATTGAACAGGCCCTCGCCCATTTGTGCGCCTCTGGTGGAGCGACAGCTGGAGTCTCTACATGGCAGGCCACCTGACATGGTTCTGAAGTTAACACTGCACATATTACACAGATGATGTGAAGTGTGGTTGATGTCAGATACTTATTCAATTCAAAGTGTCTGACTTCCGGTTGGTTTAGGGTATAGCTCTCAAAAAACAGCTTCCTGTTTAATTGCAAATAATTACTCACCAAGGCAACAGCATTTGACAAGGATGTTGAGATGAATGTGTTTAACCTGCTATGAGGAGCATAAGTGCCTCACTATGGACATTTGTGTCTGCTAAGGTGCTAACTGGGGTTAAAATCCGAATTAGGCATAAGAAATAAAGTTTGAAACATGTCCTTTCCAGATGCCAGTAAGTGGTGCCATGACTATGACTGGATATTGACATTTAAGTCTCTAAGAGGTTTACTCATGGATTTTGGGACATTTCAGACCATGTCTAGTCCATTTACATCCTACTTCCTTTTTAATGGCAAAAAATAAATTCAACGGCACACCATGGGAACACCATTTGACCAATCAAAAATTGCTTCACAATTTAACATCGCATCGACCAGATGACGATCCATCAATCTCTTACATTTCGGAAAGTTAGGTAAAACATATGGCAGAGGCTGCTTTTTTAAAATTTTGTAGGGTGCACTATTGAGCCAGTTTTCCACAACCACGCCCCTAAACCATATCAGCCAATACAAAACAACCCCTCTGAGGAGCGTGCCAAGTCCCAAGAGTGTTTGACGATCCCTGGCCATGTGATGGCACAGTCCCTGCCTGGGCCCCAAAAAAGTTTCTATAGGGTTTCAGTTTCAGTAGTGACCTCACACATTTCGTGCTCAGGCCCTAATAGTTGTTATATAGCCTACTGTATAATATGTTTTGCATTGCAGATGTCCACATAAAAACATCTCTGCAAAAGTATTAATAAATCTTATATTCAGAGCAGGCTGAAGCCTGAGCTTCTTGCTCACTTTTAGATATTTACCTCATTATTTGAAATGTTGGTTAAGTATGAACATCCAACATTTAACATTACATATGACAAAAAAAACATTTATAGGAACTCTTTAAATGAAGGATGGTATAGATCATCCTTCATGTATCATCAGGATGATATATAGATGAGGGAATGTCTTGTGGAGGGATGCTCCAATCAAGATTAACAGACTTGAGAAAAGTGTTCCCACGTGTTCACTAACCTTTTTCTTTCAACAGCGAGTCCCTCATTAGCAGCTTCCAGAGGTCTCGGAGGCGAGTGCTGTGGTCCTCACGTGAAAACGCTGGTTCTTGGTTCTTTGCTCCCACCGGTCGTTCACACATACTGAAAACGAACAGCAGCAAGCCAGGCAGCAGCAGCGAGGAAACATTCATAGTGAAACACATCAGACACCTGCCAGCAGACCAAGCAATGAAGTCCTACAAACAGTCATGTCCACTAACAAAGGGCCACAGTCTTTTGTCCGGTCCGGTGAGTGTTTGCGTCAGGCAGGTCCGGGTTAAGGCTACTCTTCCACTTCTGTTGAGCTCCAATGTCTTCTCTGCTCACCCCCTCTACACACACTTCCTGCTTTTATCTCCTCAACGCCTCTTTCTAGACTGAAGCACTGACTGACAGGGACACGGAGAGATACTCAACTGTACACTGTCATCATCGGTAACATATCAGTAATCCTACCAAACAGCTCTAACACATTTGATGTTCTCTGAAGCTGCTGCAGGAAGCAGCTTGTTATATTTTCACTGACACAATTCACCTGTAACTGATCCAGTTTACAGTTTTACTTCAAACACTTCGAGATGGGGAAAAGTACAGTCAGATAAACTTTGACACTTTTCTGTTTGGGTGTAACCTGTGTATATGAACATGTTTTTATGTCGCCCAATCAGGCCTCTGACGGGCGAGAGACATGCAAACTGTCTGTTCAGTATCACAATCACTAAGATTGGAGACCGAGCTTAGCTGATAAAGGAGCAGAAACATTTTTAGAGGCAGAAGAACACACTACAACACACAAATATAAGTTCAGAGATCCTTTGGAAGGTAACCTCAACTTTGTCACATTTGGTTGTTTTACATTTTACAGTATTTTGCAGCTTGACTGGAATATACTCATGGCCAAAGGAATGTGGACACGTGAACATTGAACCCAAATGTCATTTCAAAACCAGGTTTATTTATCAGCTGCTAGAACAGCCTGTTTTCTTCTGGTTTCACTTCTTTCACCGGATGTGGAATGTGTGATTTGCTTCCATTCAGCCACAAGAGCATCAGTGAGGCCCAGCGCTGATGTTGGGTGATCAGGTTCCAGTTTGGGTTCGGGAGGCAGACACCGTCTCTACATTTAAGAGTAGGCTTAAGACTTTCCTCTTTGATAAAGCTTATAGTTAGGGCTGGCTCAGGTGAGTCCTGAACCATCCCTTAGTTATGCTGCTATAGGCCTAGACTGCCGAGGGATTTCCCATGATGCACTGAGCTCCTCTCTCCTCTTCTCTCTCTCCCTCTGTGTGCAACCTCATCCCATTAATGCATTTTACTAACTCGACTTCTTCCCTTTCCCGTGGTCGTGTGCTTTCTCGTCCCTCTCCTCTCTCCTCCTGTCACTTCCTGCAGGTGTTGCTGGCTCTGGAGCTGTGGAGTCTGGATCTGTGGTTGCCGGTCACCTCCTGCCCCCGTGTTCCTGCTCGACACCCTCTGCTACAATTATTTTTTTTCTAGTCCTATTGTTATTTTTGTTGTTATAATCATTAACATTATGATAAATATCTGTACCATTTTTCATTTAGTCTATAGCAACATTACCTTTACTGTCTGCACCTCTGTGTGTATATTGTGTAAGCCGCCTCCCTCCCCCCTCTGTCTCCTTCCATCCCCCTCCCTCTTTCTCTCTGTTCCTCTCTCTCTCTCTCTCAACCCTAACCGGTCGAGGCAGATGGCCGCCCACCCTGAGCCATGGTTCTGCTCGAGGTTTCTGCCTCTTAAAAGAAGTTTTTGCTTGCTTCTGTCACCTAGTGCTGCTCCAGTATGTGTCCAAAGTATGGGATTATTTCAAGCTCTGAAATGTTACAGTCTGTACACCGTTAAACGAAATTTATGTCGCCTCGGCAACAACTTGACGGCATCTGATCAGAAAGCACTCGGTCTATCATCAAGTACATGGAGCAGACCACAGACAAAGTAACATTAACAGCAACTTTAACATTTCAATGAAATCATGATTTAATTAATGAGTAGAAGGCTATCAAAAGTAAGCAGCAATCTTCAGCTGTAAATTTACACACATGCGTTGTTCCCCGCCGGGTTGGGCCGTGAGTTTGGGTTGTAACATCATGAGGGGGTGTCGCTGCCAAGTAAAAGTACTTCTTAAACGATGCATTGATGAATTGATGAAATAATCTGTAGAAGCTTTGAGTACTAAAATCATTGTTAGCTGCAGCCCTACAAACAGCATGGAAATTCAGATCAGCCCGCTAAACTTCACATTTATTTTACCTGCTAATGGTGTTACAATAACAAGACAGTGTGTCTATCAAGTGACCAGTAATGCTTATACTTTCAGAGTTTGCATTAAAAAACTAATTTGTTTGTAGGCTATTGCTTCACAACTGTGCACACAAATGTGTTATTTGATAACTAACAGGCTAAATACATATTAAAAACTTTGCAGCATTTTGCCACAAGCTAAAATGATAGCTATTAGCACTACTCTGTGTTTCTATTGTATTTCAAAAAATTTAAAAAGACATTTTGGTGAGATTTGTAGATCGCTTATCTAATTGAACAAAGTGGAGAGATGTTCTTCATTTACTTTGGTATTTTACTTCAGAAAAGAGCTGATCATTGATTTTAGGAAAAGGAAGATAAAGACACAAATTCAAATTGAAATTAGCTTTATTGGCATGAATGTGTAACAATATTGACATTATATTTATAAAAATAAAGCATAATACAAACTACATAAGAACAATCAACCCTATACATTTCATTAAACAAGTAATTAAAGCGTAAAGTAATTAAATTGTGTGTTTGTGTTAAAAAAATAAATAAACAGTGGGGATGTGAAAACCCATGATCCGTTTGAGCTTTAAACACCTGACCCTGCTGGGATTCCTCATACCCCATCAACTGACTGTGCAGACCACTGTGCAATGTATAATATAGGTTTAGTAATATCCATCCATTAACCTAGCTGAGTGTATTATTGCTTTTGTATGTTGCCCAGCATGGAAAGATGATGATGTTTTGAAAGCAAATCTGTGCGAAGTGAACAGGACAAACTAACACTTATTGTCTACTAACGTTATCCAGATACCTGTACATTGTAAGGAGTGTCATTTTTTCTCAATGAGCGAAATGACCTGGCCCTCACAACACAGCCTGTCTCACTCGTCCAGACTGAAAAATCATTTAACATTAGCTGGAAGCTGGATGACCCTTGTTGTCACAATTATAACACGTTCGTTTACACAAAATGTAACACCACCATGACAAAATACAGCACGATTAATTATCAGCAATTTTTTAAATTGCAAATCTAGACAATTAAATGAAGTTTGATTTGACTTACATTAGGGCTAACCGTAATTTGACATTTGTCGGCTAACTAACGTTAGCACACAGCCTATGACCGGCAAAATCGTTAACTTACCTTCAATATCAGTAATGTAGCCCAATAAGCCACGCAGAGAAAAAAGGATTGCAATTAAGAGTCAAATGTACATGAACTGATATGCTGTGTTTAATTAATGTTATAGAAACAATGTGAAGTTTTATGTTGCCATTCTGATTTTGATACAGGACTAACAGAAACAGTGTTTACAGGAAATGTGTATGTATGAACATTTAATCTGGGAAATATATCCAGTGTTTAGACTTATAATGAAGTAAATGTGTACATGTCTAACCAGAAAATTGATCATAGCTTGCAGTACGACAAAATGTGAGATGAAATGCTAACTTTGCCTGATGCACGCATACACAAGTTTTTCATGTTTTTTTATGGACAATGTAAAGTTTGTCATCATCTTATCTCTACTCGGTAGTAGAGAAAAGAGGAAGTTGTTTCAATACACTGTGTTGGAGTTTGAGTAAATGCTCTGTATTTGTATAGCACCTTTCTAGTCTTTTTGACCACTCACAGCGCTTTTACACTACTTCTGCATTCACCATTCACTCACTGAGCCTAAGTGCTCAAACAGAAACTAACATTCACTCACATTCATGTTCTGGTGGAACAGCCGCCAGGGGCTTGGGGTTCAGTGTCTTGCCCAAGGACACTTCAACACACAGCCTGGGGGAGCTGGGGATTGAACCGCTGACCTTCCGATTAATGGTTAACCCGCTCTACCTCCAGAGCCACAGCCGCCCCAGTAAAACAGTGTTAAGTGACTAATCGAAGCTTCAAATGTGAAATGTCACTGGTGCTTTGGAAAGCACTCCATTCGGTTTGACAGTTTTGAAAATTATTACAGCTAAACTCTGTGATTGGCACATGGGATAAGCAGAGGAGGATATTAGCAAAATATGGCAATGTACATAAGAAAGACGTAATCATAAGTTTCATTACCAAGAATTTATGTAATAAAAATATTGTAGTTTAATGATTAAGTCGCTCTCCAATCACATCACATTGCACTCACATGTCACATACACATCCACCATAAGGCTTAAAAACATGAGCCCACAGTGGCACTGAGACTAAACCACACAAAATTCATGATCTAGACTTTTTGCACATTAACATCTATACTTAATGCAGAACTTCGGTAAAAAAAAAAGTATGCTGGTTTAATGATAACACCCAGACTTCTTGGACTTTTATAATGCATGAGACTAAAACCATTAATAACAGCAACGTGTGGTGGCGCTTCAGTCTTATGGGACTGCTTCATGAAACTTCTATATCTCTTCCCAGAAGGCAGCAGGGTGAACAGGCTGTGGTTGGGTGGGTACTGTCCTTTAGTATCCTTTGAGCTCTACATAGACACCTCACATCAATAATGCTGTTTATGCAAAATTTCTACCTTACATATAACTTAAAAATAGTAACAGCAGACAACTTTTGCCTCTTTTAAGGTGGCAGGAGTGAACATCATCCTCAACATTTGTTGTGTTATGGTTTCACAATGACAGCTGGAAAACAATTAAGTACAAAATAGAATGTAGGTTCTACAGGATTTTGTTTCCTGGGCAACCATCATGTTTTTCTAAAATGATGTACATGTTTTTAGGCATTTTATTATCTCAAACAGCTGTTGTAAATGGGTAAACATCACCTTGATAACATTTTACTGAACCAACTTGGAGAAATCCCACTTTTAAATCTCCTGAAAGGCTGGAAACAGACAGGCAACACAAACAGCAACCACAACACACTCCAATGACCAGAGGGCTGTTTCACAAAACCAAGATAAGGGATTCCAGTTTGGCTTACAGTGTACTTCTAGTTCACTAAATCACTAAATCACTTCTCTTTGTAGTTGCTGGATTTCCAATGTCCTCAGTGCTTCTTTTTATCTCCATATCTAAGTCCAAGTCCTGTTTTTTATTTTGTTAATTTTTTCAAGTGTGTGCAGTTCAGACATCTGACAGTAAAACACATAACAGTTAGCACAGCAGGCAGTGCTCACCTGTGGATGTCCTTATACTTAGTACATTGGCAGACTGGGTGTCAGACTGTAGGACTACAGCCTCAGGGTCAAGTTACATACAGTATCATACAGTGTTTTCTATTAGCACCACAACACTTTTTATCTATTATCCATAATGACTAAACAAGTACACCATTTTCACACAAAATTGACAGACCTCCAGCCTCTCTGCCAAGCCTACTATATAAATACACACTTTTTAAAAGTATTTGTCAAAAATGTTGCCTGCAATATAAAATAGGAAATAACTGAAAAGGCTTTAAGAAAGGTTAATAAGAAAACATGCAGTGCAAACAAAGAAAGATATGTGCATTGTCCAAAAAAGAAACTTAAGCTAAATGAACAAGCTGCTGATACTGCATTATATTTTTATATTTTAAATTGAACATTTTTTGTTTCCTTTTTATATAAATAAAATTTATATAAAATAATTTCCACCATAAATTGGTGTATAATATTTCTTCAGATGTCAGAAAATTAAGTGTGGTTGTAATTAATACATTTGCTGAGTGACATATTAAGGTCACTTTTAAGGTCTGACATAACGTTACTATTCATGGTAACGTTATAATTAACAGTTTCAGTTAGGAGCAGTGATTCTTTAAGCAACTTACTTATTAAGTCGGCCCTCTATTGTCTTCCCTCTATTGTCTTTTCTCTGTTTTAATACTTCGGCCGTGTTTCTTTCTTTTTTTATATTATGTTCATTTTTTCATCAAAAACCTTCTTTACACACAGTGAGTAACAGCAAATAGAGCATGCTGCACACGTCTTTTCCATTTCAGCATCAATGAATCTGTGATCGACAGCGTGGTCTCTTGAAGAAAGTGGTTGACGCCCATTTATCTGAATTACTTCAACCTGGCTTGACTTAGTTGCACCTTCTGAGCCTGGTTTGGCCTTTGTGAAACCGATAAAGCCAGGATGCTCTGATCGGACTATGTCAAGCCTAGCTTTATCTCTTATCCTGGATTTCTAAATTTTGTGAAATTTTGTGAAACAGCCCTCAGGACAAAGACTTAACAGAAACACCAGGCATATATACACAGGGACTAACGAGCAGGGAGGGAGCAACACAGGTGACTGGGATCAAGGTAACGAGGCACAGAGACAGTAGGGGAAAACAGAGAGGCAGGCAGGCAGAGTGATAACTGGGGCAACAGACGGAACACTTGACAGACATGAGGCAAAATAAATAACCAACACAGACAGAACACATGTTACAAAATACCAGACAAGAATCTAACTTCAGACAATAACAGAAACCCATGTAAACAGACAAACACTGACCAACTATAACACAGGGATCATAACAGACAAAACCTAAATGAGAACACAGAACGAGAACACAGAGTACCGAGCAGACTAAACTAAAATAATGCAGACAAAGAACTAGAAGTAAATACTAAAACATGAACTATGGCACAGGACTGGGAACAAAGACATGGAACCAAAACACAGACTAAATAACAGATACTGAACTGACAAAACAATAAACTCAGGACAGGATCGTAACAACGCCACAGATTACATAAAGACTATTAAATATATTTGAAATTTTACCAGTTCTTCAATAGGTTAGTTTACCATTGTCATTGCATCTGCTTCCTACTGTCTTCCTCTATCACAGACACACATCTGGTAACATTTTACTGCACAAACCTGGGGAAATCATCCTTTCAAATCCACACAGTTACATTTCTCTGAACTTTAACCTTTCACCAGATCAATTCCTCAATAGGTTAGTTCGTTGTCTTGGCATCTGTTTCCTGATGTGGCCCTCTATCACTGGCTAGTACCACTCAGGCTGGATCACTAGTTAACAAGCTAACTGTGCATCATGTAATAAGGCTCAGATCTCGTCACAGCTGCCCGGGTTTCAGTCTGACCTGTGGCCCTTGGCTACACGTTGCCTTCCCCTGCACTTCTCTGGCCATCTGAACAACTGGCTGAAACTTCACTTTTCCCGTCACAGTAGGTAGACGTTAATAGATTACTATAAGAAAGTTTGTATTGGGTGAGGAGTAGGATCTCCACTTATCCTCTGCTTTCATGCACTTTCTCCTGTGTTTCCTCAAATGAAGACATCTTACCTTCACTCATTGCTTTATTTGGAATCCACTGGTCGTCAATTATCTGTCATTGTATAAACAGCTGCATTTATTAATTGTTCACAGCTGTCTTCACTCATCCATTCCGTGTCTAGTAGTTACTGGGTACGTGTGGGTATTACATGTTTTATGTATAGAGTCGCTGCCCTTTGTTTACTGTCATTTTGGGTATCTGCTCCTTATTATACCTCTTACGAGTGGAGTTCAGGTCCAGCGATGATCTCTCTAATGAAACGCCACATTGACTGGTGACAGTGGTTCCGTGTAATAATTAACATTATATTTCTCCAAAATGAGCTAAACTTTAACTTACCATGGTGGGGACATGTTGAAAGTGCTGCTGTTTGCATATATAATTTTACTACATTGACAACAATGCAATTGCTTGTGTTAAACTTCACAGACTTTACACATCAAAGTGAGTTTCCAGGTGTTGGGGAGTAGTACTGCGTATGTGAAACAAGTTGTATAAAGCCTTGTGTGTCTCCAACTGTCTGCAGTTGGGTTGCATTATGGGTAATGTAGATGCAAGATTCTGATAAGGAAGAAGAAAGTGTGAAATAATGAAATATGATATATCTGGTTCTGCTGCACTGATTTTTTTCATAAACTGTCCATCGTGACTCCGACAATGTTACAGGAGTTCAACGCTAAATCTGCAAACTACTCTTTTCTTTTAAGGACTGATAATCGAACAAAAGCTCCAGAGCAGCCAGTAAATGGACCTTGTTGTAAGATTTCTTTGTCAATGGACAAGCTGTTCTTTTTTCATTAGTCCCTCTGTAGCCCTGGTGTAAACTTTCAAAAGAAAGTTTTTATGCTGCTGTTCACCCTGCTGGGTTAACCACCATCTGATTTAACATGTTCTAATAAATACTGAAATATCTCCTGGAGTATCCCTGTAGAGTTAGCTTCTAAGCCTGGCGTACGCTTTCCAGGAGCGGTGGGAATCCTGGTCGCTCTGTTAGAACAGATGTTTATTTGCTAGCTTGTGCATGTGCAACAGGAGATTTGAAGTGCTTTGGTGATATGCAGGAGATTCATTATGTGACTTTTGACAATATTGTGGTGACTTCTGATAGTACACTGTCTTCATTCAGCACACGGTGTCTGATACAACACATCCTATCTGAGATAAGAAGGAGCAGAGGCGTTAATAGAAAGATTATTTTATTCATTAAATACTGGTTCTACATGGTCATTGGATGATGACAAAGGCAAATATGAGACATGAGGTGAATTCAAACTTCAGAGGCACATAAGAAAAGCATAAGTGGAAAAGAACTTTTCATACACAGAGTCAAGTTTAAAGCTGCACTGAGAATCTAAACACATCAGCATGTTAGGAAGAATTTAAGGACTGGTTCATAAAACTCCTCAAATGAAACAGCAGCAAACAACACAACATGATCAGGAAATTCAAATTGTTTTAGTCTTTCAGCAGGTATGGGATCACTTTATGGTCAACATGAAGACATGGGTGTATTTGTTTTGTTACAGCTAGTGCAGCTGCTGAGTACAGCTTTAAATGTGTAAAGTACATATAAGCCCAGTTCTGACTAGATTTCATATGTAAGCCCCCTGTGAGTACAGATATTAAAGATACTGTCATGATTTATAGGTTTGTTACAGTGTTCCTGCATATTTTACATATATTCTGCATATCATTTAGTAATTGTGATCATTTTTGGTTGTTATTGGTGCTGTAATCACAACGTAGCTGAAGATTATGCAAAAATATATAAAACATTAATGAGCTACTTTTGACTTGAACAATGAAAGGCTTTGTGTTTCTCAGTCAGCTGGCACATGTGGAAAGCACAGCGTGAATGTAAAAGCCAGGACTCTTCTCACAGGGTTTTAGATCAGTCCCAAGTGTCGGTTTCTAACCGTATTAGCCATAAAGAAGCGGGATGAAACAAATTGGAATACTAAAAGAAAAACTCCGTACATGTACAGTTAATGTGTCATCATCTTATATAGATGACGCATTTCATTTACATCAAAAAACCATACCAGTCATACCAGGGCTAAGAGGCTCCTTTTGCTCTCAGCTTGGACAGCAGCATCTCGTTCTTCCGACACTCCTGGTGACAAAACAAAACAGGAACATCTCATCCAGGGTTCCTTTACTAAACTATTTAATGTATCCTGAAACATTTTACCTGATATTGGCTGACCAATATATATTTTTCACCAGTGGAGTTGGACAATTTCAACAATAATTTGGGTTTACATGTTCCAAGGGTCTGCAATAGAGTCGACCAATAGGGGAGACAGGGTATGGTTGTAACACTTTATGCTTCAGCAACTTTTAAAACCTACCCCAACACATGCTGGGGTCACTTATAACAATAAGACACAATAAACAAAAACAGATGCCACACTATGTGATAAGCTTCAAAAACAGGTAGAGATATCAAAGAACAATGTTTCTCTCTCAGTGTAACAGACTTTGTGTGATGACTCGCACACCTGTGCAGTCTGTGTATGTAAATGTATCTATTGAATAAACTTACTTAAAAGTATACTTAATAAATACTACTAAAATGTACCTAATCAAAGAGCATCTCTGTACATCCTTAGGTCTAGCTAAAAGAGGTGTGTGTGTGTGTGTGTGTATATTCTTATTCAGCGTCACAGTCAGTGGGCTGGTACTCACTGGTACGCAGAACCAGCACTTCTATATTTTACTCTTTGACGTATTGGGACTTTTTCTTGCACAGTGGAATTTCTCACAAGCTACCTGTACACTTCACTTCACCGATGGAGACGGACTATGGATAAGATGCCGATACGCACGGCAACATGTGAACAACATGTAAATGAGAAGTAATGGTCAAAGTGCTGAAAAATGGATGCTGGTAACGCTGGAGTGCAGGTTTGGTTGGCCCAGACTGCAACGGACACCAAATATTAAAATCAAGAAAGTCCCTAATTTCATGTATAGGAAACACTTTTTAAAGAAGTGTTACAACCCACCCCACCCCTGTCAGCCAATGTTTAGTTAGCTGTATTTCTATAGTGGTTTGAAATTGAAATTGCATCATCTGTTGCCTAAGAAACTACATTTCAATCTAATAAGTCAAACAATTCTATCTGCAACAGTATAGATACTAAAAATATAGTCTTGGTAAAAAAATACTACCTCAAAATCTGTTTTTTCTCTATATATTCTGAATGTACCTGTTTCCAGACTTGATAACAACCAGGCCTGATCGGGGAGGAAGTAGGTACATACTGAAATGACCACCTAACTGCTATCTTATCTCTAATTGGTGGAATTGGTGTTACAACTCTCTCCTGTTACAACCATACCCAGTCCGCCCGGTCAGCATGTCTGATATGGACCGATTTTATCTTATCACATTCTGCATCTCTACTGATGCATTTGTCAGCTGATAAGTTCTTGTCACTTATCAGCTGACAGGTGTGAGACAGAAACAGAAAGATGTCTCCATCACAATTTGTCTTCCAGAAAGCACAGATTCACTGTCTCCCACAGATGTTTTACAGATATTGGTCTAAAAAAAGAGTGTTGGTGTGGTTTTGAACCGTAGGACAAAAACACAAGTAACTCACTGAACCATTTTTAAAAATACAGATATTGTACTTGATTTTTTGCATCTTTGGCAAACATGAAATCTTTAGGGTATTTTTGAGAAACTTGGTAAATATGTCACTGCAGAGATTTTTGTGTAGCTCTGGTTGTCACATAAATCACATAAATAAGGAGTCATTTTATACTGACTCCATGCCAACACCTCTTAGCTGATAAGTAACCTAAGAAGTGTCCTTCAATTCATCCATAACTAATGAAGCACAAGCTGATACTTGGTTGTTTTTCTCACCTCTTTAAAGTCCTTAACAGTTTTGAAGTAGAGCCTCTGCTTGTCGAGCAGCTCCAGGTATTCATCATTCAGCTGATCTCTCCTCATTTTGTTCTCCTGCTTCTTCTTCTCCATCTGGAAAAGCAGATGTGCAGGAAAGCAGGTGTCACACAATTGCTGCAGCAGCTTGTGTTGTAATACTGTTGAACTTGTCCCCTGGATAATTCTGTTCCATGCTGAAACATCATCGTCTGCTCCTGTTTGTTCCCAGATCTCAACAATCAACTTGGTGAGTCCTGTTTTCTGAAAATAAAAGCCAGGTTGTATATAGTGAAAAAATCCTGAGACCTATACCTTGATGCGATTCTGTTTGATTCCCTCCACTATTTGCTCCATCTGTCTGAGGAACTGCTCTTTGGCTGTTGAAGACGACATGGCCCTGGACAACAGTACAGCAGTTTTTACAACAGAACCAAACTAAGACACATACTGACAGAACAGACAGGTGACAGGAAAACTCAAACACATCAGTGCTTCATATTACACACACACAACAGATGAATTTTTTTACTTACTGTTGGAAGTTGTCGTGAATAGAATTCAGCAGATTCACCTAAAAGAAATTAAAGCACATTTCTTTCTTATTAATATTAAGAATATACATTTGTCTGCTGCTGGCTTTCATCATTTACTAGTTCAATGTGTCAACTAAATCAATCAAACTGGACAGATTTGCTAAAATTACAGACAAAGCTCAAATCAAAATTCTACCAGCACATGTCATTATACTGGCTATTACCTCCTGTGTTGCTAACAGCTGGCTGCTGTGGACTCTTACCTCCTTCTCCAGATAAACCTTCTTGTCGTCTAACGTGTTGTACAGAGTGAAGAACTGCTTGGTCTCTTTGTGTGTTGCAGAAACTGAAAGGCACAAGAATGAGAAAGTATTTAATGTTGTTTCTACTTTTCGAGACATTTCTTGTTTGAGAATGGCACGTTGACTGTAGGTTTGAGAAGCCCACAGTCACACCTCTCTCCCACTCCAAGTCCATCTAAAAACAATCACCTTCCCTACTGCCACGCTCTCACCCTCCCTCTCTGACCCCTCACCTGCACTCATGATCTGTGAAGAGGAGGTGAGCCAGCTCTTCCAGAGGCAGTAGATCAGGAAGCCTCTTGGCCCCGACAGTGTCTCCCCATCCTGCCTGAAAATCTGTGCAGACCAGCTGGCCTCCATCTTCACACAGATCTTAAACAGATCACTGGAGCTGTGTGAAGTTCCCTCCTGCTTCAAACGCTCCACAATCATCCCGGTCCCTGAAAAACCCTCCATCTCTAGAATAAATGACTACAGGCCTGTCGCCCTGACATCTGTAGTCAAGAAGTCCTTTGAAAGACTGGTGTTGGCCCACCTAAAGGACATTACAGGCCCCTTGTTGGACCCCTGCAGTTTGCCTACAGCGCTAATAGAATATAGAAATAAAACCTTCTTCTTCCCGGACATCCTCAGCACCAAACTCAGCCAGCTCACTGTGCCAGCCTCCACCTGACAGTGGATCACAGACTTCCTGACTGACAGGAGTCAGCAGGTGAGGCTGGGGAACATCACATCCAGCACCCAGACTATTAGCACTGGCACCCCCCAGGGGTGTGTGCTCTCCCCACTGCTCTTCTCCCTCTACACCAACGACTGCACCTCAACACAGCGGTCATCGGCCTCATCCGAGACGGAGATGAGTGGGCCTACAGACAGGAGGGTGATCAGCTGTGGAGATGACTGTGGACTTCAGGAGGAGCCCCCCACTCTGCCCCCCATCACCATACTCAACAGCCCTGTGTCTGCTGTGGAATCCTTCAGGTTTCTGGGATCCACTATATCCCAGGACCTGAAGTGGGAGCCCAACACTGACACCATCATCAAGAAGGCCCAGCAGAGGATGCACTTCCTGCACCAGCTCAGGAAGCTCAACCTGCCTAAGGAGCTGCTGATCCACTTCTACACAGCCATCATCCAGTCTGTCCTCTACACGTCCATCACTGTCTGGTTTGGATCTGCCACCAAAAAGGACAGGGACAGACTACAACGGACAGTCAGGACTGCAGAGAAGATCATCGGTGCCAACCTGCCCTCCATTCAGGACGTATATATTTGCAGAGTCAGGAAACAGGCAGGAAACATCACTGCAGATCCATCTCACACTGGACAAAACCTTGTTCAAATGAACAACTCCTGTACAATAACCCAGTAACTCTGCCTCTACTCAGCCATCTGTTTACTGGTTACCACTTTTTATTTGTTCATCTTTCTCTATTTCAGAGGAGTTTATACTGTTATACTGTTTACCAAATCCACTTACCTCATGTACATAATACTTATTATTCACTCCAGCATCCTTTGCACTATGCTCCATCATACTGCGTACATGTGTACCAATATCTCACATCCACCTCCAACATGTACATAATAATAATAATAATTAACTGCTGCATCCTTTGCACTCTGCTTATTGCACTATTGTCTCAATCTGTCTATACTGTTTCTGTTTATAGTGTGTATGCATGTTGTATTATTGTAAGTAAGCACATTGTGAGCATTGTACAATCCAGAGTCAAATTCCCTGTATGTGCACACATACCTAGCAAATAAAGCCGATTCTGAGCACAAACCTGTGGTTAGACCAGATACTGAGGAGGGACCCACCTTGGCTGTATAGTTCGATGAATCTCTTCTGGTACTGGGTAAGCTCTGCCCTGCTCGGCACCTCGTCTATCTTCCTCTGCAGGATGGCGATCTCACGATTCCTCCGAGCCTGCACAGAGTGAAGGAGTGAAGTCCTGACTAATTCAGCTCAAAAGGGGGATTCACTCACCCTCGTAACTGATTTATGAAGTAGAGTTCTATTGCTTTTTACATTTCATGTGCCACACAATAGCAGCACATGAAATGTTAATATGCCTGCCCATCCTCCACAACATTAATAAATAAATTGGTCACAAAATGTTTTAAATCAGTAATAATGTAGAATCAGCTACTGAAATAATCTGGAATGCCTGCAATTCAGTCTATTTTTTTTTTTTTGCATACTGTTAATATCAATATTCTACTTAAGCCTGACAAATTTCAATATTCTGTTTTAACGATGGCAACAAAAAGTACTTATAAATCCCAAACAAATAATCAATGCATCCTGCTAACAAAGTACTACGCGCATCGCAGCCTGGTGTCTCCTCTCGGTTCTGAGCCATGTATCGAGAAACTATAAACATATTCAGGGCTCTACAGTGCGAGTATGTCACTGCCGCTGAAAATAGTCCCCAACAAATGTAAGAATGTGTAGAAACATATACAATAGAATAATGCTTATATCAACACACACACACACACACACACACACACACACACACACACACAACACACACACACACACACACACACACACAATCTATCTATGGTGGTCACTCATGGAAAAGGCCCAGCTCGTCCTGAGTGACAGCCAGTTAGCTTGCCAGCAGCAGCGGCACAAAGCTTGTGTATTAGACGCAAGCTTTTGTATTGAAACTCAGAATATTTGTGTTTGCTTGCTGGGATCCAGAAGAGGAGGTTTTTGTTGAGATTTGGACTCTTGTGGAGATTTGGACTGATATACGGACTCATTCATTGGGAGTTAAACTGTGTTGTGTATTGAGCACCGACTGTATAATAACTATGGTGAACTTCCGCCTCTAACACTAATACACTTAGTGTTAGACACGGAACATAACTAAATTAATATCCTTATTTTGGTTTCAGCGGACAGTTGTCTAATATGTCTTTATGGTCCAAATCATGTCTGTGTTGCTTTCCCTTCCAGACAAGGTGACAACTCTGCTGTTAACAGAATTCTTTGTCAGATATAACAGACAGAACAAACAGTGGCATTAATACAGTGACATTCATCTTTTCACCTGCTACTGAGAATAACCAGTAAAGAACATTAGCCCATGAATATATAATGAATAGGCTGTTTATTTGTTGTATTACTTTCAGTACTTTGTCTCATTCTTATCACTAGTCTGTTATCTGCTGCTGTGACCTAATTGCCTACAGAGTTAACTCCAGTTCCATCTAATCTTGTGTTATGTTATATGAAGTCATTACCATGAGCAGACGGATCTTCTGCAGTTTCTCTCTGTCTGTGTTGTACTGCTTGTCTATCAGCTGGTTCCTCTCCTGAGAAGAGAAAAAGAGTACAGTACAAACAAACAGGAAGAGAAAGCTACTCACAGTCTGCAGTGACTCTTGTTTAATGTCTAATAAATGAGCTGTGTTAGATTCTGACTGCATGTGTACCTTTTCTTCCTCTGTATCCTGTCCTGATGTGCTCTTCATCTCCTCAATGTTCTGCTGCAAGCGAGCCATCTCTTCCTGAACATAACATTCACACATGAAAAAGAAAACTGGCGCCAATTTACTGTCAGGTAGGAACTCATCTTGTTTTCTGTATGAACACCAGGCAGCATTAACAGGATGTAGAATCTGAATACATGTGTGTGAGCGTTGTTGTTGATGTACTGACTCTGCAGTGTGTGCGGAACTCCTGCTCCTGCTGCTTCAGGTTCTCATTCATTGTCACTAGAGCCCTCAGCTTCTCCAGCAAGCTGTTCAACAGAACAAAACATTCTTAGATAGACTGTACCATCAATCGAAGACCACAGGTTTCACCCCTGTAACAGCCTGCATGTCCAATACTGCCCAAGTGTCCATGAGCACGATGGTGAATGTCTCAGGGCAGAGCTCTTGGCCTCATCCCAGCACTTCAGGCAGATTTGGATCTTTGGATTTCAAACATTTGGCAAGATGGCAGCATGCATATATCTAGATCAGCCTTGAAAATGTCCCTTCAGAAACATACCATGATTCCACTGACACTGAACTTTGCTTTTTCAGACTGTAGCTCCTTTCAGACATGCACCCTTTATTTTAATCTACAGGCACTTTAACATGTCGGTCTCATGTCTGAATAAGCACCGAGTCAATCTTACCAGCTGGACCTAGTAACATTTTCATAGCACAAGTCTAAATCAAATCCTGTCATGTGAAGATGTCAGCAGCACAAGGTTAAACATGCAGATAGCAAGAGATAAAATGCACATCTTGTAACGCCTTCTAAGATCACTGTAATGAATAACAATCATCATTTCTTGTGCACAAAACCAGCTTAAAGCAACATTATGTTGTATTTTTATCTTAAACTAAGAGATTCATAATCATTGTGATGCTACAATGACTTGTAATAGTGTGAACTCTCTGAGTCTCTGTCATTACCACTCCGGGCTCCCTACACTAGATGAACTATGTAAAGTTGGAATCCCGGGCAGGACATTTATCATGGCAGCATAATGCACCAACACGACTCTTCCGTGAGGAAGCTATAACAAAAAGCAAAAAGAATGTAAGGTCTTTGGAAAAAGCTAGCTCTGTATTTCAGTATGGATATCACAGCAGAGGCTGTGAAGAGACTGAAGACGACGGCAGAGTAACGAGGAAAGGAAAAAGAGAGAGTGACGAGCATCAGACTGGCTTTGACTCATTGGCGTGAGCTGTGATGGGAAGGTTGCTTTTTCCTTAATTTATTTTAAAAAAAATTACTCCTATAAGGAATGATGAGAAGATGTTTGTGATGTGCTATGACTCAGAAACAGAGGAGACTCAGAGACACAGGGATGTAACCATGTGACCACAAATCTGGTCTTCATCCGCTTCCTCCTTGCTCATCTTCCTCTTCATGGCTAAAGTGAAAGGAGTTTCTGGCCCATAAGTCTTTCCTGTCAGAGAAGTGACACTTTTATGAACTGAAACGCTCACTACAGTTCAATCGGGGGCACCACTGAAATATGCACAGTTGGGAAGCGATAAAGTTAATCCACATGCACCTGACTTAACAAATCCACTATTTCTGAAGACTTGTTCTCGATACCCAGCCTTACTAGTCTGTAATATTGCAATGTCTTGTGTTGTTGCAGTCGCTTATGTTTGGCTGTGTTAGCAAAGACATGCTAGGTGTTGATCGTAATGTAATCTGATTACAATACTGCAGCGGGTCTCACAGAAATGTGAGCTTTGATGAGAGTCATGCTGTTCTCACTACAATTACACAATCGTCCTTGATAAATTAATAGGTCTTAGCCTCCTAATACTTGTGCCTTTAACCACAATTACCATTAATCATTGTTTTGTTTGTATTAGGAACCACTTATATCCACTGCTATATAGTTCTTTGAAGACAAGCAGGTAGCTTTAGGGGATGAAGGAGGAAACATCCACTGAGGACTGACACAAATCACAGAGGGTGCTGTGTTGTGTCATGAGGATTAAATGACACCAAGAAGTCAGAGATAATTACTCTCCACCACCCACCTGCTGTCAGCCTGCAGCTCTATCTCTTCTAAAGACTTCAGCTCTTTCTCCAGTTTCTCTGAGTGCTCTGTAGCCTGGGAGGAAATACAGATCAGTTTATGATATATATATATATATAGACTTATTAATCGTTCCATATGATGCCAATATAATGCATCCAACCAATGGGTTTTGCAGGTGTTTTAGCGTGGTTACCTCCATCAGTTTTTTCTTGGCCTCGTCACAGCCTGTTTTCACCTCTTCATGCTTTGCTTGTAACTGTGAAACAATGTATTTGTATTTGTTACTGATAGTCACTGCTGTAAAGCATAGTACACTTCATTTTTACAGACATTCAACTGTTCCAGCTCCAATTAATGTGCTTTTACAGTGTCCTTTTGTGTCCTGGCAGGCAAATGAATGCTGACTGTTTATAGTACAAAGGTCCTGCATGTATTGTCAGTGTTACATGTTTGTTTCTGCAATGCCAAAAATAAATCCCTCTAAGAATTTTACACAGTGACTCTAAGCTGTAATAAAGTGCTTGACACAGTGGAGGACACCACATGGTTACAGTGGACTGTACAGTGGACCACAGTGAACTGCTGACCTCCTCCAGTTGTTTAGTCTTTTGCTGGATCTGTTTGTTGAGTGAGACCATCGCCCTGCGATGTTGCTGTAAAGGACCGTAGCGCTCTAAACGCTCCTCCGACGACAACTCCGACTGCTGCGGGAACATACAGGAGGTACAGTATGTCACAACATGGAAATGTTAATAGAAAAGCATTTTTTATCTATTAAACTGTTTTGCAGGTACTGGTTAGTTACAATCTGCTTCAATAGGCGTGTTGTATTTGTAAATGCCTTTACAGATGTGTAAAGCAGTAAGATACACCTTGGGTTAATACCTCTCCATGTTATGGTTCATTAACTTGCTGCAACAAAAAATGCATCAAATTAAGAAAACAGGAAGCTCTTAAAATGTGTTCAGTGCTCAGATTAGCTGAGATCAGGTTGCAGTGTTTCTAAATTCTTACTTTCACTGGTATCAGTCAAGACAATTATCATAATTATGTTGAGAATCGCCTACGTTCACACTGCAGGCCTTAATGCCTAAAACCGATTTTTTTGTTTAACAGCTGACATTGTTGTTTAAATGCGGCCCATACCGGACACGTGTGCAGAAGAATAAAACAACGCAGCATGCTGTCGCACAGAAGTAAACAAGGAGCCACAGGGCTTAGCTCTGGTTAGCTCATGCTTGCTTCAGACTGCCTGTTTCATTGCCCTCTCCCAGTTTACTCTCGGGGTCACATCTCTCCGATTAGATAAGCAGCATGCACATAACTCAGAAGAGAGCTTGTGACCCGGTGGATTTCAAGTGTAAGAAATGGAATTTGTGAACAGATGATAGCAAGGTAGAGGAGGAAGCGTGCCACGTGTATAGTAATGGCCTTTGTGGAGCATTTTTGCTCACTGTGGCTCTGTCTGGAGGGGAACAGCTGCTCTAGAGTGAAGTCTGAGTCACTAGTCTGAGGTCGCATTCCAAAAAATATGATCTGTATCTGTGGAAAAGATTAGATTCCGTGTGACTTGGGCTGTTCACACAGCAAAAAAATGATTTTGGTCACTTTGGCCTGCAGTCTGACTACAGCCTAAAGACACAGGGATTGAATTAACATCTAGAAACATTTTTATTATTTTTTACAGAAATAAACAACAGACAGGGGTTTCTAGCGTGCTAACTATCTGGAACATTCACATCCAGCCAATGAGAGCAGGCAGCTACTTTTTACAGCAAAACACTTTTTATTCACCTGCAACTCTGTCTGTAGCTCAGACAGTCCCTGCAACCCAGGGATTGTCTGAGCTACAGAGAGAGCTGGAGGGGAGGTGCAGCTCCCCGACAACCAGTTAACCCTTACTACGTAACAACTCACAGCCCAAAGACCTCAGCTGAGGTCTGGCAGCCTTCAATTCAACAATCAATCATGATTTCAGTTAAATGCTAAAGTTCCTGTTACTGTTACCTTGTCTGTGGTCTGCTGGCAGAACACCGGCTTTCTTTCTGATCAGGCGCCGTCGTGCTGTTGCCGAGGCTACACAAGTATCGTTTTATGGTGTACAGACTGTAACATTACAGAGTTGCTTGAAATAATCCCATACTTTTGACACTTTTTTCTTTGTCTCTCGCTATTTTCTCTCTTCCTCCACTTTTCAAACAGCGCCATCATAATCACCTCATGTTCACAGTGTAATCACGATGAGCGACATTAATAAATGTACGTGTGAAACAATATGCTATAAAGTTATATGGATTAAATGAAGCATTGACGCAAAGAATTTGAATTTCACATTTTAGTAATTGATTTAATCGATGAATCGTTTCAGCCCTAAACATTACAATAAGAAAACCCATCTGTTCTCAGTGTCTTATATAGCTGCCAGATCTAATATTATAGTACAATTGTACCATCCACTTGTTAAGTCACTCAGTTGTTCCTATTACCGGAGCTTTCTCTTGCCTCCATCATGCCTAAAGCCCTTTAGCTTATCCTGGATGCGTTTGAGCGTGTTTCTCGGTGTCGGCCCAATATTGAGCCTGCTATCTCCCAGGGAAGAGGCCTCGCCTTAGGTGTTCCTCTTATGGGCGTCTCCACTCCAGCACAGTCAGAGATCTTTTTTCAGGTCTTTCGTCGGCTCCAGTGCTCTGTTGTAGGTCACAGGGCCGGTGTCGAAAGACAACTTTTCCCAGGTAAAGGGTCTGGAAACGTAATGTTTTTTCTTTTAGTAATTTTCTGATGTTGGAGTAAGCCTTTCTTTTCGCAAGTATTTTGGTTGGGTAGTCTTGTTCAAAGAACACTCTTTTCCCGTTACAGCGAATCTCTTTCTTTATCCAGGCAGAGCGAAGCACCAGCTCCTTAGTGTTGTACTTAAAAAGTAGATCACCACAGATCTCGGGCTGGTGCCTTGCGGTGGTTTAGGCCAAGAGACCAGTAACAAAGTTGGATACCGGGGGCGATGTCTGGGAGGCACAGCTGTGTCTTATTAAACTTTTCAACAAAATCTTGTATAGTGTCTCCCTCAGCTCCCTCAGGGACTCCATGAATGCAAAAGTTATTTCGTTGGGAGCGTGCCTCCAGGCCCATTAGCTGGTCTTGAATGTTCTTTTGGAGTTGTAATGTGCGGGAGAGCACATCGTTGGTTTCCGCGGTCATGTCTTGTGCGCATACGCCCACATGCATGCAGTCTGTCCCCCTAAAGCCTTTTTAGCAGTCACATGGTCAGGGATAGTCAAATCTCCCGAGAGTTTACAAGCTTCTCAAAGTCTTTTTGTATTGGCTGATATGGTTCGGGGGCGTGGTTGTGGAAAATTGGCTCAATTCATAGTTTTCAGTCACGTGACATGTGGGGTGACCTGGAGGGCAAAACAATGGACTAACATAGCGGCTCACAGCGCGACTCCCCCGTAGAGACGCCGCAAAAGAAGTTAAATTTTATTTGGATCACCTTTCAACTTATGAAAAAGAAAGACATGAACACAAACTGCAAGTGTTGGGCATATCTGATTCATATAATGTTACAGCATCTGCTGCCGCACTTCTACCTTTAAAAACCGCCAGGTCCCTGCCGCCGCTCAACTGTGGTAATGTTTACTCAGTTAGTAAATCTGTAAGCACAACAACCATCCAGCATTTTAACAACGCAAAAAGGAACAAAGTCAAAGTAACGGTGTATCACTTGGTTGGCAGGCAACAGGAAATAAATGGAATGTCTTCTTGCCCTCCAAGGGAGCGTTTTCATGTGACGTCACATGAAAACTATGAATAGTGCTCCCTAAAAAAAATTCAAAAAAGCAGCCCCTGCCGTACCGTTGTACCTATCTGTACGAAACCTGGGTAACTGATGTATCTTCTCCAGACTTAAAAATAAGCCTCTTGGAACCATACCAACCCAACAGGAAGTCCGCCATTTTGAATTATTTACAAAATTTCAAACCGTTTACCGTTTTGAACAGATCCATCCCAAAGTTCTTGTCAAATGCCTTTGCCTTGGTGAGTAAGTATTCGCAATTAAACAGAAAGTCAGCCACTTTGAATTGAATAACTGACACCTCAACCAAACTTTGTAAGATATTTTGTACACGTCACCTGTCTGATTTTTGCATTGATAACTCCAGAGCCCGTCTACTGGAGTTCGATGCCAGAGTCCCAGCTGTCGCTTCACCCGAAGCATACAAGGGCCTGCTCAATGCTGCTTGCAGCTTTTATTATTATTATTATTATTATTATTATTATTATTATTATTATGTACATCAATATTTTCACTGTTAGTTGCTCACCTTTTCAGCGTACTCTGAGGCAATCTGTTTGATCTCCTCAGACTGCAATCCCACTATGTGACCCACTGCACTTGCTGTCAGCTTCCCCTGCACAAAGACAAACTCCAGTCAAAACCAGACTTAAGTGTAAAATTCCCATTTAGTTTATTGTTTCTATTTAGTTATTCAGTTGACAGTGAATGCATTGGTACAATACACAATACACACACACACACGTTTGTGAGGTTGTGAACCCAAGCAGGTAGACAAGCAGGGGAGTAATGTGACGATTCAATTCTGCAGTTCACATGTGAAGAAAAAGTGAGCGAGACAGAAAACAGGCATTTGCCTACCTCTTCATTTGCCATGGCAGCCATGCTGGTCATCAGGGTTTGGATTCGCATCTAACAAAGAAGAAAACAACAACCAATATTACATCGCATTTTAAGGCAGTACGTTCAAGTTTATTTGCAGAGCATAATCTCATACACTATAGTATAGCAGAAAATAAGTTACTACACAGATGCAGAGGACAAACACACACTGAACTCAAACCACAACCTAAAATCTTAGGGCAATTTTTGTTGAGTTGATAATGAATAACATTCCAGTCATTTGTACAGTTGCACATACTGTGTTTACCAAGTAAACCACTTTAAGTTAACATTTGGCACGATTAGTTTTACATTCATGACAAGTAAATATTAAAGTCTAAAGTTCCACTGTACAAAAAGTGCTATGAGATAACGGCTGTTCTTCTGAAGTGGCACTAAAAATTGAAGAATTGAAAGTAACTACCTATTTTTACAATTATTAACTGACTATTAACACATATTTACTAATATGTATAAATAGTTTTTACTCTGAAATACTTGCATGTTTTCTCTTCAAGAAGAGAACTTTTAAGTGCAATAAACATTTTTAATTCATAATAAATGTAAATTATTTCACAGCTTGTAGGTGTCTTTCTTCTCTCCCTGCTTGACTGTTATTTCTAATAGACCATCTAACTTCTCTTTACTGTGTAATGCACTCACTGTATAATAGTGCTCACCTCCTCCGCTGCCTGCAGGTCATCTTCCTCTGACACCTCCGCCATCCCAGGGGGCGGCGCCTGACATCCACTGGCCAGTGAAGCCTTACTTCCATCCACCTAGGAAGGAGACAGGACGCAGAAGCTCGCGAAAAAGAGCAGTAAATGCTGGCCTGATGCAGACATAAAGAGCAACTCTACAATCTAACTTCTACTCTAGGCAAAGATTTAGCGTTGCACTTCTATAACACTGTCGGGATCACAATGGGCCGTTTTTAAAAGTTTTGAAATCAATGCAGCACATCCAGAGCTATCAAGATATCGCATTCCTCTTCCTTGTAAAAAACTGGCACCTATATTACCCACAATGCAATAGTTCAGATACTCCTGTGCTAGAAGCAGCTATTGTAGCCTTGAGCTGCAAGGTTCAGGCAGAGATGTGGGTGGGCTACAGAGGTCCTGTAAGCTCACTTCTTTAAAACGCTCCAGCCCCAGATTTCTTTCATTTTCTAACTTGTAGTCTTCAGCGGCAACAGATTCCAAATCAAGTGGTACCAATTGAGGACATTTATCAGACTTCTCACAGCTCCTTCTGGAGTTAAACACGACTTTATACAACTTTTTCACATATGCAGAACTACTCCCCAACACCTAGAAACACACTCTGATGTGCAAAATCTGTGGAGTTCCCCTTTAACAGCCTCAATTTGTCTGATGTGTTCGCATATAGGAGAAGCATACAGCAGTGTTTCCTACTGTACGGGCCTAATAAGGGTAAAGTAGATTAAATGCTCTCTGTTAAACCACTCTGAGCGACATATACCTGTTGAATTGTTAAATCAAATCATTGAAACACCTACCTCGTCTGGTTTGGATTGTTTGCTGAATCCATATCGCCTAGAGGGAGAAAACACAACAACTCTGTGACACAACTTAGGTGTGCATATAAAATCATTCCCCACAAAAGACACACGATGCCACATACAACATCAAATGCATGACAATAAATAGTTCCTTCAGGGCAAGACTGTCTGAATAAATAAATAAATAACTGTGTATCAAAGCTGCACCACAGTTTGCATCCATCATGCTTAAAATATGCGAGTACTGTTTGCATTCTCTGACCAACACGCAAAGCTGCACACTTTCATACGGTACTTACACCAGGAAATATGACGTTCTAGTACAGAGGTGGAGATGGGTGGGTAGATGAAAAAAACAATATGTCAGACAGATAAGACAGTAGACCTGAGATGTGTGGATTAAAGAGTATAACAGCACATGACTGAGGTCAACAAGCCAGGGACAGAGAGAATGTATACTTAGAAGAAAGAAATGTTAGACTTAAGCCATAAGTTGAATTAAATACAGAAATCGTGATACTGGACAGTCGAGTGTCTGCAGCCAAATATACAAAAAGCTAGATACTTTAAAGGGTTGGTTCACCCAAATTACATACCAATACATTTTCTAAGGCTGCAACTAATGGTTTTTATCAATTATTATGCCAACAGAAGCTGCTTATCTACTGCTTTGAGTAGATAAACAGTTTTGAACACGTCAGAAGTGACAGGGTTTGCACTCTGGCGCAGTTCCTCTGCTTTGCAGCATGCTTGGACCAAATGTAATGTGAAATGTGGTGATGATTTTTATCTGGTTTAGGCCAGTCACAATAATTATGTTTTTCTATTGGACAATATATAGACATGACCTCGATCATGTTGCATTTATTTTGATAATGTCACCAACAGTTTTAGCCAACATGATGCAGGTATAAAAGAGCAGGATTTTCCCTCCCGTTATAAGAACAGAAAAAACTGTCACTCTTCCCCGGCCAACGCGAACCTCCTAGAAAATGGATGCAGGAGATAGGAGAAACTGTAGCTGCTGAGAGCAAGAGCAGAATCTTAGTAATATAATTTGGCTACCTACATCATTAACAATTCATCTGTAAAACAAAGTCTACAAGAAACAAACAGCAATCTGTAAATTCTGCAGTGCAACACTTACAGAAACTTCATGTTAAACTTTTATGGCCTAGGGTTGGGCTGATAGACGATGCCATCGTCCATCGGTGATGGCTGACAGATGGGTGATGGTTGAGCAGGCATCATGATTGGACACCTCAGGTAAAAACACCAGCGCACCCCCCCACCCGACTGTCTCCATCGGCAGCATGTTTATAAAGTCTAACCCTAACACTAAAAGACACAGAACTCCTCTTTTTTACACATTTTTCCACCCGCAATCTGTTATCGCGGTGCTTGTGGGCTTGTTAATGACACAGCCTATCAAACAACCGAAACTAACATCTGCACCCTGTATTGAGCGCTTTAGCTGGTCCATGCTTGTAAAATATCCACCACGACTTGTAACGTCATTGCCCACCAAGTTTCTAACCGAGTGAAGTTTGTGCGAGGTAACACATGGATCAGGATCAGGATGTGCAGTATGTGTACAGGACAGAGCTGCACACCAGTTTAGTCTAAGCCAGATGTACCAGATGTTCTTAGAACTTGACTAGTAGGTTAGTTACATACGACATACAGCTGATAATTAATATTACTTTGTTACTAATTTAGCTAACGTTACATAAATAAATATTTTTCACAGGACCCAAGGACGCTTTACACATAGCTACAGTGACAGAACAACAAAAAGTCATTCAGGATTGAGCGCCTGGGTAAAGAGATGGGTTTTAGTAGATCTGTGAAAGTGTCCTGACAGGGAGTGTTTTGGATCTCTGTGGGGAGTTCCAGAGAGGGGGGGCTGTGACCCTGAAGGCTCTGTCCCAAAAGTCCAGAGTCTGGTGTGGGGGATAGAGTGAGCCCTTGTACGGGGAGATGTTAGCTCGCGCTAACAGCCTTCACTTTTCCAGCCGTTGGGGAAACTACAGACTTTTATTAACGGTCACACAGCGACCTGCGCTGCACGTTTACTACCAGACTAAAACTTAGTGTTAATATTTTCCTCCGCTAACTTTCACCATCGCGTTCTGCCGCTCTCTCTCTCTCACTCGCTCGGCCTCACACACAGGATACACAGAGAGCTGCCACCATGCTCACAGTGTGAGAGTTAAAATCATTACTTGAGCATCCATATTAATGATTGTGTGACATTTTTGTGAGGTGGTTATTCAATCCACAGTGGCGGTGTGCCAAATACAGAGGAACAGCTGTGAAGACTTAGGGCTGTCCCACTGTCAAATCATCAAGTGCATGACGGCTCTCTCGCAGACATTTTGAGCCCTTTTAGAGCCTTTTCCTAAGTCCGCATTTCAGCAGACTTTGGCTGAGGGAATTGCCCACAGTTCATAGCGGTCTGACGTGAAACACGGTGGTTACCAGGGGAAGCCCTGAAGCCAGAGAAAAATCACAGCAAATCCGCCTTATTAGAGAAGAAAAAAACAGTAAACAAATAAGCATCGACACCAACGCTGATGTTAAAATTATTAGAATTTTTCTTAACTTAAGATGGAACACATGAAGTCAGAGAAATGCAACCACCTTAATATACACTTCGTTTATTCAACTATTTATATAAGTTCTTGCTATAACTAAATAAATAAAATAAAAAGTGTGCAACGTGTTACTGTGTCGTCAAGGTAACATGGTAGTGCTGTCCTGTTCCTGGTTACAGCATTTTGAGCCCTTGCAGCCTCTTGCACTCAGTCACTTTCCAAGTGACATCAGTAAAGACTGTGAGGGTTCAGGGCTGAGGGGGGACATTACCAATTGGTACGGATTGGGCCCCGGTCTCTCTGTTCGACTTTCAGACATTTGTTAATCAATTAATATTTATCCACGTCTGCATTGCGATGTATCTGGTGCTTCGACATGCTTTTTTTCCCCTGTGTCCTGAAATGACACGTGCTACAGAAATGTTGTACATGTAGGTGAAATGGGTGCGGGGGCAGCTTAGTTAAAGGGTCACACACTCTTCCTAGACTTGCCCAAAAAACACAGAACTCATTTTTTTCCTGGAGCTTTCCACCGCAATCTGTTATCATGGCAGCAGGTGAGCCGGCTTGTTATTGGTGTAGTCTCAAACAACTGAAACCAACATCTACACCCTGTGTTCACTGTTGCTTTACTTTGAAAGTGCATGTAAAATATCCACCGCGACTTGTAACGTAAGAGTGTATCAAGTTTTTTAATGATTTTAATTTTTAAATGCAAGTGAACACATTCCATTCCCCCCGTCACACGCGATGTTCCATTGTAGGTCCAATGGTACCTGTGTAAACACTGCCCAACCCTAGTTGAAACAACTTCCTGTATGTAACCTGTAAATTACCCAAACAATCCAAAATGGTCGACTTCCTGTTGGGTTTAGGGCATTACTCCGAGAGGAGTCTGGACATGATTTATGTGCCACAAAAAAATTTTGATTTTGAAAAAATGAGGCCCCAGGATTGATCTTTTGGGGGGCGCCAGGGAGCCATTTCGCCACGCCCATGTATGAAAACTCATGACACGTAAATATTCGCAGGACTTGAACTTTGTGCAATTTTTCTTGAATTTTCAAGTTCATGTTTAAGCCAAAAAATGTGCTTCATTTGCTAAAAGAAAGAAAGAAAGAAAAAAGAATTCCTTCAGCTTCAATAGGCTCCTTTCATGTTTCATCCTCAGGTCCAGTTTAATTACAGTTAAAGAGCACACGCTCACACCTGACGTGACATCTTACCTGCCATATTCCAGCAGAGTGGAGTGAACCCTGGATTCCTCATCCAGCAGCTCCCCTGCATCTCTCTGCCTCCTGTACTTTCTCTGGGGTTTGTACACTTCCTGGAAAACACCAAAGTGTTCATTCTGGGAACAGGGATTTCTATTTAATAAAAAAATAAAATGAAGTTGGAGAACCTATAAGGAAACTGTTTGTTCTTGTTGTTTTTAAATATACAGTATAAACAGTTATCTAAATAATTCATATATGCTTTATTCTGTCAGTTATTTCATGTATGTGATACTGGGTGGTGACTCGTGATACTGGGTGGTGTAGCAAACTCACCAATACATCCAGAACTGCCCTGACAGCCTCGTCTTTCCTCTGGACAAATTCTTCATCCTACACCACAGGGTTTTATAGCACAGGTGAACGGCAGTTCTTTGGAGGGGAACTTATGTAACACAGCTTAACAACATTGCGGTTTGTGTGTTAAACAATCTTTCGCAGTATCTTACAAATCTCTTACTTAAGCTGACCATGACAAACTGTGGCTTATTCTGCTGCAATGTACTTTGTGGTGTAAACCCATTTCCACAAGAAGAAACAAAAGAATTACAGTAAGTCACAATTTTTAATTTCTTACTGTCTCATAATTTGGACTACTTTGTAATTCTGATTCAGTATTTCATATCATCTCAGTGTCCCAGCATTCTGACTCGGAACATCAATACTTAGGGTGCTTTCACACCTGGATCGATTGGAGACGTTGTTCCGAAACAAAGGGGCGTTTCCCTTTTGGCCTGGTTCGTTTGGTGATATGTGAACACAACAATCGCACTCTGAACCGGAACAAAACAACCGAGCCGAGATCGCCTAGAAGACGTGGTCTCGGCTCGATTCCATACGAACCCTGGAGCGGTTCGTTTGCAGTGAGAACACAACCGACCCACGAACCGGAACAAATCAATGTGTTGCCTGGCAACCGACGCTAAAAGATCACTTTTCAACAGCTTCAGCAGTGTATTTTGGTAGTTTGTTGAGGTATGTTGTTGTGGTTGTATTATGTAGGTCTGCTGCTCGACGGAGCGTTCACTACCCCTCGCTTTCATTTTATCGCTGACCCTCTTGTAGACTTCAGTGTTCTTGTGTGTGGTGTGCAACATCTGGGAGATGTGTTGTTCTGACCAAACATCTATTTCACCTCTTTGCAGCACCACCTCATTTTGTGTTACTGTTGTCATGGAGATGTCCCCCAATGGAATGCGTGACCTGCACGCATGAGGTAGTGACGTAATGGCGTAAGGAAAGCCCTGGAAGGGTGAGTGATTTGGACCGCTTTACAAAAGTGTGGTGTGAACACAGGTGACGTATTTAATTGATTCAGAACAAAGTATCTTTTCCGGGACAAAACAAATTGATCCAGGTGTGAAAGCACCCTTAGTATAGTTAGTATCTGGTCATAGTTCTGAATGAGTCATTACTGTGACATATAATGCCATCATATTTACTTCTGATGCCTTTTAAGGGATTTCCTGGTACTGTACCTCTGGGAGGCTGTGGGTCTTGTGGAACTGAGAAATGGAGTAGGCTCTCACGTAGTCGCCCATCTCTTCTCTGGTCTCTATGGCTCGCTTCACCAGCCACTGGCAGGAGACACAACAGAGTTTATCAGATACAAGAATGAACGAGAAAGCACGGCGTTCAGCACAAACTTCCACAAGCAGTGTTTCCCCTAGGATTGTGCCCGTTTAGGCTCATCACTTTCTCAGTTGCTCTACAACATCTGCTGATGTTACTACCTCCTGATCAGGTTTTAATTTGTTGCCAGATTCTGTTAATCTTTTTACCAAATTCCGTTTTGAACACAACAATAAGTTATTGAAATACTGTAATATTATTTAATGGGGGACGATTGTTGCAGTACATGTTTTGTGAATTGACCCCTATCAAACGAGTAATTTAAATGACAGCCTCCATATGCTGATGAACACACATATAAGTGGGTCTGACTGAGGCTACTCTCACGTGGGCAACCTACTCCTTATTTACAAAGCCTGACCAGACATAACTTTTTATTTTTTCGGCGTGTGTGTGTGGAGGAAACGCAGAATGCTAAGCCCAGCTCTCACTGAAACACCAACTCGGCGCCGCTCCTCTGCCACACTCAGACACACACACACCTACACCTCTGGTTTCTCAGTGCAAACACACCGGTTAGCCCCGCCTCTCGCAATCTCTCTCTGCTCACCTGACTTTCTCCATCAGCAGTATGTTTTAGAAACTTGCACAAAAACAGAACTCTTCTTTTTCCCCAGAGTTTTCCAACCGCAATACGTTAATTTAATGCAATTTGCCAGACGAACGATAAGAGTGAAAATACTACTTTGAAGACAAATTTCAAACCGAAAGCACATAAGTAAATTATTTTTACTTTATCAGTGTTACTATTTATAAATGTTAGATGCAAATGGCCACGTTTGATGCTGAATATTAATACAGCCTGTGTCTCAGTTCAGTCTCTCACCTGTATTACTGGGAAAATGTGGATAAAATCCAGCCCTTGGATTTGATGGGGCTCCAGGCGATGAGGACACTTCATCTTCGGTAACACAGACACTATTTTCTCCGTCAGAGCTCTGCAATCACAAAGAGAACACCACCGACCGAATTGATCTTTTCCCTACAATGACTCCAGCTACTACAGTGTTATAAACACAAACAGTCCAAGGTTGAAAAAAAAAGAATATTCCTTTAAGAGCTACTTAAAGATTTACTCTTGAGATACAATGAATAGAGATTTTAAAATTAAATGTTCACAATGTATGCTTTTTGTTATCACATTACTTCCGTACCTGTATATGCTAAATAACTGAATCATCTAATAGGTTACAAAGAATACAAATATGAAAAGTCATATTTCCATGAATCCCCAGTGTACTCAAAAATCAAAACCAGTTAAATAAAACAATAAACATACAGCAGCCTGATAAATGATCCTTTTCCACCTACTTGTTCAGGCTGCTCCAAAATCCAGAAACATTTTATTAGAAAAAAGTGATAACTGAGTAAGTCTTCTGACCCCTACAGAGCTGGATATGACCCCAGTTTTGGTTGTATAATGTCTGATGTCTCTAAGCTACAGATCCCTACACACTGGTTGACTGCATCTGATTGGGTGGTTTGTAGATGTGGGTTGTAGAAACAGCCCAACTGTAAGAATTTGGTACCAAATTTCTGACAATATTAGAATGTTTTACTTTGGCCAGTCTTTGGTTGTTGAAACTTTAAAATCCTCCACCAGTGGACATGTCAATCTAGGAACACTGACTGATGACTAAAGACTTCCCCACACATCTCTCCCAACCGTCAACATCTGGAACTGGAGCCAGATAAAAAAAAAAACACTTACATTTTCTGGCCAATAGTTGAGTTTTCTTGGAAAAGAAGATCCACATCTACGTCGAAGTTACATGTGGTGATGCACCAGGTCATACCACCAACCACCTGAAGACGAGCAAAGAGGACACAAGATGAGTGAGGGTGGAGGTTTACTATTGTGACAAATCAAAGGCACTGTAGGCACCTGCGATGCTGCCTGAATCACTGAATGAGATGGATCGGGTCTTAAGATCACCTTTTAGCGAACCACGTATCATTATCAACTGCAGTATCAAGCAAAAAGTCATGGAGTTTTCCAAAGAACATGGTGGGACCAGCGTGGAGAGACCAGGAACAGGTCATGTATGGAACTACCTTATCAAAAGGTGACAAGCCTTTGATCCGTGCTCTGAAGTATCCCGCTGCCAGCAGAAGCTCCAGGATCTCCGCCAGCTTCACGCTCTGTTCTTCATCCTCCCGGGTTTCCACCTGGGAGCCAAACACACATAGTCATCCACCTCTAAGAAAATAAGTCTCCACCCGGGCTGCTAAAGTTCTGTTTTCTGACCCAGAGAGCTGAGCTGCCTGAGAAAGGAGGCAAACAGTGCGCTGGAGACTCCGTGTCGTTGCCTTTAAACTGTTCTTGAACACACTATTGAGGCGTTTAAACGGTTACATGACGTTAAACTGTAAATGCACTCGTGAGAAGCTAGCTTCGTTAACTCCACCGTTAGCTAACCAGCCGCCGTGTTATATGTTGACAAATAACGTTATTTACAATTTTTGCTGAAAAAGCCTTGTTGGGGATTTTCTTTACCTGGATGAGGTTGCCTTCTTGGTCATACTGTGCTGTGTGGACACCAACTTTGGAGCCAGTTCTCAGTCTGTGGAAGACAGACGCCGCCATAATGAATAGGAGTGTTGAGATGACAGGTCACATGACTGTAACATGTGACTGGCAAATATTCATTGTTATTCACGCCTAAATGCGACGACACACAAAATGATCCATTATAACATCTTTTATTTAGTATTTCAAAATATAGTCTGTGTTTTAAACGCGTGACAATTTCACACGGAGCAAAATACATAGCTAGACCACACAACATGCACGTGCACTTTCAGCCAGCATGTGGCGCGCTTGAAGAGGAAATAAATAAAGGGTTTTTTTGTTTATTTTTCTCCCCCCATTCATTTATTTTGCATAATACCAAAAACCATCAATTTTTGCCTCTTTAGGACAAAAATATAGTCCAGGACTAAGTAAAGACAAAACAAAAAACAAAAACAAACAAGGTACAAGTTACAAGTTACAAGTGCAATTATAGACTTCATGAAGAGCAAGAAAATAAGTAGAGAACAAACAAATAATCAAAACAATCAATTTTAACCTCTGGTTGGGGTCCAATTAAATGACAAATCTGACAAACGTGTATAAAGTAAAACAGCCTTCTTGGAATTAACTATCTTCAAGACAAATAAAGATATGCAGTAGACTGTATGGGAACATCATACATTTGATCATAAAATATATTTAAAGGATATATATCTTAAGATTATACACAAACAGCTGCCTTACTTTATTTAAAGTTAACATCATCATTTTCAGGAACATGTGGTCTGCTTGTTCTTTGAATCAACACTGCCTCCTTCAGAAGAGACGTCTGTTTGCGTGGCCTCACTGCCTTCTCCAAACCGAGAAACCTTAAAGAATCAGATGTTTTGCTTTTGCATTGTAACAATTGATAGTTTTCAAACTCTTTAGTAACGTTAGGTGTCTATGAAGATTCTCACATTAGTAGATGATTTCATCAGAGTCATCTGAACATCTTCACGCTGTTGACAGGCTATTTGTCTGGTTTCTAATTAAATATGAACTTGTATTCTAGTAGAAAGTCACCACGAACATTCCAATTTAATGCGTTTCCATGTTGTATAATATAAAACTAAAAAACAAGTCTTTATTTTTACGCATTTCTATTCATTTGTAATTTTCAGTGATTGTTATTTACAGGTAGGGCCTATCTCCTCACAGATATATTCTTGTGGTAATGTTTTTGTATTTTTTTTATTATTTCAATAAAGAGAGGAGAAAAAAAGATATGTTTACTGTCGCAGATATTTTACGACAGTGCTGCTCACAATCCGGCGACTAATTTACGACATCGGCCCCATTCACGGCACACGTGTGTAGGTTCCACTCCGGCGGTGTTTACTCCAGCATGGCTAAAGTTTCTAAGAAGAAAGAGAGTAAAAAGAGTGTAAAGGAGAGTCCCGCAGCGGAGAGGCCAGACGCGGTGTACCCTGATGATGACGAGGATTTAGATGAAGCGGATGAAAACATCACCAGCGAGGAGGACGACGGCGAGGATGAACGAAAACGCCAAAAGCTGCTGGAAGCCATCTGCTTTCTCGATGGTAAGAGGAAGAAGAAACTGGGAGAGAGGTCCGAGGCGGCCGTCCAGATGTCCGAGTTTACTGTCAGTGCGGACGGGGAGTGCGACAAAGTCGATCTGTCGGACCTCATCGGGTCCATGGAAAAAACCGCTGCTGTCCCAACCAAGACCAAGAAGCAGCTAAAGAATCTGCAGCAGAGTAAGAAGACCATTGAGTGCCCTCTCAGCAAGCAGGAGAGGGAGAGGATCCAGAGAGATGTGGCTTTTCAGAAGGCAGCCACAGAGGTGACCCGGTGGAGAGACATTATCAAACAGAACCAGAGGGCTGAGCAGCTGGTTTTCCCCCTGAACCAGGAGCCCTCTGGCCCCAAACCTATGGAGAGGGTGGTGACCAACTGGAAGGTGCAAACCCCACTTGAGCAGGAGATCTTCGCTCTCCTGTCCGCCAACAAGCAGCCCATCAATGACCCCATCCTGACCCCTGCAGAGGAGGCTTCCATGAGGGCGATGAGCCTTGATGAGGCAAAGATCCGCCGAGCTGAGCTGCAGAAAGCACGGGCTCTGCAGTCCTACTACGAGGCCAAGGCCCGGAGAGAGAGGAAGATCAAGAGCAAGAAATACCACAAAGTGCACAACAAGGCCAAGCGTAAAGAGTTCCTGAAGCAGTTTGACGAGATGGTGAGGACAGACCCGGCTGCGGCCTTAGAGGAGCTGAATAAGATGGAGCTGGCCAGGATGCAGGAGAGGATGTCGCTGAAGCACCAGAACAGCGGCAAGTGGGCCAAGTCAAAGGCCATCATGGCCAAATATGATGAGGGAGCACGCAAAGCCATGCAGCAGCAGCTGGAGGTGAACAAAGAGCTGACCCAGAAGCTGGTGACCTCGCTGAATAATGAGGAAGAGGAGGAGAAGGAAGCTGGCCATGCAGAGGTATTGCCTGATTTTGTAAATGACGCAGAGCAAGAACTGGATTCTTCAAATCCCTGGATGAGAGGCAAGCTCTCTGAAGATCCCACAGAGAAAGAGATAAGTGACACTGTGGATCTTACAGCAGAGCTGCCTGCAGTGGTGGAAAACCCAGCTGAAGAAGAGGAGGAGGAAGAGGTCAAGGAAACAGAAGAGGAAGCTCTCCTCAGAGAGTTTGACAGCAGGAGGAAGCTGCGTCAGACTCAGGAGGCTGATGCAGTATCTGTAACGTCTGTCGACGGCAAGGAGGAGATGGTGGATAAGAAAACAGCAGCAGAGGACCCAGATGCTTCAGAGAAAGAGGAAGAGGAGCTTTCAGAGTTCACAAGCCTTTTCAGAGGAATAGCAGACGGCTGTCGGGAGGCTGAAGCTAAGAAAGCAGAGGTAATGGCAGACACAAGCCACACAGACGCTTCAGCTCAGCTGGAGGAGGGGTTGATGAGGATCAGGACTCTGGAGGACACAGAGCTCCTCAGTCAGGAGAAGTCGGTCACTGATAAAGTACCTGTTCAGCCTCAGCAGCCTCCAGCCTCAGAGAACCTGCAGCCGCAGAAAAGCAGAAAAAGGAAGAGAGGGATTGAGCTGAAAAAAGTTCTGACCAAAGAGACAAAAGTCATCAAAGTCCCACTCGCTCCAACCATTGAGGACACTGAGGACTTGGATAAAAAGCTGGACCAGAGGGCCCTCATTAAAGAGGCCTTTGCTGGAGATGATGTTATCTCAGACTTTCTTAAGGACAAGAGGAAGCAGGAGGATGCAGGGAAGCCTGACGTGGTGGACCTGACACTGCCTGGGTGGGGTGAGTGGGGAGGGGCAGGCCTCAAGCAGTCCCGTAACAAACGCAGGAGATTCAGGATTAAGACGGCACCGCCTCCACCCAGGAAAGATCAACATCTGCCCAGCGTCATCATATCAGAGAAGAGAAACAGTTCCATCGGCCCCCACCAGGTGAACGTGCTGCCCTTCCCCTTTGAGAGCCACGCGCAGTTTGAGGGCACCATCCGCTCTCCGCTGGGCCGCACCTGGCTCACGGAGCGCGCTGTGAAAAAGATCACCACGCCCAAGGTGGTCACCCAGCTGGGTGCCATCATCGAGCCGATGGCTCAGGAGGAGCTGATTAAGGACAAGAAGAAGGTGTCTGCTGGGAATAAAGATAGCGTGGACTCGCGGAGAACAAAACATTAGCAACAAGTTTCATGAAAATAAAAAACTTCCTCAGGTTGTTTGTGCTTCTCCACTGCTTAGATACTTTGTGTACATTCAGGTCTGCATGGGACGTTCAGAACATTTTGTGAGAATAAGTCATGGAGAGCTGAAATCATGTTTAACAAATAACTGTCTTTTCTGGAGCTTTTCAATCATTTATTTGGTATTAAAATCTATTAAATCTAGAAAGTAGAATTTGAATAGAATTTGAATTGAATTCAATCTTTGCAGTTAAAGATATGATTACAACCCTGTGAGTTGTATTTTTAACAGCTATTCCTCATTTGCCCACCAGTAAGATGTATTAAAGTGCACTAAAACAGTACCTGCTCCCCAGTTTGTTGTCCAGCACACATGCACCTCCACAACAAGAAAAAAATTCAAATGAAAGATTCTCCCTCAAATGCAAAGTTCTTTATGTAGTTCTAAGGTTTGGAACAGGTGAAGTTTTCAACCCGTAAACCCTGTGGCAGTCCTGAGTGGATCATATAAATATTAAAGGCTCTGCATTCACATTGTTGCTTAAATTAAAGCATGTGAGTACTACTGAAAACATGTTCTTTGTTGTTATTACTGATGTGGTTATGTTAAAGCAGCATTTTGATGTTGCTGTAGGGAGACTGCTAATTTGGACTATGGATAGTTCAATGTACTGTATAAATATCTATTGTATTGATATGTTCATCATAGATTTCTAATACCTGAATCTGTACAGAAGTAACTAGTAACTATACTTATGGAACAGAGAAATAAGTACCATATTTCCCTCTTGATATGTAGTGGAGCAGAAAATAAGAAATATTAAATACAAGTTGTGTACTTGCCCTTACCATACACCATCTAGTAATGTATGTATTCATTTAATGCCAGCAAGCACTGTTCAAGCAGACAGACTACTGGAAAGTTTAACCAAGATCACATAGTAAAGCGTAATAAGTCTGTCAAGTTGAGTAAAATTTAGCCTGAAGTGCTGACACAAGTATGTTTACCAATACATGAAAAAAGGAGAATTCTATTTGGAAGCTTCATTAGGGGAAATAGAAGGTTAATACAGTTGGAGCACATGGTTAGACGAGCTTGGTTAATTGAAACAGAAAAGTGCAAAAATGCAAAGTTAGGGCTGATTCTGAATAGTAGTATCAAAGTAAGGCCTGCCTGTCCCCATTAACAATCAGAATGTAACTTTATTTAGACGAGATCTTGCACAGCTGTTTCTGGATTAATTTAACATTTGAGAGCTGTGGCTGCTTTTGTTAAATGAAAACAGGCTTCATTCACAGCCATGTTTATATTCTTCAAAGTGAGGTTTTAAAAAAATAAATGCTCCATATTTGTATAGTGCCTTTCTAACCACTCAAAGCGCTTTCACACTACCTCACATTCACCATTCACACAACATTCACACACATTGATACACTGGTGGAACAGCCACCAGGGGCAATTCGGGGTTCAGTATCTTGCCCAAGGACACTTCAACATGCAGCCTGGTGGAACTGGGGATTAATCCACTGACTTTCTGGCAACCCGCTCTACCTCCTGAGCCACAGCCAGGAATGCTGGTATTAAAAAGAGTGCTGGTACTAAAGCTAAGGTATTGGCACTAACATTTCAAAGAATACCCAGCCTAGCTGTATTAATAATAATTCATAGATCTGAAATGATAAGTCAATTTATCAATCAAAAGAAAATTTCTTGTCAAATGAGTCATTTTTCAAGAAACATTTCCTGGTTTCAGTTTCCCAACTGCATGGTTTTCTGCTGTTTGTTATTATGTGATTAGGCTTTCTCATTGGTATTTTTTCCTCATTTTATAGATTAAACAATTAGTCAATCAGCAAAGAATATAATTAATAAATGATTATTTTATAGAAAATAATTCTATAAAATAATTGTTCTAATAATGTATCCTGTTTGGAAAATCTGGATGGGGAAATATCAGCATCATTTTCTACTCTGTTGGCCAACCACTGCATTCACAGGCTGTTTAATACCTTGCAGTTAAACACACACAGTGTGATGTGCATTTTTGGAGTCACTTTACATGTAATATTTTCCTGCTGTCAATCAAAACTAAAAATTACCTCTAATATCCTGGTATCCCAGACATTATTTACATCATGTTGGACAAAAATCTGTCATTGAAACCTATATGAATGATGATTGAAGTGCCATGGCCCTGTGACCAGCAGGCCTGCAGACAGGCTGCCCTGGTGAAGGTGGAAGTTTCTGCTGCGTGCCCGAGAGAGGGAGAGGGTCACCGGTATGACTCGTACAGCATCCAGCAACAGCATTTTACAACTTTGTGCTTGACTTTCTTTCCCCCTCTTTCTCTGTTGATTTTCAATACATTTGTAAAGGCATGCAGCAGTGTGTAAAAGAAAAGCCACTTCAATTGGGTTAAACCTTCACACATGGGTGAGAGTGCATGCTTTGGCACCTGACATCTCTGTATTCCACATGATAGACACTCTATTAAAGTGGGGCGTCCCGTAATGGACTATGCATCAGTTCAGGTAATGGTTGTCAGCTTGAGTGCCCCAGAGGCAGCAGAGAATTCCATTAGAATGCTTATAGTTACTAAATCAGTCATTCTCCACCTTCCTCTCGATCGAACAACCTCTTTGGGGCAATTACTACAGCTTCATACAGCTTTCAACAATGAAAAGAGACCTAGTCCTTGGACTTAGTCCTGCTCGCTGGACTGCAACAAGATCAGACAGTGATTTTCACTCATATATTTGAAGGCTGCTGTGGCTGTAAATCAGAAAGCTGGGGGCATGAATGGCATACAACCCCTGTGATGGAACATGTTTTTCTCCATAATGCCCATTTGTGAGATCCACTTAAATATTTGTTCTAGGATGAAGGAGCATTTACGCCTACCTTATTGGTTGGCTGCAAATCCCTGAAGATGCAATACTGGCTTACCTTAATGACACATGACAGAAGACATGAGTTATCTTACTGTATTTCTCATCATGCAAAGCAATTCCAGACTTATTAACAGTGGAGTGGAGGTAAATACCCTAACAGTGACTTTCTCTTACACAGCTGCAGTTTTATTTGCCATTGTTATTCACTGCAGTCCGATTGTATTGGAGGTCTGTGCATGAAACGGTCTGATAGGAGACTTTTTCTCATTTCTCTCTGTAACCCAAGGCCCAACTCCATTCCCACCCTGACAGGTGTAAGATTAACTTAGTTAGGTGCTGGGCCGCTCATGCGCACCAAATTAAATTAATGGAACAAATTTCCCTCCTAATTAAGATGAAAATACGTGTCAGTTGTAACCTTGCTGAGCACTAATTATGTACAAATGATTTATCATCTGTTTCGTCCTGAATAGCAATGGGCTCACCTCTCCGATAGCCCTGGCTGGCTGTTAAGAGATGGCCCCTGATTAACAGTGACAGGTTGTGCTGCGGAGAAGCAGCGCGTTGCCAGCCAGCCAATCAGAGCTGGCCTCAGCTCAGACTCTCCTCCCTTCCATTAACCTACATTGAGTGCAGCTGAGCATCACTTTGCCTCTGCTCTTCTTCTTGTTTCGCTCTTCTGAATGAAAATAAAGAAAATTCAAAGAGTAAAGGTGAGTGATACAGGCTGATGATGAAGCAGGGAGATGAGAGTGGTACAACCTGAACCAGGGATGAATCCCACAGCATGTGCCATGTGTATTGAGAGTGGATTAGAACAATGTATGAGATGTATGGGAGATGAAGTGTGTCTCCACCTCAAATAACAAGTGGGATACCACAGAATGCAGTCAAGCTCATTTTACACCTGGCAGGGGATAATTGCTTTAAAGTGCCCTATGACAAAAACAAACATCTATCTTTCTAGTACCAGCCTGAGGCCAGCAGGTGGTGCAATAGGTCAAGCCTGCAAAAAACCCACTGTGTAAATTCCTGTGGGCTAAAATATCAAAATAAACAGGGCTTCATTATACATTTACAGCCTAACTGGGATATTCTATCTTATTTCCTCCTGCCTTGCAAGTACAGATATATTTCAATGGGCAGCAGCTCTGATTAGCATTAGAATCAGAGTCCCTTGTGATGCAAAGGGACACACTGGCCAATCTGTAATCATTGTTCCGCAGGCTTGCTCACAGGGGATATAGCCCGCTTTGTCATTATCATTCAATATGCCACACACATGCTGGCATAGCTTTCGTTGTGCTGCCAGCAACAGGGCATTTGCATTTTCTCCTCATACTCCCAAGAAATTGCACAGACAATAATGCACCACAAATGACTGCTCTCTGTTTCCACTTCCTGAAGATGAGAGATGCCTTTCCCCCCTGACTGCCGCTGAAGACAGAGAAAGGCTCTCCCATTCTATGTCTCATTTCCTCCTCGTGTAATGCTTGTCTTTCAAATGTGTCCTCAAAATGTCATTTTGTTCAGGTGTCAGCTCCAGCCATAACAGATCATTTGACTTTCTATTGTGATTTGGGGTTATTTAGCCAACACCTACCGTTGCCATAATTTGCTTGTTGGATGTTTTATTGTTGTGGTAAATGTCAGAAAGCCTGCACAGGGGAAGTACCTGTGTTCTCCTACATTTACGCCAAGGTTGACTGGTTATTCCCCTGCTGCAGGAGACATGGCACAGCTGCAGTTAATGCAGATTCACAGCATGTCAAGCACACAGACAGAGAGGGAATGTTAAACACTCATTGAAAATGGGGTCTGCACATTTCTGCTACATGCCCTGTAGGGTTTTGAAATGTGCACAGTTGAAATAACATCCTTTCTGCTGACAAAAATATATGAAGGAATAGGAAACAAGTCTTGATTTGGATTTTGACATATTTCCACTGACAAAAAGCAAAGGAATTAAATTTTGTACATGACCCTGACTCTAATCTTTCATAGGATTACATTTAACTCCTCATAATGCACAGTGCTTAGGTCATCCCAAACATATTACACATTCATTGGAACACAAGAGCAGCAGCTATTCTCCTTTGTTGCACCCTCACCGTTTCCCAATTTATTCCTCTGCCTGTAGTGAGAGAGAATCGGCAGCTGAGGTTTGAGCGGCTTGGCAAACAGCATCTCCCACATCACGACTATCTGGGGATTGGCGGATGAGGCAGGGAGGGAGTGGGTTAGAGGTTAATTATAGACAACAGAGAGGTCACAGGGCCTATTATTTTGGAGCTGAGACCTGCAACGGTCCAATGGGGATGACATTTACGATGAGGGCCCAGCCCCACCCCTCCATCACCCTCCACACCCACAACCCACCCCGCGCAAGCCATCACTCACGTTTATACTGAAGGAGCCGACAGTGGGACTCATTGGTCTGATAATGAAAAGGCCCTTAGTGTTTGGCACAGGCATGATGATGAATTGAATCCCTCTCTGTTCTCTGGCTGTGTCAAGGGGCCTCCAAGTAGCCCTTGACAACTAATTGAAAGCCCCCATGCCCTTCTCTTACCTACCAGGCTTCCTTTATCACTCTAATTATTGGGGTTAAGTGAGTCTCCCATGGGACAGGGAGTAGTACAGTGTTTACAACCCGCCAAGTCATCTTACTGGATAAAAATAAATCGTAAAAGTATAAATTAATCACGGAGCTGCCTGAATCTAAGGGTAGTGAGAATTCTCCATGGCCCTGAAGGTTTGTAGTCACAGTTTTTGTACCAAATGAAAATGTCTTTTTAAGATGTGACAACAAAAATATCAGCAGATTTATAATAATAATAATAATAATAATAATAATAATAATAATAATAATAATAATACACTTACAAAAGTACAAAGTTCTTCACAAAAAATAACACAGAGGGTACGTAACACCACCATTAAAGATGAGGACATTACAAGACACATAATACTTTAAAGCACTCACTTGCATAGAGTACTATGCATACTCTTCATGTATCTTCATTATTGTGAAGAAAAGACCCAAACCAACAATGAATATATCCTACTAACAAGTGCCGTGTGTGTATATCCAAAGCTGACCTCTTTCCTTCCTCTGAGCCGTAGAGCTCCATTGTTGTGAGCCACACGCTGTTACACTGGGTTGACATGTTCCTTCATCACCATGAACACACACTGTGGTTTTTTCTGATTCAGTCTCACATACACCATCCTGCTGCCCAAAGTACCTAATGCAGCACCAAATTATGATCCTTGAAATGGATCCTGTCTTTTTTTAGACATATAATGCTTTTTGGCTTATCTCTTTGTCAGTACATCCTAATTTTATTTTTCTGTGGTTAATGCACAACAGTTTATTTGAAAAGTTATGAAATTTAACACACATACCATGGCCGTAGCCAGATGTTTAGAAATACTGAAGCCTACTGAAGGGGCGGCTGTGGCTCAGGAGGTAATTGAAAGATCGTACAGGCATACAGGCTGTAGGTCTAAGTGTCCTTGGGCAAGATACTAAACCTTAAATTGCCCCTGATGGCTGTTCAATCAGTGTATGAATGTGTGTGAACGTTAGTTTCTGTTTGAAGCACTTAGCTCAGTGTATGAATATGGGTTTATGTGACATAATCTAAAGTGTTCACTAGAGGAGTCATAAGACTATTTACCAAAGAAATGAAGTGTCCCCAAATTTTACATTGCAATTATTCATTTAACTTTTTGATTGTATTTTCTGTAAATTAACTATGGATGGTCCATTTGTGTTTAAACTATAGTGTACATATGTAATCCCTGAAACCCCAACATGAGCAGCAGGCTTCAGCTGAATAGAAAATGGAGTGTAAATGGCTCTGAGGATTACGAGTGATCCTCTCTACACTGTGACTTTCTCACCTCTGCATCTCCGTAAGCCTATTAGACAACAAAAGCAAATCAAACAGTGTTGTGTGTGTGAGGACTGACTACAGCATACAGCTGTTTATTTTTTTGTGACGGAAAGCTGAAATACTACATTAGCATTTTGGGGAGTTTTATCAATTTTACAAATGTTATTAAAAGTCACAAATTGCATGTTTTATAAGGGTTAGAAAAAGATATGTTGCTCTCCAAAAATACTAACGTAAACATAATATTTCTAATATTTTTATATATTATATTATATATATTTTATAATATTTTTCTATTTTTCTATTTTTATTTCTCACCTAATTTCCAGTTTACATTGATGACACTGGAACATTTGTCTATATGAAACATACGAAATATTTGATTTTTAAAATGTTAGTTGTGTCATTAAATCTTTATAGTAACAAAGGAATTCAGTTTACACGGAATATAGAAAGATATACATAACAGTGTACAAGACACAAATAATTAAAAATTTTGCCACGGGTAGTCTATATTACATGAAGAAAGAGGACCATGTTACAGTTTTCACAGCCTGATATGAAATCCTAGACTGTATAAGAACTGTATGAAATGTTTCATCCAGCTGTCTACGTCAGTTTTGTTCGACGCGCTTACGTCACGGCTTTAGAAGCTGATTGGGTGTTCGTTCAGCTTAGACAGCCGGAAGTAGTCTCAGTAGGGAGAGAAGCAAGGGAAGGCTAATTAATATTTCCGTGTGTTACAATCTAATGTTTCACAGTACGCAGTTTTAAATGCCATGTGCAGTGTATGGTTGTATTCGCTGAACGTCTCTGTCATCATAAGGTAAACTTTATCCTCTACCTCAGCCAGTGTGCTACGACAGGTAGCTGTTAATGACAAATGCAGTTTAGCTAAGTTAGCTAACTTATTTAGCTATCAAATCAGGGTAGCAACTAACGTTAACGTCAAGCAAACTGAGCATATCCGCTGCCATCACAACTGGCGTTACTTGTTCAGTTTTACTATTTAATTAAGGTGTTTCATTCCTTCTCCTTCTGAAACATGTTCAAAGTAGCAAGTAACGAAACAGAGACAAATGCTGTTGACGCTGCTTTATGATTAGCGGGTAAGTTAGCCTAAGTTCATCAGGTAAGCTAGCCAGTTAATTGTCTTTAGATTATTATTAAAAAGTAAAAGTTACACCGTAACACATGCTATCGTTAGACCTCAGATGACCATACAGAGTCACATGGGGTGAACTGTCCCCAGTGTGCCTCTCACATTAACGTTATCACTGCACGAGAGACAGACTGGGGCGAAAGGTGAGTGCAGTTAGTTATCTAACGCTGCCTCATCACTAATTCAGTGAGGTACAAACTGTGGTGCAGATTGGTAGCACCAGTATCATCATTTAATACCACAATATTAACCACTTAAAGGTGATGTTACAATTAATACAGGAGAGTAGTGTGCACAATGCACAGCATTAGGAGTTCCACGTTATTTCTCTGATGACATTGAACAAGTAGCTGCATTTTAGACCCAGTAGTAAATGTTTAAGCACGCAAAGAAGTTCACTTCAGTTCTCAGTAGCTCCTGTTATACATAGTAACTGCAAATGCTGGAAGCCCTGTATTCATAGACTACATTTGTGTTTGTGATTCTGTAGCCGGGGGATAAGAAAAAAAAGTGTATCTAAACTCCTGATGTTCTGATTCCCAGCTTGGGAGACAGATGTATGTCTATGTTTGTGGATTGTGGACTGTCTAAAATTTAAGTTGTGCTTTAGGGTGCAGATTCGAGTGGACTTTCTTGACCTGTCCTTGTTCTTTAGGTTGGTCTGTGATGTCAGGGGAGGACATTGAACTTGCTGGCGGATATAGACGTCGCACATCATTCTATAATTTCCGGACCTAGGTTAACAAATGTCCCTAACACAGACAGCCATGAGCAGCAGCGCAGTGACCAGTGCCCAACAGCGGTGGTTGGGGACCGGGCAAATGCCACAGCCTTCCAAGGGCCCTTATATCTCAGTCATCACCAACAGGTTAGCTCTGGATCTTCTCCACATAAGCTCATCTAAAGAAGAACAACATGCAAGGGCAGAGCTATGACTTTTATGTTGTCAGTTTTCATTATAAAACTACAACACTGACAGCATTGTCCAAGTCTCCTAACTCCTTTTGCTCTGCATTGTAGGACAACCAACATGGTGATCAGAGGGGCCATGCTGTTCTCTGTGGGCGTCTTCCTGGCCCTGGTGCTCAACTTACTTCAGGTGCAGAGAAACGTCACCCTCTTTCCCCCTGATGTCATCAGCAGTATCTTCTCCTCAGCCTGGTGGGTGCCGCCTTGCTGTGGCACGGCCTCAGGTATGTGAACACACCACACATAATGAGTGAAAAAAGTCCTGTATTTTCCACTTTGCACTTACATGACAGGAAAGATGAAAGAGAAGGAAGTAAAAAGAGGGAGTGTGAGTGCGATTAGCTAATCATGAAGACAGCAATTAAAATGTAGATTACTCATGCAGCGCATCTGACCTTTTTTAAACAGTCATGCAGTAATCTGTTGTCATCTTTGTGTGACAAACCTGCTCGCCAATCACAAGCGTCATGCTTTTCCTATGGTCCTACTCACCAATCAGAACGGGCACAGGGCGTGTACATTTTACAACAACAAACGAAACTAGAGGAAAACATGTCTGATAATGGTGTCAGGCGAACCGACGCAGGCAGCGGCTGTGGCGCGGTTTTCATCAGCATCAACTCATGCTGAAGAGTGTCTGCAGCAGAGCATTTAGCCTGCCCTACATTGTTGATGTGTTGTTAATTAGTCATTTTATATGCGCAGGCTACACATCCCACATGGAGCATTTCAGAATAAGAGCGTTTTACCTGCCTGATTTTGCTGACTCGTTCAGATTTTTTAAAATTTGTTCATTTGCTTTTTGTGCTTCTACTATGGTTGAGTAGGCTACGTAGTTAAATTGTTTGTTTTTTGTCTGTTTTAACTGTGTTTATTGTTGATTTACGACCAGGAATCTGCACAGGCTGTTTTCTGTTCCGTGTCTGACTTGCTACCTGGTTCATCTTCTCTGTGCTGGTTGTCGTGGCTTGCGTCAAAAATAGACTGGCAGGGAATATTGAACTTTAAAAAAATAATAATCACAAATTTAATCGCAATCGCAATAGGTCCCAAAAAAATCCCAATTAGTTTTTTTCCCCACATTCTTCAGCCCTAATTAGCACCAGCATATGCATTGGTCAATTTTCCTGGGGTCCATTCAGATTTATATTTGTTCATAAAAAAACAATGACACACTCCGGCACATCTCAAAATAAAACATGCTCCGGGGTGCTGCTGTTTGTACAAATTACATCCAACTGAAAATAAACTGCAGCATAACATGGCCCAGTGTTTCCCCACAGGGCGTAACTGTGAGGGAGTTGGGCTTATATTTGTGTGTTTTATTTGAAAGAATACTTTAGATTAATTCTAGTAGGCTATTTCTTAACTCAACTTAATTGTTCTTAATGATCCATCTTATTTTAATCTTTCCTTACAAACTGCTGTAATCTGCTCATCTTAGCTGTTCCTCAATCTGCGTTCTTGTCTTTACTTGTGTTCTTGTGAACTTGTGAAACGTCATCAGTCGCAGCCAAAGAACTGCTTCCAATTCAAAAGTCTGCATCTAGCCAAGTACAACAAAATACCTGGAATGTGTTCTTGCTCCACCCGTTTTACTGAGCCTGCATCGGTGATGACTTGTGTGGACTTCGGATAGCCAGATATCCCAGAATGCATTTTGCCGCCAAAAAGCCGAAATGTCGGAGGGGACTTTGCTTGTCACTCGTCGCCTCAAAAGTGTATTTTATGTGAACTTTAGTCGCGCAACGTTGTTCTGGGTTTTATCGGAGCTGCTTCTGTCCCCTCTGTCGGTGTGGCGGGGCTTATTGGCTGCTCCACACAGACACACACGCTGTCAAAGACAGCGCGCCAGCAAGAGCTAACTTAAAGTGAAACCACATCATGAAAGACACTAGCTCAGCTCGTTATAGATTTCATGGCTGTGTGAGCAATTAATAATATTATCCTAAAATTTAACACACGTTTTGTTGTCAGACCCACTTATACCATGTGCTCAGCAGCATATGGAGGCTGTCAAGCAATAACCTGTTCGACAGTGGACACTTCACAATACATGTAGTGCAACTAGGGTTGGGCGATCTTCTCTATTTTCATATAGTCTGCTTGAGATCATGGCTACTTGAGAGACACAGGAGCGGAGAAGCTGCAGGTCGGACATTTAAGCCTTGGTTGGCGGTGCATTGGTTGGTACAGTGCATGTGAAACTCAACAAAGATGAAAAGGAAACGATATAGCTCCCTCTTTAGCTTCTTCCATACACTGTACATGGAGTCTACTTTTGTTGTCATATACAGTGGGTATGGAAAGTATTCAGACCCCTTTAAATTTTTCACTCTTTGTTTCATTGCAGCCATTTTCCAAAAATCAAAAAAGTTCATTTTATTTCTCAGTAATGTACACTCAGCACCCCATCTTGACAGAAAAAAACAGAAATGTAGAAATTTTTTGCAAATTTATTAAAAAGAAAAACTGAAATATCACATGGTCATAAGTATTCAGACCCTTTGCTGTGACACTCATATTTAACTCAGGTGCTGTCTATTTCTTCTGATCATCCTTGAGATGGTTCTACACCTTCATTTGAGTCCAGCTGTGTTTGATTATACTGATTGGACTTGATTAGGAAAGCCACACACCTGTCTATATAAGACCTTACAGCTCACAGTGCATGTCAGAGCAAATGAGAATCATGAGGTCAAAGGAACTGCCTGAAGAGCTCAGAGACAGAATTGTGGCAAGGCACAGATCTGGCCAAGGTTACAAAAAAATTTCTGCTGCACTTAAGGTTCCTAAGAGCACAGTGGCCTCCATAATCCTTAAATGGAAGGCGTTTGGGACTGACCAGAACCCTTCCTAGAGCTGGCCGTCCGGCCAAACTGAGCTATCGGGGGAGAAGAGCCTTGGTGAGAGAGGTAAAGAAGAACCCAAAGATCACTGTGGCTGAGCTCCAGAGATGCAGTCGGGAGATGGGAGAAAGTTGTAGTAAGTCAACCATCACTGCAGCAATCCACCAGTCGGGGCTTTATGGCAGAGTGGCCCGACGGAAGCCTCTCCTCAGTGCAAGACACATGAAAGCCCGCATGGAGTTTGCTAAAAAACACCTGAAGGACTCCAAGATGGTGATAAATAAGATCCTCTGGTCTGATGAGACCAAGATAGAACTTTTTGGCCTTAATTCTAAGCGGTATGTGTGGAGAAAACCAGGCACTGCTCATCACCTGTCCAATACAGTCTCAACAGTGAAGCATGGTGGTGGCAGCATCATGCTGTGGGGGTGTTTTTCAGCTGCAGGGACAGGACCACTGGTTGCAATCGAGGGAAAGATGAATGCGGCCAAGTACAGGGATATCCTGGACGAAAACCTTTTCCAGAGTGCTCTGGACCTCAGACTGGGCCGAAGGTTTACCTTCCAACAAGACAATGACCCTAAGCACACCGCTAAAATAACGAAGGAGTGGCTTCACAACAACTCCGTAGCTGTTCTTGAATGGCCCAGCCAGAGCCCTGACTTAAACCCAATTGAGCATCTCTGGAGAGACCTGAAAATGGCTGTCCACCAACGTTTACCATCCAACCTGACAGAACTGGAGAGGATCTGCAAGGAGGAATGGCAGAGGATACCCAAATCCAGATGTGAAAAACTTGTTGCATCTTTCCCAAAACGACTCATGACTGTATTAGATCAAAAGGGTGCTTCTACTAAATACTGAGCAAAGGGTCTGAATACTTATGACCATGTGATATTTCAGTTTTTCTTTTTTAATAAATTTGCAAAAATTTCTACATTTCTGTTTTTTTCTGTCAAGATGGGGTGCTGAGTGTACATTACTGAGAAATAAAATGAACTTTTTTGATTTTTGGAAAATGGCTGCAATGAAACAAAGAGTGAAAAATTTAAAGGGGTCTGAATACTTTCCATACCCACTGTATTTTAGCTTATGTGCTGGGGCACATGGAGGTTGCTTTGGCCCTGATGTACCAATTCAACAGGGCTGTTGTAGACTTTTTGTTCAGAGAAGGGCCATAGGGGGGTCCAAGGTCTGTGTTTCAGGGGCACTGGCCCCTGTTGGCTTCCCCCCAAAAAACCACCACAGGGTACAGCTCAAAACGTGAAGTAACATAAAGTGAATCTAGCTTGCTAATTAGCTTACAGAGAACAGTCTTTATTATCCACAGAGCCACAAGGTTACGTGCCTCCTCTTGTTGGCAACAAATTTAATAATTGATTTTTTTCGACTATGTCGATAAGTTGCACCCCTAAAAGACACACACTCCTGTCTACATCAGTGGGGCTGAGGTGGAGCAGGTGAACAGTTTCAGGTTCCTGGGAATCAGCATCACAGAGAACCTGACATGGTCACGCCGGTGAAGAAAGCTCAGAAACAACTGTATTCTAGAGGAAGCTTAAGAAGGCCAAATTCCCTCGCCAAGTTCTTGTCAGCTTTTACAGAGGAGCAACAGAAAGCAACAGAAAATGTTTTGTTCCAGAAGCAGCCACGCACGCCAAACCATGGCATTACCTCCACCATGCTGCACAGATGAGCTTGTATGCTTCAGATCAGAAGCAGTTCCTTTCTTTCTCCACACTTTGGCCTTTCCATCACTTTGGTAGAGATTAAACTTGGTCTCATCAGTCCATAAGATTGTGTTTCAGAACTTTTGAGGCTCATCTCTGTTTTTCTTTACAAATTTCAATCTGACCTTCTGATTCTTCCTGCTGATGAGTAGTTTGCATCTTGTGGTGTGGCCTCTATGTTTCTGTTCTTCCAACAGTGGATTGTGATACCTTCACCCTGCACTGTGGAGGTCATTGGTGATGTCACTAACTGATGTTTTGGGGATTTTCTTCACAGCTCTCACCATGTTTCTGTCATCAACTACTGTTGTTTTCCTTGGCCGACCTGTTGGACGTCTGTTGCTCAGTACACCAGTAGTTTCTTTCTTTTTCAGGACATTCCAAATTGTTGTGCTTGCTCTGCCCCATGTTTGTCCAATGGCTCTGCTCGATTTTCCTTCTTTTCTCAGCTTGCTTTTCTCCCACAGACAGCTCTCTGCTCTTCATCTTGGTTTATCCTCTTTAACAGGAAATGCAGTCTTTATAAGTTTGAACCAAGGATGAAAACTTAGACTAGTCATGCAGCTATTTAATGTTTGGGCAAACAACCTAAAAGCTTAAGAAACATCTGGCTGTCACATGTTCCAATAGTTTTGCTCACTTGAAAAATGGGTGGGTTCAAACAAAGGGTGATATGTCCTGAGTTGTTTAACACATCTAGATGTGGATACCAGGACATGAGAGCTGCAATTCTGAACTCTTGTCTCAGACTCATCTTTTGATCTTAAACCCAAATGTCTTCATTGAACAACAAAAACAAAGGAATTTGCCTTACTGTTCCAATACTTTGGGAGGGGACTGTAGCAGAAGGGAGTTACAAACTAAATTTCTATAACCTGTTATATTGTGACAAAATAAATCTACCTTCCACTTACCTACCTACCCACCATGGAGAACGTTTATCACAAGCACTGCCTGGTTTGTCCAGAAACATAATCAAGGATGCCTCCCACCTGAACCATGGACTTTTCACCCTCCCATCTGAGGCAGTGACCCTGCTGGACCCTATCAGTGTAATGGCACCTTTGCACACAGTCCTCTCAGTACTTTAACGTACATGTTATTTGCACTGTTCTTATCTTTGCACAGACTGAACTCTACTCTGTTTAATAACTTGTACATTAACCGTCTGTATATATTGTATAACCTACTGTGTATACTCTGTGCTGTTCATACTGTAAACAGTATCTCACAAAAGTGAGCACACCCCTCACATTTTTGTAAATATCTGATTAAATCTTTTCACGTGACAACATGAAAGAAATGACACTTTACTACAATGTAAAGTAATGAGTGTACAGCTTGTATAACAGTTAAAATTTAAAATAACACATCACACAGCCGTTAATATTTAAACCACTGGCAACAAAAGTGAGTACACCCCTAAAGGATGGCTGCTTTGCTCCAAACAGTTTCACTGTATGAACCTGGATTGTTTGTGAGAGCTTTTGGATGTGTAGAAGAAAAAAAAAACATGATTTAACATTAGATGTAGACCGATCCTGTCAGCGTGTCGGGAGATTTTTAATTATTAATTTATGTTGCTGTGGCTCATGCATAAATGTGCACAGCATCTGTAGTGAGGCGCTTCACCTAGCTACTATTCACTGTTCAGTTTTATGGTCCTTGCTGCCCATCCACACATCACATCACAACTATAACAGTATCAGTGATATCAAAGTGAAATGTGGTTAGAACAGTGCTTTATGTGGTGCTACATGCAAACGGTGAAGGGCAGAAAGTTTGATTGCGCATTTGATCATTTTTAAATAGGCTTAACTAATACAACTTATGAATACAACTGGAACACTGTAGAGGCCATGGGTTGGTCCAGTAGCATGTCACACCTCTTTTAAATGTCACAGCGGCTCCAAAGATTTCGCAAAGGATACGCTGGTGTATCCTCGCTGTAAAGCCTATTATTATTTATATTATTGTAGTAATAATTAATAAGAATATTATTTATAAGAGTACTGTAAATCAGAGAGCTTTACAAAAAGAATATGTTTAAAATACAGTAACAGTAATATAAAATTAAAATTTAAACACAAAGTAAATACCACTTATACAAAGACACCATCAGAGGTAAACAAACATCCGGGACTCATGCACAGCAGTGAATAAGTAGGTCTTGAGCTTAAAAACATCAATTGAAAATGCCAGTGTAAAATCTGCTGGAAGACTGTTCCATAATGTTGGAGCGCAAAACAAGAATAGTTTTCTTCTTAACTTTGGTATAGTCAGAAATCCTGTCCTGTGGGAGCGCAGCAACACATAGGGGCTGTCCTAATTTCTAGGGGCAGATTGTTCCATAGCCGAGGCCCAACCACAGAGAATGCTCGGTCCCCCCTGCGTTTGAGTCTGGACTGTGGGACTAGTAACAAGTTCTTATCGCTAGATCTCAAACGTCTTGATGGAGTGTAGGGTTGCAGCAGTTCCGAGAGGTAGCTCGGAACTTGGTTGCATAAAGATTTATAAACAAATAAAATAATTTTGAAATCAATTCTAAAATTAATGGGCAACCAGTGAAGAGACCTCAGAATAGGGGTGATATGGTCACTTTTGCGACTGTTTGAGAGGAATCTTGCAGCAGCATTCTGCACTAATTGAAGACGAGCAATTTGAGTTTTTGAAATACCACAGTAAAGTGAGTTACAGTAGTCAACGCGTGTGGTGATAAAGGCACGGATGTGGCTTTTGGGGGTGCTGTCGACAGGCATCGATCCTGGCTTTTAGCCACCAACACTCTCAGTCTCCTTTCTGGGATCTTTTCTGGCATTGACACACAGTGAGGGCATGATTGAGGGTCAGCCAGCGATGTCTGGGCATGTTTAGTGCCTATGCAGCCGATACACATGGGATGAGGGTCCCTGCCCAAGATGAGCATGATGCAGGGCACAGGCAGGATGCAGCCTCTTTGGTCTTCTGTTCCTTTGGTGGGGGCAGCAGCCAAGGACATGGCACTAGAAAGAACACCACAGCATAATAAGTTGCTATGGCTTTGGTAGGCACACCGCTGCACGTGAGCCTATCTCAGGGTTCCTGCAGCTCCTTAAAAAGTCTTAAAAGGTCTTAAATTGAAATCAGGGAAATTAACCTTGCTGTAGGTATTAAATTTGCCGATGGTGTGTTTAAGGCTGGTGGGAAAATTATCATGCACAGTCGCCTAAAACGCATAATTAGCGTGTATTTGTATGATTTTCTTTTAGTAATTGACAATGCGAGACCCCGCCATTAATATAACTCATGTTACGTTTATGTTAGCTGCAGACGTTGACGTCTGGCTGCCTGTCATATTATCGTCAGTCGTGGCTGCAAGATTGGGAGACGAAAGTTAAAGTGGTTGGAGGAAGATCTGATCGTTCTGTCTAGTTCAAACAACTGGAGCCTACATCACATCCTCCGCTCTGTTTGAGCATGTTTAAGCACAACACTGAATGGACCCAGTGTCTAGGCTCCTGTCTGCGCTGTTGGATTTTATTTGCAGAAGACTGCGACCAGTACATATTTCCATCCAAGTAGTTGTTGTATGTAGATAGACTACACATTTGCATCCATGTGGTCATGGTGTCCCTGACCACCTCCAGAGATCGTTTTGCTGATCGGTTTACAATCTCTCCTCAATGCGTCTCAGGTGCATTTACACATGTACTTTCATGTGGTCAAGTGCTACCTGATCACAATCTGATCACCCAAAATACATTTTAATGCCAGGTGTAAACAGCCTCTATGTTCAACAATTTGGAATATGCAAAGTCATTCACCTGTGGTGAAATTAAAACTGTCAAATATGGTTTCGTTCATTAAAAGATTAAATGCGTCTTTTTTCTATCAAAGAAATTGTTTCAATTTGAGGTCTTAAATTTATATTTGTTGAGGTCCTAAAAGGTCTTAAAAAGCATAAAATTTGACTTTTAAAATGGTGCAAGAACCCTGTATCTGATGTGGACAATGCTCTGAAATTATGCGTTGTAACAGCAGATTATACTTATTATGAAGACTAGCCATGCACTGCATTGGGCAAGGTCGGCCTTAACTGATCGTCAGTGAACAGTTTAGAGATCGAGTGCTATCATTTCTTCATGGGAAGAAAGAGAATGAGTTGGGAGGGGTTGGTCCGCTGTGGTTTTAGGAGGGGCGTGCCCCGAGCACAGCTCAACCTGTCTGTCACTGACAGACGTTGTGTCATTGGAGCTTCCATAGTTGGTCACGCCGAGTCTGTTCCCGTAGTGAAACACCAAACGCAGTTTTTGCTGAGTAGCAGGAAGTTTGCTGATAACCAGCTCCTCACAGCAGCCAAGAAAGTCAATAATTTAACTTAACCTTAATTGCATTTTCTGCAATAATTGGCATATATATACAAATCATCAGCATAGCAGTGAAAAGCCATCCAAAAGAATTACCGTAAAACTTCATTGTACAACTTCAATTAATAGCAGAGTCTCAAATAGCCACCTATCCCGTTTTACTGGCCTGGTGTGGAAACACATTTTGACAAATAAACGCCTGCCTCAGTTTAACTCCTGGTCTGATTTTTATAGAAGTTCTTTGGATATATAAAACATCTTAAACCCTGCGCGGTCTCTCCCGCTTTAGCTGCTTCTAAGCAGCTAAAGCAGTCAGCATATTTTTTCCTTTCCTCTCTTGTACCATGCAGGTTACATCGTTAAATTTATAAGAATATATATATATATATATATATATATATATATATATATATGTATATGTATATATATATATGTATATGTATATATATATATATATATATATATATATATATATATATATATATATATATATGTATATGTATATGTATATATATATATATATATATATATGTATATGTATATGTATATGTATATGTATATATATATATATATATATATATGTATGTATATATATATATATATATATATATATATATATATGTATATATATATATGTATATATATATATGTATATATATATATGTATATATATATATGTATATATATATATGTATATATATATATATGTATATATATGTATATATATATATATATATATATATATATATATATATATATATGTATATAAAATTTATTTTTTGTTTTTTACAAGTATAATTCTGTTTGAAATAGACAAACTGTTTCATAGTAGTTTCAGTTTTGTGCAATAGGAATTAAAGCCCTGTCTCATGTGGACGCCTGTCCCAAATATAGGCAGGCAATTCAGTGATTTTAGCCAACAAAAGCCTGTGCTATTAATCAAAGTTTTATGGTAATGATCTGACCCAGTGGTGCTGAGTATAACAACAATAACAACATTGGACCAAGGTATGAACCCTGTGCTGAAGTGAGGAAGAGTCGGAAGATCTGTTACTATAAAACACACATTGAGATCTTTCTGAAAGCTAGGATCTCAAACACTTAAGCACCTGGGCAAAGATGCCAAAGTATTTCTCGAGTGTGTCCAAAAGAACACCATGGTCCACAGTATCAAAAGCCGAGCTAAGATCCAACAAGAGGACAGATGTTAAGTCTTATTCAGCAGCCAAAAACAGATCATTTACCACCTTTTGTGAGTGCCGTTTCAGTAGACTGCAGAAGCTAAAAAGATTATTGGCAGACAAATATTTCAAAAAGCTGATTTCAGACCACTTTAGATAAGAATGCCAAATTAGAAATGGGTCTATAATTTGCCAGCAAGTTTAAATTCAGATTTGGTTTCTTCAGTAATGGTTTAACTACCGCAGATTTGAAGCAAGCCAGAAAAACTCCTCTGGTGAGCAAAAAGTTTAAAACAGGTAAAACATACAATTCAAATGTTGGACATAGTTCTTAAACAACACAGGCAGGCAAGGGATCCAGAGAGCAAGTGGTACCTCTTTCAGTCACAACAATTTTAGTTAAATTAGCCAAAGAAATCGTCTCAAACTCAGAGTGGCCCTGTCCTGTAGAAAATGGTCCTGTGATAGCGCAGTCTAATCCCCAACATTTGACTGGGGTGTCCTCAACTCTCATAAAAATACATCATAAAACCATGTGCTGATCAATCTGTAGTAATTACTGGCTGCTGACACTGTAAGTCTATAAACAGTGTCAAATAAAGCACTAAGGCTAATACAACGAGATAACTTTGTCTTCTGCACCATTTTCCCCATACTAAATGAATTAGGGATAGAATAATATCAGTGATTATAAATTGGTAAAGCACTGATCTTATTAACTGACACAAACCATAGCTTAAAACTAAATCTAATGTATGTCCACGCTGATATTTATAGTAAAAAAAGCTGCAATTCAAAACTAGATTAAGGATCACAGTTTAAAATCTGTTTGCATTTAAAAATGTCCTTTAAAAAGTGAAGCAACCCCCCTCCTCTCCTCCAGTCTTGGATACTGAAAACCCTGATGTCAGGAGGCTAAAGTTCCATCAATTCTGTCAGAAGTAAAACAAATGGCACTACATTATACTACAATTTACACTGTTATACAAGCTGTACACTCACTACGTTGTAATAAAGTGTCATTTCTTCAGTGTTGTCAGATGAAAAGTTATAATCAAGTCTTTACAAAAATGTGAGGGGTGTACTCACTTTTGGGAGATACTCTACATACAACTGCTCACAATCAGAATATCAAAAAAAGCATCACAGCAATTACAATGGCAACTGCAGTCTGCCCTGACACACATGCACACAGCCGTACATATGCACAACACAACATGCCCACAGTCAAGACCAGCCAGTTATTGAAAAGTTGTTCCCTGGGTGTGAAGCTGTGGATGGAAATGCAGCGCGGTGCTGCCTCCTCCCAAGTGGCTCAGCACAAAGCACAATAGCCCTCTGGTCTCTTCTTCTCCAGAGACCCCACACCTCCTGCATGAGCCTGCTGCTTCCACTTGTTGCTAACACACATGCCATGCTTCATCCCCCAGATAAGTGCTGTTGCATTTCATTGCCAGTGCAAAAAATAATTAGTTTTCAAGCCACATTAGTTATGTCAGAAGTAACCAGGATGTGAGCTGGAATGCAAATCAGTTTATTCATATTTTCTGAAGAAATGAGCGTTTTTGGTTTGCTGCTAAGCCAGGATAATAAAAGAATTTGCACTTTCTGTTGAAATACATTAGAATCGGGTGCAGTGTGGAGCATTCTGTCAGGAGCGCGTTTATTCAGATTCGTCATACTGTATTCATTCATTTACACAAATGAGCTGTGTAGTATGTGAAGGCAGTGCAAGTGCGTGTGCCACCAGAATAGTGTGGATGCGATCTGAATGCCTGTTGTCAGAAAAACACTACCAGGAGAAAGTGTGCCACTGCTGTGCTAAAAACTGCTTGTGTTGCCTCTTATTTTTCTGCTCTGTTCTCATTCTGTCTCTTTTTCCCCGTGCAGCAATGATCGGGTTGTTGTACCCCTGCATCGACAGTCGTCTCGGTGAGCCACACAAGTTCAAGCGGGAGTGGTCCAGTGTGATGCGCTGCGTGGCTGTGTTTGTGGGGATCAACCACGCCAGTGCTGTATCCTTAAAGCTTTGGGGTTTAATGCATCTGTTTTTGTTCATTTTCTGTCAGTGGGAAAAACAAGCACTCTAAGACTTTTGAGAGGTTACAATATTTCCCCTGTGAATGTAGGCGGTGGTTGTGTATGTTGTTGTACACCCTTGTTTAATCAGTGTAATCTCTGTTTTATTTGCTATGATTTGTTGTCTAACTAGGTAGAAGATAGACCTGTACATATAGTATATCTCTACAGCACTGTTGCACTGAAACACAGCTAAGTAAATATGGATGTCACCATTCCAGAAATTTGGTAGTCGACACCAATACAAGTGAAAATCTGTGTTTCTCGATACCCAATTCAATACCATGGCCAAGAACAAAACAACAAATCCAATGTATTTCAACATACATTCCTTAATTTAATAAAAAAACCAACAATAGCATGCAAGCAAATGTTGCCTTCAGGTAGCCTAATAAATAAATAGGATATGGTTGACAGCAAAATTATGAGATTTTAGGTATCAAGTGTAGCTCAGTGACTGTAAGAAAAGAGCAAGGGCTACACACACACACACACACACACACACACACACACACACACACACACACACACACACACACACACACACACACACACACACACACACACACACACACACACACACACACACACACACACACACACACACACACTGTTACTCTGAGGCCAAGCAGAAGTTTCAGAGTAGTGACATGGTGACAGACCATTAGTCCAGAAATATTTTTATAGAATACTGTCAGTATGTAAGGACGGCAGCCAACTACTACGAGCTATGGTTAAATTTCGGCAGCCTAAACACAGTAGCCTTTAGTGTTTAGCTATTGCAAATGTCCTTTAGAACATAGTTGGATGGTAACGTGTATTTCAAAATAAGGATATAACAATGTTAACACGTTGTTAGTGTAATGATTTTTGCGAATTTCTTATTACTGCCATTCTTTTCTTGACCTTCCTCTGTCAGAAAGTAGACTTCGCTAACAATGTCCAGCTGTCTCTGACTCTGGCAGCACTCTCCATTGGTCTGTGGTGGACATTTGACAGGTCCCGCAGCGGCTTTGGCCTGGGAGTCAGCATCGCTCTGTTGGCAACGCTGGCCACCCAACTCCTGGTTTACAACGGCGTCTTTCAGTAAGTTCTCTCACACCTAGTTTGCATGTCGGGGGACATAGGGGGCATAGTTGGACAAGCAAGGAATGCGGCAATGACTCCTGAAAAAACACATTAATATCTGGGGATGGGGATCTTAAATAACTAAATGGGATTTTAGTTGGACTCTAAAATTGCTGTAGTATGTTTCTGAAGACAGAGCCACATTTCTTTTAAAAATGATCAATATATTTGTGAATTTGTCTTGGAATTGGAAAGCTTACATGTGTCCCAGATATATATTTGGTAGGGGTGTGAATCTCTGGGTACCTCACGATTCGATTCGATTACGATTCAGAGGGCTGCGATTCGATTATAAAACGATTATCGATGCCTCTTGATGCATCATATTTTTTCTATACAGGATCCCTGGATAATTACTAAGCATTTAATTTGCACATTAAAATCCAAAAGAAAATGGCTAATTAGCTTAAAAGGACTAGTTTACATCCCTAGTTTACTTTATTAACCTCAGCTCCATGGTCCATTTCATTAACAACCAGTAGTCAGACTCCTGAAAACTGAAATATAATTATCAGCATGTACAGTATGTGTACAGGACAGAGCTGTACACCAGTTTAGTCTCAGCTTGTACCTGATGTTCTCAACCCTTGACTAGTAGGTTAGTTAGTAATGACATACAGCTGATTAATATTAATTAAATTAATTAATATTACGTCATTACTAATTTAGCTAATGTTACATAAATAAATAAACTTCTTAGCGTCTTTCATGGGACCCAAGGACGCTTTACACATAGTTCCAGTTACAGAACAACAAAAAGTCATTCAGGAGTGAATGCTGGGTAAAGAGCTGGGTTTTAGTAGATTTTTGTCAAGACAGGGAGCATTCCTCGAGTTCCCGCCTTTTGCGTTCCGTCAACATTATGTTATCAATTAACATTTAAATAATCGATTTTTAGACATTTGTTAATCGATTAATAATCTTCCACGTCCGCATCGCGATGCATCTAAGAATCGATTATTTCTCCCACCCCTAATATTTGGTATGTTTGACCTTTCTTTAAACAGTCAATCAAACCAAGATTGTAAGAGCAAATCTTAGCTGAAAGTGAAGTGTTGGTATGTATTGTTTAAGGATTTCCGTGTTGCTGTCGTGCTTCTTCTCTGCACAGGTATACTTCTCCAGATTTCCTGTATATTCGCTCCTGGTTACCCTGCATCTTCTTTGCTGGGGTGATAACTATGGGTAACATAGGACGGCAGCTAGCCTTGGTAAGCATTTGGAATCACTTGAGTACATTTGCTTTGCCAGCACTGTTGAATTAGTATTATAGTAATGCTTGTTTTTTAAGGGGGACTGTGTTGTACTCTCAAAGAAACTGGCCACAAAAGTGGATTTACTTGTCCTGTGTCTAATGTTTGTCTTCATGCGCTTGTTTTCCCCTCAGTATGAATATAAATTCATTCAGGAAAAGACCCATCAGGACTGAGGGACCTCTTGGATTCATCAGGCCTCTGCTCAAAATGACATTGAATTTGCACCAACCTGAGGCAAATTATTACAGAAGACCTGCATACAGCACAGACCAGGACTGGCTGGCCCTGGCTGCCTGTTGCTTCTCGCTGGACAAGACAGTATTTTTGATCGGGCGCTCGTCTGGCAATACAGAGCTCGGGGCTGCCGGGCTACAAACCTGAGCTGAGAACGGAGTTTGTTGTGTTGTTTCGTTTGGTGCAGTTTAATTCTACTTACCTAGAAAGGGATTAGTGGCGAAACATCTATCGTTCTTCAGATCAGCTCTAATGTTTGAAACCTTTGGCTCCATTGTGCCAAACATAATCACACAGGGGATCAGTTTTAAAGTCTCCTTATCTCCTGGTTCTTTCACGTATCAGTAGGGAACACAGCATAGTTAACATATATTTAGGAAGATATGCATCTATATATCAGACCTTTTATTGTATATAATTAGCAGATATTTACAGTATCATCAGATCCAAAGAATGAAGGAAGAGAGCTGTCTTATTGATTGTGCAAAAGCTCAAAGGGTTTAGGTTGGAATGAATGGTACATTTGGAATTTACACCGGCTTAGGGAATTACTTTAATCCATTCATGGACTCTGGCTTAGGTTTTAAGCACATTTTCTTAGGGAATTCCCTTATTGTAGAACACTTTTTGTTTTTAAATACCTTCATTTCAGGGAGCAACACTTGTTTAAACATATAACTGCAGCCTTTTCACTTTCCTGGTTAAGAAAAGCAATTTTTGTTTTCCCTCAAAACAACAGGAATGTCAAATTTCCCCGCTTACTGTCTTCTCAGCACTTGACTCAAACTTGATGGTTCTCTTTTATGGACCATAGGTGTTGAATACCTCATGACAGTAGGTAATAGAGACGGGTAAGTAGAACATAAAGTAGAATAAAATAATTTCTTAGTGCGCGTAAAGAGCGTATGTATGATCCTAAATATTTCTTAATATTTACAGATGAAGCTCACACACAAATATAATTAACAATTGTTTGTTAGACAGTTTGCATGTTTTCACAGGGTTATAAAGGAAACTTGTGGTGTTATTGGGGGAAAAAACCCCTGAGGATCCTTTCTCTGGACATATTTTCAAGCACACTTTTCTGAGCTTGGTGAATATTTCGCTATAGGAACTGTTTGATCTGATTTAAATACTGTTACATTCCCTTTAACTTGGCCACAAAGAATACATACAGTGTTTTGCAGTGATACAATTAGTTTAAAATCTGAAATTGTCCCCTGTATGAAGTACCTGTTTGTGTGCTGGATGGATTGAGAACCCTCCTGGTCGAAACAAATAAATAAAAACAATAAAGCAAACATGAGGAATAAAAACAAGGAGCTCTGTATCTGTAAGAGGTGTGACTGGTTCATTTAAGGGACATTTTTAGAACAATCTCTAATGAAAATGTTGGATATAATTACAGTATTTAATACAAACTCTAAAACAGTGTTTTTGTAATATTTCATGATAGAGGTTAGATGATGTGGAGAAACCTTTTTAATGCTCTTGTTTCTGAACATGTGCAGTTTGTTTTGGTGTAATAAAGACCATGGCCTTTTGGTGACTGCATCTGATTTCTCTGTTTACCTGATACAGAACAAGTGTCATCTCCAGAAGGTAACATGAACAAATAAATTGCATGGCTGATGGTGGAAGAGTTGTGCATAGTCTGGGTTTGTACGCTCATGAATTTTTTTTTTTTCCAGGCCTGGAAAAGTTTTGGGAAAAAAACCCCAAACGTTTTGAAAAAAGAAATGAAATGAAAATTATTAGACTAATCAGTACTGTGATTTTCTGACCTGAAAATGTGCCCCACATGAATTATGTTGATACCAAATCCCTTTAGTGGGAGAGTCACATCAGCGGAGGGCTAAAATTCTTCGTCATGTTGTTCATGAAAACTGCAGGTAGTTCCTGGAAGTCCTAGGCGGGCAATTAAAAATGAGTGAGAGAAACGACAAAATGGTGATTTATAGTAATTTATACAATAAATGCGTTTATTTACAATATTTGTACAGCACACTGACAAGTGTATGTAGTTTTATTAATATTTAAAAATATTTTACCAACAACTGCTTGAAATCACAACAGATTAAGGAAACTAACAAATTAAGTTTTTAAGATATTTACCTGGAACTGTGTACCTCTTAATGTTTCATGTAGCTTAAATGTCAACCTGACTGAGTTGACGTCTGATGGAGTTTTCCATCTTGGCCCTGTCTTGTAAACTGGAGCGTTGTGTTTTTTCCTCAGTTAGTATCTATAGTGACTGTCCCGTTCTAATATTATAGCCAGTGCCCCAGCTCTAGAAGAATAGTTTTAACGCACCTTTGTTCCTTTTTTGAATCCAGCATTCTGCCTTCGCCATTTGGAAGTAATAATTTAATTCTATTATCCTACCTATAGAAATAAACTAACCTACCAAAACACTGTAGGCTAGAGTACATGTGTAGTGTCAATGAGGGAAAATAAATACCTAGACTCAAAAATGATATGAAATAAGGTGAGACAAGGTATGCTATAAAAAAGCTAGGGCCCTCACTCCCTCACTATGGTGAGGCTGATTTGCCAGTCAGTGGCCAAACTGTCCATCAAATCAGTGAATCAGAACTATAACTAAAAATATGGGAAGTCTTAAAATAGTAACTGCTGTTCTTTACATTTACATTTACATTTACATTTACTCATTTGGCAGACGCTTTTATCCAAAGCGACTTACATTTGAGGAACAACTTACAAGTATCAACAGAGCATCAAATACAGATCTAACAACTGACAATACATACTAGTAAGAGCAGCAATAAATCCTAGTAAGAGCTCATAGTACATATCACATCAATGGGTAAATATAGGGAAGGAAGTAAGAGTTAACAGAAAGTGCAATCAGAACAAAAAAGTGCAGTCAATACAAGATAATTATAGGGATAGAAGAAGAAGGGCACAGGAAGTGCATGTTAGAGGTTAGTTAGTTAGAGGTGTTATAAGAGGAAGTGTTCTCGGAAGAGATGAGTTTTCAAGAGCTTCTTGAAGTTAGAGAGGGACGCCCTGCTCTGATGGCGTGTGGTAGCTCGCTCCACCATCGTGGTGTCACCGATCACGAACAACCGGGACTGGGATCGCTTTAGTGTGAAGGGCTGGCAGAGCCAGGCACCGCTCATTGGAGGAGCCGTAGAGGGCTAGAAGGAACGTAGGGTTTGTATAATGGAGTTTAGGTAGATGGGTGCAGACCCAGTGGTCACTCTGTATGCAAGCATTAGTGACTTGAATTTAATTCTGGAGGCCACGGGAAGCCAGTGGAGGTCACTGAGTAATGGAGTGACATGAGTCCTTTTGGGCTGATCAAAGACCAGACGGCTGCTGCGCTCTGAACCATTTGTAAGGGTTTTACAGCACAAGCTGGAAGACCTGCCAGGAGCTGCTGCAATAGTCAAGGCGAGAGATAACCATGGCCTGTACCAGAAGCTGGGTGGCATACTGAGTGAGGTAGGGCCTGATTTTCCTTATGTTGTATAGAGCAAAGCGGCATGACTTAGAGACAGCAGCGACATGGTCTGAAAATGACAGCTGATCATCAATCAAGACACCCAAGTTTCTCACCACCTTGGTTTGAGTGATGGTTGAGGAGTCAATTTGTAGCTTGATGTTATGGTAGATGGATTGCTTGGCTGGAATGACCAAGAGTTCAGTCTTGGAGAGACTTTAAATACAAACAAAAACTGCTATTTTGGCTCCTACATTCCGGCCCCTAATTGTGGTCGTGATTAACATAATTATATCAATATAAGTCTTCAAGGAGCCTAAACTTAAAGTTTCTTCATAACCTTCCCTTTTTTCACCTCTTTTTTTCATGGGCTTGCTTCTTGGTTTTCAGTAGCACACGTCTTACGAGCCCTCTTGCATCAGTTCATGGTTTAATCCTCTACCACTATAACCTAAATGAAAATGTCAACATTTATTCCATAATTCTTAACCAGGATTATCACAATGGGAAGACGGTGCTGACATATTAAAGCTGTGACTGTAGTGATATCAAGATTGTTTAAAATATCATAGAGTGGAAAACCTATCAGTCCAAGTGTTCTACGGTTGCATCCAACTATAGCAGGAAGTGGAAAAAGGGTCCTCAGGGTAATAGCTCACTTTGACATTTCTTGGATGTCATAGATGATTTTTATAAAAAAAAAAAAGAAAATATATATTTTTTAAAAAGTGTATTTTTATAGATTTTTTTTCAGGATAATAAAAAATCTGATGGAAAGTGGTGGGGACATGTCCCCAGCATCACCAGCGTAAATGACACCTATGCTAAAGAAATCTTTAAATCTGAAAAACACCACATAAAAGATGCCCAGGGTCCCTGCTCATCTGTGTGAACGTGTCTTAGACATGCTGCAAGGAGGCATTAGGGCTGCCAATATTGCCAGTGCAATAAATTGCAGTGTCTGTACTGTGAGACGCCTGAGAAAGCACTACAGGGAGACAGGAAGGACAGCTGATCGTCCTCGCAGTGGAAAGATAATTCAAGAGTGAAGTCACGGCAATAAATAATATCATTTAATATAATCAGGTAGGCCTACCTACAGAGACTGCAGCCCCGCTGCCACACACACACATATGATTTGACTATCAGTCGACTATAGGCAGGACTGGTTCGACTATGTAAATCCTTAGTTGGGGACAGCCCTAATAATTAAAGAAATTATATATAAATGAAGTCCCCTCTATCAAAAAACTAAAAGTATGCCATGTTTAGATTCTTTTGGCAAATTAGCAGCTCAAATATAAAGTGTTATATGAGTTTTAGGGCTTAAATACATGCTGAGAAGTAATTGTTGATCATTTTACCATTATTCATATAGTACCTATGTACAGGCTGCAACTTCATATTTTCACAAGTGAAAGTGTTCAAAAAGTATTCAAAGTAACAATTTATATTATCACAACAACACCAAAATATAAAAAGTCAAACAACTCAATCAATGTTGAATATATTTTTGAAATGGAAACAACAATTCAGGTAAACTTACAAGCAACACCTGTGTGATATATTTTATAAGATTAGCTTGGTTGTCTGTGTTGCATTAAAAGTCTAAACCCAAAGTGTAGATAATACACATCTGGCACAAATGCTGGAACACAAACGGTAGTGTCACTGCAAAATTGCACGCAACCGATACAGTGTTCATTGCTAATGTGGATTAATGTGTCCTGTCCTCTACCAGCTCCCACAGACACAGCTCTTCTAGACAAAAGTAATTAAGATAAATAATCGGATTTAAAGAGCCTTTCTTTGCATTATTGCTAAATTCCAGGATAAGGACACAACTTCTCTGTGGTTTACATGAGTATGTGATACAATTGCTGTGTGAATGTTATTGTTCAAGGCTAACTAGCTAGTAAAACAATAGGCGTGATGTGTCATAGCAGTAAGTGCTGCTCTGAAGAGCTAAACTCCCCACCACTAATGAATTCATTAATCTCTCTATTTATTTCTGACAAGCAATTATCTCCTCGCACAGAATGAGGGTCAGGAAGCAAGGTTGAGAGCTCTCGCATATTTGCTGAAGAGGAAACCTTAAACAGCAGCTTGTCGTTGCTGTCCTCATACACCTGGTCCTACTTATTATTTTGTTTTGGTCATCACTTTAATACACCTCTTTAATAACTGTGTATTATGATTTAGGCACCCAAGCATAACGTAGGCACTATGTTGCCTTTGCATTTACAGTCAATTTAAAGACGCAATTTGACCCAGATTGTCCGTTTGGGGCAAATAAACACAAATTCTATTGTAGCCAAATTTTTGTGAACAATGTGTAGAGAAAATTTGCTTTGAGTAAGGCCATTTAGCCATTTAGACATAAGCATTAAAAAACATGGCCCCTCGTTATTTAAGTTGAGATGCAGACTCTGAGGTCTCTGATAAAACATTGTTGGGTTTTCTATTAATTAAATTGAACCTGGATCCACTTTTTCTGTAACGTGATACAATGCATGTCTGATTTTTTTGCCCATATGTGACTCAGATCTGATCTTTTTATGACAGTGTGAACAGGCCAAGTCACATGGAATCTGATCTTTTCCAGTTTGGATTTGGGCCACTTCCATATGTGGTCCAAGTCCGATACAGATCGGATCTTTTTTAAATACGACCTGAGTCTGGACACTCAGTTCGGGAATTGTAGAGCTGTAGAGCAGCAGTTCTGCTGCAGACGGAGCCCTGGTGAACAAAAAATCTTCACAAAAGCCATTATTAAACATGAGGCTCTCTTTCTTCTCTACCTCGCTATCATCTGCTCACAGATTCCCTTTCTTACACCTGAAATCCACCAGAAAGCAAGCTCTTTCCTCAGTTATGTGCATGCTACTTGTCCAAGCAGATGCAGTGGGGAGAGAGAGAGGGAGGAAGGGAGTTGTGGCAGATGCGTTGTCCAGCGCAGAAACCGTGACGAAAAGGACAGAAAGGTGTGAACACTTGTCATAATTTGGGAGAAAAGTGAGAGAACAATGAAAAACGTGAGTCTCCCCTTAAAATTGCAAGTTAGCAAGTAGGAGCTAACCGGGGCTAACCAGAGCTAACCTCTGTTGGCCCTTGTAGACTTCTGTACAACAGCTGCTGCGTGTGACATCGTGTTATTCTTCTGCGCATGCGGGTCACTTTCAGGCATCGGACAGTTCAAACTGGAGTCTGATATGAGCCACATTTAAACAACACTGGCTACAGTCTGGTCAGAGTTGAATTTTTTTCAACTTTGTGTGCTCAGAGTGCGGCTTCAAAAACGCAGGCGCAGCAGGCACCCAAAATGCAAGTCATCCAGGGCGCATAAACAGCGCGCAGAACGCTCACTGCCAATACAAAACAATTTTAAAAAGGCACCTCTCGCTGCAAAAAATGCATTTTGTCTGATCGGGCCCTAAAGCTTGATTTATAGTCCTGTGTAGGGTCTACACGCGTAGCTACGCGGAGCAGGCTAACTTCCACTTTAGCCCTCCGCTAACGTAAATGTGGGTAAAATTGTATACGTTTGGTGGGTATAGACTTTTCAAATGTTAACGACCGAATGGATCACATTCTGATAGTAAAACGAGTCATTTCGCTCGGGTTGTGACAGTCAAATATATTGATCCACCGTGTTACAGCCGCTGTTTTGGCTGCTAGTAAAAGTTACTACTAAGCAGGGGCACTTCCTGTCGGCTCGGAGGCATTGCGAGGCTACCCAGTCGACCAATCACAGTGTTTATGGTCCGCGTCGCCTCGAAGTGTAGTTACATTTTTGAGGAGGTGTGCGTCAGGCGACGGCATAGGTGACGGTGTAGGGTAGAGGGCTATGCTGTCGATTCTACGCAGAAGTATAAATTACACTTAAGAGTGCTGCGTGTGACGTTGTGTTATTCTTTTGTGCATGCAGGTGACTTTCAGACCACACTGAACTGTGGACAGTTCACACTGGAGTCTAATATAGGCCATTTAAACATTAATGTGACCTGTAAAACAAAAAAATTGGCTCAGGGGAAAAAAAAAAAATCAGAATTGAGCATTAAGGCCTGTAGTCTGAACGTAGCCTTTGTTTTAAAGTGAATCATGTGTGTGTGTGTGTGTGGGTGTGTGATGGCTTGGGGAAGGTTATAGTGATTCTTGTAAGATGAAAGTCTTGAATTTTTCAGTGGTACAATCTACGTTTAGTGGTTTTATGACAAACATTATACTGGCCTGCTCCACAACAGCATTAGCTTACAATGCTTGTTGATCATGTACTCATGTACCAAATTTTTATTTATAAATGTAAATGTGTTTGCAGGTGCAAAATCCCCACACCTGTGTGTAATTGCATGTTGAATAATAACAGATTTAACATAATACACTGATTTACATGTTTGCTATCAAATTATCTTCCACCACAACCAGCAGCCTGTCTGACCCGGCCAAAACCTCCAGACACCTTTTTGACACCACATGTAAAAGTTGCCAGGTCGCCACTGGTGCAATAACATAAAGTTTGACCTCGCTTACATGTTTCTCACATACAACGGGGCACAAAACCTATAAAATGCACAAAGTAATCGCTGAGGACAGGCTGAATACAATGAAATAGGTCTTAGTGGGGAACCACAGTGCTCCATCTCCAACTCGTCTCTGAGGGATGACCGTCTAAACTGGAATAAAACCCTGTTAAACGGTGTCACAACATGAATCACTGCCCCAGGACACATCCATCACTGCTTAAAAGGTGACCACAAATGATCTGTGAACCACTAGATATTGATTACTCATGTGCTGCAGGTGTCAGGTTTAATGTTGCAGTGGCTTGATAGCGTCGCCTCTGACAGCCGCTGCCCTAACTCTCCTCTGATAGATTTTAATGGTGAAATATTGATTTCTTTCTGGCCAAGGTCTGCCAGCAAGGGCCAGATCATTTGTTGGGGTAATGCAGGACACCCTGTGCCCTGGTCCCAATCAATCATTTTGACAGGGAACACCAAAAAGAAAAGGAGGAAGAAGGAGAAGGGGGAAAAAAAATCTGACCTACTGCGAATACATCCACAATCAGGACTTACAGGCCTGCAGAGAGACAGAGGAGTGCTGGCTCCACTTAATAAGAATACTAATGATGTGTTTATTGAGTGGGAATGCTCAGCAAATCACAGCTGACGGGATAACAGTCAGAGCTCCTTGAGCAGGGAATGAGGATCTCGGAGAGAGGGTCTATATTTTATTTAAGCGACTCTCGGCTGGGGCTGGGAGAGACTCAGGTAATGTGTTGTGTTACAACTCAGTGGTCGTTCCCCCCAGCCAGAGCGATAACAGACTTGCTAATGGGAAGCCATCAATCACAATCAGCCTCCTATTCCACCAGTGTCTCCACTCTTCTCAGCTCTGTAAAAGGGTAATAATGGAGTTTTGTGGCTTAGCCACTGCAGCAGAAGCATGTCCAGGAGTCATATTTCCAACCAAAGCAATAGATGCTTTGCTATGTCAGCATGTCTTTTAATAAGAGAGCCACAAAATGGCCATGAGAAGCAGTTAAAGCCTGGAAGAGGCCTTGGGTCGCTAAGGGAGTGGAGAATTAATGCGAAGCTGGTCTCAGGTGGGATGAGTGTGTTGGGTGTTTGGTGCCAAAAGCAGCTAATTGGTTTTTCATTACACTCTGTTCAGTCTACTGTTACATCCACAGAGCACAGGCTGCAGACAAAGGATAAGTGAATGAGCGCATAATGAACGAGCAAGAGTGTCTAGAAGTGTGTGTTTTATAGTTTTCTGGACATGTAAATTACATTTTATCAGTGCTTTTTCATTTCCCTCACATACTATCAAGTAACCATAGAGGTGGTACAGTGGAGGTCTGGAATAGGTGTAATGTTTGAATATATTACAAACAGGCTAGAAAAAGAGATGTGACAGCTGTCTTTTCTACAGCTATCTCTTCTTGAACACAGTTTTACCTTGAGAAAACAACACTAACAACTAGTCAGCCAGGCAAACAGGGGCAGGTGTATCCAGCAGTTTATATGCATTTAACTATTTATATGCAGTTAGCCTCTGTTTATGTATTTTCTAGCCTCTAGTTCTAGTTTCTACTCATAGGAAATGGGAAAAGGCTGGCGTTACTGCACATTTTTCTTAATTTCAACAATTTCCAGGAAACCCAACAACATGTCTCTCAATACTTTTTGACTTCTCCAAATTTTCTCGGCATTCAGGATAACCAGGTCCCAAAAAACAAGTAATTATATGAGGACTGGGTTATCATATTTCAGGGCAAACTACTGTACATAAGTTGTATGTTGAGAAAAGTAATTATATGGTTGACAGTTACAATTGTTGCCTCATTCCATGTTGTGCTAGAGGTTGGAAGGGTTCACTTCACTGTTCGTGTACTGTTGACCTGTGTGAATACAGAAACAGTGAAGATGACCAGAAGGGGGCACTATACTACACATCTCCTCAGCTACTCTAACACACTGTCAACAACCTGATTGGAATGGGTGAAGTAATTTTGACAAGGGCGAATAAATACAAGGGTAATCATGATATGACCTACACATTTTTATTCTAGGGACTTCCAGCAGATCAGATAGAAGGGATTGCTGCTGTAAATGCATTTCTAGTGATGTGAGTTTGTTTTCAGAAACATACTGTCAGTTATCCATTGATCTCGTTGATGAGCTTCTACGTCTAATAAAACACATTAGAAAATTACAGATTTGAAGTGGTTGTGCTTTGTAATCCCCATCACCACCCCCACCCTCACACGCAGCTTCCAAGAGCGATCAAGGTTACAAGGTTAAAGACCTGTAATCAGACTAATGGCTGACTTCCGCCTTGTATTGTTGAAACATGCGTGGAACATGTATGTCAATCAAAGGGGTGTCTGCATGTGGCATCATGTTCCCATGGCAACCTGGTAGCGTTAGAGCAAATGCGGCTAGACCCCGACTCACACACCACTGGAACCCAAATACACCAGAGGCCCCCGAATGAATTTTTATTAATCTAGTGACAGAGTTTATATAAAACTAGAAAAATAGATGTTATATATAACATCTATTTTCTTATTACACACTGTGTCATTTGTACTGTATCATTGGTCATCTTTATTGTTGCTTTTTGCATACATCTGTTAAAATGTCAGAGTTCTAACCTGATGCTCTAGTGGTGTCTTAACAAAAAGGAAAATGTTTCTTTTGGCAAAATGCACATAAGCAATTTCTATTTTAGATGGTCATATCCAAAGAGACAGTCACACACATCAAAGTGAGGACTTTGTGTGACGGGGAACAATGGTGTGGTTACACATGAAGGGCTGTGTTTTGTGGTGAATGTTCAAGTCCCCTGAATCTCCATAGGCGTTCAGCCAGTGGGGATCCAACAAGCTGGGGCACTGCTGCAAAGACAGGTCAGGGACTACAGACGAAAAATAGCCTTCTGGCTAAATCTGGCATATTTACGTCACATTCATTAATGTGCTCCGTTCCTTAAATAAATAAATTGAAATTGAAGACCTATGTCAACAAACTTGAGAAAACTTGAAGATATATTATGTCTGAAAGACCTGCAGGGTTGAAATGCTGCTACCTTTAAGACGTCTGATATCCAAACAACTGTAGCATAAGAGAAACTCCAAGAAAACCACTACCACCCGGACAGAAGACAGAGCTAAATCATTGCTTAACAATTTCTAAAACGAGTCAGGGGAGCAGTGAAGGGCTTTCATCAAGATGCTCGTCACCACAGCCAAGAAAAGCGTCCTCAGAGTCGGCTGCCTGAGCACAAAGGCAGGCTGTACTCTGCTTCAGGCACAAAGTGAGTTTGTGTCTAATCACATATGGCATTGTCATCTCAGAGTGATTTCCTGCCCTGACACAAACTCCACAGTCACTTGGTCATGGAGGTCAAACCGAATTTTGTCAGGGAGCGTCTGAAGGTCTGAAGATACAAAGGGATTGTCACGGTCCCCTTGGTGATCTTGACTCACCCCCCCCCTTCCCCTCTGAAATATCAAGCAAAGATGAAGTTCATCACTGATGGGATATGTTTGGAGCAGTAGTTTGAGAAGTGGTTTATTTTTGTGGTTGCTGACTCAGGATGTGGCCTACAAACATCATGATGCATGGATTTTTACGAGTCACTTCTTAGCTTTCTTCAAACCTTTTTTTTTGTCTCCTTGGTAGCATTATCCTGACATATATTTCATACACACATTTCACTAAGATGGCTCTTGACAATAATTCCATGTTACTGATGTTGTAGCATAACTGTAGGTAGACTGTTCCATCAATGCAATTAAATAGTACCGTGTTCCCAGTAACAAGTGAGGGTGATTTCCAGGTCAAGGGACGTCTGTACTTCAAGGTTCAAACCTGGCAAAATGTGGTTGAAGAATGAAAGTTTTGTTGATGTCTTGGGTATTTAGAACAGTTTATACAGCAAATTACTACATTATAATCAGAACACATTGGATTATTAACTTTTAAACACTTTGTCATTTAAATGGGAATATTTCACTTTTCAACTAAAGATGCATGTCCTCAGTAGCTAAAATTCTTGCTACAGCCTTGGCAGTTTTAACCTTGATAGATCTCTTCTGACCTGAAAATCACCAAACAAATACTGAACAGAGAAGCAGACTTTAGACTATATGCTTTGATTAGTACCAGTTTTTTTTGTAATATTTAGTATTTTAAATTGTTTCATATACCAAAAATGTAAAAAGACATTCATTTACATTTTACATTTACATTTACTCATTTGGCAGACGCTGTTATCCAAAGCGACTTACATTTGAGGAACAAACTTACATTTGAGGAACATTCAGAGAAGGAAACAACATTAAGACAAAGACAGCACACTGAAACCCACACTACTGCAGTCTGTCAAAGCTGCAGACAAGAACGACCCATTGCACTAGTATACAGTGGAATGGATTAATACCTAAACAAATAGCACATGTAAAATTACGAGATGGCAGCACCAACCCACGTGTAACGATTACTGCTATTGTCAGGATAGGTGGATGCGTGGTTGTGAGGTTGGAGGATCCAAACGCAGGACACGGATCAGGGAGGTACAATTCAGAGGTTTATTAAAGTAACTACAGGCATACACACTTACTAGTGGCAGAGTTCAAGAATCCAAAATAGCAAACTGTCAAAACAAAACAAGTAATACAAAAGAAATCCAAAATCCAAATCATGAAACAAGCATGGGGGAAAGAGCAGACCGAGAACATCACAAACAGCATAACAAGCTACAATGACCGGACACAGGCTGAGGCCACTAGACACAAGAACAGAAAGCAACACTTAGCAGACAGGCAGACAGAAACCAATCATGAAACAAACACCAGATAATGACGGAATAAAACAAGAAGTAAGGCAAGCACAGATCAGGACGAATAAAACAGAACACAGGATTGATCAAAACAGGAAACAATGAGCTAGAGAACAGCTCTAACAAATAAGGCTAAGAACTATGAACTTAAACACAGAACCAGGACTACACACTAAGCCATAAACTAAGACAACGGACTAAGAGCCAAGACAAGAAAGCAGAAACGAGAGAACAGGTAGTAACTAAACTGAGCTGATATCCAAATAAAAACAAGAATAAACAAAGCAGAACAGAGGACAAGACTAAAACTCTGATACAAAACCAAAACTTTAGAACAAAGACCAAAACCAAGAAACAGAGAGAAACACGAACACAGAGAAGACAAAATAATACAAAGACAGAACAACTCAGGACAGGATGTTGACAGCTACAGCCATCAACTTTGTACCTGATGTTCTCAACATTGGACAAGTACATAGTGATAAATACAGCTATCAGTTACTTTCTGTAAATTGAGGTAATGTTAAGTTACACAGCAGCCAAAAGACATAAATGCTTTCCTGCTCAGCTGCGCAGTCTGAAGGTCAGGTTTCACTTTTCCAGCAGTTGGTAAAACTGCATATGAACTTTTCTTGGTCTTGAGAAGCTAACACACCATAACTGACAGTACATTTATTGCCAGAATATTTTCCTACACTTGCTTTCACCGTCACTTTCTGCTGCTTGGACAATCAGACACTCTCTACGCACCTCCTGATTCTTTACAGGAGTTACGCTGCTCTTTTAACAACACCTGTCACGTAGATGTCCTTTGAAGAACGAGGAGAGGAAGTGATGAGTGTTACTGTGCTCGCATGCTGTGTGAGTGAAAATTAGTAGCGCATTGATATAATAATGATTGTGTGGTATTTTTGTAGCAGCAGTCATAATTCAGCAGCAGCACACTGCCACTCCTGAGTGGATATAGGGGAAACAGTGACTCATGCAGCTGACTTCTGGATAAGATGTCATTTATGGATTGTTTTGTGCGGAAGACCATAAACAGAATTGCAATAGTCCAGCCATGCATGAGTTCCTCTGAGTCAGACTGGGAAAGAAAGATTCTGAGTTGGAAAAAGATCACCTTATTGATGCTGTTGATGTTGATTTGATCATAAATTCTCAAGACCAATGCTGTTTTCATAAAACTGACACTTACTCTCATAAATGATCAGCCATTTACAGTGGTGTGAAAAAGTGTTTGCCCCCCTCCTGGTTTCTTATTTCTTTGCATGTTTGACACTGAAATGTTTCAGATTATCAAACAAAGGAAACACAAGTAAAATACAGCTGCCCTGTGTGAAAAAAGTCACCCCCTCCCCTGTGAAAACATAAATCAACTGTGGTTTATTACATTAAAGCTGAGTTCAATTTCTCTAGCCACACCCAGGTCTGATTACTGCCACACCTGTTCTCAAACAAGAAATTACTAAAGTAGGACCTGCCTGACAAGTAGACCAAAAGATCCTCATGCTGTGATCTAAAGAAATTAAAGAACAAATGTGAAACAGAGAAATTGAGATTCATCAGTGTGGAAAAGCCATTTCTAAAGCTTTGGGACTCCAGCGAACCACAGTGAGAGCCATTATCCACAAATGGGGAAAACATGGAACAGTGGTGAACCTTCCCAGGAGTGGCCGGCCGACCAACATTACCCCAAGAGCGCAGCGACGGCTCATCCAAGAGGTCACAAAAAAACCAAAACATCCAAAGAACTGCAGGCTTCACTTGCCTCAGTTAAGGTCAGTGTTCATGACTCCACCATAAGAAAGAGACTGGGCAAAAACAGCCTGCATGACAGTTCAAAGATGAAAACCACTGCTGAGCAAAAAGAACAAAGGCTTGTCTCAGTTTTGCCAGAAAACATCTTTATGACCCCCAAGACTTTTGGGAAGATACTCTGTGGACTGATGAGACAAAAATTGAGCTTTTTGGAAGGTGTGTGTCCCATTACATCAAAAAAAAGTTACAGCATTTCAGAAAAGGAACATCATACCAACAGTAAAATATGGTGCTGGTACTGTGATGGTCTGGAGCTGTTTTGCTGCTTCAGGACCTGGAAGACTTGCTATGGTAAATGGAACCATGAATTCTGCTGTCATGGGTTAGGCTGAGTGCAGACTGAGGTGAGGACCCAAACGCAGACCACAGAGAGGAGGCTGCAGTTCAGAAAATATTTATTAACACAAAAACTTAACTGAAACAGGTTTCCACGGGAGTTCGAGGCTAGGTAACTCCAACAGAAACATAATCCACAAAGAAAATCCAAAAGCAAGGAACAAAGTAATTTCCATAGGAAAGATCCAAAAACAGAACATGGGAGAACACACAACAAGACGACAAGGACGCAACATAGAACAACCTGAATTTAAGGTTTAAATGTAGAGGCAAACGATCAGGTGGGAAGTGCACAGGTGAGACTCACAAGGAACTAATTAGGCATGCAGACAGACACAGAGAAACAGGGCAGAGTGAGACAGGGAGGCAAGACAGACCATGAAACCAAAATGGAACCAACCAGAAAACAGAATAAACCAAAAACACAAGCAGACAGATCCATTGGCAAAAGTACAAAAACCAGGTAGAGGTTAAAAACAAAATATTGAATGAACAAGACTAAAATAAACTAACAGAACAAGAACAAAGCTAGACAAGAAAAACAGACACTAATGATAACAAAATAAAACAGGAAGTAAAGCCTGGATGGAAAAGACTTAAGACAAATAAATAACTAAGGACAAGGAACCAGAGAAACAGAAGCAAATAGAAAGACACATGGAACAGTGGCAAAAACCAGAAACAGACAGGGAAAAATCCAACTCAAACATAACCCAAAACTACACTTACAACATCTGTCAAAAAATCCTGAAGGAGAATGTCCAGCCATCTGTTCGTAACCTCAAGCTGAAGCGCACTTGGGTTCTGCAGCAGGACAATGATCTAAAACACACCAGCCAGTCCACATCTGAATGGCTTAAGAAAAACAAAAGTGGCCTAGTCAAAGTCCTGATCTGAATCCGATTGAGATGTTGTGGCATGGCCTTTAAAAAAGCGGTTAAGGCTCAAACCTCCAGTGTGGCTGAATTACAACAATTCTGCAAAGCTGAGGGGGGCAACATTCCTCCACAGTGTTGGAAAAAACTCATTGCCAGTTAACACAAATGCCCAACCAGTTATTAGGTTTAGCGGGCAATCACTTTTTCACACAGGGCCCTTAATAAAAAAAAATAATTTAAAACTGCATTTTGGCTTTACTTGTGTTTTCTTTGTCTAATATTTCAATTTGTTTAATCAATTTGTTTAATGACATATTTCAGTGTGACAAACATGCAAATAAAGAAATCAGGAAGCGGGCAAACACTTTTTCACACCACTCTACATTGCTTTTCAGTGCATGTGTTTTGTTTATAATAAAAAAATAATGGTTTTGTTTTAAGTAAGCTTGTCATACAACACAGCTTTAATTAGCAGCCTAAGAGAAGGCCTAGTCCTCCACTAGCCTAGCCTACAGGGCGCCATTATCCTATCCTTCTCCATTTCAACACATGGAACTGACAGCAGACATTTGTTCAGCAAAATTCATAAGTAAGCTAATGTTAATAAAATTAAGATCATTAAGAGGGTAGCCTACAGCTATAGCCATAATTGATAGATATTGATTGATTGATAACTTGGCTATTTCCAGTTCTGGGGCGAGAGGCATTTCTTCACTCATGGCTGCTTTCAACATATGGGTGGTTGGAAAAGGCCACACAGAAACCAACAGTGTATGAGATCATTAGTCACGACGTGCTATATTTTTAGCTCTGCGTGGTGGCCGACATCCAACCACCAGGTAGCATGATTCCTAAACCCCGTAACACCTCCACGCTGACAGCGTGGCTAGTCAGCGTCTAACATTAATAAAAGGAGTTTTGCTACAACTGGTGTCAGTGTGAACTGGAGACCTGAAACCTTAAATAGGAACTCAACTCTCTTCTGTTTATCCAGTTGCTTTCCTTTGTTGCTGTCTGCACACAGTCTCCATCCCATCGTGTTAACTTGTATGCTGACAGACACATATGACATGCTAAATCACTGACATTATTAGACATGCTTGCTGACCAAACAGATGACATGCTAGGGTCCTAATCCTTGGTTTGAATTGCTGTGCACTCCGTGACTAAATGCTTTTGGTCAAACACAAATCATCAGTGTGTAATCCATTTAGCTGAGAGTGAGTGTGAGTGTGAGTGTAGAGAGAGAGAGAGAGAGAGAGAAAGATGGTGTATGTGTGTGGTCCAAAATAGCATAATAAACTGTAACACATCAGCTTTTAAGTTGTACACGGCCTGCAGGTCATGAAGGAGGTGTGGGAGTTAAGCTACCAGCTACAGATGCCAGATTAGCTGATGCTAAAGCTTCTGTTTATGTAGAAGACTGGCATAGGGCCAAATCTCTAACCTTTGTCAACTGATCACATTCATCATGAAGTAGTAGCTTCATGATTTAACAAAGGATTGCCTACATAAGAAAAGATGGAAAACTGGAATGATACATTTTGCATGCGCTGTTAAAGCCATAGTGAGACAAAGGTGTGATATCACCACAGGCTGTTCCGTTAGCTTCTATGACTTCATACTTTGTTTTTTCATTGGTCTCTCTGAAAAAGTGGTTAAGCCACAAATAATTTGTTAGCATTTAACCCACAGCAGGTCATCATTGACCTTGGATATGTATTGTATCTGTGTTAAAATACTGTAAACTCATTTACTAGCCTATTGTAGAGCGTTTGACCTGTCTCACGGCCTTCGGCATCCTCCTTTCATATATAAGTACCTTCACTGAAGAAATTACCGAGATATGGTTAAAGCTTCCGTATCTTCATCTAGAGATATGAAATGAACCACATAAAATACTGTTCCACAACAAACTTAATGTTCCAAAGCTAGAATTTTAGTTACTGCAATTTGCAGAAAATGTCAGTGTGACTTTAACAAGGTTTCTTACTCCTGAAACAAAACCCTGAGGATCCAGTTTTACATCTGCTCTACATACACAAAAAGCTAGCAATAACCCATAGCGTGTACATTTAAGAACATTGGTGTACATGTTGATTTATTCCACAACAAAAACACACAACAGAATGTGGCACCCATACAGTGCGAGCATATGTGTGCATGTTGAGCCCTCAGTGCTGCAACTGTCTGTGCAATGTGACCAGCTTTCATTGAATATCAAGGTATTAAGAAGCACCTAAAGAGTTTAACACTGTGCTTAATCCCTGCTACAAGTCCCCAGAAAAACCAATTTAGCTGCCATAAAAGCGCCGTCTGTCCCTCTCCCTCGCCTTCTCGGCTCTCTTGCCTCTTCCTCTATCCCAATGATGGAGATTAGGCTTATTAAGAGGGCTTATTGTCTGTGGTGTCATGGATACCTAGTGATTACACACTCTATGGCTGCTCCTCCTCCGTTTGCCCTCAAACCTCGCAGGGATTCGTTACCTCCAAAGTCAAATCAATTATAGCCCCCACCCCCTCCACATTCACTTCTGATATCGTGCCAGACAGGCTGCACAATTCATTGTCAACAAGCATAGAAGGCAAAGGCAGGACTATATTTGAAAAGAGGCTGATTGGGATTGTGAAGTGTGAATTTTACAAGTTGGCTCATCCCATCTTTCAGGATGGAAATTTTGTTTGCTGCTGCTGATTCACTCCCATTGTATTGGAAATGTAATTATCTTTAGTATGTTAAAAATGTGAATAAAATGTTGTTTTATTTTAATTATATTTACTTTATTAACAGACTGATTTTGAGAATTACTCCATATAGCTGTATTATTGTTGCTATACTTATTTATTTCTCTCTTGCAGAGACTCCACATGAATGAAAACTTGTAGCTACCACCACCACGCTTATGAGACAATGATTTGTGTTATTCAGAACCCCCCCTGCTGCTGCTGTGTGCTAACAGCCTGGAGGTTAAACCCTGGGGGGCCTGTGGGCCCATGTTCCCTTGCTTCCACGGCACTTGACCCCAGCTGCCCCCTTGAATCCCTTGTTCACGGCTGATGTCATCAACTTTTTCACTGGTGCGAGTATTTGTAGGAAAGCAGTAATACCCATAGCCTGGACCGACTCCACCTGTACTCACAAATCATGAGAAACTGATTGTGCTGGGCCAGAATGAATGATTTCATCAATTTCTTTGTAAGTACCTGTTTGTTGGGTCACAACAATTGCCGCTGTGAGGTTAAGAAGCGTCCTGACATCTGACACTAGCTGTGTCCAAGTCAGGCCTCTAATCCCTTCTAGAGCTGGGTCTAGATCCCCAGCGCACCAGGAAGGCGCCATTACATTGGCCGTAACAGTGTAAAACATCTCATGAGAGCTTGTTCACCTTGAACTGTGAACTGTGCCAACCCCATAAAAAGCCTCATTGAAACCCCTTCCAGCGACTTCAACAGAGAGGATGAACAATTGGGATAAACAGAGGAGTAAGCAGGTGTGGAAGAGAGACAGGGAGAAGGAGATACAGAATGTATAATTGAACCTCTGCCTGAACAGTTATCTCTCGTCAGTGGACCCTGAACACAAAGGTTCAGCTTTGTATGTGAGTAAACAGAGGGAGATTTGGCCCATGTGGGACCAAGAGGAGTGTGGATGTGTGAATGTGTGTGTGTGACCAGACAGCAGAAAGGTCTGGAACACAGGAGACCCTGGCCACTGATAGGCACTCATGAAGCCTCTTCAGCAGGTTAGCGCAACATAATTAAAAAGATAAACCTTATGAGCAGGGCACAGAGATAAGGGATGTAATGAGAGCGAGGAGGGAGATCATCCAATGAGAGGAGAACAGGGGGGTTAGAGGGCGGTCTCAGGGGAAATAAACCTGGACCTGTCAATCATCTGCCAGAGATAAGTGTGGATATGGAGCCCCGGAGCAGATCTAGGGGAGCATGATATGTAGCTTAATGTAGTCAGGAATCTCCTCCAACAAGGGAGTTTAAAGTGAGGTGGGTCAAACTAGCAAGAAGAGTAGCATCAAATGCAAAAATATAACACCATACATATGTTTTATCAAATAGAGTGGTTGCTTATCTGGTCATGGTGTGAAAGTCAAATTCATATTTGGGATTTTATGTGGAAATGGTGCATCTGTAGTACAATCCACAAGTCATCCAGATCATCTGAACTCCCCACAATACTTTCAATGCCAAGATTTTTTATGTCCCATGCAAGGTTATTATAGTTTTGGATTTTTTATTAGTTTTTGTTTCATTTTAACTTTTGGTTTCAATTTCGGTTTAGTTTAAATTAGTTTTTAATGTGGATTTGCTAGTTTAGTTTTTATTTTTTGAAAATGCTTAGTTTTAGTTAAGTTTTTATTAGGTTTAGTGTTAGTTGTCTTTGTCGCTGCACGATGCCAAGCTCAGTTTAGTTCAGTCCAGTTTAGTTTATTCATAAAACATTAAAATACAAGTACAATTACAAATATTTGTGAAAAGGGACAACCTTTTTAAGAAGCTATCTGAAGCTAGTACGTTGGGGCCCAAACACTAAGCAAATGTATGTATGTATTAGTGGTGGGCATAGATTATTTTTTTTTAATCTAGATTAATCTCACTGTAATTTTGAAATTAATCTAGATTAATCTAGATTAAAATGGCTCATTTGAATTTTGCCGAAGGCATTCAGAATATGTGTGCGAACGGGTTTCAAGCCAGGTTTCAAGCCAGGTGGCGCATTAGACCAGGGGCTCATCTCCTGTTTCCAAAATGCATCACAAACTGCTTGAGAAAGCTGTTCTACTATGATAATTGGTGATGAAAAGAAATCATGTTCAATAAGATGTACTTGTGTGTAGCGTGTGATGTGCTTTGTGTTTAGGTGGTAGGCTACTTGAGACTGGAAGAACTCCTACAGTAAACTAATTGCGCATTGGACAAGGTGTAAACCACCTTAGTCTTGTTGAATTTTCCATTGGGAAACTTCTTAAAAGTAAACGCAGCATTAGCTGCATCCATGTTAGCACGTCACGTTTGATGTGGTAATTTCACAGCAGGCAGACACACAGGTTCGAAGACTTCTTGCCCCCTACAGTGCAATTCGGTTAGGTATACATCTGCGCTAAGATATCAAGGTGAAAGTCATCATAGCTTGCGTAGCATAGACCCAGCTCCCAACCCAACTTTGAGAATAGATTAACGGTGATATTTTTTTTATCACCCGATAAGAGTCTCACGTTAACGCAGCACGTTAGCAGCACGTTAACGCAGATAACGGCCCACCACTAGTGTATGTATATATATACCGCACTGCATTTTCCTGCCTTTTTAACACCGTTGTGTTTACAAACTTGTTGCAGCTGATTGGGTAATACCTGAGAAACGCCCACCAAACGGGAGAAAACATACATTGAAGCCCATTGCAGAACGTTGCACAACATTGCGCAAAGTTGCAAGGAATGTCCTTCAAGCAGAAAACGTTGCAAAACGGTGCAAAACGTTTTGAGATTGAACTTGCCTTGGCAGTTCAGTGGTGCGCACGGACCAGGTTGTGTCCGGGGTGAGATGGATCTGCAGTGATGTTTCCTGCCTGTTTCCTGACTCTGGAAATGGATAAATCCTGAATGGAGGGCAGGTTGGCACCGATGATCCTTTCTACAGTCCTTTCTACAGTCCTGACTACGCTGTAGTCTGCTCCTGTCCTTTTTGGTGGCAGATCCAAACCAGACAGTGACGGAGGTGCAGAGGACAGACTGGATGATGGCTGTGTAGAAGTGGATCAGCAGCAGGTTGAGCTTCCTGAGTTGGCACAGGAAGTACATCCTCTGCTGGGCCTTCTTGATGATGGTGTGTTGGGCTCCCACTTCAGATCCTGGGACCACACCAGAGAGCAAGCTGATCAACCTCCCATCTGTAGGCCGACTCATCAGCGTTCCTGGATGAGGTCAATGACCGTTGTATCGTCAGCGAACTTCAGGAGTTTGACAGATGGCTCTCCTGAGGTACAGTCTTTGGTGTAGATGGAGAAGAGCAGTGGGGAGAGCACACACCCCTTGGGGGGGCCAGTGCTGATAGTCCAGGTGCAGGATGTGATTTTCCCCAGCCTCACCTCCTGACTCCTGTCAGTCAGGAAGTTTGTGATCTAGGTGGAGGCTGGCACAGTGAGCTGGGTGAGTTTGGTGCTGAGAATGTCTGGGATGATGGTGTTGAACGCAGAGCTGAAGTCCACAAACAATGTTTTCTAGCTTTTCAGCATAGCTCCTCTATGTCTATATTTTCTGTACTCTAACAGAATACAGTATACTTTTTCTGTATCCTGGTTACGTAACACTGTTACATGTAATTCATTACTCCCCAACCCCACAAGTAGCCTACAGTATGGTTAACGTTAGGGAAAGGTCATAGTTATGGCAAATAAATAATGTTTAAGATGTGGTTAGGGTTAGGCAACTAAAATACTTAGTTAAACCTGCAAAAAATGACATTTATCACTAACCTTTTGGCTAATTACGGGCAGCAGAACCAAGCTGTAAAGAATCACTGACATACCTTTTAGGCTCTTATAGCAAGCTTGTTGGGACAGAGTTACCTCTTTACATGCCCAATAGACACAGAGCAATGCTGTCATTCATTTGAAGTCATATTTTTGATCACTTAGTGAATATAAACACAGTTAGCTTTGTTTTCAATCAGACTCTTACCCTCTGCTTTGCTACATTGGGAAACACCACTTCCTGCATTTGCACTGTAATAGAAGATTATTTAAGCTTTTCTTAAAGTATGTTTGGGCTTTTAATGCCTGGTTCCAATCAGGACATGTCCTTTAACTCTCATATTAAACAAACGTCAATGACCGCCTTTTTTCCCCCCATACATAATATTGCAAAAATCCGAAACATTCTGTCCATGAATTAATTACTTCTAGGCTGGATTACTGCAATTCCTTATTATCAGGCTGCTTGAAAAAGTCCATTAATGCTTTTCAGCTGATCCAGAATACTGCAGCACGTGTTCTGACAGGACCCAGGAAAAAGGTCATATTTCTGATGGCGCCCACCCTGAGCCATGGATCTGCTCGAGGTTTCTGCCTCTTAAAAGGAAGTTTTTCCTTGCCTCTGTTGCCTGGGGTTGCTCTTGGTGGGAATTGTTGGGCTTCTGTAAATAACATCACAGAGTACGGTCTAGACCTGCTCTCTAAATAAATAAAATTGAATTGAATTGAACTGGTCTGTGGTGGACATCTTAATCCCTAAACTATGGGGGTCCACAGCTTTAGTAAACTTAATGAGTAAAGTGTGTTCCTGGTGTGCACATTCAGCACAGAAGCAAATGCAACGTAAAATGCACCACAGCTTACTTATCTCTCACTTCTCTCTTTTCCTTCAGTTCCTGGAAAATTTTGACTAAAATGAACTATAGTCTGTGCGTGGCCTTAAAAGCTCACTAAAATCCAAGCACACCTGCAGTGATGCAGTGCTCCTAGCAGAGGACTGGATGTGTGTTATGCAAAGAGTCAGTGCTGTCATGGCCTGCAGCTCTGCCACAGCCCCCACAGCTGCGTAAATAACAGACATGTATTCGTATAGCGAATAATTCCCATCCTTCAAAAACACACACACACACACACACACACACACACACACACACACACACACACACACACACACACACACACACACACACACACACACCAATCTGTTCCAGTTGCAAACGTACAGCTCTCTCCCACTCGGTTGTGTGAAAATGATCTGGGAGCACATTGTCTTTTCCTGTGCCAGTCTACCATGTGAGCCCTGCACAGGCGGGTGCCTCGTGATTGACAGTTAGCTCGTCTTTGCGACACTCGGCTGCTTGTATGTAGAGTTTAGAGCCGTGAAAGCAGGCGTCTCCTGTGAAATGCGGCTCTCTCCCTCCTTCTCTCTGTCTCTCTCACTCTTCTGTCTTTGACACCGCCGATTAGAAGGGAAACCTGCGTGGAGAGAATGCATCTCTAACAGGAACAACGTGTGGTGCTGTGAGGTGGAAAGTGAGCTCTCTTGTTACAGGGCCTGCAGTAGAGGTTGTTTACATGAGCACCTGAGGAGGAACAGGGTGTACAGCCTGACAGCCGCTGCTGCTTTGTCTCTAAGGCCCCTGTAAAAAAAAAATGCCAGAGGAGGCAGGCAGGATGCCTCCATTCAGCCTCATGCCTGCAAGCACCAGAGCAGGAGCAGAAAGAGGAGGAGGAATTTCCCTGCTTGTCTTTAACAAGGAAACCCAGCTTTTAGAGGTGTGCTTGAAGGATAGGTAATCATCTTCCCACATCTTCTCTCTCAGATTCCCCTAATGCTTCCCTAACGTGACTTACATGAAGAAATGTGTGGGTGTGTGTGTATGAAAAGGGTTTGATCAAACCCTTCAGATTTGACTTGATAATTTCAAAGTGAATACAGCATAATCCATGAGGCCAACCACACCTCACATGCCCACATTGTTATATTAGGAGGTAGGCATAAATAAAATTAAACCTCAAGAGTGCAGGTTTATTAGATTTAAACCAAGATTTTGCTCACTGTAGCGTCAGACAGAACAGTTTTATATGATAGGTAAGGTTTGCTTAATTGGATAAATGGCAGAGAATGAAAATACTTCAGAAGTGTTTTAACATGTTTTGTATATATCAAGAAATAACAGAAGAACAAGCACAGGGACACAGCATTATCCTTTGGATTATTTTCATTCCATTTGGCCACCATGTCATCATTACAGGCACAGTACCAGCAGAAAACTGGGACCTTTGTGATAGTTGTTTCAACAAACTTGCTAACTAACAATTGTTTATTTACTCATCCAGCAGACACAGAAAATTAACATGTTAGCAATATAAGTACAATATTCACTCTCCATATTGAATTGTTTTGGTCTCACCAACTCTTGGAAAAATAAATCTTGCTTCTCTGTTTTCTAGTTACTAACACTGTCTGTGTGCGGTTGGGACTGTGGGTTCATCAGAGCTCTCTGAAAACAGCTGCTGCTGGAAACTAAAAGGCGAAACAGGGTGGAATTTGTGGCTGAAACCCAAACAATTAGCTTAAAGAGCGGATGATAATTCTTCTGTGAGTTCACAAGTGACACCTTTTACATTACAAATAATAATTTCATCCATTGTTAATATAAATATATTGCAATAGAGCTTTTATTTCTGCAATGTCAGACATAGTTACCAACTCTAACTGTAGAGTGAGAGATAATGGCAGTAGAGACCTTCGGTCTCTTTCCCCTGTTCTCTGTGTGGGTACTATGGTACTGACATCATGGAGACAGTATTGAACCAACATGCTTGAACTCCTGACAGATAATTAGCATTGTTCATCGACCAAAAAACCCACGATGATGTTGGATAATCTCTCATTCTAATCAAAGACCTAGTCTCTCTTTATACAAATGAGAAACACCAAAGCATCACAATCTTCAAAACATTTTTTTACTCTGAAACCTCCTCTACATATGGGAAAATCAGATGTTCTCATACAAAACATTTTCCTGTTGTTCTTTTCTGTCAGGATGACATTGATGCCATATTGATCTGTACTGATTGATTTGTTGCTGGTGATATAAGGTTATTTGACATGGCCATGTTAATGAGGTGTTTTACTAAACAGAAGTGTGCGGAATCAACATGTCTACAGTTTTTCTGTCTTGGCTCACCGACCCAGCAGCTGAAAACTTGTCTATCAGAGATGGTGAGCCAAATGCCTTGAATCACTCAGTTGAACTCACAGTCCTCTGGGAACAAAGTTCATCCGTACTGTCTGTCAAGAGTTATTTCAATTGTGCTCTGTGAATTAGAAGCTGTTTTATTCCAAATGCTAAGCAGACAGCCTTTTCCTACTTCTGGGAACTTGGAAAGATCTTTATAATCCTGTTTATTGGGGTTTGGCACATTTTTTTTTACAGGGTACCAACAGTTCACCATTTGTTCTTGATTTTACTTCATCAGTCACAAGGGTTAAAGGGTTAAATTAAAAAACAAAAAACAATTGACCTGAAAGTAAAATATGGAGAAATTAAACATTCCACTAAACTTTAAAATAACAAATTAGTAATACACAAATTACTTAATATAAAATTAATAATAAAAGTGACTCTATGGGCAGTATGGCCTAAATGTCTAATCTTAGTCATATTGATAATTCAGCAAAATAAGATCTAGGGAATGTACACAATATAAAGATGTTTTCTTCTCTTTTTTGTTTTTCTGTTTTAATTGCAAAATGCAAGGGAAGGTTTCAGTATGTCCTAATTGCAGTGTTGTAGCAATGCATTGAACCATAATGCAGTCATGTTTGGGACTGATACTGAACTTAAATAACCAGTAAACTGTTAAAGCTGTCATGACAATGTCTGAACATTTCAACAAATTCTTCAAAGGTTGAGTTTCAGTAGAGCATTTTAGTGTCCCATAATCAAAATGGTGTGTTGATGGTATTTCACAAGCTTATGATATGGAAATAATTTATTTTCCAAATATAATTTTGCACAAAAATAAGTCATAAACATAATCCACATCAGAGCAGTCCTACTGCACACTGCCCCGTCTGGCAGTTTAGTCTAAAATATGTGACATAGCTCTATTCTTGGAGCAGGAGATTGAGCCACTCATCACCAGGACATCAGTTACATACATATTATCCATACACCGGTGCCCTAAATAGAGGATTTCACAGCCAGAGCCAGTGAGGATGACGTAGCCGGCGAGCTATGTGGCCTCTTGCTGTGCTAGCAACTGTGGGATTGATAATTTATCTTCTCTCTGCACGCCTGCGCACAGTTGCTCCTCTGTGATACTGTGAAACTGATGCATTATGGATCACTATTGATATTGTTGGTGATACTCTCCTCTTCTCTGAGTTTGAAGAGAAGCCACCAGCACAGCATCTAGTGTACAGAGAGAACTACAGTATAGTGTACATTTAAACAATTAAATGGGTCAATGGCTGGTCCACATCCACATCCACAGAAAATGCTGACTTAATCCACCTAAACTCTTAAACAGGGTGTGTTAATAAAATAATTTTACACATAGATGTTGATGTCCCACATATGGCAACACAATATTAAGAGCAGAGTTCTTAATTTACACTGGCTTTTGGAAAATAACATTTAAAGGTGGGGACACTGTAGGCTAACTTTTGTGAGCCCTTCTTATGGCCCGAGCATGAAACATGCAAGGACCATATTGAAACTGAAGGGATTTTTCCACCCCCTGCAAAGCAATTGGATTTTTGGCGGTCTAAACATTTAACAATCATTTCTGATGATTTACAGGTTACGTACTTAAACAAAATCCCCCTAGAGAGTTAATCCTATCAATTTGAAATTTTCGCTGTGCAATGTCAAGGCATTGATGATGAAAAGTTGTGCTCTGTGAGTTTTTGGTTTATGGGCGTGATTGTGGCATACACTGTGCGGAAAATTGCGGTAAAACCCCTCAGCACTATCTGAGGGCTGTCACCCCCTCAAAAAACAAATAAATAAATAAATAATATAACGATACACTTAGCAGTAATTGTGTAAGCAGTAAAACAATACAAACGCAAACAGGGCAATTAAAGTGCGTTTTAAGTTTAGAAACATTTTGAGTCCTCCCTCCTGTTCCTCACAGTGGTTTGGTCCACTGCCTGCTTTCCCCCTTGACGTCACCAGCCCCAAATTCCCCAGTGGGAGAGAAAGTTGAAATCCTTCAGTAATTGTATAACTGCAGCAATGCTAAGTAGGCTGGCAGGTAATGCTGAGTCATTAATAAATTAATCATGCCAAAAAGTTATGATAACCGATTATTTTTCCATGAGCCCACCATTTTATTATGACAATGCCTAGCTTGTTAATAGCTTGTTTAATAGCTTGTTGGATTGTAAGTCACCTTCTACAGCTAGAGAAGCACAGATTGATCAGCTGGGGACAGAAATAGGCTGTTTTTTTGCTCACTCGGCTCTGACGAGTGACTGGGGCCAAGCAGTGTCAAATATCCTGACAATAACCTGTCACAGCCACACACACACAGACTAAAACATGTCTTAGGTGTGTGGAAGTTATTCACGAGAGTGAAGAAGACGCAACACGCTCTATTTACATCTGTAGAGAAACACAAAGAAAGAGACGCTGTGGATATTGTAACGCAGGGATCAGGTAAAGCAACAGTGAACACAGCTGTTGGTGACGATGTCATTCACACCACGGTGGGTCTCTATCAGTAATTAACAACAATCCTCCTCCACACAGCTCATCTGCTGCTGTGGAAATGGAATCGCGCGTGAAAAACCAAACACTTCTCTTAAATAAAACTCCTGGCAAATAAAGAGCAGCTTGTGTGTCTGTAGGGAAAAGCAAGGTGAACACAATACTGTAGTTTGTGATTTAAACACAAAATTAAGTTGGAGAATTAAGTAGAAATAAAATGGTGAGATAATAAATAGGATGCCCTGCGATGGACTGGCAACCTGTCCAGGGAGTACCCCGCCTTTCGCCCAATGTCAGCTGGGATAAGCTCCAACCCCCCCCCGCAACCCTGTATGCAGGATAAGCGGTTGACAATGGATGGATGGAAGAAATAGGATAATATAGGCTATTGTATCAAATTTTTTTAGTAAAATGCATTTTAAAATGGCCTAGTTTTATAGGCTGCTGCTATTAATTTTCAGCTCCTTCCAGTGAAAATGTGAATGTTATTTAATAATCGATGTTTCATCCTGAGGAGCAAATAAAAAATATAAAACACATTTAGCAGTAAGTAAGCCTACTGTAAAAACCTGTAGGCCTACAACAGCCAAAGGCTTTTAACCAGACTCTGTGGGATGATATCACTATGGCCTAGGGGTGATTTTAGACCATTTTTAGGGGTGCTGAAGCATCTAAGCACCCCTAAAAAATAATCCATCCATCCATCTTCATCCGCTTATCGGGGGTCGGGTTGCGGGGGGAGCAGCTCCAGCAGGGGACCCCAAACTCTTTTCCGAGCAACATTAACCAGCTCTGACTGGGGGATCCCGAGGCGTTCCCAGGCCAGTGTGGAGATATAATCTCTCCACCTAGTCCTGGGTCTCCTAAAAAATAATACAATTATTTATTATTATTTTCTGAAAATAATTTGTTGTAGATTTGTTAATCTAATGTTAGATTTTGGAGAAGAAAGAGAAAGGACAACCACTTAACTTACAGTTTCACATGGCTTTTCTTACATTAAACAGGTTTAATGTCCCTAAATACTGCCATTTCTCAGTTTTACCTAATGATCTGAGGTGAGTTTAAGCCAAAACCTTTTGGGTTTGCTAAGTTTTGTCTGGGCTGAATTCAACCCAGGGTTGTGTGACAAGTGCAAAAGAGAAGGGGGCAAAATAACGTCTTATCTGCCTCCTTCTCCATTCTTCCTTTTACTTTACTTTAGCTTGTTGGTTGACAGCTGACAAAAAATAACATCAGTTGCAGATGACCTGGTGCCAAGTCACATGGTGCAGGATGGTGCATTCAGTAACTCAGTAACTCGTACTGCAGTGTTACTTGGATTAGTAACACAATTACAGTTCCTGCCCAACACTGCTAACAGTAGACCTAGTTATGAAATTAGTATTAATTCAATAATAGAATATTATACTAATACAAATAATTTATACTCCACAGATTCTAATTTTTAAAAAATTAAAAAACAGTGACAAATTAAACTCAATCAGCAACAGAAAACTACTTCCTTAAAAGAGAAACAAGCATGTAACAAGATTTAACTGAAAACACAAGACTGAACATTTAACTAAGGGAAACACTTCTGACACCCTCTGACACTTCTGACTCCTGATGGAGTAAACATGAGCTCACAGCTCCACATTGCTGTCTGACCCTAACTGGTCCTCTGACCCCGTAGGGGTCATTTACACTGGGGACGCTGGGGACATGTCCCCACCACATTTCGATTTTTCGACATTGACTTTTTGAAAGCATTTGGTAAAAACATTCTGAAAAACAGCTTGCAACAAAAAATGTTAACTAACAAATGAAAATGCTTTGAGAAAAGGTGGATTTGACCAATAAGCAATACAACATAGTTTTCCCACAGACATTTCAATCGGAAATTGGAGCAGAAAATGTCTCCAAAATGCTGGAAATTACAAGTTTAATGCTCAGAATCTTCTAGGGGAGGACCCCAGACCCCTCGCACATGTATTTCAACATCAAATAATATAAATCAAATAGTGCTAAAAATCTGCTTTTCTTGTTCTGGGGCATCATCACGTCTCATGACCCAAGTGTATCATCATCCCCTAATCTGAGCCCTTATGTCCTCACCACTTTTCAACACAAAGTGACGCCGTTGACTGATCCGCTCCACTTTGCACCAGGTCCTCTCTAGTAGGCCAACTTTTTCTCTTCACCAATTACTGAACACTTTTGCATGGTATTGTATGGATGCTACATTCTCGTTTGGGGCTGAGCACCCCTAAAGATCTGATCCTAGAATCGCCCCTGCTATAGCCTACAAGAGTTTCTCCGTATCACCGCAGCAAACATAAAGCAGCCTATAAAACTGTCATTTTCCAAGAGAGCTGATTGGTCAGGAGGCGGCGTTTTCATAGAGTTGATCTCTGATACGGGACATAAACTGCTCTAGAGTAGGGTAGCCATTCAGCACAAGTTACCATGGTGATCTACTCCAATTTACCCCGGTAAGAAAAGAGCCACGGTCGTGGTGGTGAAAATCCAGGGTCAACACTGAAGTTACCTTGATAAGCTCAAATTGTGCTTAGTGGTACAGGCCCCTGGTGTGTCTTTATTCAAATGAAAAATACCTAAGCCTCAAAAATCATTTAAATTAGGAAATGCATTACATTAGATATTCTCATATTTTGTAAATTGTCTTTGTTAGGTTTGCTTTCTCAGACAAAATCTCTCAAAATCTCAGGAATATAGAATAATTACCTTCAGCTTTCCCAAATGATTCTATTTTCTGGGGATGACCTGTTTGTATTGAGATCCAGCAGAGATCTTTGGGTTTCTATCTGATTTGAAATGCTAGTTCTCCGTCATACCACTAATAGGTGCTCTTCAGCAGCTTATCTTTCATTTTACTCAATCCCTCTGCCTCTGCACTCCATCCCTCTGTCTTTCATTTCCCCAGCTGTCCTTCTTTCCACTTCTGCTCTAGACTATGCTACTTAGACAAAGCTCTGCTTCTAATTTGGCAGAGCAGGCAGAAAGAATGTGATTTAAAAGTGTGAAGAAGATGACTACAGTCTGTACCACCAGCACTGCACATGGTCCCCGGAATCTCTTTCTGCGTGTGGTCGACAAACACACAGGAAGAGAGGTAATGTGTCCACTGGGAGCCCCTACTCACAGTACAAGCTTCTTCTTCCTCTTGTTTTCAGATGATCTCTTTTGTGAGTTTTCTCCTGGTGAGTTTCACAAAAGGCTCAGAGGTCAGTTTGTACAGGAGTCTGAGTTATTGTTCAAGTAGGTAAAAGCCATGAGATCTTTCGCTGCTACTATAATTTCATTATACAAAGTTTAAAATATCTCAAGTGAAATAGGACTGTACTTGTCACTAAGCAACAACAAAGTCTGTGACCAGCAGCTCCTTCCAAGCATCTGCTTCACAGTAGCAGATATCAAACAGGCTCCCAGTGAACAATGACCCTAAATCACTTGTAGTGTCAAGAGTAGAAGACAGACCACTTTCACTGGCCAAACACATTGAACTGTTCATACTTGCCTATTGTAGCAGATAAAACCTGGGAAGCGTAACAATACGTGGATAAATATAAGACTCACAACAGAAATGGACTCACAGAGCATGACTCCAGGTAAAACAAGCAGTAGATTTATTGTGAAGGGTTAGAAAAGGTACCAAAAACACAAGATAAAAATTGGGATCGCTAGGCAAGGCAATGGTCAAAACTCACAGGCTAGACGGGAAATATCACAAGGAAAAAGACGATCTGGCAAGTGCATCAGGGGAGAGTGGGACTATATGTACTATTGGAGGAGACTCAGGTGAAGCACATTAGGGCGGGGACAGGTAATCATACATGGAGGGAAGGCAGACCAAGACCTGACACGAGAAACAAGATAGGTGCTTCTCAAGTCTCTTATTTGTTGTTTCCTTGCTCCTCATTCCTCACTTGAACTGGAGGTTGTTCCGCTCCTCCATCTTGCAGACCATCCCAAAGACCGAGGATTGAGGATCAAGGTGCAATCTCTGAGGAGCGATCCCTGAGGAGCTATTAGCGAGGAGTGCATCCTTCGTGGAAATCTTTTACTGACTGACACGGCCCCTTATTGGGTAGCCGTTATATTGATTGGACGCTGCAGCTGATCGGACTTATCTGATACATCATGACAGATAACATTAAACTCAAGTGTATCACTGCAAAGTCTTATATTTGATTTGTTTTATGTTACACTGTCTAGTTAAAATCTGAGTTCATTGTAGGTCTGAACAAAACGCTCCCCACACAACTTTCTTTATTTACTATAAAGATTTTTCTTTCTTTTTTCTCCCATCAACTTTTATTATGGAGACAATTAAAGTCAGAGAGAATCGGAGAGTCTGTCAGCAAGAGACACGTTTTACATCATTTATTGTCATTTCTATTCAGTCACATGTGAGGCTGCTCATTCCCGTGTTCAGTCCAAATAGACGACAATAAAATATAGTAAACACGTACCCAAGAAGTTGGAAAATGAACTGCGCTAAAGTCCCTAAAGAAGCAAGCAAAGGAAAATATAGCCTGCACATCCAGCCATCTCACCTACTGCATCTGATGAAAGCAGAGTAAAATCAGCTGAAAATAAAATGTATGCAGTAGTGTTCAAGGATATCAGAAGAGGAAATAAACAGAAAACTGAGCGTCAACTTTGACATGAGGTACATAATTTGAATTTCCCTTAAACATTTAGCCTAATAAATCCCAAGACACCGTGATCATATTCTGGGTTATTCAATAACAAATCCACAATCAGAATCAATAAATATAGTCACGATAGAAAATGATCGGGATCCAAGCAAGTAGCGAAAAATCACAACATTTGACATTTTCAGAGGTGAAGAACAGACGCAGACGCCGTGAGAGGTCCAAGGTTAAAAGTTTAAGCTGCACAAACACTTTTAAGCAGGGAAAAATAAGAAGTGTCACGGGATCCAAATAAAATCAGACTCTAACCCATTGTGAGGTAGTCTGACTCAGTCACCTGGGGATTTGAACCCTGGAACGCCAGATCTCAAGAGTAGGTGACTCATTGACTGAGCTACTGGTGAGAGGCTGTCTCCACAGACCTTCTCACAAGCTGAGGTAGTGACGTCACATGTGCCTGACGTGGATAGTTTTGTCAGTTTAAACTTACAACGCTTACCACAGTCAAGATGTTGGTGAGACAATTCTGAAAAAAATCACACATCATTCTGCTGCTTTTGGGTGTGTTGTCAATTATTTTGATGGCATTTGATCCAAAACTGAACAAAAAAGAAAATGTTGTGCATACTGTACAAGTTATAGCAAGATACTGAAAATCACTGCAGACTCACTGTTAGACCGATCTAAAAATCCTTTGCAACACTTGATATCGGCCATCCAGAGGATGTCTGTGTTGATTTTGGTAGCATTTGAAGAAAGACTTGTGGAGGTATAGATTATATAGATTTAGCCATATTCTGAAAAATATAGAGGGACTGACTTCTGAATTTACCACAGGTTGCAGTGAGGCAAACGTGTCACAACTCAGTGAATGTGCTGAAAATTTTTTAGCTCTCTAGTGCATACGGGAGATTTTCTTTGGTGACAATAGCTGAAGCCAATTTTGATTTATGGGCATTTATGTAAAATTGTGTGTAAGTACACATACGTAAAAATTTATGAAAAAAACAGATTGACGTATCAAAATTCTTTTGATAACTTTTGATAAGTGATGTCTGTAGATGATCCTGCCAAAGTTTCAGGTCAACGGGTGAAACTTGCTGGGACGAGTGGTAAACAAATTGTATAAATTGACATTTTTAGAGCAGGAGACCATTGGAGTAAAGATGCTGATGAATCTAGAGAGTAAAATAATGAAAGAAGTTTGTCTCTAAACGAAGCCATTTTCAAGATAATTGTAAAAACGTAAAGTTGATTATACCACCATGTGGTAAGTTTTTGTCCAGCAGTTTTCCTGCCCAAACATTTTTATCGGAGAAAAGGAAGAAGAATCAGAACAAAAACAATCAGGTTCCAGCAGCTTCGCTGCTTGGATCCCTAAATATAAACGCAGATCCTATAAGCATTATGCCAGTAGAAATTATCCTGTGAGCAGGACATACAGTAGGCTAACCTATAATTATTCATGTGCAGGTGTCTATATTACTTTATTAGCACCAACACCGTGGGCGTGTGCAGACACAAACTCCATCAAAAGTCTCTACAGCTGTTAGAGCCGACTGACAGCTGATCCAGCAGCTCAGAAAAGGATGTCGCTTCACGTGACGCTTTGGGGGAAAGATTGTCTCATGTCTCTAGAAACATTTTTCCTCTTTCCTTCTCTCCTGGCTTGGTTTCGTTGGGTCTCTCCATGCATCACCGGGGGGCAGGACTAAGACGCAAGAAAAAGATGCAAGAGAGGGAAACATGGATGCAATTAAGAGACTTGAGAAACACCCAATGAGTAACCAAGACAAAGTAGGATGTGGTAACAGGCAACATAACTCAACTAAGGGGGCATGGCATGACAATAAAAAGGTTCCCTTGTTGTAATGCACTGTCAGTGGCTTAGAGTTCAAGGTCCGAGATGTTTAACATGTTGCTTGATGAAAAATTCTCATAACATGGTCCACTTACATTTACATTTACGCTTATATCCAAAGCGACTTACATTTGATGAGCAACATACAATCATCAATACTGCAAGAAATCTACAAGTGACCATATATACTAATAAGAGCTAATAGCACGTACAACATCAATGAGGTAGATACCTAGGTAAAGAAGAGTTAACAAAAGAGTGCAATCAATACAAGAGAATTGTAAGGGGACAGAAGAAGAAGAGTACAGGAACTGCATATTATATAGGTTGGGGGTTAGAGATGTCATAGGAGAAAGTGTTCTTGGAAGAGAAATTGGTGTTGAAACTTTCAGCCACATCTTGATTATTTTGTGTTTTGTGCTGGATTATTACATATCTAAGCCTGTGCATGTAGATGTTTACCGTGTGTATTTTGATGAACCTTCACTGTAAGTAGCAGTTTTTTAATATTAACTGATATTATTTCAGTTGACATGAAGGTAAATAGTTAAAACTGTTATTATGTTTAATATAATGTATAAAACATTTTGACTTATGATGGTCTAATCTATCTTTGGAATATGTCTGATACTTTAATGAGCAAATGTTTAATATGATTTTAACTTTGGTATGGGGGTGGTGATGAAACAATGGACAAGACGCATGGCTTTGGTCTGAGAGACCTGGGTTCAACTCCCCACTGTGACCCATCCACCAATGTGGACCTCCGCTTTGGATAAAAGTGTCAGCTAAATGATTCATGACTTATTTTGCACATATGTTTTATTTTTATGTTTGCATATATTTACTCATCAAAAACTCAAATATATTTGTCAAATATAATAAATATAATAAAGACAAATTTCCACGACAAAATTACAGTAAAACCTATGAAAATGAAAAGTATGTCTAATAAAGTAATTACTGTTTAATGAAAATTCTAAAAGTGCTATAAAAATGCATTTACATAGACTAAAACCATATGAAGGGATGAAAATGTGACTGAAAGGACATTTTGGTTAAAAGACTAAAACAACAATCTCAATCCCGTGCCAAAATTAATTTACATAATCAGAAATGTGTTCTATTCTACAAGAGAGAAAGGTCATTCAAAAAATCTGACATCGAGCCATAAAGCATTCTAAGTGTTGCAGACCCAAATATAGTGTAGGTCCCATATATACATATATATGATACATGCCTACTGGGATGCCCCTTTATCTTCTATAGAGTAATAAACGTTAATGGCACATCAAGGGGACATTATGGAGTCATGGTACAGTGAGTCTTCATTTGGAGCCACATATGAGATGAACTAAAGGCCAAGTGTTTTAAGGTGCTCTGTCTGCTGACCTGTAATGGCCAATCCATTCTGATTAATTGCATCCTTTAACAAGCATCTAGTGACAATTATATATACTCTAAAGGGAGAGAGGCAGAATGTTAGGTGGTTTCCCTGTGGGGTGCTGGTTCACTGGCCCCAGATCTTTTCAGGAGCCCCCTGAGACCACTGGGCCTCCCTCTTACTGAGGAGGAACAGCAGGCATGGGGTGAGATTACAACAAAAGATGGCTGGACCCGCTCTCCGGGGAAGGGAGTGCAACGTTGTAGCCCATTCAGATGATAAATTATTTATCAAGCGTAGGTGGGTTGAAGCATTTTTCCATGCAGCAGTTAAGATGTGTTTTTTTAATGTGTGAAATATCCCTCAATATTATTATGAAATGTGAAACAGTGAAAACATTTTGTCTGGTTGATGGATGAACATACTGATTAAAGAAGTACTTTAACTGTTACTATCACAATCCGAATGATGAGGCTTATTTACCATGTTTCAAATCAGTTACAAAGTACTTAACAAAGCTAGAAATTAGTATAAAAAAGCTTCTTGGATGCCTTTATAGTGGCAGGTAGCATCATATTTGTGGTACATTATTTTAATGGCCTGGTCTTGGGTGGTCTGAATGGTCTGACCACTAGCCAACACTAGTTTGCCTAATATTGCATATTTATTTATTTCCTCAAACTTTTAAGTTGTTGCTTAATATATATTGTAGTGGTGGGCCGTTATCGGCGTTAACGTGCTGCGTTAACGTGAGACTCTTATCGGGCGATAAAAAAAATATCGCCGTTAATCTATTCTCAAAGTTGTGTTGGGAGCTGGGTCTATACTACGCAAGCTATGATGACTTTCACCTTGATATTTTAGCGCAGATGTATACCTAGCCGAATTGCACTGTAGGGGGCGAGAACAAGTCTTCAAACCTGTGTGTCTGCCTACTGTGAAATTACCACATCAAACGTGACGTGCTAACATGGATGCAGCTGTTGCTGCGTTCCATTTACCTCGGAGGTCGGAGCTGGGAATGACGTCACACCCGAGTTGACGGCGTTCCGGTTCCAACCTCGCTTGGCCAGCTGTTTGTCTAGCCAGGTTAGTTATTGATTCGCCGGTTGATTAAAAAACGCATTGTGCGGTATTTCCTCACACTAACTGTAGCAACACGTCCACAGACAGCTGTTGGACAGCACTTTGTGTACGAACATTTCTGAAGCCGCCGGGTTTGCTTCTGGAAAAATTTACTTTTAAGAAGCTTCCTGATGGAAAATTCGACAAGACTAAGGTTGTTTGCACCTTGTGCAATGCGGAATTAGTTTACTGTAGGAGTTCTTCCATTCTCAAGTACCACCTAAACGCAAAGCACATCACACGCTACACACTAGTAGATCTTATTGAACATGATTTATTTTCATCACCAATTATCATAGTAGAACAGCTTTCTCAAGCAGTTTGTGATACATTTCGGAAACAGGAGATGAGCCCCTGGTCTAATGCGCCACCTGAAACCCGTTCACACACATATTCTGAATGTCTTCGGCAGAATTCAAATGAGCCATTTTAATCTAGATTAATCTAGATTCATTTCAAGATTACAGTGAGATTAATCTAGATTTAAAAAATTAATCTATGCCCACCTCTAATATATTTATATATATATTTTTGAAATGATATGAAGCAATATTATATATTGGATAATGAAGTATGTTACAATTTAAAACCTGTGGGGAATTTTAAAATGTTAAAATATTTGCATTTTGTTGTACAACCGTGCGTTATATAATGATAAATAAATGAACAATCAACCTTTATATTAGGCAAATTTCAGGGACATTTTTAAACTTCAGGGAAAGTTTTAAAAAAATGTGTAATACTGACCTTTATGAAGAGCAACTATTACTTTCGCACATTACATTTATTTTCCTGGAGATTTTTTTTTCAATACGTGTGCTATTATTAAACTAAGGGGAGAAAGTCATGTTAAACTCAGGAAAATCAGATTTTTTTTCCCAATATAATTTTTAAACATAATTTTTAAACATTTTTAAACAGATATGTGCTGAAACGATTTAGCACATATCTGTAAGGCAGTTTACCAATTAGCTTTTACAGGCACTGAAAATGAAAATGAAGAATTAAGAGTCCCAGTTGTGGTACTCCCTGGAAAATCTGCAGAGGATGAAGAGGAGATGAGCTGGTTTAGTTCCCCAACACCAACGCAGTTTATCAATGGTAAGGCAAGATCTGAAACAATAACAGGGCAACACTACTGAAAATGAAGGTCACTGCTCACTCTGAGCAGCTTCTGTAGCACTTGAAAAACTTTTCTTTAAGAATGAATATTTTAATTTAATTAAATCCTTAGAATTGTAGTTTTCTGAGTTGTGAAAGTGCACATATCTGAGAGCAGTAAATGGATTCATAGACTTCTAGCATTATTGGACCATGCAGGTTAGAGTCTCCACGTCAGAGGAGGGAGAGGTGATGGATTCAATTACTCCTCCTTTGTCCGTTCAACAAAGAACATAATTAGCACTAATGGTGATAGCAGCAGCCACAAAGTCTCTCTCTCTCTCTCTCTCTCTCTCTATCTCTCTCTCTCTCTCTCACACACAGACACACACATTCTGAAGCACATACACAGCCGCTCTCAAACATATAATAAATTCTCAACAGTTGTTAAACGGCTGTACTGCAGTTTAACATAAAGCAGCCAGAAGGAACAAAAGGTTCATTTCAACAGTGAGCAGGCGAGTATTTTGACAAATTAGCTTTCATAAATTCAATTTGCAAACAGTGCCTGTCTCTGTGCAAAAGGTTGTCTAAATGAACCTCTGTGATTAGAATCAGCAACCTAATTGATCCCACACACTTCCTTTCATTCACATTTTGAATGATCCTAGCGATGCTTCTCTGTCTGGGCAGCAACAGCAAACTCTTTTCATTGACAGGCTTAATAGTCCTGCTGAAACCTGTTAATTACTGTGATGGTAAGATATGGAGAGGGCATTATACAGATGGTAATTGAAGAGATGTGTGTAACCACCCCCGCCTTTATTAATCCACACAATTTCCCATTTCATTTCAAATATTTCAAATACATTAGCCTCATAATGAAAGGCAATAATCTACTAAAAATGTGTAAGAGCGAGATCGCAGGTTAAAATTAATTAAATTCCTTTTTTTAGCCATATTTGGTTAAAATGCTCTCATTTCAGGGCAGTCAGTATCAGGTCCTTCTTCATTCATGAAGCACTGATGAGAGAAAAAAGGTGAACTGTTCAGGAAACCTAGCTGTCAGCGAGTATAGTTCCAAATTAATTATTTTAGTCAGATAACCCTTTTCATCTCTTTTGACTCACTTTATAGAAAGAGCCAATTAATTATGTCAAACATGCTCTCTCCTTTTCCTCCCCAGAGTGGGTAGGCAGACTGATGGGGATGTTTACTGTAAGAGGACGGCGTGATGGTGAGGTGGTCGGTGATGGGTGTGTGGGTGTGTGTGTGGGTACTGGGGGTGTTAGGGAACAGCCCGCCCCTAATCTCGACACACCTGTCAGGCATACAGCTCGTTATCTAGGCACTGAGGGCCCAGTCTGGTTTTGTCAGGAGCCAGGCTATAACAACAATCCGGAGGAGCTGCATAGTTGAGCACACACGCACAACCTCTCCAACACACACATACTCAATGTGCACTGTTAGACAATTCACTCAATTAGCCCACTGCATTCACCCACAGCTTCAATGAGCTGGGAGTGTAAAAGAAGTCGAGGGTCAATGGATGTTGTTTGTCGTGGAAACTCCCATTTGTGTTTTTATTGACGGCCATGCAGTATGCGGTATGTTCTTGGTCATGTTTTGGTGAATCCCAAAGTAGGCATAGTGGAAAACAATTTACATAAATCAGCCTGGTGACAAGCTGATGCTGCGTGGTTGGTAAAGGAAAAGGGTTGGACTGGTCGAGGAGCATGGATTCCAAAAAAGTTTTGTAATCCATGCAGTGGATGGTTTCAGCCACAAACTGGCTGCAGTGGCTTACTTTTCATCCCCACACACCTGGACAGTCACTCTGTGAAGTGGGCCTGACTGTCTGTCAGTTTCAGAAAAAGTTAGGATGTTTGCATTTGCCTCAAAGCCTCACAGAGCCACTAGTACAGCTGAAGAGTCTAGGGATTTATAGTTGACACAATAGGTTTGATTTATAGTTCAGCATCAATTTTTTTGTTGTTGATAGCACCACTACAGAGAGAAGGATATACAGTATTGTGCTTTAAGTGTCTTCTTAGTTAAGGAACTTCATTAGCCATGGATGCCTAAAGCTTTGTTCCTCAGTCTTGTTTGTGGCAAATGTGTGAAAGGCAGGCAAGTGCTGGCCTCCCACCTCAGTGCTTGAGATGACTGACGGGGCGTGAAACCAAAATGAGAGCGTGACAACTTGGGTGTTGCCACAGGCCTTTGGAAGGGTGTGTTCTGCCTGAGCTTGTGGCCACAGCTCTGACACCTGGAGCTGGATGGGGCCTGAAGAATTTACAAATCGCTGAGTCAAGCCTGCAGCATCGCTACCGGCAAAACTGGCCACTGAAGAGCAGGATCCAGAAGCCTCTGGTTTAAAAACAAGGTGTGTAATTCTTGTCTAAGAAAAAAGGTGGAAATTCACGCCCTCTCATCCTAGAGGCCCTTCTTCTCCTAGCTGTGTATCTGTGTTTTATTAGTCTTTTACTTTGTTCCTGGAGCATTTTTCCTGCCACCTTTCGTTCAGTCCTTTCCTCCAGTTGAAATTACTCGATTACACGACATCACATTAAACTTTACATTATAACAATAGCTTTAAATGAAGCTTAAGCTTTCCTTTATTTTGTAGGGAACAAATGATCCCATCACACTAATTTAAAACTTGAAACTGAATTTCTTATGGCAATGAATAAGGTGTAAGCACAACATTGATACGTTATCAAATTATAAAATTGTCACGAAGTACCATTAGCAATTATTTGGAATTATTTCTCTCTCCATTTTGGTCTCCACAACTCCTGGGAAAAAATGTGGCCCTTTAGCTGCTGAATGCTCCATTGTGTTCACCAGTCACTGCCTGTGTCTGTCTCAGTGCTGGGCAAGTATTGTACAGTGGCTTTATAAATTTACCAGCTTTCTGCTGCTTTTAGAAATTATATTACTGCACATTACCGCAAGTACACTTGCAAAACCAGAAGAATAAGTTTAAAGAAACTGAGATGCTCTTTCCGGTCAGCTGGAGAGGACACTGGTGTTTGTTTGCAGCTTCTTGTGCTCTAGCTAGCTTTATTGTTTGACTTTTTATCTTGCCATTGGCTCAACATTGCCGTGTATTTACGTTTTCCCTGGACTTTCCTGCTTCATTGGCAAATCTCGCAGCTATGCCAGCTCCTGTTCTAAGTGTTTTGCATTCCGCTACCACACCTGACCCTCCTGAATAGACCTCCATTCTGTCTCTCCTGTGGGTCCTGTCTCCAGTTAGCCGGCTAGCTAGCAGTTAGCATCCCACTGACTGTTGATGGGCCCTGTAATTCCTTCCCACTGTCTCTGCTATGGTCTGCCCTACTTGGCTGGGACCGTAGCAACTGTGACTCTGATCCCCTGGCCATCACACTGGACCTAGACATCCCCCCACTCCCCTTGCCAAACAAAAGCGCACCATAATATTTTGCAAGTTCATTAACCCTGCCACTCTCTTCTCCATTCTGGCCAACACCATCCCCTACTCTGCCTTTGCTCTGAACATTTGCCCTTCAGACCAAGTAGACACCTATAATGACGTACTCTCCTCCTGTATCAACAAGATTGCCTGAAAAATACCAAACTCATCTCCTTTACATACTCCGCCCCGCGGTATACAGATTACCTTTAACACCTCAAAGCCAAGGGCCGCCAACTGGAACGTCTTTCAAAAATAACTGGCCTCACTGTCCACTTGGATGCCTATAAACTCCAACAACAATACAAAAAATGCCCTTAACAGAGAACACTCCTCACACTACTCCAACATCCTTTTGGGTTCTAACAACCCCAGAATGCTTTTAACCACCATCGACAAACTCCTCATTTCCATGGACACTATCTCAACCTCTTTCACCACCAGCAGGTGCAACTAAATTCTACACTTTTTCCAAAACAAAATTGACACAATACACAATCAGCTGGGTGCTTCCTCTTCTACACCCTTTACAGCCCTCAACCCAACCCCCTCTACTTCAAAAACTGACCTACTTAAAATCACCAATTACATACTTCTATCTGATGACTCTGGTTTCCTCACCATTCTCATCCTCCTCTACCTGCATTTGACACCATCACCCACTCCATCCTTCTCACACGGCTTCAGTACTCCTTCAGCATATACAGCAATTCCCTCTCCTGGCTTGACTCCTTCTAGGGGTGGTTCTAGGATCAGACCTCTAGGGGTGCTTAGCCCCTAATAAGAATGTAGCATCCATACAATACCTTCCAAAAGTGTTCACTAATTGGTGAAGAGAGTAAGTTAGCCTACTAGAGAGGACCTGGTGCAGAGTGTAACTGGTCAGTCAAGGGTGTATCTTTGTGTTGAAAAGTGATGAGGACATAAGGGCTCAGATTAGGGGGTGATGATACACTTGGCTTATGAGACGTGATGATGCCCCAGAACAAGAGAAGCAGATTTTTAGCACTATTTGGATTAAATATTTGATGCTGAAATGTATGTGAAGGGGGTCTAGGATTTTGAGCATTGAGCATTAATTTCTGGCATTCTGGAGACATTTTCTGCTCCAATTTACAGTGAAAATGCCTTTTTTATGAGGAAAAACTATATTGCAGTGCATGTTTTCTTATTGTGCAAATCAACCTTTCTCAAACAATTTTCATTTGTTAGTTAACATTTGTTGGTGCTATTTTTCAGAACATTTTTAACAAATGGTTTCAGAAAGTAATGGGGACAAAATCGAAATGTGGTTGGGACATGTCCCAGTGTCCCAGTGTAAATGTCCCCTATGGCGTCAGAGGACCAGTTAGAGTCAGACAGCAATGTGGAGCTGTAGGCTCGTGTTTAATCCCTCAGAGGAGGGAGGGTGTTAAAAGTCTTTCCCTAAGGTGTTCAGTCAGTTTTAAAAAAATCTATATTTGGTAGAACATAATCTGTAGAGTATAAATTATTTCTATTAGTATAATATTCTAACATTGAATTAAAACTAATTTCATAGCTAGACCTACTGTTAGCAGTGTTGGGCAAGAACTGAATAATTAATTAATAATAGATAATTGTAAATATCACTTTTTCCAATTTTACATTTACCCACTTTCCCAGCAACTAGTAGTGTAACAGATTACTATTTACAAAACATTATTCCAGTTACTAATATAAATAACGCTGCGGTATGAGTTACTGAACGCTCCATCCTTGGTGTGAATGCACGACTGGGCAGCAGGTCAGCTGCACCGGACCTGATGTTATTTAATGAAGAATGGAGAACGAGGGAGATAAGACGTTATTTTGCCGCCTTCTTTGTTGCACTTGTCACACAAACCTGGGCTGAATTCAGCCCTGACAAAACTTAGAAAACCGGTTCAAAAGGTTTTGGATTAAACTCGCCTCAGATGGAAAGTAAACTCCTCTGATCAGCGCCGTTGAGCCAATTAGAATTCAGCAAAAATGAGGATCGGTCCAAGTTGGGAGGGACCTGCTCGTATACCCCTCTATAATGAAAGTATTGGTTTGGCCGAGACTGACAGACACAAACTGTTGCGAATCATTAGGTAAAACATTAGAAACCTAAACATGCCAGTATTTAGGGCATTAAACCTGTTTAATGTAAGAAAAGCCATATGACACTGTAGGTTAAGTGGTGGTCCCTTCTCTTACTTCTCCAAAATCTATGTTGAGGACAAAAAAAAATATTTTCAGAAAACTTCAGCACCCCTAAAAATGGTCTAAAATTGCCCCTGACTGCTGCCTTTCTGACAGACACCAATACATCTGCATAAACAACTGCAAATCCTCTATGGTGTCCCTTAGGGCTCGGTGCTTGGTCCCCTCCTTGTCATCATCTACATCCTTCCACTTGGACAGATCCTCCTCCGCCATGGCCTCCATTTTCACTGCTATGCTGATGACACTCAACTTTACCTCTCCTCCAAATCCATCACCCAAGCCACCACCCCACCCTTTTCAAGTCTTGGATGCAACAGAACTTCCTCAAACTCAACTGCAATAAATGTGAAATTCTCATCATCTGCCCTAACACTCTGAGCCAATCCTCCCAGATCTTTTCACTTATCGCTAAGTCTGCAACCTTGGAAACATCTTAGACCCCACCATTTCCTTCTCGTTCTGGTTTTTATTATGATGCTGCGTCCAAGATGGTAAGTGCTACAGATGTGAAACTCATAAGGTCCTCAGGATCCTGAGAGGACCTCAGGTGCATAAATTTGCACACTTCTATCTCTAGGTGGCGTTATAAGCAAGATAATTGCATTTGAGCTTAGAACTTAGAAGTTTGGAAGTTAGTGCTCCCAGTTGGAATTATAGGATAACAGATGTTTACGCAAAACACAAAAAACAGGAAGTGCTGTCATATCTTAGTGTTTACCAGGGGCGAGTTCAATCTCAAACTGGTTTGCAATGTTTTCTGATTGAATGACATGTTTCATTGCAACGTTGCGCAACGTTCTGCTTAGGGCTTCGACCACGCATCTACATGCCAAAATTCAGTTATAGTCATAGCACCACCTACTGGCCACAGGAAGTTAGCCTTGTGAGAGACTTGTTATGGGATTAAAAGAAATTTTCTCAACATGATGTACTGGGACAATGTATCATTACTGGGTGCTCCTTTGCACCACATAGAGGACAACACAAAATGACTTTTAAGTATTTTGTTCAGCTTCCAAAGTGTGTGACAATTCAGAGCAAGTGTGAGGGCCCGTCCAACGCTGACAACTGCTTTATATTTAACTGAATTAGTCTGTTACATTTGATTCTTTTACCTGTAGATAGTGCTAAAGGATTTCAAATTGCTGATGGAGCAGTACTTTGTAGCAGCATTGGTAGCAGTCAAAGCTATCAGCTGACAGCTCTCACAGGCATTTACTTTAGTCCACCTCATTGTGCTCTACAAAAAAGCCTCAATGACCATTAAAGTCTCCTGCGCTTACTAGTATGCATAGTCAGTTGTAGATCTCTTACTGTATTGATGCTCTGTTGATGCTTGTATGTTGTTCCTCAAATGTAGGTTGATTTGGATAAAAGTGTCTGCCAAATGAGTAAATGTAAATATAATGTAATGTGATCTTAGTTTGGGGCGGCCAGTGGTCCAGTGGATAGTGCTGTGGCCTCACAGGTACCCTGCTTTTCGCCCAATGTCAGCTGGGATTGGCTCAAGCCCCCAGCGATCCTGTACGCAGGATAAGCGGTTAATGATGGATGGTAATGAAGTGACAATATTTACCTCATAAGTTTTGCATTGCTTTTGTTTATTTCACACTAAGGTTGAGTAGGAAAAGAAAGACAAAGTTGGGACTATTGAAGTCCACGGATACCTCTCCAGTACAAAAAAAGTTTATTCTGGTGATTGACACCAGAATAAACTGGTGATGGACTGGTGATCTGTCCAGGGTGTACCCCGCCTTTCACCCAGTGTCAGCTGGGATAGACTGCAGCCCCCCCGCGACCCTGTACGCAGGATAAGCGGTTGACGATGGATGGATGGATGGATGGATGGATGGTGATTGACAGTACACTAAGTTGTAACAGTTTACTTTAGCCTGAGTTTGCTATAACTGCATTATTAGACAAATACTAGCTAAATGAGAATAGCTAAACGTCAGGTTAACTAACTAGCAAGACAACATAGCAAAACTAAACCAAGGTAAGTTAGCTAGTAGGCTAGCTTGAATCAGACTTTGTTTTACATTGTTTTGTATTCTATTGATAGATAAATGTACAATTCAATAATTACATTATTTAGTGTGTTTTTGTTATAAGCTTTTGTTATAAGGGATGTTATAAGGAGCATTATGTAGTTTTCAGCAGTCACTGGCCTGTGCGGTTAAGATTGCAACCAGGTGTGTGCTCGTACGCATACTCGCTTGAACTCATGAGCGAGCATAATCCGAAACAAAACCGCTTTCATACAGAAATACCACAATAAACGCAGGAACACCTGCATGCCGGCTGTGGCTTTTCACTCAGACATGTTCAGGCTCTGTTTTTTCAACGTTCCCGTCTCAGAGGCAGATCAACACTGGCGCCGTACCTTTCATTCAGCGCAGCGAGACACATATCAGCACAATCCTCCTGAAAAAAAAACAGAGGGACAGCGGCTATAGAAAGGCAGGGAGAACAGACAGAGATGGAATCTCATTGCAACGTTGAACTAATCCATGCTTGTTACATGATAACGTTGCATTTACTGCATATAGCGGACGTGCAACATCATTAGTTCACCTGCTGCTTTCAGTAACTATCTTTACAATAAGTGTATCTTTGACCGGAGGCTCAGCAATGTTAGCACAGCTAATTGTATTGGATGATAATGAAACAGTTATTGAGCTGGACTGAATATTTACTGGATATATATAACAAGATTGTGTCACACTTTATAACAGTTAGACCGCAGTTAGTAACTTTACTGTAGTGTTAGTGGATGGCTCTTCCTCTGTGTTGTTGTGACCGTTTTGTTGCAGTGTTTTATGTTATGTGGGTCACGTTAGTTACAGCGACTGTGAGGTGGAGAAGCTTTGTACCTGAGTATTGGTACAATGACAGTCAGTCAGACAGACAGACAGTCAGAGCTGCTGTAGCGTTAGCTGGCTGCTCCTGGCTGCATCACTACAGGCTAACTTAGTAAACAAATCGCTCCACATTTGCTTTTTACTGTAACATCCTTTCTTGCAGGCTAAATCAACAGTGGCACACAGGATAGTAACATGGGTCACGTTTCTCCAGCTTTACTAATGTTCACTATGTTCTTACTCAACATCATCTGAACCTGTTTGGTCTGATGGGCTTCAGCACATAAACCTTTAGCCTATTGTTGTTTTGTTACCTTACATGGAGCCTGTGTTTTGTTGTGAGATGGTTGTTTTATGGTGTTAGTGGACTGCATGTCGTTAGCTGCCGTGTTGTCTCTGTAGAACGAGAGATGCTCGGGAGCACGCACAAGGCTGAATCTGACCTGGAGACCTCATTCAAAGCAGAATAGTGGCTGATGCAAGCAACAGAGAAAATAGGTGTGTGCTTCATTTCTAAGTGACTTTTGAGCCCAATGACAAATAAATTTGGTTAATTTATGGTATTCGGTTCAGACCTTTGTTTACAGATTTTCCATTCTGGCAACCCACTGCACAACACAACATTTTTCCAGGTTTTTTCAGTTCCTCACGACCACCACCACTACTACTATTACTATTACTACTACTACTACAACTACATTATTATTACTACTACTACTACTACTACTGCTACTTCTTCTTCTTCTTCTTCTTCTTGTTCTTCTAATTCCAAGCAGTGTGGATACCTTTATAGCACATTGCTGCATTTGATTTTCATAGATATTTGTATTATTATCACTACTATTACAGTAATTTTACATCTCTGTGTTGGGCTGCTGTTTTGTCTTTCCTCATGCGCTCTGTCTCTGTCGCTGTTTCTCTATCTCCCTCAACCTAACTGGTCGAGGCAGAAGCTCAAGGTTTCTGACTACTAAAAGGGAGTCTGTCCTTGCTTTTATTTGCCAAGTGCTTGCTTTATGGTGGGAATTGTTGAGTCTCTATAAATAATATTAAAAAGATTATGGTCTAGACCTGCTCTATTTGAAAAGTGCAATGAGATAACTTCTGTTATGAATTGGGACTATATACTGTACATAAAATTGAATTGAAAAGACCAATTTTCTTGCACCAGGACTTCAATAAAAGAACAAGCCTAAAATTAAACTGCTCTATTTCCGATTGGAATTAATATTATACAAGTAAAATACTATGATATGATACTAGTTATTTCTATTATTATAGTAAAAAGAAGTCCAGGTCCATTTTTCCCAGTCCAGCTTTGGTTCAAAGGGTGATTTTAGGTGAGCCAGAGAACATTTAAAAATGAAAGCAGAAAAGTTATAATACGGCAATTTTTCACCTGAAGATCCTAAAAATCCATGAAAGATGATGCTAAAAATCACTCTTGCAGTGTGCTTATGTTTGTGGACATTTGTGAATCTTTGTACTGTTTGTGTGTGTGTGTGTGCAGAGAGAGAGAGAGAGAGAGAGAGAGCGCATGTGTGTTTGTGTGCATGTAAGATAGCTTTTCGGCTGAGTAGAAGTAATTCTCCTTGATTCGTTCCCAGTCACACATCCAAATGAGTTTGGATGAGAAACACAGCAGGGGACCTGATGGCCTTCCGAAATCCAAGGCCCTATTTCTCTGCATGGAATCGCCACCCTCTCCCCTTTTTGTTGAACGTGCAATGAATTTATACATTGTAGATGTAGAAGTGGATATTTAAAAACACATGACTGTAAGTTGAAGTCAAAACAAAGGGACGGGCCCACAGGGTAATTTTTAGATTAGTCATGCTGCAGTGTCTTCAGTTATGTGTCTGCAGCTAAGTTTAAAATACTTCTCAAAAGACAATAAATGGTGTTTTGCTTTGTTTGTTAACAGAATATTTTCTTTACATACACAGTTTTGCAGTGATGGAAAGTTTCTAAGTACATTTTCTCAAGAGCTGTACTTAAGTACAAATTTGAGGTACTTGTACGTTACTTAAATGTTTCCATTTTATTCTACTTTATACTTCTGCTCTACTACATTTCAGAGGCACATTTATTGTACTCTACTAAATTTGTCTTAAAGATTTAATTAATAGTTATATTTAGTAAATTAATAGTTATATTTTAGATTACAATTATATACCTTTTCTGTCCAGTGAAAATCATGTATCTCCAAAGTTGGTGATTTTGAATTAGAATTTTTTATGATAAACTGATGGATAAAATCTTACCTTAAGGGCTGAGTAAAACTGACATTAGATCAGCTGGAAACTAGGCTGTTTTTCTGTGCTCATGAATAGTTTACTTTGTAGAGATACACTATATTGCTAAAAGTTTTGGTTCGCCTGCCTTAACATACACATAATGAGATCCCATTTTTAATCTCTAGGATTTAATATGGAGTTGACACACCCTTTGCAGCTATAACAGCTTCAGCTCTTCTGGGAAGGCTGTCCACGAGGTGTGGACAGTTTGTGTTCATTGGAATCTTTGACCATTCTTCTAGAAGCGCAACAGATGTTGGACGACAAGGCTTGCCTCGCAGTCTCTACTCTAATTAATCCCAATGGTTTTCTATTGGGTTGGGGTCAAAACACTGTCCAGCCCAGTCAAATTCTCCACACCAAACTCTCTCATCCATATCTTTATGGACCTTGCTTTGTGCACTGGTGCTCAGTCATGTTGAACAGGTAGGGGCTATCCCCAAACCGTTTCCACAAAGCTGGGAGCATGAAATCTTGGTATGCTGAAGCATTAACAGGTCCTTTCACTAGAACTAAGGAGCCAAGCCCAACCCCTGAAAAACAACCCCACACCATAAACCCCCTACACCCAACTTTACACTTGGCACAAAGCAGTCAGGAAAGTACCTTTGCAAAAGGTTGTGATTAACTTTTCTTGTGGCTAAGCTAGTAGTCCCAAGTGCAGGACTAAGAGAGGGAGGAGACTGGAGTTAGATAAAAGAGGAATATTTATTGCAGGGTTGAAGTGATCGAAAATTGAGCCAGGCAGACTGGAAGACTAGATGCTGCAGAACCAGGAGGTAACCAAAGCTGCGAGTTCAGAGGGTGAAAGGCTGAGTTGATCAGGTTCAATTCAATTCAATTCAATTCAATTTTATTTATATAGCGCCAAATCACAACAACACACAGCGCTATCTCACAGCGCTTTTCATAAAGAGCAGGTCTAGACTGTACTCTGAAGTTATTTACAGAAGCCCAACAATTCCCACCAAGAGCAAGCACTAGGCGACACAGGCAAGGAAAAACATCCTTTTAAGAGGCAGAAACCTCGAGCAGAACCATGGCTCAGGGTGGGCGGCCATCTGCCTCGACCGGTTGGGGGTGAGGGGGAGAGAGAGAGAGAGAGAGCAAGAGAGAGAGAGAGAGAGAGAGAGGAGGGAGGCAACCTACACAGTATACACATAGAGGTACAGACAGTTAAGGTAATGTTGCTATAGACTGAATCAAAAACGGTACAGATATGTATAGTAATGTTAATGATAATAATAATAACAGTAATAATAGCAATAGGACTTGTAACAGCAGTTGCAACTGTAGCAGAGGGCGTCAAGCAGGAACACGGGGGCAGCAGGAGACTCCCAACCACAGATCCAGACTCCACAGCTCTAGAGCCAGCAACATCCGCAGGAAGCGACAGGAGGAGGAAGCACACGACCACGGGAAAGGGAAGAAGTCGAGTTAGTAACATGCATTAATGGGATGAGGTTGCACTCAGAGAGAAAGAGAGAAGAGGAGAGAGGAGCTCAGTGCATCATGGGAAATCCCCCAGCAGTCTAGCCTATAGCAGCATAATTAAGGGATGGTTCAGGACTCACCTGAGCCAGCCCTAACTATAAGCTTTATCAAAAAGGAAAGTCTTAAGCCTACTCTTAAATGTAGAGACGGTGTCTGCCTCCCGAACCCAAACTGGAACCTGGTTCCACAGGAGAGGAGCCTGATAGCTGAACGCTCTGGCTCCCATTCTACTTTTGGAGACTCTAGGAACCACAAGTAACCCTGCATTCTGGGAGCGCAGTGCTCTGGTGGGGTAGTAAGGTACTATGAGCTCTTTAAGATAAGATGGTGCCTGACCATTAAGAGCTTTGTATGTGAGAAGAAGGATTTTAAAATCAATTCTGGACTTTACAGGAAGCCAATGCAGAGAAGATAAGACAGGAGAGATATGATCTCTTTTACTGGTTCCTGTCAGAACACGTGCTGCAGCATTCTGGATCAGCTGAAGAGTCTTAATGGACTTTTTCGAGGAGCCTGATAATAAGGAATTGCAGTAATCCAGTCTAGAAGTAACAAATGCATTGACTAGTTTTTCTGCATCATTTTTAGACAGGATGTTCCTGATTTTTGCAATATTATGTAGGTGAAAAAAGGCGGTCCTTGAAATTTGCTTAATGTGAGAGTTAAACGACATGTCCTGGTCAAAGATAACTCCAAGATTTCTCACAGTGGTGCTGGAGGCCAGGGCGATGCCATCCAGGGAAACTATATCTTTAGATCATGCGTCACGGAGGTGCTTAGGGCCTAGAACAATAACTTCAGTTTTATCATTAGAAAATTGCAGGTCATCCAGGTTTTAACATCCTGAAGACACATTTGAAGCTTAGCTAACTGATGAGTTTCATCTGGCTTGATCGATAGATATAACTGAGTATCATCAGCATAACAATGAAAGTTTATGGAGTGTTTCCTGATAATATTGCCTAAATATGGAGCTAGAATTGTGTCTTTTTCAAATGCGAGAAAATAAATAATCTGAGAGAAAAAAAAAAGTTTAAGAGAAAAAGTTATCACTCTGATAGCAAAAAAGCATTTCATGAGAGAAAAAAGAATATTTGAGAGAAAAGGTTTTCATACCAATAGCAAAAATTAATAACATTTGTGACTAAAAAGTTTTGAGAGAAAGTGTTTCCTCATAGAATATAAAAAAATATAAATATGAATTTTTAAAAAATAATTTCTGAGAAAAAAATTCTCTCTCAAAATACTTCTTAAATATATATTTTTTGCTATCAGTGTGAAAACATTTTCTCTAAAAAAAAAAAGTGTTTCTCTCAAAACTCTTTTCTTTGCCTCGATGAAAATTTTGCCTCGTGTCTGGATTTTGCTTTCGCTGTGAAAGTTGTGTCATGGGCGAGCCACGTTCCTATTGGCCAGTCGGGTGAGCATCGCCTTGTCTTGGGAGTCGAACTGAACCATTACACCATTGTTCGGTTCACCTAGTAAGAGAGACAGCTAGCTCAAATTGTGGCAGCTTGAGATGCCGCGGCATCTGCCTCGGTTATCTGCGGCATTTCGGTGGCAATGTAAAATGCCACAGGTTTTCCCTGAAGTGCCACGGCCTTCGCCGTTCATATGATATTTCTGGTGGAACCGACATGCCACAGATTCACCCAGGCACCTGTGGCTGTTTGTGTGGGATTTCTGGTTGCAATCTAACGTTACGATACAACGGCATCTGCCGCTGATCTCTCACTTACCGTGAGCTAGGCATCTGCCGCTGATTGTGTACGCTAGGTCGCCACTGATTTACCGTGAGATGCCCAGCATCTGCCGCTGATTCAAATCAATCAATAAACCTGGACCGAGAGAAATATGTTGGCAACAGTAGTTGCAGTGTATATAGGCCTAATATTGTGCATTTCTTCATGTAAACAGCAAGAGTACACGTCTAATGTACAGTTGGAGGTTTAACCTAGGTAATTATTGTGTGTGCAGAGGTTTCTGTTAGCACTATATTAAATATTAATTTCATGTGGTTTTCATAGTAGCCTAATAGATCTGTTTCACCTTTCTACCAGCAGGTGGCAGTATTTAAATAAATGTCCGGTTTGTGTCTTTGGTAACTGTTTTAAATTCAGGTTACTGGTACAGATGTATTTATTGTTCTTCATTGAACTTGTTTTTTCATTATTAAGGATTCATTTGTAACCTAGTTCACCCACAGCCCAGCGTGGGTGAATGAAATTCAGCATTTATTGCTCCATCAACAATCGCTAGCCCTCCTGGCCTACATGCAACAAGCCCAGATCATGACACTACCACCATCACAATGTTCCACAGATGGAATAAGGTTATTATGCTCTCTTTGTTTTTTAGAGAAAATGTTTTCACACTGATAGCAAAAAATATATATTTAAGAAGTATTTTGAGAGAGAATTTTTTTTCTCAGAAATTATTTTTTAAAAATTCATATTTATATTTTTTTATATTCTATGAGGAAACACTTTCTCTCAAAAACTTTTTTTAGTCACAAATGTTATTAATTTTTGCTATTGGTATGAAAACCTTTTCTCTCAAATATTCTTTTTTCTCTCATGAAATGCTTTTTTGCTATCAGAGTGATAACTTTTTCTCTTAAACTTTTTTTTTTCTCTCAGATTATTTATTTTCTCGCATTTGAAAAAGACACAATTCTAGCTCCATACTAAAGGAAGCATATAGTGAAGAGGATTGGTTCGAGCACAGATCCTTGTGGAACTCCATGACTAACTTTGGTATGCATGGAGGACTCATCTTTAACGTGTACAAACTGAAATCGATCTGATAAATAGGACTTAAACCAGCTTAGAGCGGTTCCTTTGATGCCAATGAAATGTTCCATTCTCTGTAATAGGATCTGATGGTCAATGGTATCAAATGCAGCACTAAGATCTAGTAAAACCAATACAGAGACAAGTCCTTTGTCTGATGCAGTTAGGAGGTTATTAGTAATTTTCACCAGTGCTGTCTCTGTGCTATGATGAGCTTGAAATCCTGACTGAAAATCCTCAAATAAACTATTGCTATGTAGAAAGTCACACAGCTGTTTGGCGACTGCTTTCTCCAGGACCTTAGAGAGAAATGGAAGGTTAGATATAGGTCTATAGTTGGCTAAAACGTCTGGATCCAGGTTGGGCTTTTTCAGAAGAGGTTTAATTACAGCTACTTTAAAGTACTGTGGCACGTAGCCTGTTGATAAAGACAAATTAATCACATCCAGCAGAGAAGTGGCCACCAAGGGCAAAACTTCTTTAAGCAGCCTAGTCGGGATGGGGTCTAAGAGGCAGGTAGATGGTTTAGATGAAGAAATTATTGAAGTTAGTTGATAAAGATTGAGGGAAGCAAAGCAGTCCAAACATATAACTGGTTCTACAGCTGTTCCCAAAGTTCCTGAGTATAGACTTAGTTGGTGCCAGTTGAGGGCAGGTCTTGGTGGATTTTGTTTCTAATAGCTAGAATTTTATCATTAAAGAAGCTCATGAAGTCGTAACTACTGAGAGCTATGGGAATACTTTGCTCAATAGAGCTGTGACTTTCTGTCAGCCTGGCTACAGTGCTGAAAAGAAACCTGGGGTTGTTCCTATTTTCCTCTATTAATGACGAGTAGTACGCTGCTTTGGCATTACGGAGGGCCTTCCTATAAGTTTTAAGACTATCTTGCCAAATTAAACGAGAATTTTCCAGTTTGGTGGAACGCCAATTCCTCTCGAAGTTTCTGTGATATTTGCTTTAATTTGCGAAGTTTCAGTATTATACCATGGAGCTAACCGCCTTTGCTTTAGTATTTTCTTTTGTAGAGGGGCTACAGAGTCAAGTGTTGTTCGTGAGCGAGCCTGCAGCACTATCAACAAGATGATCGACTTGGGAGGGACTGAAATTACGTGAAGAGTCCTCTGTTAATTTGATACCTGATAGTGAATTTAGAGCCGATGGGATCGCATCCTTAAATTTAGCTATAGCACTATCAGACAGACATCTTGTATAGAAATTTTTGCCCAATGGAGGATAGTTCAGCATTACAAGCTCAAAAGTTATCAAACAATGATCAGATAAAGAGGGATTCTGTGGGAACACTATTAAATGTTCAATTTCAATACCATATACCAGAACGAGGTCGAGGGTGTGGTTAAAACAGTGAGTCGGTTCATGAACACTCTGAAAGAAGCCAATTGAATCTAATAGAGAGATAAACGCAGTACTAAAGCTGTCATTCTCAACATCCACATGAATATTAAAATCCCCTACAATAATAACTTTGTCCGTTTTAAGGACTAAAGTTGACAAAAACTCTGCAAATTCAGATAAGAATTCAGAGTACGGACCAGGTGCCGGTACACTACAACAAATAGAATTGGTTGCAGTGATTTCCAGCTTGCGTGTGAAAGACTAAGAACAAGGCTTTCAAATGAGTTATAATTTAGTTTAGGTTTAGAGCTGATTACAAGGCTAGAATCAAAGATAGCTGCAACTCCACCTCCTCGGCCTGTGCTTCGAGGGATGTGAGTATTAATATGACTGGGAGGCCATATATGACAGGGGACCCCAAACCTCCCTTTTCCCAGTTACATTAAGCAGCTTTAACTTTTGATGCAAAGGAGCAGCGGCCCTAGTCCAAGTTCCTCATGGATGACTTGGCTTCTCACCCTATCTCTAAGGGAATCCAGCCACCCTCCTAAGAAAACCCGTTTCACCTGCTTGTACTTGTTCTAGGTCTTTTGGTCAGCTGTACTCAGCCGTCATGACCATAGTTGGACAAGCACCTTTGAGCAAGTAGGAGTTTGCAGCAGTGAGGTAGTTCCTTCCTCTATTTTCTTACTCTTGATGTGGTATCATTTTGCACTTTACTAAGCATTCTAGTACAATCTGAAGGCCAGCTGAACAACCTGAGTGGATGGTTTGGTGCTAAGATACAGCTGTGTGTGTCATCGGTACAACAGTGGAAACTGAGACCATGGTGGCATATTATCTGGCCAAGGGGGAGCATGTACATGGTGAAAAGGAGAAGTCCGAGCACAGAGCCTAGTTCCAGTTAATTTCAGTCAATTAGACTCATAATGCCCCTTGTGTGAAGACCTCCTTGGGTAAAGACCAGCAAGTCTACAAGTGGAAGTCCAACAAGCAAGGCCACCTAAAAGCTTTTTCTAACCACACCTACACACTTAAAGCCCCCGGCTATAACTGCACTTATGCCATTTGCTACCATACTATTCCTCGTGTCTCTGGTGCACGCAAGAGGTATCATGCCATTAGGGACAGAAAATCAGGCTTTCCTCAAGCCTTTGAAACAGACACCACCCACATCAGGGGCCTCATGTATAAAAGACTGCGCAGCTATCATACTAAAAGATGACGTACTCAGAATTTGAAAAGTACGTCCATCCATCCATTCATCTTCATCCACTTATCCGGGGTCGAGTCGCGGGGGCAGCAGCTCCAGCAGGGGACCCCAAACTTCCCTTTCCCGAGCCACATTAGCCAGCTCTGACTGGGGGATCCCGAGGCGTTCCCAGGCCAGCGTGGAGATATAATCTCTCCACCTTGTCCTGGGTCTTCCCCGAGGCCTCCTCCCAGCTGGACGTGCCTGGAACACCTCCCTAGGGAGGTGTCCAGGAGGCATCCTTACCAGATGCCCAAACCACCTCAACTGGCTCCTCTCAATGCAAAGGAGCAGCGGCTCTACTCTGAGCTCCTCGCGAATAGCCGAACTTCTCACCCTATCTCTAAGGGAGATACCAGCCACCCGCCTGAGGAAACCCATTTCGGTCGTTTGTACCCGCGATCTCGTTCTGTCGGTCATGACCCAGCTTTCAAGACCATAGGTGAGGGTAGGAACAAAAATTGACCGGTAGATCGAGAGCTTTGCCTTACGGCTCAGCTCTCTTTTCGTTACAACGGTACGGTAAAGCGAGTGCAATACCGCCCCCGCTGCTCCGATTCTCCGGCCAATCTCCTGCTCCAATCTCCCCTCACTCGTGAACAAGACCCCGAGGTACTTGAACTCCTTCACTTGGGGCAAGGACTCGTTCATTACCTGGAGTTGACACTCCATCGGTTTCCTGCTGAGAACCATGGCCACAGATTTAGAGGTGCTAATCCTCATCCCAGCCGCTTCGCACTCTGCTGCGAACCGATCCAGTGAGAGCTGAAGGCTACGGACCGATGATGCCATCAGGACCACATCATCCGCAAAAAGCAGTGACGAGATCCCAAGCCCACCGAACCGCAGCCCCTCCTCGCCACGGCTACGCCTCGATATCCTGTCCATGAATATCACAAACAGGATTGGTGACAAAGCGCAGCCCTGGCGAAGGCCAACCCCCACCTGGAAAGAGTTCCGACTTACTGCCGAGTACTCGGACACAACTCTCGCTTTGGATGTACAAGGATTGGATAGCCCTAAGAAGGGCCCCCCTCACCCCATACTCCCGCAGCACCTCACACAGTATCTACCGAGGGACCCGGTCATACACCTTTCTCCAGATCTACAAAGCACATGTAGACTGGATGGGCATACTCCCAAGCCCACTCCAGGATCCTTGTGAGAGTAAAGAGCTGGTCAGTTGTTCCACGACCAGGACGAAAACCGCATTGTTCCTCTTCGATCTGAGGTTCGACAATCGGCCGAACCCTCCGCTCCAGCACCCTGGCGTAGACTTTACCAGGGAGGCTGAGAAGTGTGATACCCCTGTAATTGGCACACACTCTCTGGTCCCCCCTTTTTGAACAGGGGAACCACCACCCCAGTCCGCCACTCCTTGGGCACTGTACCCGACCTCCACGCAATGTTAAAGAGACGTGTCATCCAAGACAGCCCCTCCACACCCAAAGCTTTTAGCATCTCTGGGCGGATCTCATCAATCCCTGGGGCTTTGCCACTGTGGAGTTGTTTGACTACCTCAGTGACCTCCTCCAGGGAAATTGATGAGAAACCCCCATCAGCCTCCAGCTCTGCCTCTACTAGAGAGAGCGTGTCAGTCGGATTTAGGAGTTCCTCAAAGTGTTCCCTCCACCGCCCAACTACCTCCCCAGTTGAGGTCAACAGGGTCCCATCCTTACTGTACACAGCTTGGACGGTTCCCCCGCTTCCCCCTCCTGAGATGGCGGACAGTTCTCCAGAAACACTTTGGTGCCGACCGAAAGTCCTTCTCCATGTCTTCTCCAAACGTCTCCCACACCCGCTGCTTTGCTTCTGCCACAACAGAGGCTGCAGTCCTTCGGGCCCGTCGGTACCTTGCAACCGCCTCCGGAGTCCTCCGAGACAACAAATCCCGGAAGGCCTCCTTCTTCAGTCGGACGGCTTCCCTGACCACCGGTGTCCACCACGGTGTTCGAGGGTTACCGCCCCTTGAGACACCTAAGACCTTGAGACCACAGCTTTCCGCTGCAGCTTCAGCAATAGAGGCTTTGAACATTGCCAACTCATGTTCAATGTCCCCAACCTCCACAGGGATGCCAGAAAAGCTCCGCCGGAGGTTTGAGTTGAAGATCTCACGGACAGGGTCTTCCACCAGACATTCCCAGTTCACCCGCACTACCCGTTTGGGCTTACCAAGTCTGTCCAGAGTCTTCCCCCAACCCCTGACCCAACTCACAACCAGATGGTGATCAGTTGACAGCTCCGCCCCTCTCTTCACCCGAGTGTCCGAGACATGCGGCCTCAAATCAGATGAAACGATTACAAAATCGATCATTGATCTTCGGCCTAGGGTGCTCTGGTACCATGTACACTTATGAGCATCCTTATGCTCGAACATAGTGTTTGTTATAGACAATCCATGACTAGCACAGAAGTCCAACAACAAACACCCACTCAGGTTCAGATCAGGGTTCAGTTCCTCCCAATCACGCCTTTCCAGGTAACTTCGTCATTGCCCACATGTGCGTTGAAGTCACCCAGCAGAACAATGGAGTCCCCTACTGGAGCCCCATACAGGACTCCATTCAGGGTCTCCAAGAAGGCCGAATACTCTGAACTGCTGTTTGGTGCATATGCACAAACAACAGTCAGAGTTTCCCCCCCCGCTACCCGAAGGCGTAGGGAGGCGACCCTCTCGTTCACCGGAGTAAACTCCAACGTAGCGGCACTCAGCCGGGGACTTGTGAGTATCCCCACACCGCCTGGCCTCACACCTTGAGCAACTCCAGAGAAGAATAGAGTCCATCCCTATCAAGGAGCACGGTTCCAGAGCCAAGACTGTGCGTGGAGGTCAGCCCCACCAGATCTAATTGGTAGCGCTCCATCTCCCGCACAAGTTCCAGCTCCTTCCCCCACAGAGAGGTGACGTTCCACGTCCCCAGAGCCAGCCTCTGCCACCCGGGTCTGGTCCGTCGAGGCCCCATGTGGCAGTGCACCCAACCCCTGCGGATCTTCCGATGGATGGTGGGTCCAAGGGATGAAGAGGGGGGTGCCAAGTAGCTTCTTCGGGCTGTGCCCGGCCGGGCTCCGTGGCAAACCCGGCCACCAGGCGTTCGCCGACGAGCCCTCCCTCTGGGCCTGGCTCCAGACGGGGGCCCCGGGCTTCCTCCGGGCAGGGTTTTTCCTCCTCTTTTGTGATTTGCCATCAGGGGTTTTTGTGAACCATTCTTAGTCTGGCCCCTCACCTGGAACCTCTCTGCCTTGGGAGACCCTACCAGGAGCACTAGGCTCCAGACAACACAGCCTCCAGGTTCACCGGGGCACGCAAACCTCTCCACCACGATAAGGTGATGGTTCACCGGAGAGGTGAAAAGTACGTAAGCACAGAAAAATCCACATGTATAAAACCAGGCGTACGCCAGCTTCTGTGCACCTTTCCTTTATACATCCCAATCACATTGAAAATGAGCGCACATGCATAAGCCACATACCACGCCTTGACTCCTCCCATAAATTAATATGCAAATGTCTGTGAATTCGCCAGCGTCACCTCCTAACGGCGTACTCACAAAGGAGGCGTGTGCACCGCGTTACGGCTGCACCGCAGCTGACGGTGCACATTGCTGCCATTGTAGTTAATGCTTGCGCTCACACCTGAAGCGCTGCAGCGCGAAGAATAGGCAGCCGGTGATGGAAGACGCGTCAGGCAGCACAGAGCAGATTAACCGGGCAAGAAGTCAGACACAGAAACGGCAAAGAGAATCCGGTCGATTTTCAATATAAAATACCTTGTGCAGACTCCCGATCGTATATCAACAATAAACACAGTTAAAACAGACCAAAGAAAGAAACTATTTAACGATTTAGCCCTCTTAACCATGGTATAAGCACAAATCAATAACAACTTATTAAATCAACTAAATCTAAACAATTCAGCAAAATCAGGTAGGCAAAATGTTCTTATTCTTAAATGCTCCATGTGGGAAAATCAGCCCTGCAGGGAACTGGAGGAAAACGATTCACAGAGCACTGTGATCGGGTGTAGAAGCTCACAAAAAGACAAATGAACAACAAGTCAACAACGTGGGGTAGGCTAAACGCTCCGCTGCTGAAACGCTTCTGAAACCGGGTCAAACCACGGCGCAGCCTTAATGCAGCGCACACGCCGCCTGTGTAAGTCCGGGGCAAGGTTCAAACAACAACAGCGAATCCTGCTGCAAAACACATGAAAAAGAGAAACTACACTGAGTGTGAGATTGAGGAGCTGATCACTGAAGTAGAGGAGAAATATTTAATTTGATGGTTGGAACTCTTTGATCAGCAACAAACGCAAGACGACAGAGTGGCATTATTGTTACAATAACAGTCAATGCAGCAAGCTCAGAGACTCATACTGGTTGAAATAAAGAAACATGGTCTGACATAAAGTGGATGTCAAAAAAGATAGATTTATATTATTCTAAACAAAGACTTTAGGTAGAAAGGTAAACACTATATTTTGTTGATCACATCAGACACACGACTGTCGGCTCCCACTACTAACAGCCGACTGCCAGGAACAGTGGTAATAGCCTACTTGTATGACACGGTTCTGCCAGGTTGGTCTGTCTAATGCTGGCCCCAGTTCAGCACACAGATCCAAGAACACGACTCTAGGGAATCTAAACACATTTTTAATGTTTGGTTGATGGTTGGTTGAGGACTGATGATGAGGATAGAGAGTAGTGATTGTGTGAGAGCTGTCCTGCTTTATTTCCAGACATTTTTAATTTACATAGTCCATATGTGCAGGTGGTGAAGATTTGCTGGGTGAGTTGAGGTGAGAATGCACATCTGTTTGTACGCCACTGCAGCATTTCAATGCACTCTGTGCTCCTGACAGCACAGTCTGTTCACCGCTGCGATTTTACACACGAAAACTAAATATGAACAAATATCATTAAAAACTACTGAGCTCTCTTCTGCAATTCTTTATTCTTTATCTCTGATTTTTACCATAATGATAATTGTTGTGTACTGGAGATGAGATTCCCAGTACAGGCGTCTGGCACGCCAGTGTATGCTGTAGCGCTACCGCCGACTAGCATTTGGCGATGTAATTGCAGACTGGTGGATACACCGACGCACAAGTATAAATGCCTGGCTACGTTTGTAGCTATGTAGGCTACTCACATAGACCCTACGCAGGAGTATGAATCAAGCTTTAGCTGTCCATCAATTGTATTTCACCTCCATTTATTGTATTTCACCTATTTAACGAAGATTCCATATCCTTTGTCTTTATAATTGCTATCTTTATAAAAACAAACAACACCTGTTTCGTGTGTAGGTTCACGTCATTTCCCCGCGTGTTTTCTTGACAAAACGTGGTTAGAGACCAGCATCGGGTCACAGAGTCATTGTCAGCTTATGTAGTGTGTTACCACCTATCACTGATCAGTCACATAGCGTGAACACCACAACGACATCAAGACTAATGTCACAAGACAGCAAGTTGTGTAGTCTGAACAGCACAGCGACCTGCCAATGCTGACAGTCATGTAGTCTGCACAAGCCTTTAGCAGCCAAAAGCGGAGGATGGTGAGCAGGCAGGGTCCATTAGCAAAGAGGTGAGTTAGAAAGGTGACTGCACTTAAAGTTGTACGGCATCATGTACCTTGATGATATTTAGGCAACTGAAATGATGGGATCCAAAACAGTCCTACCATATTGTTCTCAATAAATATGCTAGGGCTTATGATATTGTTAGCTACTGATAGAAGAAAGCATTGCACCGTCATGGTTGTCTTATCCTTATGTGTGTCTTGACAACATAAGAATATCAACATCTTTCTTAAGGCCAAAGGCGCTTCAGACCATCACCACTAAATGATCCACCAAATAATTCACCTGAGAAGACAGGACAACAAAAACCTGTTGCCAGAGGAGCAGCGGCACGGCTGACAGTACAGTAACCCTTGGCTGTACATAAAGGATGGTAAAATAGGATGCAGCTCATGCAGAGATACAAAGACTTTGTTATTGTCTGAAAAAGTAGAATGCACTTTTCTGATGAATAGATCCATGAAGAAGTGGGTAGTACGTGTAAAAGACTCTTGCAAGATACATTACAAGCAAAAGATAATGAAAAAGCCAGCTAGGTAATCAGAAGAAAACACTGCCCAAAAAAGTGATGTAAATTAAAGCAAGTTTATTCCAGCTCTAACCATATGCAATTTGTCACAACCTGGCTCAAAAGTAAGTGAAAAAAGAGGGAAACCACACAGTCTGCAAATAATACTAAATGATTTAATAAGTAAATTAAGCAAAATAGACAAATATAGGTGTCTTTCATATCAATATGTATGCAGTGTCTGTGTGAGTGGAGTGCATGGGTGTAAAACACAAAGAAAGAAAGTCACCAGGCCAAGAGAAGAGGGAGTCAACTTATCAAGCAGGTCTCCTTTATGGCCAACTGAGCCCCGCCTGATCAAACCAGGTATCAGCTCCACTCACCAACTACCTGGATTAAAGGGTCAGAACACAGCAAGATTCAAAGGTGTCCAAACCTGGGGCCATCACAAATTGCAAAAGAAAGATTGGCCTTAAAAAAGATGACGCCTCTGATGAAAGCTACAAGAACTGAATGGAACTGTAGTAGAAATTGTGCACTCAGACCACTCCTGTTTCGCATTGCCTGTCTGGTCCTTTGGTCCAAATCCTGTTGAAGTGTCTATATAGTGGAGTTGACAGTCCCGTGGGAGGAAGCTATCGATGAGGCATTTGAAAGGAAGAGGTTGAGGTATGCAGACTTGGCTGCCGAAGCAGAGAACCGGGGTTGGAAGGTAAAAGTGCGTCCAGTGGAAGTAGGCAGTAGGGGCTTTGTAGCTAGTTCCACCACAAGGCTACTAAAGGAGGTTGGAATCAGAGGGCAGGCTCAGCGGAAGACTATCAAAGACCTTGCAACTGCTGCCAAGAGAAGCAGTCACTGGCTGTGGCTGAAGCGGAAGGAGACGGTATGGGCTGCTAAATGATGCCTCCGGTGCGACACACACCCAGGTCTGATCAGCCTGTGGTGGGCCAGCCTCGGGTGAGGGTGTATTGTGATAAAGGGCCAAAACACCCAATGAGGCCGGGGTGCACAACTGAGGATGTGTCGTATTGAAGGCACCAGGCGGTCATTCCCCAATTCAACCCCACCCAAGAGGACATCTCCAACAACAGCGCTTGCCGAATATCAAGGGATTGTAACATCTAGTCCTAGTAAGTATAGTGATCTGTTTAGTTATCCGCTGTTTCTGTTCTGTTCTGTTTCTGTATTTTAGTCTCGTTCTGTCTACTTGTGTTCTTGTTTAGTTTGTTATATTCATTAATCTGATCTGTTCTGTCTTACTTTGATATAATCTGTGCCTGCCTTAGTTCTTGTTTAATTCTGTTTCTGCCTGGTGATTATTAGTTTCCCTATTGGATTGTACCTTTTGGAGTTCTTGGACTCAGCTGGTCTTTGTAAGTGTGCTTGCTGTAGTTTTGTTAATAAAACTTTTGAACTGATCCTGCTGTGTCCTTCGCTTGGGTCCTCCAACCTGCTCAGCCATACACCAAACCATGACATCCTGTGCAGATATTGGGGACCACAGAGCAAATGAAATTATGAAAAAAGTGGTGTCAAACATAAAAGAAAAGAACTCCCTCTTTTGGTTAACAGTTGATGAGAACCCAGTGTTTGGTCTAGAATAGATGATTGTATTCATCAGATGCAACGTCACTGGAGATGAAGATGTTAACATTTTTCTGGATCTGGTTGAACTGAAAGAGGGCAACGATGCCAATTCCATTTAAATTATATTATTGAGAAGATGTTTACAGGGAGCTGGCTTTAATGATGATTTTTTTGCACAAAAATCTCATTGGCTAATCCCAGCTAATGGAGCTTCAGTTTTGACAGGCCACAAAAATGGAATCATCGTTAAACTAAAATATGAATTTCCCAACATAAAATCCATCCATTACTTAGCTCAACCGATTCGAGTTAGCTGTACATGTCTCACTGAAATCTGTGTCTAGCTGCTGTAATTTTTAAATGTTTATCTCCAAGCTAAGCAGCTTGTTTCACCAGTCCCACAAAACTGCATGGTTGCTACAAGAAGCAGCAGACAACCTAATACATTCAAATTCTGAAGATTGGCCAGATCTTCAGTATAAGATAGGTTGCCAGTAGTTTTAGGACAGTGCGAGCTGTATGGAAGAGTTACCCTGCTTTGGCAAAACATTTTAAACCTGAAAGTGAGAACACCTCTTATTCTGACAGTGTGAGTAAGAAGTACACACTGCTGCGAATTCCGCAACATGTATGTGTACGTGACAATAAAAGTATCTTCTTCTTTACTGCCCAGGTGCCAAGTGACAACCTTTTTCAGTTACTGAGGCCCCTTGACAAATCCAGCTGGCTACAAAAGTGTGAAGAGAGAACTGCTTGGTGATTCAACCAGAGAAGCAATTCAGGACTTCAGTGTTTAAGCTACAAGATAGACCAGAGGAAAAGATTCTGGCTATTTTCGCAACAAGCTCTGGGCAAAGAGTCTGCCCTCTCTTCTTTTTGTGGACATATTTAACCCTACTCCATTTGTGATGTCCTAGCTGAAAGCTGGAATTCGTCTTTCAACATCGTGGGTGACAGGGAGGAAAGCCCAGGAGACTCAACCCAAACCTCTGTGGTCACTTTTTAAGGTAAGACTGATTTGAAACTTTTGGATTTGGCTACTTTGAAAGTAAGAAAGAAATTTAGATTATCATGTGGTTTTTGTTCAGCATTGTGTTGGCCTTTGTTTGAGCTGACATGATTGTCTGCTGTTGTGTGTGCGGGTCTGACTTGCTGGCAGTATTGCTTTGAAATACTTGGTGACCCCTAACTGAAAAAGTTGTTGTGTGACACGGGGCATCCATGAACTGGCGTAATGAATTTGATTTCTCATCATCTACAGACTGCAGACATCAGTTAAAAAAAAGCAAGGATATTGTAAGCATTGTCAGACATTAGATTACTTTTACAATTACTTACATGTATAACAATATTTTTAATATATTTATTTTTTCACAAGAATATTTGTTTATTTTAGTCTGACCCCCCTGACATGTCGTGAGAGCAAAAACAGTGATTGTGTGCAGGAGACAGACATACCTGTGAGTACATTGAGCTGGAGTGTCCAGCTGGTCCTGTGAGGTATAAATGCCAGATTTCCGTGTGAGTGTGGTTCAGGCCAGTGTGTCTTTGAATTATTGCATGAATTATTATGAGCAATGGTGGAGAAGAAGTATCAAATTTTAATATTATGAGAAAGATAATTTGAGTCCAGTCATGAAATTAAATAATATGATATAAAATCATCAGGTCGGCCTACCTATAGACCACAAAAAAAACTAAGTTCACCACAGTGTTGACATCACAATGACTATTTTCACTTTTTTTATTCAGTCTGTGCTTTGCACACACCACTCCACACAGCTTGACACAATGCTGTTGCCATCTGACCCGCTGGTACTGCACCAACTTCTCCCCAGTCCTTTTACTCTCTGTGGAGACAGCCACCTGCTGCAGAGGGGGGAGGGGCAGCACCTGGGGGAGCACAGGGGAGACAGAGAGCAGCACACAGAAAAACACAACACAAGACACATGGCTCTACAGCAGTAATACAGTAGTACCAATTATTGCTGCCTGTACATCAACCCTACTTTTTGTAAAACCTAAACTTGAATTTGCACTGCATCCATGTACAGTATACACATATTTACCCTGGCATGAGACTCGATGGTGCATTGCAACAGGTTGTACACATATTGTGGAGCAGCTTGTGCAGGTGTCTCAGAGGTCTGAGAGGGTCAAAGTTCTGAGGGGTGAGAGGGGTCACATAGTCTGTCTTAAACGGTCTGCTCTTCCCTCCACTACCCTCATCTCTTTTCCCTGCCACCTGTCCTGCCTGTGGGAGGTTTGTACAGCGTCCTGAATGGGGTCAGAAAGAGCGGTCAGCAGCTTTCTGGCCAGTATTCAGATTGGTGGGAGGCTATGTGTAGAATGTCAAGACTGCGTGAGCGCGTGTGTGTTGTGTATATTATAGAAAAGAAGGGCAGAGCCACCGCCTTACACTCTTGCTGCTGTTGTATCCCCATTTTTGTACAGTCTGTGTGTATGTAGCCTACAGTCATGGACTGATAATTGAATGGGCCTACTGGGTACAGGCCCAGGGATCAGGGGGCCTGGTCCAGAGCCTCTGGTCTGAAGTGACTGTTAACATTTCTTGTTAGAAATTCAATCAAATGACTACAAGGAGACAAAAAATTCTAACAAATAGACTCAAGACAATTACAGAGATTAACAACAGCCACAAAGAGACACAAAACAACAAAGAGACTCGAAATGATTACAAAGAGAAAAAGAAACAGCCAAAAAGAGGCACAAATCAACTACAATGTGATGTGAAATGACCAAAACAAGTACAAAGGACAAAATGACCACAAATGAAGAAGTCATAGTCTGGGTGTCTTGCTCCTATGGTGGAATGGTGGGGGCTTTTACATGTCTGTGCCCAGGAGCTCACTGACTAAAAACCAATCCATAGTTATAATGTACATTGCAGCATACAGGTGGTTTGTATGTGTATGTGTGGTTGTGAATAGGGAATTCAGACTATCTATTACACAGAAACCTAAAGGGAGTACATTTGCAACATTAACACAGATGGACACATTCCTGTGGTAGGAATGTGTGTTAACTCTTCTCTACCAAGCCACACTATCGCAGCACCAGCTGGACACCTGGCCTCTGGTCTGTCTTAAATTAGGCTCCCTTTTCTGTGAACTCCCCTCTTCAACCAGTTGGCATGAACAAATGGGTTGGCACATCTACACCACTTCCATTTATCCACACTTGAAATCATTTTCATCTTTTTGTTATGGCCTGCCTTCATTCACACCTGTCAAAAAGACCAATTTCCTGCATTGCAGAGCATTTCTCTATTTGCATGTCCACATTCAAATGTGGCAATCTGACAATTGAGGATTATTTTTTGCTCAAGATTGAACATTAACCTGGACTTTTAAAGGGGAAATTCCGATCCAATTTTCAGTATAGCTGCAAGGTGAGGACTCCTTTCCAATCCTGTGAGAGATATTAACTACATTCAGGGTTCTTGTGCACTATGGAAAAAAAGTGGAATTTGATTTTAGAATTTTTCAGTATAGAAAAAGAACAAATATGTCTGAACGCACACTCCCACGAACAGCTACCTCTGCATGTCATAGACCAACAGGTCTCAGGTGTGAATGGGGAGCAGGTGTGTTAAATTTGGTGTTATTGAGCTCACACTCCCTCATACTGCTCACAAGTAGTTCAACATGGCACCTCATGGCGAAGAGCTCTCTGAGGATGTGAAAAAAAGAATGGTTGCGCTACATAAAGATGGCCTATGCTATAAGATTGCCAAGACCCTGAAACTGAGCTGCAACATGGTGGCCAAGAGCGATCGAGCCATACAGCAGTTCAACATGACGGGTTCCAGTCAGGCCTTGACCAAAGATGTTGAGTGGACGTGCTCAGCGTCCACTCAACATCTCAAGTTGTCTTTGGGAAATAGACGTATGTCTTCATGAAGACATCACACAGAGGCCTCATTCATTCCTTGTGCAAGAAAATTGCTCAAAGAGTAAGTAGTGCCAGTACTGGTCAATGCAAAAATGCTCACAATAATTACCACTGTAGAGCAAAGTGAATCCCGGACATTTTGGGCGATACAGAAATCCCGGCCGGACGCATTATTAAGAGGATATGTCCGGGAAAAAGAGGACGTAGGGTCACCTAGTTTAAACTTCAAAGTAGCAGAGAAATGCACTGCACTGTTGACACAGTTAAGGCTTGTGCAGACTAGACAACTTTCAGCGTCGGCCGATGGCCGTGCGGTGCACACTACACAACTTGCCATCTTGTGAGGAGAGTCTGAAGTGATTGATCGGTGACAGGGGGTCACACACTACACGAACTGACAGCAGCTCTGTCACCCGATACTGGTCTCCAAACCACGTTTTGTCAAGAAAACACACGTGATATGTGAAACAGGAAATGATATGAACCTACACATGAAACAGCTGTTGTTTGTTATTATAAAGATACCAATTATAAAGAAAAAAATACGGGTGAAGGAAAGGATGAGCACACAAAAGTAGCAGGGATTGTCTGTGCTACAGAGAGCTGGAGGTGAGTAAAGACTTTTTTGCAGTGAAAAAGTAGCTTACCTAGGGGCGTTGCTGAGCAACCAATGGAGTACGTATATTTAGAGGCTTCTGCAGATTTTCGACTAAACTGATATTTATTAGCGCTTTTTTTGGGGTAAATCTTTTAAAACAGATACCCAAGTGAATTCTGTGCTAGTTAGCATTCAGTTTGGATGAGTTACAATGTTACAGGTGACGCCCTCGGCTACAAGTGGTTCATCTCCGCCTTGCGGATCGACTTCGCCCAGTCTTGACGCTCAAGCTACAGATATGGAGGTCTTGAGGCTAGAACTGCTAATGTGATTGAGACAAGACATGGCAGAGATTTTTAAAATTGAACTCCGAGCATCGGGAGACGACCTTTCTTCAATCAGAGCTAACTTGCAAGCCGTGAAAATCAGCTTGCAAATGATAAAGCTGCTGTGGACACAGAGTTAGCCTTACTCAAAGGTACTGTGGGGGAAGTGGAGGTGTCCCTTTCTTCATGTACTGACGACATTTTTGAGTGCAAATTGAATGCTTAACTTCCGATTTTTCCAAGTTGGAGAATAAGTAAGGACCTCGAATCCAGATCGTGCGTCCAAACCATAAGAATCGTTGGTGTTTCTGAAGACATGGTTGCAAAGCACACAGATCTGCCTAGCTGAGGCCGAGACCAGATTATCGCCAGATTTCATTATTACACTGATTGTGCAGATGTTTTGCGACGCGCAAGAGAGGGCCAACGGTTCGTTGTAGGGGATGTGAGGTTTTCCATCTTCCCCGATCACACTGCCCTGGTTGCCTGGGCCAGGCCTTCAACGAAGTTAGGAAGCACCTGCGAGGCACTGAGGGGGCCCGCTACAACCTTTTCTACCAGGCCCGACTGCAGATCAGCTATGGCGGTGTGGATCCTCTCAGTGGATGATGCTAAAGCTTACGTCAAGAAGATGAACATTAGGTGATATTTACAACTGGCAACTTACAGTAATATCATACCTTTTTGCCTTCATTTTACATTCAACTATTGTTTACATCCCGTGTTCATTTTTATTTAGGTTAGGCCTATTTACTTGTTAACTGGAGATTCTTTCATCTCTCCTTATCATCGGGGTGTAATAACTCTCTAGTTTAACCTAATGTTATGTTTATAATATAAGTTTAGTCACAATGAGCAAAGTGTTTATATTTCATCTTTACAATTTAAATTAGGCCTAGTTAGCAAACGCACTTGACTCATATTCTATTATTTTTAGGTCGACCCATTATGGCGTATATCAATATTAGCTGAGCCTTAATGCCAATTGACTCGGTGGGAGTATCTCTTAGGTTTAGCTCAAGTCACTGTTGTCACGTGTTATGGTGATATTTGTTTTGGTGTGTGTGGGTAAACGGGGTTATTTATGGGTGGGAATTTGGGGAGGTCACTACACCCTGGCTTTCTGGGTTTTTTATGTACTCTAAATGTGTTCTGCTAACGTTAATTTGAATCCTAATGCACTTGGTGCGGGCAACCCAATTTGTTTTCTTACTTGGAATATACGAGGTATGAACAATCCTGTTAAAAAATCCAGGGGTTAAACCCATCTGAAGCAGCTTAGTGCTGACATTGTGTTTTTGCAGGAAACCCATCTTAGACGTAAGGACCATCACAGGCTCCGGTCTTCCTGGTTAGGTTAGATCAGTTTGAAAAAGTTTCTATCTAGTGATGTTATTGTGGATAAAAATGGCAGATATCTCATAGTGGCAGGCACATTATTGCAGACTAAGGTTTTGCTTGTCAACGTTTATGCACCTAATTTTGATGATGCTGATTTTGCCAATAGGCTATTTAGCAGCATACCTCATTTAAACACTCATTTGTTAATCTGGTGATCTGGATAGTGGGTTTTGTCCCAGTGTTGGATAGATCTAGTCCCAATCATCCATTTCCAAATATTTCGCTGATTTCATGACTCAGAGTGGTTTGGTTGATCCTTGGAGGCATTGTAGTCCCTCAGCCAACAAGTTGTCTTTTTTCTCCCAGGTACATCAGTCTTATTCAAGAATTTGTCACTTTTTTATAGATAATATTATTAATATTATTAGTATTAATCGTTGTGTTGTTTCCACTGATTATTCAGTCATTCTAATATCCTGTCATGCGCCATTGTTTCTCGATGTTAAGTTATCCATACATAAATATATTGCATCACTTTGGAGACTTAATTCTTTATTGTTGGCAGATAAAACATTTTGTGATTTTATTTCCAATTCTACTGATGAGTTTCACTCTTTTATTCAGAATGAACCTACATCATATTCACTGCTTTGGGAGTCATTGAAAGCAATCCTCTGGGGACAGATTAACTTGTACTCCTCCTACTCCAATAAAAAACATAAAACCAGACTGTCAGAACTTTTGTTAGCTATTGGTAACCTTGATCAAGAATGTGGATCTGATCCCTCCCCAGAGTTATTTAAGAAGCATCTTGATCTCCAGACAGAGTTGGAAGAATTACTCCTTTCTATCAAAGCAATGGAGTCAAAAAAGCCCCTGGTCCAGATGGTTTTACAGTAGATTTAGATTTTTTTAAGAAATTCAGTGATAAACCTTTACTTTTGCAGATGTATAATGATTCTTTGGAAAATGGTTTGCTGCCTCCCACACTTACTCATGCATCAATATCTCTTCTCTTGAAGCCTGACAAGGATTCTACCTCCTGTGGCTCTTGTAGACCGCTTTCCTTACTAAATGTTGATGTAAAGGCATTGACTAAGGCTATTTCCCTCCGTTTTGGAAAGGGTTTTGCCTAGTATTATTTCTGAAGAACAGAATCGCTTTATTAAAGGAAACCATTTATTTTATACTGGTACTCTATTAAACATTATTTAGTTGGCGCAAACGACAGATTTAACTGAGCTTGTAATATCATTAGAAGCTCAGAAGGCATTCGACAGGGTAGAGTGGGGATACTTATTTGCCGTATTGCTATTAACACAGAGCCTGTGTTAAAAAAATGACATCCACTCTGAATATTTTCCTCTAGAGTGAGGGAAGTGTCAGGGTTGTCCTCTGTCACCATCTTCGTTCGCCTTGATTATTGAACCGCTCTATATTACATTATGATACTCCACCTGTTTTAAAGGTGTGTTTTGCAAAGGCATCGAACATCGTTTACCATTACATGCGGACGGTTTATTGTTCAGGGTTTCTGCAGGTTTCACCATGTCAAATTTAAGAAGTCATTTTTAAGACCACTATGAATGAAATTCATGAAATTTAAAAAAGAAACATACAAAGGAAACGCAGTCACAAAATTACTTGCAAAGTAAATAAATGTATTCAAATTAGGGTTGACTAATGTCTACAAAATTGGAATTGGACAATGTCAACAATGAAACATGGACGATGACATTGATGAGCTACGTAAGATGGTGTGTTTGCAGTTAGAGACCAGAGGTAAAGGTGTGTGTGAGTGAGTGCAGGGAGAAGTTGAGGCAGGTGAAAAGCAGGTGCATTTACAAATAATAATAAAATTAATGCCCATGGGGTTAAAAACATGCTTTCTTGAATTTTCTTCCAAAAGAGAAGTATGCCTTCCATAATTATGTGGAATATGCCTATTCCACATAATTATGGAACACTGTTATTACTACATCTGTGTGTACACCTGTGTTCTATAATAAGTAAGAAAATCTAGAGCAGATTTTGAATAAATTACACCTAAAAGCTAAACTTGCTAAAGAAGTCTGCTGGGATTGGATTATAACCATTAGATCTGGGAAAAGTCATGTGGTTAGTTCAATGCTCTCCCCAATGATTTTACATTCATGGCACAGCATCAAGCAGTTGATGCAACACTGTTAAAATGACCTCAGAAATACTACATAGGACTGTTCATGTTTGGCTTGTGTCTTAATTTACTGCTTTATAAGTTTGTAGTAATTAACATAAACAATAGGCAACATGAGAACAACACCCCTTCTGTATAATAACAAGCATTTCATTTGTACATCAAAATCCTTAGCAGCTTAAAAGTTTGCATCCCTAATTTGCTTTAATGTTACTAACCTCAACTCCTCCGTGGTCACCACCGACCTTTTTTTATAATTTGATTTAACTATCAAGATGTACAGTACAGGACATGGCTGTAATCTGACAACTTAATGCTCATAATATCCTCCACTAACTTTCACCATCACTTTCTCCGCTCTCTCTCTCTCTCTCTCTCTCTCTCTCTCTCTCTCTCACATTCGCTCTCCCTTTGAAGAATGAGGAGAGGAAGACTCCCATGTGTTGAATCATTAATGATCGTGTGACATTTTATTAGCGAGGCTCATTCATTAAGTAACAGTAGGCTTTAGATACGTTGTTAGCAATTGGTTTTTAACCAAGCCCTGACTTCTGTTCTTTTCAGGCAAGAGTCGCTAAAGTTAAACTTTCGCACAGCTAAAGAATAAATCCATTTTATTTCCGGTGTGCAATCCGAAAGAGACTTGCGGCGATAACACGACAGCTGCATGTTGGTCTTTGTAGTTATTACACAGCGAATTTTATTTGGACTAGCGAAAGAAAGAACTACACAGGAGGAAAAAATATTCCAAAGCTTGCAAGAGCATTTCAGTGAATATTGTTTCAGGCCTTAAATTTTGATTTTGAAATGTAAGACTTTTTAAGACTTTTTCATACCCTGTGGAAACCTTGTTGTTATATGTATCTGATCCAGTATCCTGTCTTCCTACCACAGAACTAAAACATTTAGTTCCTTCTCTGGATATAAAATTAATTTAAAAAAGAACAAATGTTATCTTATCAACACAACTGGTTTGTTACCTCAATAAACTAACTATCTCGGTATTGATGGGACACTGACATTTTCTGGTCTTCTGTCTGCTAATCGGAAGGTCGGTAGTTCAATCCCCGGCTCCACCAGGCATCAGGCCAAGGGTCCTTGGGCAAGATACTGAACCCTGAATTGTCCCTGGCGGCTGTTCCACCAGTGTATGAATGTGTGTGAATGGTGAATACAGATGTAGTGTAAAAGCGCTGAGTGGTCGAAAACACTAGAAAGATGCTATACAAATACGGAGCATTTATATTTAACTTTCCCCCACTTTCAGCCTAAATTAAAGAGATGGAATAATCTACTTCTTTCCCTTACTGGGAGATCAATGTTATTAAAATAATTGTAATACATTTCTTTGACTCTGAAGTTCCTTTATATGGGGTGGAAATCTCCAAACCCTCCGTCAGTCACAGTGGCTTACTGATGTTATGCATTTCTTAAAACTTGAGAAAATTAAGTACACAATGAGAGGAAACACTGACAAGTTTGTTTTTTTCATATTTTGCAGACTTGCAAGACTTACCACACTAAGTTCTCTTATATTTTGCTTTATGAATATTATTTTAAGTAAGCCAGGGTGGGGGGGATTCCGGGTGGGTGGGTGTTTTGGTTATGTCCTTTTTCTTTTCCTTGTTTTCCGTTATCTGTTTAAAATCTAAATTGTAAAAGCTGCCTATTTTAAAAAATGTGTTGCAAAAAAAAATAAAAATAGCTGCCTGCTTTCATTGGCTGGATGTGGGTGTCAAGTCGGCCAACTCTTCCAGATATTTGGCATGCAGACGTCGGCGATGTGTCAGAAATGTGTCAGGGATGGACTGTCGAGTAATTCACACAGAACGACTGGTGACCGCCGATTGACCACTGATTTACCCCCGAGCTCTCTGACCTTCAGCAGCTTAATGGAGGCTGGCACAAATGATAATTTTAGGCGACTGGATTTGCATTTTGGTACACAAAGTCTTCTTCCTGATGGCAGGGTTTCATATTCAGGGAAGAGGGGATGATTTAATTTTCCTAGCCTGTTTCATAACTGCCTGGTCATACAGGCCTCTGTATAGGCTCAAAGTCTCTCCTCCCTATTATTTTCATGGCTGCTATATGCATGCTTGTTTTTCAGCTTAACTGTTAAGTTGCCAAACCATGCAGTAATTTTTATATCTGATGACACTCTCTAAGATTACATGGTAGAAAATGTTCATAAAATGTCATGCTGTGTGCCTGCGTGCCTTGTTTAGTTGTCAGTTTTGTTATTTTAGTCTTTTCTGTATCTGTTCTGTAGTCTATGTTATTGTTTATCTGTTAGCTGTGGTGTTTTGGTAATTTCTTGGTTTTCGTTCTGTTCCAGTCTCATGTATTAGTTTCTGTACCTTCATGCTTGAGTTCTGTCCGTTTGCTAACTGTCTATTTATGTTCTCTGCCAGTTTCATTAATTAATCTGATTTTGACCATTCTGCTTTAGCCTTTATTATTATTATTATTCATCTGCATCTTTAAGTTACTTAGTATCTGTTTTGCCTCTTATATGAGTTCCCAGTCCTGTGCCTTAGTTCATCAACAAACAAGATTCTAGCAAAAGCTTCTATGTTTTTCAAGGTGCTTAGAAATAAAGTGCGAGATACAAAGGATTGAGTCATCAGTGCTGCGTTCTTGCTTAAAGGCAAACTGGTACACGTCTAACGTTGACTCAACATCCTTCATGAGTATAGACACAACAAATTTTTCAAAACATTTAATTACAATTGAGGTTAGAGCTATGGCACGAAAATCATTATTTTGAGTTAACAGGTTTTTTAGGCAGTGGAGTTATAATTGGTTTCTTCCACAGAGCTGGGGCAGTGAGTATTCAACGACTGTTAAAAAATAGGGCACCATGCCATTGTTAGTTTTTTCTGCACAGCTTTTGAGCAGAAAGGCTGGAAGGCCATCAGGGCCTGTGGTCTTGCCAGTGCGCACTTTGCTGAAGAGTCGTTGGATGCTAAATGGGTCCAGTTGCAGATAACAGGTAGTGTCAGTGGCTGACAGGGACTGCAGATCACTAAGACTAAGACTAACACTGAGAGAAATTTTGGAAATCTAATCGCAGGTAAAAGTCATTCAGCTCATTTGATTTTTGTTGGTGGTCCAGTGTGATGATTTGTTGTTTTGCAGGGTTCATATTTGTCACTGATTTCATTGTGTCCCAAAGTTTTTTTAGTATTTGATGTTTAGAAGTTTTTGTTGGAGTGGAGTTGTTTACGTTCTTTTTGGACCACTGACAATCCCGCTCTGTCTTTCCTTCTAAAGGCTTGCTTTTTCCTATTTATACAGTCTTTGATTTCTTTTGTAACATAGGATTTGTTGTTGGGATAGACTACAATGTCCTTCTTGGCCACCACATTGTCAACACATCCTGTGTAGTCTGTTATAGTACTAGTAGCCTCATCAAGCTCTAATGAATGGAAAATCGACCAATTACACACGAAGCACCCCTTTAGTGTTGCATCATCTGATCACAAACAGTTTTATGTTCAGGTTTACTTGACTTGAATACAGATTTGTAAGAGTGTATTAAATGTAATGTATTATGGTCTGAGTTGGAGAGGGGGGGGGGTTGGCTTGACTGAATATGCCCCCTTTATATTTCCATAACATTTATCTAAGATTCTGTTATTTCTCGTGTCACATTTTATATATTGTTGAAAACCTGGCAGCGCACTCTCCAGTTTGCAGTGATTATGATCACCCAAGAAGAAAATAAGCGCCCCAGGTGTGCGCTGCAACTGTTCATGTGCACACTCTGCTGTGCACAGTGGCTAATAATATTGCCAAACTCCCTTGGCAAGTAGTGAGGTCTCATAGACACAAAGCATTGGACATCAGGACTGCATATAGTCTCTCTCACTGTGTATTGTTTACACCATTTGTCACTCATGTACATGGACATTCTTCCTCCATTCCTTTTCCTGGACGTGTTGGACCGGTCAGCTCGCACCTGTGAGTAGCCACCCAAGTTGAGCAGGGAGTCCGGGACTCCTTGGTGAAGCCACGTCCTGGTGAACACCATAAGGTTAGATTCCCAATACTTGAAACATCTCCTTTGGTTGGTACGAAGGTCATCCATCTTGGGTGTCAGCGATTGCACATTCCTGAGGATTATTGACAGTGGTGGTTTCTTGGTTCGTCGGCGGAGACGATCCCTGTCGCCTCCCCGTCTTCCTTGCTTGCGTTTAGGCCGGTGTGTGTGCTACTCGGATGGCTGCTGGCAGGTTATCCGGTTGTGTTGATTGAAGTGGTTGGAGGGACCACAAAGTTTCCTGGAATAGACACGGCTTAGTTCATGTTCCCACAGCATGGTTGTTGCAGGACAGGAAATTGTTTGCTGCTAAAAAATCAGGACCAGAAGTATAGTATGGAGTCCCGGTTCCATTGTTTGGGCCTACCAACTACTATCATGATTCAGAAAGTCTCCCTATGGCAAAGCTTGCATTTGTCAAATCCAACATATAGCCACAAGCACAAAAGACGCTAATTAAACCAAAACACTATAAAAACTAACACTCAAAAACAACAACCGCACTTACCCGGGGCGCTACAGAGCAGCGCCGCTGGAAGTTTGTCAGGGGAAGGGGTTTGCAAAGTGTTTTTGTCTTAGTGTTTTATACTTAGGGCATGAGGTTAGAAAGTGCAGCTCTGTCCTTACCTGTCCTATGTCAAGCTTGATTTATACTCCTATGGAGGCTCTACGTACATAGCTATGCCGTAGGCTACGCAGGTAGCCGCCATTTATACTTCTGCGTCTGTGTGTCCGTCATTCTGCAAATACATCCCCAAACACTAGTCGGCAGTAGCGCTACAGTGTCCACCGTGTTGTCTTCTTGCCGGTCGAGCAGGCTAACTTCTGGTTTAGCGCTACGCTAATGTGAATCGGGATGAAATTGTTTACGTGCATCTGGTATAGCCTTTTCAAATGTTATCGGCCAAATGGATCACATTCTGATAGTGAAACGAGTTATTTGGTTCAGATTGTGACGGTCAAATATATTGAGCCACCATGTTACAGCCGCTGTTTTAGCCGCTAGTAAAAGTTACTTCAAAGCATGGGCACTTCCTATCGGCTCCGAGGCATTGCAAGGCTTCCCAGCTGACCAGTCACAGTGCTTACGGTCCATGTTGACTCAATGGCGTAGGTGACACAGGGGGGGGGGTGGAGAGCAACACTCTGTTGAAGGATGCATAATAATTGGGGCAGACAGAGATGAGCAATTGTAAAATAAATCGATTGGCAGAGGACTATGTATGGACAATAAATGGGCCATAAAGATGCACATTCATGAACAGATCTCTACCCGCGATGATGAAATTCCAACATTCAGGTGTGGGATACAAGGAGCGAGGAGATGCTGCAGGATTGCTTTGAACAAGCAGACTAATAAAGCACCTGGACCAGATGGTTTAAGGGTCAGGGTGATCAAATGACATAGGTGTCATTTACTCTAGGGATGCTGGGGACATGTCCCCAGCACATTTTGAAATGGCTGATTTTGTCCCTATCACTTTTTGAAAGCATTTGTTAAAAATGTTCTGAAATAGCTTGCACCAAGAAATGTTAACAAATAAATGAAAATGCTTGAAGAAAGGTTTATTTGCACAATGAGAAAACATGCAAAGCAGTTTAAATAAGAAGAAACAATATGAAACAATATTTGCATTTTCCAAACACAGGCAGCCGATTTTTCTATTTTATGAATTGGCACTTGCCAGCTGAATTTTCCCTTTTTAAATAATGACATTTCCACCCTAAATTGGAGCAGAAAATGCTCAAAATCTTCTGGGAAGATTCCACTTCAGTTTGCATAAAAGAAGGGCTGAGGTATGCAACATTGACACTGATGAAAACTTTTAAGTAAACATCTTCAGGAGCCTAAGACTTATGCCAGACTTTTATTTATAGATTTTAGCTCAGCTTTAAATTGTATGTAGAATTATCCTCTGATCAAATGACTAAACACCAACAGCCACATTACACAGTGGATTAAAGATTTCCTTACAGACCGAGTGTGAAGTGTAGTAGTGATATTTTCTCTGATATCTTTATCTTGAATTCAGGTGCACCTTAAGCCTGAGTGCTTTCACCTGTTTGTTCTCTTCTTAAGTAACACTTAAACAAGGTGGAGAGTGAAATATTAAAACAATGAAATAAGAATCAAGCTATACAAGTAGTAAAAACATGCCTGCTAATATCAACCTAAATAAGTCATCTACCAAAGGTCTCCTTTCTTGGTTATAGCACAGTGGGAGGTGCAGATGGACCCTGCCAAGATAGCAGCAGTGACTTATTGCACCCACTTGTTGCAGTGCTTCATGGGGTTTGCAAATTTCTATAGGGCATTCATTAAGGACTACAACTGCCTTGCTGCTCCTCTCACAGCTCTCACCTCCACTTCCTCACCTTTCGGTTGGACCCCTGAGGTGGAGACAGCCTTTAAGAGTCTGAAGTGCCACTTTTCCTCAGCCCCCATCCCGACTCAATCAGATCCAATCCGTTATTTTGTGGTGGAGGTGGATGCCTCTGATATTGGGGTAGAAGCAGTTCTTTCACAATGTTCCCCTTCTGATAAAAAATTCCACTGTGTGCCTTTTTCTCCCACATACTCAATCCAGCGGAGAGGAATCACAGTCTCAGCAACTGAGACCTCCTTGTTTAAAAATTTGCTCTGGAGGAGTGGTATCACTGGCTAGAGGCAGCAGATCAACCCTTTGTGATATGGATGGACCAGAAGAACCTCGTCCCACATCCAGTCAGCCAAATGACTCAACTTGCCAAGCCAGATGGGCCCTGTCTTTTGGTGGACTCAATTTCACTTTAAGATGTTGTCCACATATACAAAAGCTTAATGTCTTGTCGTGCCAGTTCTCAGTGGAGGAGTCTGGTTCTGATTCAGAATCCATCCTACTGCCCACCTTCTTCGTCTGTTCCATCCCCTGGGAGATTAGTTGTCGGTAAGATGTGCTCAGAGTTAACAGACTGACCCAGGTAAAAGATCCTCTATGCATCTTTTTTGTCTCTAATTCTATCTCTCAGATCTCTCAGATCCTCTGCATCGCACTTCAACTTCAACTTTGGTGTTCCAGCCACACTGTTGCTAGCTCTGCATATTGCAGCTTCTTATGCTCATCGGCCTCCTCAACTTAGTTCCCAGTCCCATGGGACTGTGAGCTCTATGATGTAAACCATCTTTAGTGTGGGGGACCAGAGTACCATTTCTGGCCTTAAGTTGGTGGATCTCAAGCGGAAAGCTAGCTTAGCAACTGCTAACAGCTTAGCTGTTGACCGATGTCTGCCAGCATTTCCACTCACGGGCCATACATAGATGTCCTGCTTCTGACAAAGGGAACATGTTGGAGCTAATGGCGATTCATTGGTGAAAAAGCTAATCTTGTTTGTTTCCATTTCTCATTGCTTCCTCCAGAAATTCTTTCTCCTTTCCAATGTTAGAAATAGTAAATATGGAGTTATGTTTTGTTTCAACTGCAACAAGGTAAAATGTACAAGGTAGATATATTTGTCACATTAAAACAGGTTGTAAAGTGAAAATTAGTTTGTAACTCCCTTTTAATTTTCAAACTATTCTGTATTTACTACAGCTCTAAACTTGTTACAGACCTTTATAGCTTAGGAATAGCTTTCCTGTCACTGAGGGCTGTCGCCACATTTGAAAATACAGCTGAGCAGTACAGGAGGAATCTGGAATAAAGACCTCATACTGTGCCAAAACCAGAAAATAGCTCCACAAAAATGGTGAGGTGTGGATGAGACTGAGCTATATTGTTTGTTCTAAGACAACTTACAGAAATAACTATAAATGACCATATATTTTTTTCAATTGACAAGACATACATTAAGTTAACTGCTCCTAGCATCTGCTTCTTTTTTATCAGGTGACACACCTGAAAATTATGTTAACTAGACATCAGTCACCACTACTGATCAGTTAGGGAAATAACTTCCTCTGCCAAAAAGAAATTGGCTAAAGTGAACACAAAGTCAGTCTGATTAATTAGGGTGACCATACGACCTCTTTTTCCTAGACATGTCCCCTTTTTGAAATCTAAAAAATGTGTCCGCCCGGGATTTCTTAATGGCTCAAAATGTCCAGGATTTGGCTTTTGCTTTCTACAGTCAGCATTCATTGTGTGCATTTTTGCATTGCTTTGACCAGTACCGGCACTATTACATTTTACTTTTTGGTGTACCGGGACTTTTTCTTGCGTACTGGACTTTTCACAAGCTGCCGTACAGTTTGCTGCCCTCTCCACCGGCGGAGACAGAGTAGGTATAAGATTGGGTGTTTTTTTTTATCCAAGCATAAAGAAAACATACTATTATCTGAAATTATAATTGAATACGCTAACATTAGCCCTAATCAAACCTTAACAAGACAGAAAATGGGTTTTTTTGTGAATCAGTTGAATCTCAAAAAGCTGTTGAAATGTTACATATAATAGGCCTACTAAAAACAATCTGTAGGCAGGCATTAGCCAAAGTTTAGCCTATAAATATATTAGTATTATAGTAACATTAAACTATTAATTTAATGCCATAATATTGTACTAATACACAAATTTATACTAGTTACTTCTCCAAGTGGATAGAGCCTCTACAGTGGACAGATGTAGAACATCCTATTTCTTAATCTAAAAAACTATTAAAACCAACCTCAGATCAGCTGGAAACAGGGCTGTTTTTCTGAGCTCATGAAAAGTTAACTTTTTAGAGATACAGTTGTGGTTCTCACAGGATAGTGATGCTACAAACATATTATGAACTTATGAAATATGATGCATTGCTGTAGAATAAACTATCCAACAGTTATAAAGTATTTAAAATTAGCACAACACTACAGCATTAAAATGCAACATACACATTAATGTAGCATTAATATCAATGATGTTGCATGGCTGTTGCACACACTGCTCAAATTTATGGATTACATTTACATCCATATCCTCTGCACAAACTACTGGTCGAAAAACAAAGTCTCTTCAGTCGTATCTATCTATCTATCTATCTATCTATCTATCTATCTATCTATCTATCTATCTATCTATCTATCTATCTATCTATCTATCTATCTATCTATCTATCTATCTATCTATCGTAAAACACTGACAGGAAACATTTAATGCACTATGAGTACTTTTACTTTAGGTACTTTTAAGTACATTTAGCTGATAATAATTACTTACATACAGACTTTACTTAGTGGAGTATTTTCCCTGTGTGATATTACTGCTTCTATTTAAGTAAAGGATCTGAATACTTCTTACTACTATGTGTGTGTTATGGTTTCGTATGACCAATACTTTGTGTGGCAAAAAGTTTCAGCATAATTGAAATTGACTACAGGTGCCTGCAGTTGTCGGCTACTTGTCTGAATGACTAGACATACTCAGATAAACATTGTGCTACAGCTATAAATGCAAAAAGATAACTGATTAACACTCCTCATAAATAACTTATTAATTTGCTTTCAGGCAAATTCCTTTCAATACCCTAACAATTTATAAAAAGTGTCTCTCAAATATTTATAAGCCAGGGTAAGTGGGCAATTTGTGCAGGACTAATGACAAGAGCGTTCCCTCTAATTACACAAGTTGAAATGGGATTAGACAGTTCTTATTTGTTGAAGTCCATTAACTGGCATAACCACAAGCGTCAGGCATTCACGGCTGACAGGAATGGAAGCCCCCCATTACACGCTGTGCTAATAAAAGTGTGGCGTTTAATTAAGGCTAACCTTTCCTTCATAATAAGGCAGCGCATTTGACGACCATGCCTGACGTATCAAGAGATTTGTACTTACGCCCCCACACGTAATTAATAAGACAACAATATTGCAGAGTGCCTGTGGTTCCGAATTTGAATTGCAATGCTGGCAAACACACAAAGCTACTAATAAACAATATGGAAATGAGATTCCCTGATGACCTCAGGAGGGTTTGAGAATTAACATGCATTTGTGCAAAATTTGGGACTTATGGATATAGAGTGCTTCAACCTTGTGAAAGTGATAGAGAAAACAGCTCAGAACCCTTGTATGTAGTTCAACGTTTATTTCAGTTGCCCCCCCCCCCCCAGTTCTCTTCATACAACCGAGACAGAAGGTCATTGCTGATACGGTAAGGCTTTGAGGGCCATTATCAGACGGCACAAACAATTAAGGGTGTCAATAATGAGAGAATAAGAGGGGTCTTTTGTGGACGGCCTTTTGTGGCAGAGGCCCCTCTGGCATGAAAAGATCTAGACACACTGTTGGACCTCCCCTTTGCTGGTGTGCCGATGTAGTCATTAGCTAGTGATAGCCCAGAGAGGTGGCGCTTAGAGATAGAGTGTGGGATCCAATTTTGTAGGAAAAAAGATGTTGAGGCAGACAGTGTGAGCAGCAGCATATACACTGATCTTACATGAAGAAAGATTTCTAATCAAGATCACAATATATTATTCACCTTTTGATCTAGTACTGGGGTCCCAGATTGCCTGAATACATAATGTGGTAATATGACTGCTGTCCATGATAGTGCTAGATAAATATTCAGCATACTGTCATCATCAGGGTCATTTTTTTCCCACTGTCCTCCTCCCCTTTCATGATTGACACCTGCATCCGCCAGACCTCAGTGCAGCCAGCCATTCTCTTGTGTTGCAGCTCTGCATGGTCGATCACGGGGGTCCCGCCCTTAGACCCTGGATGCTGGGGCACGATAGGGAATCACTCAGCCCAGGACGACACATTTAGGAAGTGGCGCTGCCTGGTAATTGTCCTGTGCCAGCAGGGAAGATGGGGGGAAACCAGGAACAAGACAAAGGGAGGAGAGAATGAGCACGAGGGACGAGGCCTCCGAGCCTTTCACTGGAGAGGAGCCGTCTAGACATCAATGCTTCACAAGAGAGATTGAGCCTCTTTTAATATGACTTTGAGAAACCCACCCCCCACCCCTTAGGATGGGAAAGGAAGGCTGGTTTGTGTTTCAGGGGGAGGTGGAGAGGTCAGATTCAATGATCCGAGGCAGAACTAGATCTTGACCTTGCTCATGCAACTTGATGTCAGAGATCTGCTGACAGTCCATACCAGTGTTTACATGTCACAGTGCCCACTCACCTCTATTCAGAAATTTATTGGATTGATGTTGCTGATTTCTTTCAGAATAGTTTCAACCAGAATTTGGTTCTCAAGTTGAGAAGCCTACGAAACAACATTTATCTAAAGAAAATATTTCTGTACACATCTGATCAAAATTTAAGGGTTTGCCATTGGCTACCATGTACTGTACCATATTCTAGGAACTACAAACTTTCATTTTGTTGTACAACCCTGTGTTGTATAATGATAAATAAATTACCTTGATCTTTAATGGCCAGCAGTATTTGAACTTGCTTTTACCTTCATTAAACTGACTGTATTTAACTCTGATCTAGATAATATCTATATAAACTTCTGCTACTGTTTGCAGGATTGATGCAAAGATTCTAACCAGCATTTTGTTGTACTGGTACCTACTGTGTGCAATGACAATAAAGCTAAATTTAATCTAATCTAATTTAATTTTAGTTTCAACCAGAGTAAAACAGCAGCAGCACCAATCTCTGTGTATGTATTTTGCTACCAAAGAAGCATGGTAGCATACTTATTATAGCTATTATAGTTCTCAAGCTAAGTTTTAATATTAAGCATATGTAACCTATAACCCTAGGAGGAAGATGACAAGGACAAGAATGAAGAAATAAAATAAGAACGAGGATGAAATAATCACGATTTAGCCCTTCATAAGTAGTAAGTAGCTTCTGTGTTTGAGTTCATGTTCATTTCAATATGGTAAAGAAGGCACGTTACCTAGCCACTAAACTTGAGTGAATTAGCTTGTACTAGCATCATTGCATAATACATTTACAAATATAATGTTACAGTTATGTTTTTAAACCATACATTTCAAGTGCATCAACATATGCTATGAATGTGATAGCTCATTGTGCTACCTGTTGTATAGGAGCACAAATTGTAAATACAAGACAGAAATACATGCATTTATTGTACTTTTTAAAAAGTTGTCTTTAAACTCAGTTCTTACGGGACGTCTCACTTGGAATAAATGTTTTTTTTTAAAACACTTTTTTTTTTTTTTTTTTTTAACTTTTTTATGTCTTTACTGGAGGGAGCCAGGCAAACCATGTACATCCTGTGGCAACATTATGGTTGTTCATGTTTGTCATCTTACTATTGCAATTGTTTATCAATCAATCAAAAGTGTGTGTATATATATATATATACTTTTGATTTAGTCATCATACAGTGTATCTGTATGATTGTGATTTGTGACAACTGAGTTCATGTCATTAAGCTACTGTGTTTATGCTCATCTATTACCATTTCCTGAACAGGTAGGGTATGTATGTGTGGAAGGGCGGGGGGGGGGGATAGAGGGTAATGGGTCAGGGCTCTATTTTAAACAAGTACTTACTGTTTCTTTAATAAACATGGGGTCATATATCCTCTAAACAACTGTGCGGCCCTGCCACCCACAGTGACTATTTACAGTTCAAACACACCTCACAACAGCAGAGGATGTTTTCAAGGGAGTAGCATGCTCTCCTTTTCTAATACTTCTTTAGTGACTGACAAAATCTAATTATTCATATTTTTAGAAGATGAACTCTCTTGTGTAGCCAGCTCAAACTTTTGCTCAATTTTATTATGTACACTTATACTCTGTACAATTACTTAACTATGACGTCTTTGTAAGAGATTTTTCTGATGTTGTGAATGTCACTCTGGCAACTGTTATTTCATTGTGTTGTTCAGTTGATGCACAAGTATTCTACTCATCCATCGTGATATAAACATCAGTGATGCTACTTTGCAAGGCTTTACTAGTAAGTGCCACACGTGAACCACAGAATCACATCACTTCATTGTACAAATGTATAAAATTATATATGAAATCTTTCTCTCTTTGTCTCTCTCCGCTTCTCCTAATCAGCAGGTTTGGGAATTTACCCTTTTTGTTAACCAACTATTTCTGTCAAATTCTGCAGTCAAACTTTGAATCTGTTCTCCTCTCTGCTGCTATCAGCTGTCATTTCAGTGCAGAATCACTGTGAATGTCAACATTCACATTACCTTTCTCAGTTTGTTGTTGTTTTAACAAGCTGATGTCCGATTCCACGGCCTAAGAGGAAAAAACTCTCTTCTCCATTTGCCCTCTTGCTCTCAGCTCATCAGCTACTCCAGGACACTCCACGGCAACTGATTGCCACCTTGCAGTCTCTGGCTAATTCCATCCAAGCTATCCATGCATGCCTTCAGTCATGGTAAAATTTTTCAGCCCCTGCACAGCATCCCTCGTCAATGCCTGGCTTCAAGCTGTCTTCACTCTCTGGCCTCCGACGCCTCAGCTCTCACAGGTGGGCAAACGTCCTTATGCAGGAAATTGCAGCCAGTTTCTGATTTTATTTCCATATTTTATTTTCATTCATATCTGCACTTATTCATGGTGTCTGCCCATATTAATTCAGATTATTGCCAGCAATGTATACGCTCTGGTCATTGCAGACATATAGGTATCCCACTTTAGTATCCAGATATAGCTGACAGTGGGCATATTCGATTGCTGATAGTTCTACACATTCATCGCATCCTGCTAATCGCTCATACATTCTGCTCATTTCTATTATTACATGCATTCTGCTAAATACTTTTCCCGTTGCTTTTGGCTAACAACTATATTCATCATATTCTAAGTGGTGTTATATTTTTAGTATTCTGATAATTTCATCTATTTATTGTAATCTGCAGTAGCTTCATATTCATTGATTTCTGCAAATTGCTCATTTTCATTGCACTTGGTAAGTAGGTTCAAATCCATCGTATTGTATCGTGGTGTAATATTCATTACAGTGGTGATGTTTAACTTTCTCTGCTGTCTTGCTGCTCACTGCTCACATTCCCGCTCTGATAATCGCAGGATATATAGGTATCCTAATTTAGTATTCAGTCGGTCAGATAAGTGGCATGATACATTGCTGATATTTGCTGTATTCAATCACAATCTGCATCATTGCATCCTGCTATAGCTACCCTTACACTGCATTCCGCTAATTGCTAGATCGTCATAGTTTCTGCTAATGGCTCCATGTTCATTGCTTTTGGCAAGTGCTATCATATTCTTTGCTTCATAGTAGGTGTTGTCGTGTTTATTGCTTCATATTCCTTGTCATTGCTTCATCAAGTTTTTCATGTTTAAATTAAAGACAGCTGAAACCTCTTTCCTGGTGAATCACAAATATAACTGGTGGTTGTCTCACCTGCTATTGTTTATTCACCACTGCTGGTCAGGGCTCAACAAGCAATTGTATGCACCATTATACACTGTTAGAAGTCATACAGGTCATGTCGATTCCAACATCTATGGGTCATTCTTGTCACATTCCGGTTTTGGGTCAAACGGACCTCATTCATGTACAGTAGCCACTAGTACCACATTTTTCAACGTAAAGATTCTGGCTTCTATCTAGACTTTTGTTAACTTTCCAGGGAACTTTCCTTCTTCAAATGAATGGACAGAATGTTAATCAACATGTTCCACATCTTTCCTTGACATCCACATCCAGCCAATGAGAACAGGCAGCTTCTTTTTCTCTGCAAAACACTTTTTACTCACCCCCAGCTCTCTCTAGCCCCTTTTCCACCAAATCATTTTGAGAGCTGGTTCAGAGCTGGTGCCTACTCGCGAACCAGTTCTTTGTGTTTTGACAGCCAAAGAACCGGTTCTCGGCCAGGAAAACTGGTTCCAAAGTGGCACCAACTCTTTGCTGGGCTAAAACTGTTCTTTTATCACGTAATGACGTTGTTCGCTGGGCTCTCTAGTCAGTGGAAAAACAAACAGGTTCTGAGAAGGTTTGCAAGTTGAACCAACTTTGAACCAACTTTAAACCAGCACCAGTTCCGAACCAGTTTTTTTTTGGTGGAAAAGAGGTACATGTAACTCAGACAATCCCTGCTACCTGTGTGTGCTAATCTATTCTTCCACCCATATCTTTTGTCTTTACAATTAGTATCTTTAAAATAAACAAACAACAGCTGTTTCATGTGGAGGTTCACATCATTTCCTGGCGCTGAAAGTCTCGTAGTCTTGGTGGCACTAGGTTATTGTAATTTAATAGGTTCTACATGTGGGCTTCTAGATTGCTACCACCTTTACTTGACACCCCACCACACACACACAATTTATGTTACAACAGTAGAGCAGAACAAGAGGAATGTGTTGCTCTCAAGAAGAGAGGCGACAAAGGAGGCAAATATTCGCGACTTTAGAAATCCCAGATACTTTGGGCCATTTGGGCAGCTGGATGTTTTTTTTAGGTTCCAAAAAGAGGACACCCTATATAACGTTAGCTCTCCAGCTTACATCGAGCAGTTGCTTTTGGGTCAATGTTATTAATGCTTAATCTGCAAAGTAAAGTCACTACAGTTGACACAATTGTGTAGAGGAATTAAAAGTACAAAACAAAACATTTTCCTCTGAAATGTAGTGGAGTAAAAGTAGTCGAAGTAGAAAGCAGCATAAAATAGAAATCCTCATGTACAGTATGTGCTTAACATTGCTTTTATTAACATTGCTTTTTTTTTAATTTTTAGCTTTTCAGATTGGGTGCTCCCCCACATACATATTTACACATTCAGATGAGAAATCTGAATGTGTAAATATTTTTTAGATCTTTAGGTGGCTCCCCCGCCTACCCCCTTCCCCCCGATGGAGGCTGGGGTCAGGGGTTAGCCCGGGACAACGTCCCCCTATCACATTTTGTGTCACTCAGAAGCTGTCACATTGCCCTCTCAGTCATGAGGGCAACAGCACCCTTAACAATAATCTAATTAGGTATCAATGAGGGTCGTAGCCCTGAATGTAAATGGCTTTTTGTGGGCGGGGATGTGGGGTGTGTGGTGTACAGCTGGTGGCATGAAATGAGACAGGATACATCCTCATAAATGTTTAGCATGTGCCATAGACACATGGCAAACACAGCACACATAAAATGTTATATTCTGGATGTAGTCCAACCAACAGTTTCAAATGTCTAATGAGTGTAATACGTTTTTTGACCACATAAACTTGAGATGTATTGACTTTCAGATATATCCCCTGATTTTGCTAATTACTTTGCTAATTAATTTGTTGACATAAAGTAGCTCGAGCAGCATTTCTCTTGGAAACACATCATATTACAGAGGCTAAAGATGCACTGGCTGGCCTTTCAAGATAACATTTACAAGTTGCACAGACTGCGGAGTAAGATTGAGAGATTGATGGTATTTACAGTATCATAATAAAATATGAAGAAGAAGTCTGAACTTGGTGAACTCGGTATTGAGAAACAGCCCAGGAGTATTCCTGCAGACTTACAGTTCGTCTCAGATATATTATCTAGCTTTAAGGGAAATTCCAGCATCTACATTACAATCCCGGAGTATTTTCCTTAAATGTGGTATCTATTGGTCACACAAACTTTGCAGACAGCAAGTTTAACTTTGTTCTTATCACCATCACTGTGTTATCCACAGTGTTCAGTGATTAGGTTATCAAAGCATATACAGTGACATGTTTATTCATATGTTGTTGATAGACTGATTAATTTGTTTGTCATGATATAAGGCAAGTCTGTTTTGTAAGTACTGAGCATGGCATCTGTCAGGGAATTATACACACTGAACACCATCCTACAACCACATAACATTCAAAAGTGTTCAGTACCTTTGGAGGACAGGTCTAAATATAAAGGAAAAAGGATGCATTTTTAAATCGATCTGAATCACTGTGTTACATACACTATCATGGAAGTATGTGTATTTGTGGTTGGCATGGTGATTGTGGCAGTATGACTGTGTGTGACAACTATCCTCAATTAGTTCCTGCTACCAGACAGGTCACTATCATCTGCCCTCTCTCTCTCTCGTTCACTTCCTCCTTGTTATCGCCCCTTGCTCACAACGTTCCTCCCCTGAGCTGGAAATGCCGTCCGCAGTGCAGACGCGCTACATTAGCTCAACGGCAAAGAGCAGGGGCGCACTAATGAGACACGGGCATGGGCTCTGTAGCTCATTTATCATCCTGCTCGCTCTAATCCCAGCGCACTTTTATCAGGCCCTGCCCGGGTCCCGTATCTTCTCCTCCGACATTAATCAGCTGTCCGGCCAGGCGGGGTCCACGATAATGCCCTATTAACCACAGAGCTCTGGAATCATTACAGGCCAATGAAAAGGACAAGGATTACGCTCCCACCAAACCCCTTACCACTACCCTACCCCTCTAGACACACTCAGAGAGAGAGAGAGAGTCTCAGGGAATCAACAATGCCCGATCAGGAGGCGAAAATTAGCAGGCTGGTTCTATGGCTTAGCCCATGTTTGGCTTGTTTACCCTCCCTCATCCTAACTTTCTCTCTGTGATAGATGAATATATTTCAGCTATTCTAGAGGCTTTGGTTTTCAGTACGCCTTCAGGGCTTATTTTATACAGAAGTCCTTCTGTAAATCTGAATTTAGGCTATTAGAAGTAGCAATGGAAAAACGCCATCCCTGGTCTCTGCAATGCATGTCTGAGCCAGGTTTCCCCAAAACACCTCAGCACTGAGGCGGCCTTTGTGTGGCTGTTAGCTCACATTGGGATGAAGATAGATAGATAGATGATCTTTGGGGAAACCCGTGTTCCCACAACAGCCTTAGCTGTTACCCATATATCCTCCTATTTCCACATCCAGTTAGACACCTCCCATCCGTCTTTCAGCCCTTTGCCATAACTCAGTTATTATCACCACCGGGATCTCCACAGTGATCAATGATAATGAATGTCATCAGAGAGTGAGTTGCAGATCGCCAAAACCCCCCTGTAGTAATTTGTCGGTATGGATCATAATCATAATTATGAGATATGCTTTCACTTCCTTTTCTGATTATCTGTCTGCATGCATGAGCGAGCTGGCATTAGAGGTAGCAAAACATCCATCATTTGCAGACACAAGCAGATTAGAAGGGCTAGCCTGGTGATAGATAGTCAGTGAAAGGGTAATGATTAGCTCCTTTAGTGTCCGTGGAGCACGCCTGCTGGTGTCACACACTGCCCTCCACCAGCCATGCAAAGTGGAGGGCCCATTTGTATTCATTAGAGCATAGAGTTAGCTCGTAAAAAGGTACTCCTCTTTCTCTTCTCCTTGTCTGCTCCCATCTCTCTCTGTCTTTTTCACACACAAAATTTGCACAGCCTCAGCAAGAAAGAAATCAATTGTGAATCAAAACATTTGTACAAGGTGACACAGAAACATGAGCAGGTGAGGTGCATGCACTCTCTTTCTGCAGACATGCCTACTGTGCTGAAATGCATCTGGTGCAGTGTTGATATGTGCAAGGCCGAATCACTGGCTCTGGCTATGAATCCTGTGCAGGTGACATTTGAGAAAGATTTGACTGTAAACAGGAAATAGAAAGCACAATATTTTGCCATAGCATAACTTATATTCACACAGTGGATCGGTTGCCACTGTCTGCTTTGGGAAGTAATCGCTGCACTCACTGCCTCTCCAAACTCCTTTGCCTTCAAGAAATTCCAAAATGGGGGTTATCCTACCGTAAGACTTTGATAAATACCACAGGCTTTTATTTGTTAAAATCACTGAATTGACCCTGCCTTTATTTGGGACAGGCCTTTAAATCCTCTTGCACAAAACTGAAATAGGCTTCTATGAAACAGGTAATTTATTTCAAACAGAATGTTACTTGTATAAAAATTTCCCAATAATATCAAATATACGTCATTGATTTAATCTAGCTCTGACAGATGGCTTATGCAACGTAACGAAAACAACAAGGTGCAGGATGAGAGAAGTTAGCAGACAGAGAGCAACTGGCTTCACATGACTCATGATTCATAACTTGGATTCATTTTTATGAAATGTTGTTTTGAATCATTTGATTGGTGGACCCTTATAGATAAGATAAATATAAATAATCATGGAAGGGACACATTCAGACTTAAGGAGCGGACTTAACCAGTGCTTCAAAGGTGACAGGAGTTGGCACTTTTCTTTTCTTATTATCCCTTGTACAATGCCAGTACATACCGGTAAATATGAATTAGACTTTGGCTCGTTGTTTCCATTAAATGAACTGAACTATTGAGTTGTGGAGAATCTAACCATCCAACGATGTGTAGCATGTTCATAATGACATATTGATCATACGTTTAAACATTCATATTTGTGTTAACGATCTAAGCAGCTTAGAAGCAGCTAAAGTAGGCGACCCCGCAGGGTTGAGAGGTTTTTTACATCCAAAGATGTAACCTAGGGTCACATTTATAAACGGTGCTTTCGTACAAAACAGGGCTGGCAACGTGCACATGCCACTTCCCAAGCAAAGGTTGTGATCTATAAAAAACAAACTTGACGGGAGAATGTGCAAAGGATGGTTAGCCCCAAAGTTAGCATTGGCAGGATCTCACATGGCAGAAGGTTCAAAGGTTTAAAATGAATAGGCTTACTATTGTTTAAAATAAATTGAAATATTACCTCTGAGTAGTAATGAATCTGAGATCATTTTCACACAAAAAGATTGAGATTTAAGATAATAAACACAAATGAAGATATGTTACTGCAAAAGAACACCTCAAATAACCTATGTTGAACAGTTTAATCCGGAATAATATTAATACTAGCATGCAGTGCAATTTATTCACATAAATAGGGATGGGTATCGAGACCCGGTTCCAAAAGGACCTGGTCCCAAAATTTCTCAATTTCGGGCCCTATGACGTAACGGTATGTCTTGAGCATCAAATCTCATTTCATTTGAAACGCAATGGATAAGCACACACACACACACACGGCAGCAGAGAGGGTTAAGTTAACTCCAAACTACTGTAACGTTAGTACGTTAATACGTGCAAACCTTCACAAGTAAAAAGACAATCAATACACCTGTCTGTAAGGTAACATTAAACATTTAGAAAGGGTTAATTTAATCATCTCTGTCCTCAGTATTATGTTTTATACAAGCACAGCTAACGCTAGCTTGGCATTAGCCAAATGTTAAAAACAAGCTAAATAGAAAGCTGTGTCTGGAGCACAGACTGGTCTGTAGTCTCACTACTTGTGATGTCAGATAAAGTTATTGAGTTACTTTGCTTTTGTAAACATTAATGTTGCTGCTCTAGAAACAACATTTACATACATACAATATTTACACTTCAATGTTTATTTATCGCATGTGTCATCTCTGGTCTTATCAAAGAACCATCACTAAATAATAGTAAAGTATCGATAATGGTAGTGATAAAGAATCGGTTCGCAGTCTCAATAAGGATATCAATAAAAATTTACGATCCCTATCCCTACTGATTGTCATGCTGAGGCGTGTGTGGTGCAGTGCAGAGCAGGTGAGGACAAACGCAGGACACGAAAGCCGGCAGGGACAGTTCAGCAGTTTATTTAACAAACACAAAGCGAGCACACTTACTGGTGAGTGGCTGAATAACCAAGTCCAAAAACCAAAACCAAATCCAGAATGACGATACAGGGAAGACAAGCACACTGCTACACAGGGTAATCCACAAACAATGACCCGACAAAGACGAGACAGAAACACCAGGAATATATACAGGGACTAACGAGCAGGGCGGGAGCAACACAGGTGATGGGAATCAGGGATAACGAGGCACAGGCAGGGAGCAGAGGAAGACAGAGACTGACATGACATGCAGAGGGATCACTGGGGAAACACACAGGTTACAAAACACTAGACAAGACAGAACCCCAAAACCCAACAGACCAAAATAATAAATACAAGAACCAAGACTAAAGACAAGTAACTAAAACCCAAACTCCCCAACAAGGCACACAGACAGGATCATAATGCATAAATAAGGTGAACAGGAGGAAATACTGTAGCAAATACAAGAGCATAGTTTCAAATAGCCTATTGTTAACATGTTTGTTGCCTTTTCGAGCCAAACGCTGTGCACCAGCATGTGGATGTGATGCACTGCTTGTAAAAACCCATTATGGAAATATAGCACTATTTTAAGTCATTTACAACAAGTCATATTTATTTTAACCCATCGGCAGCCGTTTAGTGAGTGGACTGTTTGTAGCCTAAATAAATGAAGCTAAAGCCTACCTATCACTGAGTATTACCTGACTATTGAGATAGAGGACAACGATATTAAGGATCAACACTGTCTCTGTACTCCTGGGTAGGTCTCTATTTACTATTAAAATCACTAAAAAGCAGAAAAGTAGGGTTATTAAAAGTCTCTGCTCTGCCTGGACTGGGAGCTCGGAGCAGTGGGGGAGTGTTAGTTACACTTCTAATTTTACTGAAGCCATGGAGGTTTTCAGGCCGGGGGGTTTGTAAAGGGCAGGGGACCCAGCAGGGATGACAGGTAGCGACTCCGGAGCCAGGCGAGCGGGCAATGAAACAGAGTTCAGCAGCCTCCCAGTAAACACAGCCTCAACAAGACCAAAAGGGAATACAGTACTGAGGGGATTTATCGTTACAGAGCTTCAGGATGGACAGTAGCTTTTATTTTGCTAAACCGTTAAATGCTGCTAACCATCCGCCTGCATGTGTAGCTAGTTAGGTTGGTTAACATTAGCCGGGCTGGTAGCAGTCCAATTAGCTGACGTGTGGGTGGGTTTAGGTTCCTAAACCCACACCTGGCAAGAAAACCTCCTCGGTACTGTATTCAAACTGGCCTCTGTCTTTCTCGGAGGATGTGTTTGGTCCTGGCTGCTGAGTTCAATCAGCAGGAGCTGGAACTAGTCCACACAGAGTCTGCATGATGGGGCGGGGCATTTAGTGCTATTGGCCACTGCAAACATCAATCAATATCTGCGACAAGTCTCTTCCTAGCTTTGTGTTTTAACAGAACACCCATACATATCCGGAAGCAAATAGCACTCCGGTTTCAGTTTCATGGGAACTTTAACCATGTCGATGTAGTTTTATATTTTATATATTTTATATTTATTCTAAACGTGTATTCTAGTCTTGTAAGTGTTTTCTTGTCTTTAGCATGTAATCTTTTTGTGTTTTATTGTTTTAAACTTGTGAAAGCACTTTCTAACTGTTTTTTTAAAAGTGCTCTATAAATAAAGATTATTATTATTATTATTATTATTATTATTATTATTATTATTGTTATTATTATTGTTATTAAAGGACTTGCAAGTACACAAAGAGCTTGGATTTGTGGTCAGATATAGTCAGTGTTGGGCAAGTTAAGACATTGTAAAAAGCTACTAGTAACATATGTGTATGACCACAGTGATGTGTTTGCCCATACAAATGCTGTTTAAAGTTAAAAGAAGTGGCGATATTTAAAAAGTCAGTTGCATGAACATTGGTAGGGTCATCAACATGAATATTAAAATTGCCACAAGGAACAACTCTGTCATAATTAAAATGAGTAGATAAAAGTTCAGGAAGTTCTGCTAAAAATCCGCCAGGTGGTTTTGGGAGTCGATAAATTATAGCAAATATGATTGAGTGCAGGCCACTAAGTTTAAAAGTGAGAACTTCAAAGGAGGCAAACTCAATATGATTGCTGAAACAATCATACTGAGCAGGATGACACAGATCAGCTAGCTGGCTATGGTCATTAGTTTGAAACCAGGACTCACTTAAAAACATAAAATCTACATTTGTAGACAAAATAAAATCATTTAAAATTAAAGACTTACTTTAAGGATATTTGTACTCTGTGCTGGATTTCATGCATATGTGATTATTAGGATTTCTGTGTGGCAGGTACACATTTCAGATTACAGGTCCATGCGTTTTGATTACAGCGCTGGGGGGAGATGGCTTTACATGCGGTGGAGCTAGTGGTCGATCAGGCAATTGTCAGTGGCAGGGAGGCAAAGCTCTGTTTGGTGACAGGTGGTGTGTCCAGGTGTGATGCATGAGTGATTAGTCATTTAGGTAAGTCATGTAAGGAGGAACGCACCGCATGCTGTATGTGGGTTACTAAAATTCCTAAACCCAGTTTGTTTGGGTGAAGTCCATCTCTCTTAAGAAGAGACACTCTTCTCCAAAAGAGATTAAAGTTATTAGTAAAACTGAATGATTGTGCAAAATCTGCTACCACACTGCGCACGGACAGAAGATGGGGTCTTTGAGCAGCGTGTTGTTGAGGGAGCAATAACAGACCTGGGAGGTGGACTACCTGCTGGTGCAGAGTAGGGATGGCCTACAGAGCATTGGCGCACAGCCTCTTTCAGGATCCTACACCAGGAAGTGGGGTCTTTGACCTGAATGACGGCCACCAGACTAGCCGCCAGCAGATGGGAGGTTGTAATGTCTGCAGGCACCGTCGGCAGAGAGGAATCCAAGTCAGGATGTGCTGTTGGTAGGTGCATCCACTGATTGGACCAGAGTGTCGTGAGACAGGGCTGCACAGGAGTTAAAGAGGGCGATGTGGTGAGGTGAGACAGCACCATCTCAAACTCTCTCTTGCAACCACGGACCACCACTTTGGCCCTGGTGGCCTTTGGCACTGGTGCTTCAGTGTTGAGCAGGAGGAAAGCTGTGGAAGGGTAAAGGGGTCCCACAGCACTGTGTCCTGAAAGAGAGGCAATTTAGTTGGCCTGTACTGATGCCACATCCAAAAAGCCGGTCTTTCTCTTTCAGTTCCTCTGTAAGCTGGTGGATGTCTTTCTTAAGGTCAGCAATCTTTTTGTTTACTTTCTCAAGTAGTACATCCTAATGGGGCATAGTTAGCACAGTTGTTTGGGCTAGCTTAGCCACTGGAGTGTTGCGGTAGTGATCCGTAGCGTTGTGGCAGCCGGTAGTTGACTGACTTAAAATAAATGCCTAATGACTAAATGCCTAAATCCTTACAACACAGATTTAAGGTAGACCTTCAACAGGTGTGTACAGATGCCAACACATGCACAGCAAGACTGTCTGTGGTCAAATCCCCAACCTTATGAAAAGTGGATGACCTCTCTAACCCCTGAGCCACAGCCACACTGTCACACATGTTGTTGAGATGAGACAAAATGTCGGCCAATTAAAACCACATGATAGAGGTTAGATGACACTTTTGATGTTCTAATTAGTTCAGTGGTGTATTTTACAAGATGTTGGTTCCGTACAGTTACCCCTGAAAGCACACAAACAAACATACTGGTTTAAAGGAGTGATTCAGTGTTTTAATCAGCTTAACTATAACACAGTGACACAATGTAATCCACTGGCAGTCAGTGTTGATGCACTGATGATGTTAAATATGTTGGCAAACAATAAACACAGACTTAAATGAGTAGTTCAACAATGTTAGCAGCCAGATAGAAAATTGTACTAAAGGTAAAATTGAATGTGTTAATATTGTTTAGATTAGTAAAGAACTGTTTTCATTCTAAGGTATTTCCAACAGTGTAAGAAACCATCTGTGTAATTAAAGCCTGCTTTGCAACTGCTTTGAACTTATTTACTATGCATTTAGATTTTTTGGAATGACTAAAAGAAAACTAGATAGTTAACCTGAACACTGTACAACAGTGACTGAACCAATGAAGAGACAGACAAAAGGAAAAACAACAGAAAAACAATATTGATTCACACGGTTGATACAGCTGATCCCTGGGAATTGCAGTGAATACACCACAGAAACGAGAGTTTAGCACCAACAATGGAGACAAAAAATAGAAAATGTTCTAGCAACCCGAAAATCAAAACACACTCTTCTGAAGAGTATGGTCTAGATCTGCTCTATATGAAAGTGCCCTGAGATAATGTCTGTTATGAATTAAAGCTGATTATTCACACATTCAGCAGACACAAAGAGACCAGCAGAGATCAGCTTTCATTTGGAAGCTTCTTTGTGGTAGCATAGTATCTGCTGTCTTTTAGCTCTGTTCTTGGTCTCCACCACCTCCTGGGAAAAATAACCTCGGCATTTAGCTGCTAAATACTCCTCTAGGTTCACCAGCTAGTTTTTTGTTTTTTTTTAAAGTTTTTTCTGAATACAGCTGCTTTCTTCTGAGACTGAAAATGAGGTTGATGAGACTGAACCAATGCAGTAAATTAGAAGGCCACACCACCAAAACAATGAGCTGAAAGATGCTAAAATACCCAGAGCTGACGGAACAAGGAAACTCTTTGATAATTCTCTGAATGTTCATTACTACTAGCGTTCTATTTCACAGTACGCATAGTCATGTGATCCATTGCTAATATATTAATGAGTGCAGTTTTAAGAAATTAGGATCAACTGTTCTGTTTTGTGTACTGGTTTATTGCCAGTGACAACTACAACAGGTTGCATTTCATAACAGTTAGTATTTTACTGATGAGAGACAGGAACATTTTCCTGATCAAAGCAACTAAAATCCATCAGATAAGCATGTGTGGATATTTAGCATTTGCTTTTAACCAAAGTGACCTACAGTAAGGGAATGTGTAGATTCACTGGATGAGACATTTGTTTGTTAATGGGATTGAACTTATGACCTTTTTGTTGTTTGACATTTCTGCTATCAGTTTATCACCCTGTAGCCTTAAGGTCTTCTTGCCAGCTAGGCCTACATATTGACAGCTAAGGTTGTGGAAGACATTGGTTCCACAAAATGGCTAATAAAATTGCTATAGGAATAGATGGCTTTGAATGCTGCCATCTTCTATGTCTGACATCTGGTCAGTGTTTCTTTCTGTCAGATGTCTGACAACATGTGACTGTAAGGACGTCTGTTCAACCTCAACAGGGAGAAAATAAAAGCAGCCTGAGGCTGGTGTCGCAGCCTGCCTGGCACTGCCGGGTCCAGTATTGACACTGATGATAGTGTCATTGTAAATCAGACTGGTTGCAGAGTAAGTGGCAATCTGCTTCATGAAGATGGAAGGCTGTAATAAATCAGGGGCAGAGAGTCCTATTTAAATAAATACTCTGTCCTGGGTGAAGATAAGAAAAGATCAAACGAGTAACATAGTAATGCAGCTGACTGGACAGTCGTCTGTGAGATACATATATTATATTGGCAGTGGCATTAAGATGCAGTAAATTATGATGATATACATGGTTATTATTCCATCACTCCCTGTCTCGGTGTTGAATGGGTGTCTAATTGTGAACTGCTGTCATAAACTGGGGTCATCATGCGTACTTAGCATCACATCGTCACCTGTGAAGAAGTCTGCTCACTGATAGAATCAGGGTCTTGACACATCTGATCTTCACAGGGTGATTTATGGGAAAAAGAGGATGTGGCGGTGCCTACAGCCTACACCAACAGGCGTCTGCTGCTGTCTGGACGGAAAGAGGAGGACACAGAGACATGTTGTGTGTCGTCTTTTAATATCCCCCCATCTGTCTCATAATGGGTTTAGGTGTAGCCCCCAGACCTGCTCAGGCCAAAACCAAACCGTCTCAAGATGCTTGACACCACACACTTATCTTCCTCAGTGTCTCCAGTTTGGAGAACTGAAAGTTGTACAGACAAGCGAAACAATGTACTGCTGTGGATAAGGTCAGCAACAAAACAGTTTTTAGAAACATAAAGAGAAAAGAAAGAAAGGAAAACAATCAATATCATAAGAGTACCCTGTATTTAAAATTATTTCAGCATTACATTTTCTCAACCATAGTATTTCTGTATTCCTACACATAAGTGCCACTTGTCTGCACACTGTATAAAGGAAGTGGCTGTCTGACGGCAAGGTACAGCACTGAACATATCAAACAGTTATGTAAATTAAACCATCTGACAAGTTCTTATAAGGGTCAGGAAAATGATTGGGAACCACTAGTTTAATCTTTAACAATGTGTTACATAAGCTTAGGTTGTTTTTTATGTATAAAATCATAATATGATTAGTGACAACTACTAAAGCTGTCAGATAAATTTAGTGAAGTAAAAAGTATGATAGTTTCCTCTGAGTTTCCTATGTAGTGCAGTGTACATGCTGATATTGAGATTGTTCACCATCTGAGATTAGTTTGTTTGCACACTTGGCTTATTAGCACTAAACACAAAGTAAAGCTGAGGCTGATGGTAATGTAATTTTGAATGACATGAATTTTAAATGACAAATCAGAGGATTGTCTGTAGGATAAATACATCACTACCAAGTCATTACAAATGGATGCTTTGTAAGAGCCTTGGTATCCCTTTTGTGACATTTCTGGATGTTCAGGATGCAGTCAATTTAACAACAATAAATAAAGCATTAAAGCTGCAAGCAGTGTAGAGTGGGCCCCTCGCACACGTAGCGCGTCGAGGTGTGAGGTGGCTCCCTTGCAGATTCTGGAGCTCTGCCAGTGTGGCTGTGAATTTGTCACGCGCTTCGGATGCTGCACAAAGGTGTTAATCATCACTTCCTGTGTCCCGTTTGTGGGGCTACAAAACATCTGGCTCTACGACTATAACTGAATATTGGCATGAAGATGTGTTCGGGACGTGACTGTTATCAAGCACGTAAAGTTCAGTGCAGATGTGAGCATGTAGACTGAAATTACTGCTTTATGTCGAATCACCGATTTTGGACGCGACGCCACGGGCACACTGACCCATGAAAACTCACCGTTTGTATAACTTTTAATCCTCAATGAGTATTTTCAAAGCTGGAGTAATTTGGTGCTGTAGTGAGTATTTCTAGCTGACAGTTAATGTGGGATTGAGCCAGAATAAACTAGTCTAGTCTTTGGACAACAATGGAGCTCTATGGAAGAGGAATAATATCTTATTCCTTGTATGGAAATATATTGTGAATGCTGGCTTCATACACAATATGTGACTCGTTGGTTTTGGATTTTTTTTTTTATATATCACTAGACTTAGGTTACCTTGGCTGGAGTTCTTTCTACTTGTGTCTGTCAAGACATTCAATATATTAAAAATAATACCTGAGTTCAGACCAGCTTGTGGGGCACCAAGCTGGTCTAGGAAGCTCTAAGTCGTGACCTTTGGAGAAGAGTGCTGGAAGTTATTATTTTAATTAGGTGTGTAGTTTTTGGCTGCTGCTTTGCATTTTAAACCAGTGTGCACCCCACAGCCCATCATAAACTTTTGGAGCTTCATATTCCACTGCTTTATGGACTCTTTCTGCCTGCACTTTGTCAGGGTGGCTGATGAAGGGAATTAGTCATGACCTTTAAGGAGGAGGAGTGGTAGGCCTGTCATTAGCGAGGTACCAGGAAGACATTACCCCGACTTGGTGACCCACACAGATAGTGTTCAGATAAGGGATGAAGAATCACCTCTCTGTCCCCGGAAGCCCCAACAGCAAAAATAATGTCTTCTCTGACCTGCTGTATTTTTCTTCTGAGTTCATATTTTTTTCTTCAGTATTTTACCAAGTTTCCTCCCAAGTTTCATTTCGTTTGTATTTAACAAAGGTTGCTGGGATTGGAAATAATAAAGAGTGATTTGAGGACATGAATAAATACACTTTATTTTCTGGTTGATTTTGACATTCATTTAGGAAAATTTACAGTACCAAAATATGGAGAATATGCTAAGATGTTTAAAGAGCAACTTGAACTGTTTTTACAGTTAAATGCCAGTGAGGAAGTAGTCGTGGAGACCACTACTCTACTAATTTACATTTATACATGAAGATCAGTTTACTCATTCTAACAGTAGAGAATAGAAGTAAAAAACAACCCTGAGGACATCATCAGGATGATCTCAATATGGGCTTAGAAACAGCCTGTGCAAACTGATTACATGAAAGGATTTAGTGTCTTGAGAGCTTGTCCCATAGAATTAACTAAAAGTCTGGATTTATCAGCCTCTGCACCTTTAAATGAAGAATGTTTGCTTTCAGTAAGTACTAAACAAGTATAGTTACACAAAATCAACCCAAACAAAGAGTTACATTTGTTGGGTATTTTTTTACCCCTAAATATCCATACCAACACACTCTCATCTCAGGATGTCAGATACCAACGCTTTGAATAAGCCTGACAAAGCGTCTGTATCTGATGCACAAGGTACCCTTCAGCATCAGTATGAAACACCTTTAGGTTGAGGAAAAGATCATGGTTTTGGTTAGGTTTAGGCACCAAAACTACTTGGTTAGGTTTAGGAAAAAATCGTGTTTTGGGTTAAAATAAGTAGATTACATGGTGGCGGATGGGTTACATTGGAATTACTTGAAAGCCAAGGGCATCTCATACAGATGCTGAAGGGTTCTTTGTCAGGCATCTGTAATAGATGTCCTGAGATGACACTGCACTGTCCATACCACATGTGCACTGTTTCTCAACTAAGCGTGTAAGCTTCAGCCTTGCATTAGGGGCTCAAACTGCATATGTTGCTGTTCACACTCAACAGCAACAGATGTATAACACATCAGAGATGTGATGCAAGACAACCAGGCCAACTTGGAGAATAGCAGGGGGGGGACACTGTAATCATACCATCCGATGGCTCCTGACGCCTGCCTTATGAGTGCCTCCTCTCTACCGTGAGCAGCCAGGCAGCAGTGCCTCATTCACACCCAGGTAGGAGACAGACACCCACCGTCTGCCTGTTCTCTATGTCTGAATGCTCCGTCACCCGTCCTCTCCCCCACCTCAACCTTGCTGAGGCTTCCTGGGGATAATTAGTCATTGGTCAGGTGAGAGAGAGACACACAGAGGGAGAGCCATTAGTGAGCTCAGCCATCCCTTGTCTCTATACCTGAGGAGAGTTTATTAAAGTTCTACCTCATCTTTGTGTTGTTCATTGCTTGTGATGCTTAGTAGAAAGATAGAGTTTACACTTTAAAAGAACAATCACACCTAACATATCATCTTTGTAACTTAAATTTTTATTGAGTTTTCACATTTATTTAAACAAAAAATGCAGCAAATAAGGTACAAATTAAAATAACAATAGTAATTGAAGCTGCAAGCAGCAGCACGTGTAGCACGTCGAGGTGTGAGCCGCCCGCGTTGCAGATTCTGGAGCTCTGCCAATGTGGTTGTGAATTTGCCACAGGCTTTGGACACTCCACAAACGTGTTACAGCTTTTCTCAGTCGCTTTGGTGCATTTCTCGAATCATCTTTAACATTTGCAAAACAGTAAGTGCATTTCTCGAAACAGGTAGTACAAACAGCACAACACAGTGGATTACCTGCAAAAGCCCATAACTAGCTCAAAATCCTTAATCTATCTCTTAAAAGCAAATCTTCCTTCCTTCCAAGTCCTTGTGTCTTGTTTCTGAACAAGCAAGTCAAAATGTTTAGCCATCTTGTCAATATAACAGTGTACTCTGTAAGTATTTTCTGATGTACCCTTTGGCTAAGATTTTGATGACAATGATTGAAAATGCACAAGGCTGCACTTTTTTGTATGGCATATATCACTTTCACCAGTGCAAAGTTATACATTGCAGGAGAGAGGACAGGAATCACAGCTATGCTTTTACTGTTCGTACTGTAATATGTTGACAGAGAATGTCATTGTAATACAGAAAAGAAAGAGACAGACAGGACTGTTCAATGGGATACACCCCTTTGGCTGACATTCCGGTCTGTTGTAAAAATTCTAAGAGACATGTATAGAATGTCATATATACATGTTATTTTATATATATATATATATAATATGTATTATAGTTAAAATCTGAAATCAAAGCATTGAGATGTATGTATGTATTTTAACATTTTGAATAAGTTAGTAGTAAGTAAAAAATTAAAATATGTATGGAAAATGCTATCTGCTATCTGGGATGCATGTTTGAAAGGTTATTAGCACAACTGAATTAAGTTAATATGTCCACTAAATTAGAAGATTTATAGGGTGGTATTTAATTTTATTTAAATATATTAGTGGTGCATGTATGAATAAAAGATTTTAAAACATAATGAAACACCTTTAGGAGGTTATCCCTGACACTATAAGTAGTATACTAGCATATAAAATCACTCAATATACAATCTTCATAGTAAACAATAATTATATTAGAGCAGTAGACTCTGCGAGGTGGAGGAGCAGTGATGCTAAAGAGTACTGAGTGGACCATGGTGAGATAGAAAACAACACATTATACCATTTATAAGAAATTATATCTAAAATGTTATATTATTTTTTCCCCTTCTCTCAGTGTCTGCATCCTGCCTTAGCTTATAAGCTTATTTTCCACGCAAAAATTCAGGTTTATTTACCCACTAACACTCAATTCTTACTGGATATGTTTATTCTAATTACATTATTACTTTGTACAAATTCATATCGCTTCATCATCAAAGTTCCTGTGAGAACTGTTGAAAAAAAACCTAACAACTTATACGGTAACTGATCAACATCAGCAGCAAAAGTTGTAAATGAAGTCCCAAAATTTAACAATCCATAACTTTCTCAATCAAACCTGTAGCTATTTACAATAAAGGTTGAATTGAGAGCAACTGGACTTCTTCAGGGGGTGGTGCGGTGGTGCAGTGGTTAGCACTGTCGCCTCACAGCAAAAAGGTTGTGGGTTCAAACCCTTTGTGTGGAGTTTGCATGAATCCACTTTCACCCACTTCTCTCCGGGTGCTCCGGCTTCCGCCCACCATCCAAAGACATGCAGGCTAGGCTAATTCCATCCATCCATCTTCATCCGCTTATCCAGGGTTGGGTCGCGGGCAGCAGCTCCAGCAGGGGACCCCAAACTTCTCTTTCCTGAACAACATTAACCAGCTCTGACTGGGGGATCCCGAGGCATTCCCAGGCCACCGTGGAGATATAATCTCTCCACCTAGTCCTGGGTCTTCCCCGAGGCCTCCTCCCAGCTGGACGTGGCTGGAACACCTCCCTAGTGAGGTGTCCAGGAAGCATCCTTACCAGAAGCCCAAACCATCTCAACTGGCTCCTTTCAATGCAAAGGAGCAGCGGCTCTACTCTGAGCTCCCCGCAGATGGCCGAGCTTCTCACCCTATCTCTAAGGGAGATAGGGTCACCAGCCACCTGCCTGAGGAAATTTTGGCCACTTGTAGCCGCGATCTCGTTCTTTCGGTCATGACCCAGCCTTCGTGACCATAGGTCAAAAATCAAAAATCGACCGGTAGATCAAGAGCTTCGCCTTACGGCTTAGCTTTCTTTTCGTCACAACGGTGCGGCAAAGCGAGTGCATTATCGCCCCCACTGCTCCGATTCTCCGGCCAATCTCCTGCTCCAATCTCCCCTCACTCCTGAACAAGAACCCGAGGTACTTGAACTCCTTCACTTGGGGTAAGGACTCATTCCCTACCTGGAGTAGGCACTCCACTGGATTCATGCTAAGAACCATGGCCACAGATTTAGAGGTGCTAATCCTCATCCCAGCCACTTCGCACTCTGCTGCAAACCGATCCAGTGAGAGCTGAAGGTCATGGACCGATGATGCCACCACATCATTCGCAAAAAGCAGCGACGACATCCCAAGCCCACCAAACCGCAGTCCCTCCTTGCCACGACTACGCCTCGATATCCTGTCCATGAATATCACAAACAGGATTGGTGACAAAGCGCAGCCCTGGCGAAGGCCAACCCTCACCTGGAAAGAGTCTGACTTACTGCCGAGTGCTCGGGCACAGCTCTCGCTTTGGATGTACAGAAATTGGAGAGCCCTGAGAAGGGCCCCTCACACCCCATACTCCCGCAGCACCTCCCAAGTATCTCCCGGGGGACCCAGTCATACACCTTCTCCAGATCTACAAAGCACATTTAGACTGGAGGGGCATACTCCCAAGCCCACTCCAGGATCCTTGTGAGAGTAAAGAGCTGGTCAGTTGTTCAAAGACCGGGACGAAAACCGCATTGTTCCTCTTCGATCTGAGTTTTCACAATCGGCCGAACCCTCTGTTCCAGCACCCGGGAATAGACTTTACCAGGGAGGCTGAGAAGTGTGATACCCCTGTAATTGGCACACACTCTCTGGTCCCCCTTTTTGAACAGGGGGACCACCACCCCAGTCTGCCACTCCTTGGGCACTGTACCCGACTATCACGCAATGTTAAAGAGACGTGTCATCCAGGACAGCCCCTCCACACCCAAAGCTTTTAGCATTTCTGGGCGGAACTCATCAATCCCTGGAGCTCTGCCACTGTGGTGTTGTTTGACTACCTCAGTGACTTCCTCCAGGGAAATTAACGAGGAACCCCCATCAGCCTCCAGCTCTGCCTCTACTAAAGAGGGCGTGTCAGTCGGATTTAGGAGTTCCTCAAAGTATTCCTTCCACTGCCCAATTACCTCCCCAGTTGAGGTCAACAGGGTCCCATCCTTAATGTACACAGCTTGGACAGTTCCCCGCTTCCCCCTGCTGACATGGCGGACAGTTCTCCAGAAGCACTTTGGTGCCGATCGAAAGTGCTTCTCCATGTCTTCTCCGAGCTTCTCCCACACCCGCTGCTTTGCATCCGCCACAGCAGAGGCCACAGCCCTTCGGGCCCGTCGGTACCTTGCAACCGCCTCAGGAGTCCTCCGAGACAACAAATCCCGGAAGGCCTCCTTTTTCGGTCGGACAGCTTTCCTGACCACCGGTGTCCACCACGGTGTTCAAGGGTTACTGCCCCTTGAGGCACCTAAGACCTTGAGACCACAGTCTTCAGCTGCAGCTTTAGCAATAAAGGCTTTTAACATTGCCTACTCATGTTCAATGTCCCCAACCTCCACAGTGATGCCAGAAAAGCTCCGACCGAAGTTTGAGTTGAAGATCTCACAGACAGGGACCTCCTCCAGACGTTCCCAGTTCACCCGCACTACCAGTTTAGGCTTACCAGGTCTGTCCAGAGTCTTCCCCCAACCCCTGAGCCAACTTACCACCAGATGGTGATCAGTTGACAGCTCCGCCCCTCTCTTCACCCGAGTGTCCAAAACGTGCGGCCTCAAATCAGATGAAACAATTACAAAATCAATCATCGATCTTCGGCCTAGGATGCTCTGGTACCATGTACACTTATGAGCATCCTTGTGCTCGAACATGGTGTTTGTTATAGACAATCCATGACTAGCACAGAAGTCTGACAACAAACATCCACTTGGGTTCAGATCAGGGGGCGTTCCTCCCAATCATGCCTTCATTGCCATCATGTCATCATTGCCCACATGCGCGTTGAAGTCACCCAGCAAAACTATGGAGTCCCTTACTGGAGCCCCATACAGAACTCCATTCAGGGTCTCCAAGAAGGCCGAATACTCTAAACTGCTATTTGGTGCATATGCACAAACAACAGTCAGAGTTTTCTCCCAGCTACCCAAAGGCATCGGGAGGCGACCCTCTCGTTCACTCACTCGTAGCGGCGCTCAGCCGGGGACTTGTGAGTATCCCCACATCCGCCTGGGCACAGCTTGAGCAACTCCAGAGAAGAATAACGTCCATCCCCTATCAAGGAGTATGGTTCCAGAACCGAGACTGTGCGTGGAGGTCAGCCCCACCAGATCTAATTGGTAGCGCTCCATTTCCCGCACAAGTTCTGGCTCCTTCCCCCATAGAGATGTAAAGTTCCATGTCCCCAGAAGCAGCCTGACCTTCACTGCCACCCATGTGGCAGTGCACCCGACCCCTGCGGATCTTCCGATGGATGGTGGGTCCAAAGGATGTAGAGGGGGGTGCCACGTAGCTGTTTCGGGCTTGCTCCGTGGCAAACCGGGGAACCAGGTGCTTGCCCTCTGGGCCTGGCTCCAGACAGAGGCCCCGGGCTTCCTCCGGGCAGGGTCTCTCCTCCTCTTACTTGATCTACCATCAATTGTCTTTGTGAACCATTCTTGGTCTGGACCCTCACCTGGAACCACTTTGCCTTGGGAGACCCTACCAGGAGCACTAGACTCCAGACAACATAACCTCCACGTTCACCCAGCTCAGCCAATTTTGAGCTTCAAAACGGCTCTTCAGAACCAACGGATGATGTCACAGACATACGTCCATTTTTATATACAGTCTATGGTCGCTGCGGCCTGGTGTCTCCATCAAGTAACCTCTTCTTCTAAACTCCTGCGCTGCTTCTTGTGCGCTCTCGTAAGTAAGTGTTCCCGAGTCCCAGTGAATGTGCACCTTCTCCAGCGGAGTCTGGAAACAGATTCCTTTCTCTTTCAAAAGCCTCTTTATCCCCATGTATGCCTTGTGCTACTGAACAACCTCCGTGGCATGGTCAAACGACAGACGTCGCCCTTAAATCATTATTTTCTTTCCCCATTCCCCATTTTCAGCATTGTTTCTTTGGTAGTAAACTCCAGAAAATTTACCACCATGGACCTGGGTGGCTCATTCTGCTCTGGTTTGCGAGCTAGTGCTCTATGGTCATGCAGAATCTAGTAGTGTCCGCTGTCAGTTCAAGTTCACTTTACAGAAGTTGCTACACATGGTCAGACACGAGGTTGCCTTCCTTACCTTCGGATACACCATAAATGTGAATCTTATTCCGCCTAGTCCGTCCTGCCAAATTTGTTAACTTTTCCCGCATGGCTTTAGTGTCTTTCGATGGACTTAATAAGCGCTTCCTTTATAGCCTACAGGTTTATAATCTAACATTATAATAACAGCATTAAATTAACTGTAATTTTATTAATTAGACAGTTGTAGACTACTCAAATGGCTCTTTCTATTTGACTCTTTAAGCTTTCAATAGAGGTCGGGTGTTTATAAGGTGACAGTAGTCAGGTTTCTATCCAAATGCAGTGCAAGTTTACAAAATTCCTCAAAACAAAATATGAATATCCATCCACTACTGTTTTGTAAATATAAAAGTAGGATTTGGATGCACTGAGATAAATAGTTGGTGGAGCTACTTCTCTGGTCTGGTGCCAATGAACCATTGCAGAAGAAATAGGCGTAAAGAGTTAATAGGGGAAACTGGGAATTATTGTAACATTTTTGACATTTCTGTCTGTATCTTGAAGCTCTTAGTGCTTTAAAAATGTGATACAAACTAGTTAGAGTGGATAGAAAAAGTCTACACACCCCTGTTAAAAAGTCCGATTCTTTTGATGTAAGATAATGAGACAAAGATAAATGATGTCAAAACTTTTTCCACCTTTAATGTAACTTATAATGTGAACAATTCATTTGAAAAACAAAATGAAATCTTTGAGGGGGAAAAATGAAAAATAAAACCCCTCAAATAACCTGGTTGCATAAGTGTGCACACCCTTAGACTAATACTTTGCACCTTTTGATTTTATTACAGCAGTCAGTCTTTTTGGGTAGGAGTCTATTAGCATGGCACATCTTGACGTAACAATATTTGCCCACTCTTCTTTGCAAAAGCGCTCCAAATCTGTCAGATTGCGAAGACATGGCCTGTGCACAGCCCTCTTCAGATCACCCCACAGATGTTCAATTGGATTCAGGTCTGGGCTCTGGCTGGGCCATTCCAAAACATTCATCTTCTTCTGGTGAAGCCATGCTTTTGTGGATTTGGATGTGTGCTTTGGGCAGTTGTAGTGCTGAAGGGTGAACTTCCTCTTCATCTTCAGCTTTCTAACCGACACCTGAAGGTTTTGTGCCAAAATTGCCTGGTATTTGGAACTGTTCATAAATCCCTCCACCCTGACTAAAGCCCCAGTTCCAGCTGAAGAAAAACAGCCCCAAAGCATGATGCTGCTACCACCATGCTTCACTGTGGGTCTGCTGTTGCTTGGGTGATGTGCAGTGTTGTTTTTGCGCCAAACATACCTTTTTTGGCCTTTTTTGGAATTATGGCCAAAAAGTTCTACCTTGGTTTCATCAGAACATAACACATTTCTCCACATGCGTTTGGGGACTTGATGCTTGTTTTTGCAAACTTCAGCTGTGCTTGGATGTTTTTCTTCGTAAGAAAAGGCTTTCGTCTTGCCACCCTACCCCATAGCCCATTCATTTGAAGAATATTGGAGATAGTTGTCACATGTACCACACAGACAGTAATTGCCAGAAATTGCTTCAGTTCCTTTAATGTTGCTGTAGGCCTCTTGGAAGCCTCCCTGACCACTTTTCTTTTTGTCTTCCCATCAATTTTGGAGGGACGTCCAGTTCTTGGTAAAGTCACAGTTGGTGTCATATTATCTCCACATGACGATGTCTTCACTGTGTTCTATGGTATCTAATGCTTTGGAAATTCTTATGTACCCGTCTCCTGACTTATGTCTTTCAACAACAAGAACTCTCTGATACTGCGAACCGTGGCTTTTGCTCGGAGACACAACAAAGAAAATATCAGGAAAATCCTACTAGAACAGCTGAGCTTTATTTGTGATTAATCAGAGTAACTTTAAATGATGGTAGGTGTATAATGACTTCTAATTAACCTGAGTTTGAATGTGATTGGTTAATTCTGAACACAGCCACATCTCCAGTTATAAGAGGGTGTGCACACTTATGCAACCAGGTTTTTATTTTTCATTTTTCCCCCCGAGGTTTTTTGTTTGTTTTCTATTGAATTGTTCACATTATAGGTCACATTAAAGGTGGAAAAAGTTCTGATATGATTTATCGTTGTCTCATTATTTTACATCATAAGAACCTGGCATTTTAACAGGGGTGTGTAGACTTTTTCTATCCACTGTACATGTGTCTGATGAAATGGTGTAACTGTTATCTCTGCAACACAGACAGAGAAATATGATTTAATCTCAAACACAAGGAGTAAAACGTTGGTTGTTAGTTGTCAGTTCCAGGGGTGAAATGTAACATGTTACAGAGATATAAGAAAAACATAATATTGAAAGCTTTTTATTCAACATATTTTTTTTATATAATTGGTAGGTCTGAATGTGTGTGCAAAAAGACAAACAAAGTGTACATGGGACATAAATAAGTACACAGAACTTTGATTCATGCAAAATCATGAATTGCATATACATATTTTGCAACATGTAATCTCTCATAATGCTTATCCAACACATCTTTGAGTAACGACCATGTTGATTCCACATTCTTAAAAGGATAAGATGTAGTTTTGAGTGGCCACTAGCGGTGCAGTTTTAAGAGTGCAACCAGGTGTGAGCTATACGCCTGCACCCTTGAACTCATGAGCGAGCATAAAGTGAAATCAAACCGCTTTCATTTAGAGATCCCACAATAAACGCAGAAACACCGGCAAGCGTCTTTTTACACAGATATGTTCAGGCTCTGTTACTTCAGTGTTCCCGGCGGATCATATCAAACCCCTCATCAGCTAACGTTACCTTTCATACAGCGCAGCGAGCCATTTATTGGCACAATCCTCCCGGAAAATAAGGCTATGTGAAAGCGGCTATAGGCAGACAGGGAGATATTTTTACACAACATGCTCGAAACTCAAGTAAACTCCTACTGCAATGTTACAGTAATATTTTAACAACTACAAGTTGAACTAATGCATCATTGTGCTCATTACATGATAACGTTGCATTTAGCCGACGTGATATATCAACGTTAGACCGCCTGTATAGTTTTCAGTAAATGTTACTATTTCTTTCACCGGAGACTCAGCAATGTGAGCCCAGCTAAATAATTTGGATGATAATGAAATGGTTAGTGAGCTAGACTGAATATTAGAAATGATGCAAATGAGATGAGTTTGTTGTCGCACTTTAACAGTTTGCTTTCCGGGCTACTTCTTTACTTGCCCACTGGACTCTACTGTGTCACTAGAATAATGATAATTTTGTACAGATCAGTCACTGTTCTAGCCTACTAATTCCATCGTAACGTAGCCTAACGTTAACTTACACAGCTAACTTACCACAGTTAACACAAAGTTAGCGAGGTGTACAGCAGACGTAGATGACAAGGATGAACCTGAACCTGAATGATGAGTGTTGAGTTAAATGAAAATTCTTTATTTTTCAACTGCTGGTTGAAACAAGGCTACAGTACTTTTTCTTTATGTCTCCTACAACTGAAGATGACTATTGCAGTGGATATCCTGTCAACTCATGGGAGGCAAGTCATACCGCCACCTGCTGCTGGGGTGGCGATGACGCAGAGGCGCAAAACCTCTGACACATATAGCAATTGTAAGTCATTTGGATAAAAATCATCAGTTCATTGAATAAATGTAATGTAATGTAAAGTGATCTAGCTAGTAAACTGCTCTCACTGACCTGCATCACTATACGATAGCATAAACAAATTGCTCCATATTTGCTTTGTCCGTTACATCATTTCTTGCAGTCTAAAATCAACACTTTGACATAATACCAGTGGTACACAGGATAGTAATAGGGGTCTGGCTAGCTGGTGAAGTAATGTTGAAGTCATAATGTTACAAATATAGTATTTTACTCCGGATAATGTTAGCAACTGGTTAGCATTAGCTGGTGAGCTTGTTGTTGATTGTGTTTTCACCCGACATAAACTGATTCTCATTTGGCCTAAGGGGCTACAGGAAGTGAGGGGTACAGGAGCTGGCCAAGTAAAATGGAAAGGATTTGAGGACATCTATATAGGCTGATGTGTAAAATGTTCGTCCTTTCCAAGTATCAACAAGTATGTTCGTTTGCGTTCAGCTGCCAATTCCACACCTGCGCAGTGTGTTCCACAGTTGCTCTCGCGCTCCAGTGGTACGTAACGTAACGTACGTGGGCAGTTATAATTATATATTTTTATGCGCCTTGTAATTCATTTTCAAAGAGAGGTGAGTGTGTAGGAAGGAAGGCCCGGGCACTGCAACAGGCGTAGCAACAAGCGGACGTGTTCCTGTGAAACTGTCGCAATCTTGCTTGTCTCACACACACGACCGCCTCCGCCAAAGTTGAATTGACTTGCAATTTCTGTAGCCTGTAACACAAAAAGAAGATGGGCGATTGATCCTCGCTGTGACTTCCCTGAACTAGACTAGATTTATCAGCCATATGAATAATATATATAATATAGCCTATCAACTAACATTGCTTTGCCTAGCTAACGTTAATTCAAGCATCAGCTAAAGCAACACAGCAAGGTGAAACTCAAACAATCTCTGGCCGCTGTTGCCAGTGACCCTTGGACTCATTGGGAGAGAGTGGTGTTATATCACCCAGTATTAAGTAGACTAGCTAATATTGCTTTTTTAAGAAATATATGGAAAGTAACTGGTAGGTAATAACTATAATAACTTATTTCTGAGTAACTTGCCCAACACCCCTCAAAACCACAGACTCCAGTTGACAATAAGGATTGGATGAATTGGGTATGTTTTGATTATTGCTTGTTATAGGCCATGTCTAATGTTTATAGGCCATGTCTAATGAATTCATAGCCAATATTTACACTTTGCTGTATGAATGGTTGCTTTTTAAGTTGTCCTTATGCTAAAGGTTTTAGCAAGTTATAAAAAAAAATCTTGAATAGTTGTGACAGAGTTTATGTAAGACCATTTCATACGGCTTTGATCCGCAGGGTCGCTCTGTGCTCCTCATCAACAGACAGGCAAACAAGCCTCTGCGAGCTAACTATGGCAACGGCTTATGTGTAACTGTCATGATCCCGTAAAAATGTCGTGTCTGTAGTTTATCAATACACAAAACAACCTTTGCTGTTGTCTCTTATTCATTAAAAATAATCTATTAACTTCTACTGCTCTAATTTGAAAGTTAGTAGTTAAATAATTTAGTTATTGACTCACTTTTTTCATGTTGCATGTGCACATGTAGCTGTTGAAGTTTGGTAAAAAATCAATACAAAATAATAATCATTAAATAGAGTTTGCAATGGAGCAGTGGATTTGACACTTGTCTTTGATTCCCACTGCAACACATCCACCAAATAAGTTATTGTCATGGGTCCTGGATTGGGGGGTCTCAGTATATTTTCCTGCTTTATTGCCCTTTGCCAATCACATGCCTGCTTCACATTAATAGCAAAATAGTGGTTGTTCCAAGGAACAGAGAAAACAGGTTTGTGGTTAATTTCTAAGTGAGGCTACAGACAAAAAGGAAGTAAAACATGATTTATTAATGTCATTTATAGAAACCCAACAATTCCCACCAAGAGCAGCACTAGGCGACACAGGCAAGGAAAAACTTGGCGGCCATCTGCCTCGACCGGTTGGGGTTGCTGAGACAGATTGGGGGGGGGGCAAGAAAGAAAGATAGCGAGAGAGCCATAAAGAGGGACAGAGGGATAGGGGGGGTATGGGGAGCAGCCTACACAATATACCCACAGAGGTACAGACAGTAAAGGTAATGCTGGTACAGACAGAATGAATAAGTGTGTTAGTGTTTATGTATTAAGTGTATATATAATAATAACATATATAAATAATAAATAATAATAACACTAGGAATCATAAAATTAATTGTAGCAGATGGTGTCGAGCAGGAACACGGGGGAAGCAGGTGGCTCGCAACCACAGATCCAGACTCCACAGCTCCAGAGCCAGAAACACCTGCAGGAAGCGACAGGAGGAGGAAGCACACGACCACGGGAAAGGGAAGAAGTCGAGTTAGTAACATGCATTAATGGGATGAGGTTGCATACAGAGGGGAGGAAGAGGAGAAAGGAGCACAGTGCATGATGGGAAGTCCCCCGGCAGTCTAAGCCTATAGCAGCATAACTAAGGGATGGTTCAGGACTCACCTGAGCCAGCCCTAACTATAAGCTTTATCAAAGACGAAAGTCTTAAGCCTACTCTTAAATGTAGAGACGGTGTCTGGCTCCTGAACCCAAACTGGAACCTGGTTCCACAGGAGAGGAGCTTGGTAGCTGAACGCTCTGGCTCCCATTCTACTTTTGGAGACTTTAGGAACCACAAGTAACCCTGCATTGAGCGCAGTGCTCGGGTGGGGTAGTAAGGTACTATGAGCTCTATAAGATAAGATGGTGCCTGACCATTAAAGAGGTGGTATTATGCTCATTTTCAGGTTCAAAATCTTAAGGGTTGTACCAGAACAGGTTTCATTTTTAAAAAGCACCATATTTTTCTCTTACTGCACATTGGTGCAGCTCCTCTTTTCACCCTATTTGTATTGAGTTGTACGCTCCACTCTTGAGCTACAGAGTGATGCATCTTACTTGTACAAAATCTTTGTTGGAGTTGCACATGAGCAGTTTTCAGGTAAGGACTACTAGCCAATCAGATGCAGAGAAGGGCGGGTCGTAAGACACAAGATAGTGTGATCCAAATCAAAGCCGCTTCAGACTGTGACCGTAACCTAGCAGATGGTATATGTTATTACCAGTCCACAACCACACAACATCATTGTTCCACATCTTACCATCAGAACGTTGAACTGTTGCCGGTGTTCTGACAATCTATGCTGCCTAGCTGAAAATGCTTCCATAGCGCAAATCGATAGACTCAACTCTACTCGGCTCTGCTCTGTTTTCCAGATAGTACCCAGAGATAGCGATGCCACACACTACGCCGCGACGTAATGTTCAATGTGACACACACCAGCGATCCACACAGCTCTTAAAATATTAAAACGTTTCAATATTACTTAGAGTGTAAAAACAGATAAGTGGTATGAAAACCTTCCAGCTGTGTTTTCCTCTGCCGTTGTTGCTGCAGCGTCTGTGTGACGGCGGGAGCAGAGGGCTCTGTGAGCGGGCGGCTGGCCGGCCTCACACGATCCTGGGTCGGCATAGGCTTCCCCCGCAGCCACTTGTGGAGCTCCTCAACTCCGAAGATATTCATCAAATTTTTGTTCCGCCATCACTCCTCGTAAAAATGTCAATATTCGAAATCTACCATAATACCACCTCTTTAAGCAGCCTAGTCGGGATGGGGTCTAAGAGGCAGGTTGATGGTTTAGATGAAGCAATTATACTTATAAGCAATTAACTTATAAGCAATTATAAGTTAGTTGGTAAAGATTGAGGGAAGCAAAGCAGTCTAAGCATATAACTGTTTTTACAGCTGTTTCTAAGGTTACTGAGTTTACAGTTAAGTCAGTGCCAGTTGAGGGCAGGTTTGGTGGATTTTGTTAGAATTTTTCAGTATTATACCATGGCTAACCGTCTTTGTTTTATTATGTTTTTGTTTTTTTTAAGAGGGGCAACGGAGGCAAGTGTCATTCACAGCAAGCCATCAGCACTATCAACAAGATGATCAATTTGGGAAGGACTGAAATTAGCATAAGAGTCCTCCATGACTTTGTGACTTGATAATGAAGTAAAAGCTGATGGAATCTCATTCTTAAATTTAGCTATAGCACTATCAGAGAGACATTTTTGCCTAGTGGCGTGTAGTTCAACAATAGAAACTCAAAAGTTATCAAACAGTGGTCAGATAATAAGGGATTCTTTTTATCTAAGGTCGAGAATGTGTTTAAAACCGTGAGTCGGTTTATGAACATTCTGAGAGAAGCCAATTGAATCTTATAGAGAGATTAAGACAGTAATAAGGGTATCATTCTCAACGTCCACATGAATATTAAAATCATGTACAATAATAAATTTACCTGTTTTAAGGACTAAAGTTGACAAAAACTCTGTAAATTCAGAAAATAATTCAGAGTATGGACCAGGTGCTCGGTACACTATAACAAATAGAATAGGTTGCAGTGATTTCCAACTTGGGTGTGAAAGACTAAGAGCAAGGCTTTCAAATGAGCTATAATTTAGTTTAAGTTTAGAGCTGATTACTAGGCTACAATCGAAGACAGCAGCAACTCCATCTCCTCGGCCTGTGCCAGATTCATTTAGGCTAATATATTCTTTATCACCCAGCCAGGTTTTATTAAGACAAAATAAATCAATGTTATAATCAGATAATTAATTAATTTGCTTGTACACCTTTAGAAGAGAGAGATCTGGGGCCTCGTGTTTAAAAGACTGTGCAGCCTTCATACTGAGAGATGGCATACACACAGATTTGAAAAGTATATACAGTATGTACAAAACAAACAAGAAAATTCTGAGAATTTAAGAGAATTATTTCATAACAAAGACTTGTAGAAAGGTAAACACTATATACAGTATTGTTTTCACTATATATTGTTCACCTGTCCGCTCCCGCTGCTAACAGCCGGCTGCCGGAAACAGTGGTGATAGCCTGCTTGTATTTGTACTAGGATGGCACGGTTCCGTCTGGTTGGTCTGGCAAATGCTGGATCCAGTTCAGCACAAAGATCCAAGAGCACAACTCTAGGGAATCAAAATTGTATTAGCCAGTCATCATCATGGGCCAGGAAATCTTAATGGACACACTCTAATCCTTACACTCGTGTTGCAGAAACATTGTGCAACCATGCATCATTATGTACAAGTGTAAAGCAGTATTTATATGTTTACAATAGTCATTGTGCGCCTAACAGCACTGTCCTTTCCACTGCAGCGATTTTATACACAAAAACTAAAGTAAGGATAATATTAAAAATTGCTGAAACTTTCTTCTGCAATTATTTAATGCTGTTTGATGTTATCTCAATTTTTTACAACAATGATAATTCCATCAATTATATTAGTTTTGTTTCCTTGTAGCTATTCACCTATTATGCGGCTTTAAAAAATGTATCAAGCTATTTATCACATTTAATCTTAAAAAAACTGATATTCAGTTTGTAAAAACAAATTGTCATTAATAGTTTTGGCAAGCTTTTGGTATGATATAATATAGCTGCTCTAGGTAACAGTCTTGAGATAGAACATATACCTCAAACAATTACGTCAAGGTAGTTTCTTTCTCAACTGAAGTTTGTGTAAAACATTTCCCATAGCAAAAATCATTGCATTCAGCCAAACAGAACTCACTGCACAGCCTGTGTACCAGTATAGAGCTTATTATTATTACAATTATTATTATTATTATTATTATTATTATTATATGATAATAATAATAATAATTTCTGTATGTTGCAAACACCATTCAGTTACACACCCACTTCCTACTTTAACTTTAGCTGTGTTTCGACCAAAGGAACTATACCCTGGAACTAGGAACCTTTGGAGGAACTCACTGCGTTTCCACCAAAGGGACCTGGGTCTAAATTTAGTTCTAGGGTTGGGTAGGATATGTTACCCTCAAAAAAGTCCCTGCTCTTGCGGTAGTGATTTCCGAAAATACCAGTACTTTGGGGTGTGGGGCTTGCCTTGCAGTGAATTTCTGAATGGGCAAGTAGAGGCTACTGGCTTTAAATCGAGCGTGTTGTCTGTTTTTCTACAACTGCTCCTCTCTTGTCCACCATTGTTTGCAAACCAATAAATCACAATCAACAGTCAGATAATAAACACAAGTCTCGCCTATGTCCGCCTGAGATTGTACGTCAGCCGTCTGAGATCAAACGTTCGCATAGGGCTGGACGATATGGCCAAAAATGTTATCACGATAAAAAGTTTCATATCTTTCGATATCGATAATTATCACGATAAGCATCAAATCGTTATATCTTTTGAGTTTAAAGACTGATTTTTGCTCCTCAGTGAAAGTTGAAGAAACCAGATGGTTAATTGTGATTTAAACTCTTCTTTATGGTCAGAACATGACAAACATTTGATTCCAAACAGTGGATCACAAATCTGAGGGAGAACATTCAAAACATTTATGATAAAATCTTTTTCAACAAATATGCACAAGTAAAATTAAGTAAAAGCTTTTCTGTCATTTTTCCTCAAGAAAATAAACATCTTGGTAAAAAATTCAGTCCTAATTCGTGTGTGATTCAAATGAATCAAATCAAACATTTATTGAATATTTATTGAACATTTGTTATATTGTTACTGAATACTAAATATTATATCGCAATAATTATTGTTATTGTTTTATTGTCCAGCCCTACGTTGGTATTAAATGTACCTCAAAAATAGCTGCCAGTGTGCAGCGGTGTGTTTACAGCGAAGTTTTCATCAGTCACGAAGTTTTCACATAAAGCCGAAGTCGGTCTCCTCCTCCCCAAAACAAGCGAAAAAGCTGATTACAGAAGGTAATAAAGCTTCTTAAAAAATCATGTTCCTCCGACGCTCAGGCGGACATAGACGTGAGTTTGGCCAGCTGATCTGCAGCTGTTGTCGGCTGGAAATGTTTTAATAACCTTCCAAGCTGTCACGATTTTATTTTTGTGTTGCTCTGTCTGTATTGGAGTTATTTTCAGCAGAAGACGAACATATACTTTATTAATCCCACAAGTTTTAATAAAGGATCCCACTGTTGTTAATTTTAGTATTTTACACAGGTCTGAAATACACACATGCACAAACAGGACCTATATCAACAACACATGGAGAGTTGTGAGAGCGAGGGGGCTGCGACTTGGTACAATATAAGGTTGTAAGGTAAGGTTGAAATGACATTGTAGACTTCCTAGCAATTTTGCTGTGTTTTATTGTCATCCAAACCAACAGAAACGATGGGCAACGTTATGAAAATACGACCCAAGTTACAGCCATGCTAGCAGTTCTGTGAGGCCGGACTTAAGCACAGCAGTGCTTTAAGCTAAATGCTAACACTAGCATGTTAACATGCTCACAGTAACAATGCTAAGATGATGATCCATGCAGGTATAATGTTAAACGTAAATCCCTGATAGTTTAGCACATCAGCATGCTGACATTTGATAATTAGCAAAAAAAAAAAAAAGAACAGCTATTGTTTTGCAGGTATTTGGTCAAAAACCATCATAAAGTATTGGAGAAATTAAAATGTTGACCTTATGATTGTGAACAGTACACACAAACATAAATATAGAAATCACCTAAGACAGACATGACACACACGTATACAGAAACACTCTCATCCCTTCAGTCCTTGTCAGACCTGGCGTCTGGCCCCAGCAGACAGAAGGTTGGATGTGGGCAGCTCTTTATCTCTCCTCCACATTAGAGTGACACATGGAAACAAGGCTCCCTGGGTGTTTGTTGTGGCAGTAGGCCGGTGAACTCTGGCTGAACCTCAGCCTCTGATGGCCTCCAACGGGTCAGGCCTGAGCTGAGCATAGGGACTCAAGAACACACGCTGTCCATCTATATGATTATTTTCTGTTACAGAAGACAATGGAATTTAATTAATTTTCAAATGAAATATTCAGCAAATAGCTTCCATTTTAAAACACCACCTCACATGAAAGCTAATAACTTATGACTTGCAAACATGAAATAACTCACTTTGTAGGAACTTTTTAGTGGTGGTGGTGATGAGATCACGTGTACTTGAAGTTGTTAGTGAACATTAAAAACAATGTTTTGTCCAAATGATTACTTGGCATTTTGAAATAGAAATCTTAATATGCTAATTCAAGCTACATATTATGCATACACACAGTAGTTTAGTCTGTATACTGTAGAATATTCAATATATGGATATACAGTATAGCCTACACATTTTCAAAGATAAAGGTTTTAACCTAAAACACGCTGAAGTGTTGATGTACAGTAAGTGCCAACATTGTATGTGCTTACGTGTTAGCATAAAATATCAGAGCCAAAGGCCATGGATACTCGCTACACATCTGATATAAAGAGAGATATGTTTTCAGATGTTATCTTTGCTAACTGTTCTTACTCATCTGTTACTGCCTGGATGTTGCCTCAAGCTCCACTCCCATGTGATCAATTATCAGACAGTGAGTTCTGTAATGCATTTCGACAGAGTGGCGGGATTTAGACATACAGGTAGTTGAGCTCCTGCCTCACTGTGACTGATGACATAGGAATGTTTAATCCCTTCAGGTGAAGTCATAGCTGAAACAGGGCAGGATCCTTGTTACCAGATGTAGATCAGTGGCTGCAGCACTGTTAGCTAGCATGTCGGTGCTTGTTGTGTGTGGATTTGTGTGGTTGAGTTGTTCAACACACAGCTTTTGTGCATTTTTGTGTGTATTGTTTGCATGTTGATGCATGTCATAAAAGTGTATGTGTTTATATATATATTGCATGAACATGTATATATGTGTGTATGATTTTGTTTTACATTTTGTGTGGGCCTGCAGGTTTTTGGCATAAAAGAACAAAAACAAAGACAAAAAGAAAAACAATAAATGATTAAACAATAGTCTTGAGCTTTAATGTTCATTATAAACCTTATGCCAGGAATCCACTGGCTATGGCTACGGCATGTTACGGCTGCGCCACAGTTTTGATGCATCTGTAGCCGGGCATCAAAGTCCATTGGAAGCTTCTCAGAAGTGTTTCAGCAGTGGAGCGTGTAACCTGACCCACATTATTGACTTGTTATTAATTTGTCCTTTTTGTGCTTCTTCTACCTTCTTCACAGCTGTCTGTGACCCCATTTTGTTCTGTCAACTTCAGGCTGCATTTCCCACAACGAGCTTTTCAGAATCAGAGCATTTTGCCTGCATTATTTTGCTGACGTTTAGATTTTGTTGATTTGGTAAACAGTGTTTGCATTTTGTGCTTCTACTATGATTAAGTAGGTTATGTACATAAATGTTTTATTTTGTGTCTGTTTTAACCATGTTTATTGTTGTTTTAAAATCAGTAGTCTCCACAGGGTGTTTTATTTTGAAAAGTGACTGGATTCTCCATGCTGTCCTGTGTCTGATTTCCTGCCTGTTTCATTGTGCACTGTGCTGCTTGACACAGCTAGCGGGGAAAATAGACCTTCTACCTCTTCTCTGTGGAGCGGAGCAGAGAGACGCTTCTGGCACACGCTGTGCCCGCGTCTGGTGGACTCACAAACATTGACTATAATTGTTGCGATTAGCTCTGGCAACTGTGGCACAGCTGTAACGCGCCAAAGTGGAGTCAGTGGATTTTAGGGGTTAAAAATAGTAGTTGGAATTTTCTGGAGCTTTCAGCTGCCTTCAGCATATGGAGTTTGTTTAGTTGGAGATGCTTTAGATCAGATCTATGTAAGGGAATCCATTTGTTGATGATGTCATTATCAGCTGAAGTGTAGACACCGAAAACAGGGGTGAACAAATGCAGAACATCAGGTAGTGCAGATTCAGTAGAGGCAGGACTGAAGCGGAGCTGGATACCTTAGGCGGGCGCCATTGTGGCAGTACTTAAGGAGGTGGTAATATGCTCATTTTCAAGTTAAAAATCCTATTTAGGGGTTGAACCAGAACAGGTTCACATGGTTTAATTTTCAAAAAACACCATTTTTTTCATACTGCACATTGCTGCAGCTCCTCTTTTCACACTGAGTGTGAAGGCTTCATTTTAGCTATGGAGTGATACATCTTGTCTCTTAATGATCTTTGTTGGGAGTTGCACATGCGCAGTTCCTAGGACTACTAGCCAATCAGAAGCAGACAAGAGCGGGCCAATGAGAAGCTGGTTAACAACTTCCTTTCACTGTACAGTGAAAGGAAGTTTACATATGCTGGAGCAAGACTTTCAGAGTTGTGAGTTACTAATCTGGAACAAAAGTATCTTTCATCCATACAGTTATAACTGAGCTCTGTCTCTAGATCACCGTAACAACTTTATGTCCACTGACTGTAGCTAGTGTTTGGAAGGGAGAGGAGAGGTGTGTGCTGCAGCTCAGTGTTTTTCCACTGATGTTTTTGAGGGTGTGTTGGACTAACTGCTTGGCGAGCCTTACATGAGGCGCATTTAGCTTTTAGCCCTGTGATGTCACAGGGATGAAAGGGAAAAGGCTGGACTACAAACAATCTGTTTTCAAGCAGTTCAAAGTTTTCTGGGAATGGGAACTCCCTTTGGCCTTTTTCACTTTGCAAACCTATTACATGCACAAAAAGGTATATATGGAGGTCAGGCAGGAGGCCGGAGTCTGATGGCTGGAGTGCAAGACCAGAGGCCGGCAATAGGACAGCTGGAGAAAAAATGCTCTTTTTCTGTGGTGCATTTTTTTACACACAGCTGTCTCTTGATTTAAGTTGAAAAGTTTCACCATTACTGAGAATGTAAAGACAGATAAGTGGTATGAAAACTTTACAGCTGTGTTTTCCTCTGCCGTTATTGATGCAGCGGTCTGTGTGCGGCTGGCCAGCCTTGTCATCTCATCCAGCGGGTTGGTACAGGCTTCACCCTCCGCCATTTGTGGAGCTCCACAACTCGAAAACTTTCAAGCACATATTTGTTCTGCCATCACTTTTTGTGAAACTGTCAGTATTCAAAAACTACACAGTTGATTTCTCACCTTAAAACTTCTCAGAAATGGATTTAGTGATGAAATAACTTATGGAAATAGTAAAATATAAAAAAGGGCGAGGCGAGTCGATCAGGTACTGTGCAGTGGAAAAGGGTCTTCAGCTATCGGTGCCTCGAGTTTACAGCTAATTAGCCAAAAGACAAAGACAGTTAACTTGTGTCTCAATTCACAAAATAGACACCAACATTATACCTCCGCAAAACTGCAAATAAACAAGACCACTCCAATTGATCAAAGGCTTTTTTCCGCATCCAAGGAAAGGACAGCCAGATTGTCTGTCCTCTTATTCTGTGAGTAGATTATGTTGAAAAGACGTCTAAGATTAAAATAGGAGTGCCTGTTTGGTAAAACCTGTCTGATCAGGATGAATCACTTAACCAATCAAAGAGTTAAGTCTGGACAGGGTTTTAGCTAATATTTTTTTATCCGATGTCAACAGTAAAATTGGTCTACTAACTTCTTCTGGGTCTTTCCCTGTTTTAGGCAATACTGTAATGATGGCCTCATTCAAGGAGGGATGTAAAGTGCCGTCTTCCCTTGCTTGCGTGTACATTTGCAACAGGTAAGGTGTAGGGCTGAACGATTAATTGCATTTGCGATATTATCGCGATGTCATAAAACAAGATTTTCTAATTGCAAAGGCTGCGATTACACTCTGGTCACATGACACCCAAGCAACAATCTGCAGACGAAGTTGATGCTTCGTTATGTTACGCTGTACCTTGCCCTCTTGTTGTACAATGGCCTTAAGCTTGACAGAAGCTCACACTACATAAACTTTAGTGTCACACAGGGAATGAAAGTAGCACCCGCCCCTGCGGGTAACTTGGTGGTGGGTGAAATCGTCGGGCCATCCGCGGCTTTGACGGACAGGAAAAATGCACAACAGAAAGACATGTAGTAAGGTAAGCTTATTGCGCCTGCGTCACACACACGGCCACCAGTCAGCTCAGAAAATATCTGTGAAACGTCGTTTCAAACCAAACTCACATGTTCGAAAGAGGCCCAGTCTGTCCTGAGTTACAACCTCGTTACAGCCAGTGTGCCGCTCACCAGCATCGCAGGCTGTGGGGGAGGAGGGGGACTCTGGTGTTGTTGGAGGATTACTAAGCTTGTCTATTAAACACGAGAGGCATCACTTGGGTTTATTTTTGTTGGCCAACTTTTGATTTGAACCTCAAACTATTATTTTATTATACTATTACTAGTATTTTTTGTTTTGCTTACTGGGATACAGAAAGATGGACTAGGAGATTAGAAATGGTTGGACTGTGGGTTTTGTATTGACAGCTTACTGTCTAACACACTGTGGTGAGTTAGTTTTTCTTGTGGTCTGTAGGTAGACCGACCTGATGATATCATATCATATTATTTAATACCATGACTTGTCTCAAATTATCTTTCTCATAGTTTTATAATTAAGCAATGGCTCATGACAGGCCGTGGTATCCGCTTATTTAAGGGGTGTTGTTCGGCCTGACGCAAATTAACTTGATCTATCTTCTCCACTATTGCTCATAATAATAATTACCTAATTCATCATAACACAAAAAAGTAGTTCTATCTGTCCAATATTGTGTTGGTCATAGTATACACCAATTTACTGCTTGTCCATTTTGAATAATACAGAAGGTAAAGAGCTTAAAAATGAATCTCATATTAAATCGCAATCGCAATATTAGTAAAACAAAATTCCAATCAGATTATTTTCCAAAATCTTTCAGCCGTAGTAAGGTGAGAGAAGTTCACTGAATTATTTCTAAAACTCGCAGGGAAAGCCTGGACCAGGCGTCTTTCCATTTTTTATTACTTTGATTGTCTATTGTATTTCTGAAATAGAAAGGTCGACGTTAAGGAAGTCATGGTCCAGGGCAGGAAGATTGCAACTGTCTAAAAAGTTATTCAAATCCAAGTCATCCCCTGAGGAACAGGAAGCATATAATGCTTCGTAAAACTGATGGAATCTATGATTGATTTCTTTGTAAGATGTTAGTAAATGTCCAGGCTCTGATTTCACTTTATTAATTGTGCGATCACTTTCCATTTTCCTTAGTTGTGTAGCTAATAATTTGTGAGGTTTCTCCCCAAGTTCAAAATATCTTTGTTGCATAAACATGAATGCCCTGGTTGTGTGCTCCGTAACTATCTGATTATATTTAAACCGCAGGGATAGTATTTTCTTTTATGTCTCTGTGGTAGGACATGCAGCATTTTGTTTGTTGAGAAGGTGAATTTGTTGCTCAAGTTGTGCAAGTTCAGCCCGTTTCCTCCTCTTTCTCCCAGCCTGAAGCGATATTATGACTCCCTTAATAAAAGCCTTCAACGTTTCCCAGAATATAGACCACTGTCAATCTCGTAGGTCATTGGTTTAGAAAAAAACACTGTTCCCCAGTAAAATTCTGTCTCTTTCAGAATTTGCGGGTCAAGTCCCCATAATCCATCGCACTGAGGTACATCATCAAGTGAAATTATTATATCATGATACTCAACCTTATTTGTAAGTGTCAATTTAGAGTCTGCCAAAACGTAGGCCATGCGGGTATCAGCATTGTGAACATTAGAGTGAAAAGAATAGGCCCTTTCCTGCAGATGAAAAATCCTCCATCGAAAAGATTGGAATTCGTTAGAAATTCTCTCAGAAAGATGCTAGATTTTGAGGGTGGCACTCTTCGAGGAGATGACCGAAATTCAGGTCACCTGCAACAAGCAAGTTGGTTTGAGAAAAGTCAGGGATCTGAGAGAGGACATGCTTGTAAAATGATAATGAGTCTGACCATAGATATTAACCAGAGTAATGGGCAGTGAGTACAACACACCTGCCACTATAATGGTGCTTTCAGACCAAAAGCGAAGCGAGCATTCAGGGCGGTGAGTTTACATACAGTCAATGCAAAGATGCGTAGAGCCGCGATTTCCTGTCTGGCGGCACGAAGAGATGCAAAGGGCGGTGCCGTGAATCGAAGGCAACGCAAAGGAATTCGCGTGATTTGAATATTTTCAACTCAAGCGAGAAATTTGCATGACACCGAGTCGCGATAGCCTATCAACGTTGAGATTGTCCATACGTCACTGACAGCTTTAGAGCGTTGTGTGGAGAGGGCCAGGCAGAGCAGGCGATTGAAAATCTGCAGGCCACCTGAGAGCTGCTAAACTTGGGCTAGAGGAGCAGGGAGCAGCACTTCAGCTTTCGGACAAATAAACACTAGTGGTCGGACTGGATTTTGCTCTGACAAGCCGTTTGCTCGAGGGAGGAGGGAGGAGTAAACTGCTTTTATTAAATTAGCGTTTTACTTTAGTTTTTGGGATTACAATGTTGATTTATCTTCACTCGAGCTTCTCAGCAGCTAGATTCCGTGCACATCCGGTTCCAGTGTTGTTAGCATTGTTTGGCACTGCTTCATATTAATATAAAAACCGGACAAAACTGGACATTGCTGGGAGAAAAGAAAGCGAGGAGGTTGAACTACCTTGTGAGTTCAGAAAACATGTGTCTGTAACTTTATTAAAGCTGTCATTGCACTTTACTGTGACCAAGTTAGCATAGTACAGCCCTGATCGATCCGAACTCCATTCAGAAAACAAACATTTTATAAGTTGTTGTCCTGCTGTCTTGCTGACAGACCTGACAAAGCATGAATACATAGGTTTAACAAAACCGCATTGTATTGTAGTTATTTCGGCATCAGTTTGATCCATTTATTGCTATTTAATCACGTTAAAATCGCCTTCTCGCGTTGTGTGTGAACACTTGCAGCAAATGTACTCATGCAACGAAAGCGTTGCGAGGAGAACATTCGCATTTGGTCTGAATGTGGCATAAGAAACCTGCCTTCTTTGTCAGCAATAGTTGCTTTGTGAGCATGTTTTGTTGCATTTTTGTTCAGATGGGTTTCTTGGAGAAAAATTCTGTCACTGGACAGTGTCTTTACATGTGCTAATACCTTGCCCCTTTAAACTGGCTGATTCAGAAGTTTAACATTCCATGTAACCTCTGTGATGAGTCTCTCCCTCTCCAAATGTCCTATATTTTCCTTCACAATTCAGGCTTAGGCTGGATCAATTTACGCTACACCAACTCTGTAAGTAATCCTGAACAGTGCATAAAGAAGCCCCAGACCCTCCCTTCCCCTGAACTCAGCATCTTGCCTGTACTAAAAGAGACCTTCACAGTAAGGTGTGACCCCACTAAGGAAGTTACAAACATTAAAAGAAAACAAAAGGTGAAATAGCAAACACTAACCTAATATGAACACTTTAACTATCCTAACACTTCTGACAAGACGTTTCACTTAAGATAGCCCCACAATAATATCAATTATTCTGATCACTCAACTTCAAAGAACACAAGTAATCTAGTCAAAATGCACAAACCTCAACCCCACCATTATTAAATCTGAACATATTCACCCACATGGTATGTTGTCAAGAACGACTGCAAAGAATTTTTCCATGGGAAGCGACGTCGACAAGACGAGCCTGATTTTAACCTTCAACGAAACGTCAGTATTGTCACTCCGCAGAGTTGAACTCTCGCTGCCGGCTGTCTGCCGCCTCCCCCGTGGTCTTGCTGTTAAAGTGATGCTCAGCAAACTCTTGTGCTCTACTCGCATCCGTAAACACAGTCAATACCACTAAATGTCACCCTCAGCTTTGCTGGGTAAAGCATTCCGTACCAAACACCTGGCTGATTTCGAAGTATTTCCCTGGTCCTGTTAAATGCCGCTCTGCGTTTCGCCACTTCAGAAGTGACGTCCGGGAAAATACAAACCCTCTGCCCGCTGTAGTACAGATCTTTCAATTCGGCAGCTTGTTTAAGGCCTGTTAAAATTTCTGAAACAAAACCTCCAGTCTCCACACCTTTTTCCGAACCTTCCTCCAGCCCAGCAACCCTTAAATTCTGCCTTCTGGAGTGCCCTTCCTGGTCTGTACATTTATCCATAAGATGAATAACTTCTGTACACAGACGTTCACCTCTGACTGGAGTTTGGTTATTGCGTCCAAAGATTGCGAGGCAGAGCGTTCCAGATTTTCAGTAGTTGAGCTATGTTGGGCACTTGTGGATTGCAGGGCTAAGATAGCAGCCTGAGTCTCCGTTTTAAGCGCAGAGATTTCACCCCTGACGGTGGAAGCCACCTCCGAGATCCGGGATTTTATAGTCTGGCATATCTCAGTCTTAGTGGCTTGAAGGTCAGAGCGTAGTAAGTTAATGGCATCCAGGAGCAAAGCATCCGCTGCCTGCTGTAAAGAGTCGACTGGTGCATTAGCATTAGCATTGTCCAGAGGGCATGTGGCTGCAGCAGCTGCCTCGTTGTGTTTCTTACTCTTGGTGTTTTCTGTCATCAAGGTCGCTTTCATCTTGGTTCCAGTGGACAAAACCAAGTCCAGGGTGTTCCTAGCCGTGTATGAATGTAACTTGTGTGGAATATTCAGTTATTAGATTTAGCTTACATATATCCAACATTGCGGGAGCTCATCATGGCTGATAAGCGCCCCCATGATAGTATACTGTTGAAGAAAACACAGAAGTCTATTTACACATGATCCATCAGGGGAGCTACCATCTTGTTAAGGGGCCGAGCTTCCCCGTAGTTTGCTTCCCCTGCCAACAATCTCGGATCTATCGGGCTTCGGTAACAGAAAATAATGTTACTCATGAATTTTTTGGTGCTGAAATGTTTCGCCGTGTTGGTGAATTTGTTTAAAAAAACAAAACACCACTTAATTTAAGGTTAAAGCACGTTACTGAGATTGAACAGGTATAATATTAACATTTTTTTAATAATGCATTATGTTACTGTTATTGAGTTACTTTTGTAATACGTTACTCCCACCACTGGTAGCCGTAAAGGCTAATGTAGGCCTACTGTACTTAATGGAGACACTACAGGTGAACACGATAAAAGAGGTGAATAGGATAAACGTTTTAGTTATTTAACTAAAGCATTTCACCACAGAAATTCCCCATTTAGTGACTTACATAAAGAGGCTTTCCCCTGAAATGTTATATTTAAATATTCAGATTAGCTTGTTTTGGTTGATTTTGAAGAAATCTACAGATGAAAATTGACGAAGGGTAGAAGGCTTAAAACAAACTCCATCTGAATGTGTAGTTTGGAAGTTTTCTTTCCATTTGAATAAAAGAAGACTTTGAAGCCAAATAGACCCAAAATCTCAAAATTGACTACTACATAAAAAGTGTCCTGCTTTCAGTAATAAATTTGATCGTAGCTCCTCATCTAAAACTATCCATTCTATTAGTTTTTTGTATGCTGATAGATCTTTACATGATACACAGCACTTTCACAAGGGTGTGTGTGTGTGTGTGTGTGTGTACGCGCGTGCACTGTAAGTAAAAAATAGCAATAATAATAGTATATTTGATCTATACATTATTGTATTCAGACAATTCAGCATAATATTGCTTGGCTGTGTAAAGCTGAAGGTTATCTTGCTTGTGAAACAAAGTATTTAAATAATTAATTTTGATATCCCTCTCCTTGGTGCAGTCATTTATTCTAAATATATACTTGAAACTAGTAGTGTTGAAAGCATGCAAAATGTGGCATAGTTGCCTTTGCTGTTGCTTGTCATAAACCTAGTGAAAACTAAATGCGGCAGTATAGTGCCATATGATTGTGGTGGTTATTAGTTATGGTGGTACGATAAATGGAAGATGGTGAGCATTGGCCAATGAGGGAGTAGAGGATTCTATAAAGGCTGAGTTCCTCCTTCTTCCTCTCTCTATGAAGTCAATGCCCACCTCACTGCCACGACGCCGACTCCTACAGTAGCAAAGATAAGGGCTGTGTCTTGTCGTGATGCTTGGAAGTTTGGTGGTGTTTATGCTGCTTTACACGGGTCATATGTGATGTTGCAGGTTTTCCCGTGTATACTTGTGCCTCTCACCCCTCGCGGATGTCTCCAGTTACCGATCACCGTGGGTAGGTGTCTTCGTTATGCTGGCGCAGTGACCAGTGTGTCAGATGGTAGTGTAACAGGTGTTTGCAATTACAGGTAATCCCCTCTCGCAGCGGAGTAGTGGCCCGAGACACACAGGTCCTTGATCTACTCTTCGGTGCAGTATGTAGCCTGTTATGATGCTAGGTAACATGTTTTTTTCTCTTTCTCCTCCCCAAGCCCCCCTCCCCGTTCTATTGCAGGTTTCGTTGCTTTCTGCAATTAGTGTTTCCCTCTGCTGTCCCCTGTCGTTCCCTCCTTCCATACCCCTTCTCTTGCAGGTGTTGTCCTTCCTCTGTGCTGTCTGTGCCCTCATCCCCATGTCTGCCCCCCTGTCCGGCCCGGTGACAAATCAATACATAATTAAATAAATAATAAAATAGACAAAGGAGTATATTAATACTCCCTTGCTAAAGTAAAATCTGTCTGGCACAATATGGTATCCAGCTCACCATACTCTATACCAGGCTGCTGTGCAGGACAGGTTAAAAAAAAAAAAAAGCACATTCAAAGTTATTAATCATTTCATTAATAATTTAAATGTTTAATGTTAAATAGTTTATTTCTTCTTTAGGCCAGTGACTGTATTTTCCTAAATGCTGGTGTCGTATCAATGCTCCACTGAGCTCAACTGACATTGTGCTCATTCCACTTTGTCTCCATGTTTTGTGTTTGTTCCATTCAAAATAATCAAATTTCAGTGTCTTAGAAAGCATGATACTGGCAGTTAAACACACATTATATTTTTTAAACGGGGGAAAAAAAAAATAAAAAACTGAGATTTTTGTGTCACAGGAATGGGTGGATTGTTGTTGGCGTGACAACCTGTAGCGGAGCAGTAACAGCTACCCCGTCCTCATATCGCCTCTTTTTGAACAGTGCTGTTCTGCTTTGCCAATATTCTTTCTTTGATTGAATTCTTCTTAAGTGCCCTGGATCACCTTTAGGGGGATGTATTGTACAGCTTAAAGTAATTCCATCAGAACGATTGGGTGTGAGATTTAAGTATACTTTTTTTTTTTTTGGTTTCTCTTAGTGGTATCTTTTATTGGGTTATTTGTTGAATGTTTTGTTTTGATTGAAACTGAATATGATTTGGGTTCATTTATATTTGTTTATTGAAGTTCTGGCTTTGTTATATATTATGATTGTTTAGTTTAATTTTATTTTTTGGATCATTCTGATAGTTTTATACCGGTGGGTGTATCCCCTCATATTTGCCGTGTGTGTATTTGCGTTGTATTCCCTGAGTTGCACGTGTGTGGGGTGACCTGAGCAGTTTCTTCTTTTTTTGGGATCCCCGCTCGGCAGCCCCCTCACCTCTGCTGGTAAACCCCAGCCCTGTATTAATATTTATGCCCCTCTTAAAACTGTGCTTTTAAAGATTGTTGTTAATAAACATTGTAAGTTGAATGTGAAACACGTCTCGGTCTCCTCCTATTTCTCCATAGTAAAATAAACCTGTGTGCTTTCATCATTAATAGTTAGGGTTTAGTGTATAGTTCTCTCGGTGCGAGCTCAGGGTGGCATAGTTGGCTGTAGCACACCATTCTGCCACATAAAGAAGACCATGATGTGAACTGATTATTTTGCAGAAATCTGATGAGTCTGTCTATGAATCTGACAATTGTGAGTGCAAGGGAATTCAAATAAATTGGTTAGGAAGATAGAGTTGTGTTAATATTTATTTATATATTTTTGAAATAATTGTGAGAAGTTCCCTTTTTTCACTTGAGCATCTGCCCCCGAAAATATCTGTGCATGTCCCTGCACAAGACCACATGTCTGCTGCCACTCAGCAGGATCAGAGAGGGCTGTAGTAGTTCAGGAGCAATGGGAGGTTGCTGTAGCTCCAAAACTGAGGACAGCTGTGATTCTGACACAGAGGATTGCTGCACAGGAGTCAAAGTCATTTGCAGGTTCAAAAAACTTTAAACTGGAATGAAGGCAGGTTGCTAGCAGGCTAGGATGAAGACTAGTGGCTTGTAGGACGGGATGAAGACGAGTTGCAAGCCTGCTGGAAGCTTGTAGACTGGGAAACTAGCTGAAGAATACACTATGGGCATGCTAAGCTCAGCCTGGGAAGGTGGAAAAGAGTGGTTCTTATGGTCAATATTGAATAATAGTTCAAACACACATGGAGCTTCCAAAACCCAGGGCCTGGTGTATTTCTCTGTTCAAATGTAGATGTAGCCTAAACGGAATGGAACACCAGAAACTTTATCTGAGGCGAGCCGCATCACCTCAGAATCCTCTAATGAAAATTGAATGTCTGCTTGGGTCCATAACGTGGTCAGATGTTTCTGTCAGACACAGGAAACGGGATTTAGATTCAAACACAGAACACCAGGCAGACCAATTCAATTCAATTCAATTTTATTTATATAGCGCCAAATCACAACAACAGTTATCTCACAGCGCTTTTCATAAAGAGCAGGTCTAGACCGTACTCTGAAGTTATTTACAGAAGCCCAACAATTCCCACCAAGAGCAAGCACTAGGCGACACAGGCAAGGAAAAACTTCCTTTTAAGAGGCAGAAACCTCGAGCAGAACCATGGCTCAGGGTGGGCGGCCATCTGCCTCGACCGGTTGGGGTGAGGGGGAGAGAGAGAGAGAGAGAGAGAGGGAAAGAGAGAGAGAGAGCAAGAGAGAGAGAGCAGAAGGAGGCAACCTACACAGTATACACATAGAGGTACAGACAGTAAAGGTAATGGTGCTATAGACCGAATGAAAAATGGTACAGATATTTATAGTAATGTTAATGATAATAATAATAACAGTAATAATAGCAATAGGACTAGTAACAGCAGTTGCAACTGTAGCAGAGGGCGTCGAGCAGGAACACGGGGGCAGCAGGAGACTCCCAACCACAGATCCAGACTCCACAGCTCCAAAGCCAGCAACACCTGCAGGAAGCGACAGGAGGAGGAAGCACACGACCACGGGAAAGGGAAGAAATCAAGGTAGTAACATGCATTAATGGGATGAGGTTGCACTCAGAGAGAAAGAGAGAAGAGGAGAGAGGAGCTCAGTGCATCATGGGAAATCCCCCGGCAGTCTAGCCTATAGCAGCATAATTAAGGGATGGTTCAGGACTCACCTGAGCCAGCCCTAATTATAAGCTTTATCAAAGAGGAAAGTCTTAAGCCCACTCTTAAATGTAGAGACGGTGTCTGCCTCCCGAACCCAAACTGGAACCTGGTTCCACAGGAGAGGAGCCTGATAGCTGAACGCTCTGGCTCCCATTCTACTTTTGGAGACTCTAGGAACCACAAGTAACCCTGCATTCTGGGAGCGCAGTGCTCTGGTGGGGTAGTAAGGTACTATGAGCTCTTTAAGATAAGATGGTGCCTGACCATTAAGAGCTTTGTATGTGAGAAGAAGGATTTTAAAATCAATTCTGAATTTTACAGGAAGCCAGTGCAGAGAAGCTAAGACAGGAGAGATATGATCTCTTTTACTGGTTCCTGTCAGAACACGTGCTGCAGCATTCTGGATCAGCTGAAGAGTCTTAATGGATTTTTTCGAAGAGCCTGATAATAAGGAATTGCAGTAATCCAGTCTAGAAGTAACAAATGCATGGACTTTTCTGCATCATTTTTAGACAGGATGTTCTTGATTTTTGCAATATTACGTAGCTGAAAAAAGGCGGTCCTTGAAATTTGCTTAATGTGAGAGTTAAACGACATGTCCTAATCAAAGATAACTCCAAGATTTCTCACAGTGGTGCTGGAGGCCAGGGCGATGCCATCCAGGGAAACTATATCTTTAGATAATGCGTCACGGAGGTTCTTAGAGCCTAGAACAATAACCTCAGTTTTATCTGAGTTTAACATTAGAAAATTGCAGGTCATCCAGGTTTTAACATCCTGAAGACACATTTGAAGCTTAGCTAACTGATGAGTTTCATCTGGCTTGATCGATAGATATAACTGAGTATCATCTGCATAACAATGAAAGTTTATGGAGTGTTTCCTGATAATATTGCCTAAAGGAAGCATATATAAAGTGAAGAGGATTGGTCCGAGCACAGATCCTTGTGGAACATGACTAACTTTGGTATGCATGGAGGACTCATCTTTAACACGTACAAACTGAAATCGATCTGATAAATAGGACTTAAACCAGCCCAGAGCGGCTCCTTTAATGCCAATGAAATGTTCCAGTGTCTGTAATAGGATCTGATGGTCAATGGTATCAAATGCAGCACTAAGATCTAGTAAAACCAATACAGAGACAAGTCATTTGTCTGATGCAGTTAGGAGGTCATTAGTAATTTTCACCAGTGCTGTCTCTGTGCTATGATGAGCTCGAAATCCTGACTGAAAATCCTCAAATAAACTATTGCTATGTAGAAAGTCACACAGCTGTTTGGCGACTACTTTCTCCAGGACCTTAGAGAGAAATGGAAGGTTAGATATAGGTCTATAGTTGGCTAAAACGTCTGGATCCAGGTTGGGCTTTTTCAGAAGAGGTTTAATTACAGCTACGTACTGTGGCACGTAGCCTGTTGATAAAGACAAAATAATCACATCCAGCAGAGAAGTGCCAACCAAGGGCAAAACTTTTTTAAGCAGCCTAGTCGGGATGGGGTCTAAGAGGCAGGTAGATGGTTTAGATGAAGAAATTATTGAAGTTAGTTGATAAAGATTGAGGGAAGCAAAGCAGTCTAAACATATAATTGGTTTTACAGCGGTTTCTAAAGTTCCTGAGTATTGAGTTAAGTTGGTGCCAGTTGAGGGCAGGTCTTGGTGGATTTTGTTTCTAATAGCTAGAATTTTATCATTAAAGAAGCTCATGAAGTCGTAACTACTGAGAGCTATGGGAATAATTTGTTCAATAGAGCTGTGACTCTCTGTCAGCCTGGCTACAGTGCTGAAAAGAAACCCGGGGTTGTTCCTATTTTCCTCTATTAATGACGAGTAGTACGTTGCTTTGGCATTACGGAGGGCCTTCCTATAAGTTTTAAGACTATCTTGCCAAATTAAACGAGAATTTTCCAGTTTGGTGGAATGCCAATTCCTCTCGAGTTTCTGTGATATTTGCTTTAATTTGCAAGTTTCAGTATTATACCATGGAGCTAACCGTCTTTGTTTTAGTATTTTCTTTTGTAGAGGGGCTACAGAGTCGAGTGTTGTTCGCAGCGATCCTGCAGCACTATCAACAAGATGATCGACATGGGAGGGACTGAAATTCGCGTAAGAGTCCTCTGTTAATTTGATACCTGATAGTGAATTTAGAGCCGATGGGATCGCATCCTTAAATTTAGCTATAGCACTATCAGACAGACATCTTGTATAGAAATTTTTGCCCAATGGAGGATAGTTCAGCAATACAAGCTCAAAAGTTATCAAACAGTGGATAAAGAGGGATTCTGTGGGAACACTATTAAATGTTCAATACCATATACAAGAACAAGGTTGAGGGTGTGATTAAAACAGTGAGTCGGTTCATGAACACTCTGAGAGAAGCCAATTGAATCTAATAGAGAGATAAACGCAGTACTAAAGCTGTCATTCTCAACATCCACATGAATATTAAAATCCCCTACAATAATAACTTTGTCCGTTTTAAGGACTAAAGTTGACAAAAACTCTACAAATTCAGATAAGAATTCAGAGTACGGACCAGGTGCTGGTCGCTGGTTTCGCTAACTTCACGTTTCGCAAAATGGAGCTGCCAAATATCAGAGTTGGTTTCTCAGCGGGTGTGTCGCTGAGTGGGGAAAATCTGTTAGAAACGGGAAGCGAATGGTGGTGTCCCGTGAGCTTTGAATGCTTACGACTATTCCTCCTTCGGACAGTCACCCAGCCACCCTTTCCTGGCTGCTCAGGAAATGCCGGGGAACGGCTACCAGAGGCTAACTCAGGCTGGTCCGCACCGACTACCGGGGACTAGCTAGCTACAGTAGGCTGATCTACCAAGGTGCGGAGCCGGACTTCTAACTCACTGAGCCTCGCCTCCATGTCTAAAAATAAACTACACTTGTTACACGTACCATTACCGCTAAAGGAGGCAGAGGAGTAACTGAACATCTGACACACCGAGCAGGAGAAAGCAGGAGAGAGAGAGGGAGAAGAAGCCATCGTTAGCTGCTAAGCTAAAGTCGCTAACGGCTAAGCTAAAGTACGTTAGCGTTGGCTACCAACTTTTGAAAACAACTATGAGATTGAACAGCAGACACTAAAGATGGAAAGAACTGTGAGTGCTTAGGCAAACTTAACGGAAATGAGTCAACACGCTTACCGCAGTACGTCAGCACGTCCTCCAGCTTCCATTTATAGTGTTTATTCACTAGCAAGGACCACACAATCAACAGGTATGATTAAATGATTTATTGATGATCAAAACAGATGATGTATGAGACTTGCGGTTGTCGATGAGATGTTCAAAGGGTTGTGGGGAAGCTACGATAGGGAAATCCGCCGTAGCACTCGGGCACGACGGACCCCCTCATAAACCTATGGAGAGGAAGAAGATTAGGAGGCAGGACAGAAAAAGGGGTGGTGGTGGGGGGATGCAGGATACGAGAGCGAAGGGGAGGAGTTACGACGTGTGGGTATTTATGGAAATGCAGGCGATGACGTGGTTGATGTGTGGTCCACTCCTGAAACTCTGCTAATTAGCGCCACTTAATAATAAAACAAAAAGGTGAGCAAGTTTATGGTGACAAGGGACAGGTGAAGGTCAAAAATAGGTGTGCAGCCCAACACAAGGCAAACAAATCCAAACAAAGAAGCAGAAAAAAATCAAGGACCAAATAATCCACTCGGACTCCAGAAACACTGGCAGAAAATCCAAAGTACACAGGGAAACTTAAACAACAGGGTGGAATGCTTAACATTCAGACAAAGACAGCTGACAACAGAAAATGGGGAGATACTCACTTAAATACACCAGAGGGGTAGATGGAGTGAAGTACACAAGGACACATGAGGAAGCTTTCAAATAGCACAGGAAATCACAAGAAACCCCAAACCCTAACAGGGCCACAAGGGCTTTGGAAAATTTCCAATAAATGGGATGTGATTTCAAATACTGTGTGCTTGCGTTGCTAAGAGTATTTTAAATATCTCGTCTGACCCAAACTTATCTTATCAATTTTCAAGCAACATAAATGGATAAATTTCAATTTTTTTGAATGAAATGAAAAAAAAATAAAAAATAAAAAAATAAAAAAAAATAAAAGTAAGTTTAAAGTTCCACTAAGAAATATATAACCACTAGGGACCGGAAGACTCCAACAATGAACTTACATAGATAGCACACACAGTACTATCGGTACAACATGCGCATAAATTACGTTAATGTTTCTGTCATGATATATATGCGTTTATTATGTTCACAGACTCCTTAGAAAAAAAAATCATGGTCATTTTAGCTAAGGATTTTTCTTTATTCTTCCACCACTGACACATCTTGTTTATTCACCATTACTGGGCTGATTCAGGTACAATTAACATGTGGGAACTTGTGTTCAGCTTGTATGAGCTGGTTTTATTGGGTTGCCACCTCTCAGTGTGCATTTGTATGTGTGTATGCTAGTGAGTTTGTTGACATGTCTGTATATTTTCTGTGATTGTATGTCTGTTTATATTTGTGTTTGTACATTTAAGTATATATAATTTATTATATCATTGGTAATAACTAACTCATGTTAATTACAAGCACATGTGTTTGTAAGATGTAGTATTTGTATGTGGTTGTATGTGCATTGAATACTTAAACATTATTATTATAATGTTACTATAAACATTTTTCATGAATGTGTACATGCATATCTGTGTATATGTACTATGTGTTTGTTAAGTGCATGTATGTGAATAAATAGAGAGAGTGTTTACTTTTGTGCATACATATGTATGTAAGAGTCGGTGTGTGTGTGTTCATATAGTACATAGGTGAGAGGCTATAAGAACACTGTAGAGTGTATGTGTTTTGCATGTGTGTGTTTGTGTGTATGGTGTTTGCTTGTGTTCAAGGTGAGGAAGAGGAGAGCTGCTTCTAATCTTCTGTCTGTGTGCTGCAGCGCTGGCCAGGCAGAGAGGTAAAGGCCATTACCCCTGACTTGAACACTATTAGACACAGTCAGACGTGCCCTGGTTCTAAACCCTAAAACTCATTCCATCTCTGCATGACCTTTGCCACTACCACAACGCATCAGAATGTTAAGGTCAACTGTTAAGGTTGAGGTGCAAAGCACTGTGAAGCCTTGCTTTCTTTCTTTCTGCAGCTGTATATTCAATCCAGTACTATTAGCATAAGGTAGGATGACATCATCACTTTCATTTGTTTGAAAAAGCACAGTTATGATCACAAGAGTCCTAGACAAAGTGTCAGATTGCGAACATAATTGCAGCACATACCTGTTTTTGGCAAATGCCATACGGCAAATATATCTTACAGCAAGTGGAAGAGGCAGAGTGATAAACATTTGTCTGGAGAGAATAAAAAAGAACATCACTATTTTTTTAGAAATTCTAAAAATGTTACCCAAAAACATCAGACAAAAGATAAGCAGTCAGTTTTTTTTCATGTAGTCTGTACAAGATGCTCAAAAATGAATGCACATTTCTAAGACAGGCATTCTTCCCAGGTTTAATGCTGTTTTGGGCACAGTTTGATTCTTTGATTTGACTTTTCTATGGAAAGTAGCTAAAACCTGGTGAAAGAGTCACTAGATCCCATCACATGCTAATTTGTTTTTTATGTACAAAAATGTAACATTTTGAATATCTCTGAATTGAACAATACCAATCTATTTTTAGTATTACTAAAAACTATTAACTATTTTTATACATTAGGTCCACCTGCCCAGAGGTGTGTATACGCAGGTATGCTGCTGTACATGAAACAGTTACCTCAAACAGCTATAGATACAAGTTACTTTAGTGTGCTACAAAGTAACGTAATACGACCAAAGATGGCAGAAGTTACATCCCTATGTGATATAAAACAGCACTTATTTAAATATGTCAAATCTGCTGGTCTGTACCTTTAATATTATGTAAAGTCAGATCTTCTCTGTAAGATGCACCAAGTGTATGTTTAAAAAGAGCATGTGTGGTATAGAGTTTGTAGTTGTGTGTTTGAAGTGTCTCATACGATCCAGATGTGTGTGTTAGAGAAAGACCACACAGAAGCTCACCTTGACCTCTGCAAGGTCAGTGCTTCCATTTACTAACGCTACACACCTTCTTATCTGCAGACACCGTCATGAAGCCTCCAGGAATAGGTGCACTCCACACACCCCTCAATGCCCTAATTTGCCATGGGATTTTTCTCTGTTTACACGAAAACACGTGTATGACCTCTCCCTCCATTCTTTCTGGCCTCCACACCAAGAGGGGAGCTGAAAGCAAATCTGTTTCTTGCAACTGTGTAATGGTTTCCATATGGGAGTTCTTAGCTCCAAGTCTACCACTAAGAGAGTCTATAAACCGTTGAATTGCACATGCAGTGTGGTTTCTTTAATTCAGCTATGGAACAAGGGGGGTTGTGGGACAAGCTTATATGGGCTGTTTCACCGTCAAATATGAACTTGAACAAAGCACACACCAATAGATTGCACACAAATTTACTCACACAGAAAAAGACGCACATAGTATCAAAGACATAATATCATCATTATAATCAATCATTATACAACTCTGCACCAAACCGCTTTGAAATTCCAGTATTATTATATTATTATATAATTATTATTATATGATTTAAGAGTATTCCAGTAAGTATTAAAATCCATGTCTATTACAGATGATGTTCTCCTACATGTTTAACATAAACCTAGTGGTTAACACTTTTAAGAGGCTCCCAGATATGCTGCTGATGTCAGCCTAGGCTAGCTCATGCTGGCAAATGCACCTGCAGTAAGTTAATCAGTCAGTGTCTCGGGTAGACCAGCTGTGCAGTTCTGTGCTTTGGAGGGTCCTCTGAAAAAGCAACACATTTCCTCTCATGCTGGAATCGGACAAATGATAAATTGGGATCCAACAGGGTTGGATCCAACAGCGGCCATTCAGCCTCACTAAAAAGATATTAACAGTTGCTTGTGGATGAGCAAGAATTATTTCCTACAATTTTATGTATTCCCCACTCTCCACCTACAGCCGAATTGCCCACATCAATAGCAGATGTGCTGCTGCTCAGCTTAAAATGAACCTGACCTGAATACAAGCTCTCCTGAAACACGATTTTGTAGCATCTTCTCTAATAAATATGGTGTTTTATCAGATTGCAACTCACACATCAATGTTGTTCCATCCAATTCATCTCATTAACTGTAGGATGTCTGGTTGCTAATTTTTGCCTCTGTGACATGTAGCAGTGGCAGCCAAAGGTAATTAATTTGCTGTTTTTATTTCTCCAAACCCCCTTCAGCTTGTTTCACACACTGCCCAGCTAATTAAGCCAGCACTGCTTCATTTATAACACAACAAGTAATAATCTACCTTCTCTTAAAGGCCACTACCTGTGTTTTTTTTAACATACAGGGTATGTGAAGAGTTTAGCCATATCAAGAGCTGTCTCACAAAAGTTAAAAGAAGTGTCTCTTGTCCTTTACATCGATACTCCACCAATTTTACTAATTTTGTTCAGTTTATCACAGATGCAAAGTAGCCTATACTACTCAGTTGTCTTATCTTTGGACTAGGGGATGCAGCGAAATGAAAATTCTTAGCTGAAGCTGAAACCCTGTTATAATGAAAAAAAATGCAGAACACCAAACAATTACATTCACATATTTGACTTTTTTTTACCGTTGCATAAATTAAATAGTCAAAATGTGCTTTTTAGTCATTTGGAGAGACTATGGTGGGTGGGTCTGAAGCCCGAGTGCGTCGGGTAAATAAAATGACATGTGTCCATTAAATTTTAATGTACAAATGTAATATGTTTTATACTTTGTGTGAATATAATCCAATTAATCTTATTTCCAAACTTTACGGACACCTCATTTTGAAAACCGGACGTTGTCACATGTGTATCCTTGCACAAAATCCATCAAGTCAGACCCAATTTGATAAATTATGTTGTATGTGCATATACATGACAAGACTTCATGGCCTCTCTTCAGGTAGGACTCTCATACTGCAACACTTGTCTTTGTAAAGACAGAAAATGACAGGATAAAGTCGCTAACCTGTCTGTCAGCTCACACTGGTCCATTTCAGTGGATTTACCATATAGGCTTGAATATTTGTGCACTCCAAATTTAGGGGCGGCTAGCTTAATAGCCTCCTCAGAAACGAGTGACAGAAACACTCGAAGTGGGTCAGTGTGTTTGTTGACTGTTCTAAGAAGTTAACCAGATGGTGTGGATGTGCTAGGAGACAATTCAGCTGAACTGTGTCTGCAAACAGTGATTTGTGTCTTTCTCAGACACTTTAAAACGCTTCCATGCTGCCGACATGTCAGCGTAATTGCTTGGTAAAATTTAATCTGTGTTTTAACTTACTGGGCCGAACACAAAAAGGACTATTTTTGGACCATTATTTTTGATGGCCGAACTTAGTATCCCTACTTTGGACCTCTGTCAAATCTGAAAAAATAACTCTAATGATGTCATAGTGATGTCATTTAGGTTTTGCAATCTAGTGCTTGGAGAATACAAATATATATATATACATATATATAATTCAATTCAATTCAATTCAATTTTATTTATATAGCGCCAAATCACAACAACAGTTATCTCACAGCGCTTTTCATAAAGAGCAGGTTGAGACCGTACTCAGCGGGATGATATATATAACAGAAACCTGGTTGTCCTAAGTTGTTTAACACATGCAGGAAATAAAAGCTGAAATTCTGAACTCTTGTCTCAGACTCATCTATTAACCTTAAACCCAAATGTCTTCAGTGAACAACAAAAACAAAGAACTTGCTTTACCGTTCCAGTACTTTTGGTGGGGACTGTGTCTCTTCCCAGAAGGCAGTAGGGTGAACAGGCTGTGGCTGGGTGGGTACTGTCCTTTAGTATCCTTTGGGCTCTGCAGGTTCCTCACCTCACCAATATCACTGATGCTCAGGAGATGGGTACTAATGATCTTCTGAGCAGTTTTAATCACCCGCTGCAGAGCCCTCTGGTCCTGGGCCATGCACATCCCATGTTGGTTAGTTTCCAGTCAGGATGCTTTCTGTTGCTCCTCTGTAAAAGCTGACAGTACTGAAAAGTTCTGAAAGCAAACTGGTGAGGGTCCAGGCTGGCTGGGATGTTTTTCTTTATGTGCTGAAGAACCAGTTTCTTAAAGCACTTCATCAGAATGGGGTGAGAGCCACAGGGCGGTGGTGGTTCAGACTAGACACTGCAGACTTTTTAGGTACAGGAACGATGGTGGCTGTCTTGAAGCACGTGGGAACCCTCTCTGAGACAGTGAGATGGTGAAAATGTCAGTAATAACCATCAACTAGCTGATTGGCTCAGGTTTTTAGTACACAGTCAGGAATATTATCAGGCTCAGCAGCTTTACTCATATTCACTGTCAGCAGGACTCTCCTCACATCTGCTGTGGATACTGACAGTGGCCCTCTGGAGGTGGAGTAGACTTTACAGCTGACTCTTTGGTGAGGAGATCAAAGCAGCATAAAAGGTGTGAAGTTCATCTGGTAATGTGGCCTCACACATGATGGGGGAGCCCCTGCTTTTGTAGCCTGTGATGTTTCTGATGGCCTGCCACATATCTTTGGTGTTGTTGGTGTTGAGGTCTCTATGGAGTCTCTGCTAATGTCTCCGCTTTGCCTCTAAGCTTCTTTATCACCCGACTGAAAAGCAGCTTTTTTGGCTCTGCATAGAGCCCTCACCTCCCCATTCATCCAGGCCTTCTCATTGGGGAATGATTTTATCGTCTTAGTGATCAGCACATCATCAACACATTTGCTGATGGATGATGTCACTGGTGATGTATATTCCTCAAGGTTCTTATATCTGTCTTCAAGGGCGGCGGCCTCTCTGAACATACTCCAATCTGTTCACCGAAAACAACATTCCTGTAGATTCATCTGTCCACACTTTCACTGTTTTAAATGTTGGCTTGACCCTTTTAATCTGCTGGGTGTAAGTGGGCTGAAGCAGCAGAGAAATATGGTCTGATAAACCAACATGGGGACGGGGGGCGGCTTTGTAGCTGCCAGGAATATTGGCAATATAAGTACTTGGGACAGCACTCCTGAAAAACTGCTTTAGGAAACCCCAGCAGAAACAGATACAGTATGCTGGAATGACCCTGATGCAAGGAAATGCCAGCAAATCATGGTTCATCCAGCCAGAGGGAACAGTCACTGACCGTCCGCACCATGCCCAGTCGCTCTGCGATCTCCTGGCCATGCAAGCCCAACACCCCATTCCCTCTCCGATACCTACAATGGATTGTGTCACTATTGAGACCGGCGCGATGTGAACAGTTGGTGATCGTTCCCTCTGGCTGGATCCGTGCACTACTGCAGCTGGGGACTCTCCGTAGCGCCATGCAACTAAATTCTTCCATCTCACGGAGAAAAGAAGGTCGAAATGAAATTTGCTTTATTGGCATGAATGTAAATACAACAGTATTGCCAAAGCTAAAGGAAAATACAAAAAACAATTCAATTCATATAGTTCATCGAATAAATAACATAAAATAATTGTATTTCTGTATACTGGATATAGAATAATAATATCTGTTAATTTCTCTACGTCTTCTTTCATTCTGGCTGTTTCTCCTTCTGGCAACAATAACAGCAGCCATCTCTGCACAACTATTAGATTTATTAGTATTAGATACAGAGGCTGTTGCACTCACATGAAATTTCTTTTAGGCTCGTTAGATCACATTGTGTGTAGTAAATAAATGTATTTTACTTGTTACCCTCCCATTACTTTGCACAATAAAATTGCATATTCATTAAGGCAAAAGTAGTAAATGAAGAACAGGTGCGATCTTGCATGTTCACTTTGTGATACAACCAGAATCTCAGCACAGATGTATATGTAGTGAAAGCAGTGAGCCTTCATGTGATGGTAAGCTAGCAGGTTTCAACTGTGGTGCAATCTCTGTGCATTTAAAATCCTTCTGCTCACCTACAAAGCTCTTAATGGTCAGGCACCATCTTATCTTAAAGAGCTCATAGTACCTTACTACCCCACCAGAGCACTGCGCTCCCAGAATGCAGGGTTACTTGTGGTTCCTAGAGTCTCCAAAAGTAGAATGGGAGCCAGAGCGTTCAGCTATCAAGCTCCTCTCCTGTGGAACCAGGATCCTGTTTGGGTTCAGGAGGCAGGCACCAAGACGGGGGACTTCCCATCATGCACTGAGCTCCTCTCTCCTCCTCTCTCTCCCCCTCTGTATGCAACCTCATCCCATTAATGCATGTTACTAACTCGACTTCTTCTCTTTCCCGTAGTCGTGTGCTTTCTCGTCCCTCTCCTCTCTCCTCCTATCACTTCCTGCAGGTGTTTCTGGATCTGGAGCTGTGGAGTCTGGATCTGTGGTTGAGAGTCACCTGCTGCTCCCGTGTTCCTGACAGACCATTCTCATCTCAGGGCGCCCAATACCAAGGCTTTCAGAAAAAGTGAGAAAACGTAGTTATTTGATGCCAAAGGTACCCTTCAGCGGTGTGTCTCTATGAGATGTTTCTGGGGCATCTTGTACTTCTGGTCTAGTGCTAGCTAATTAGCTAGCTACATCACTTTCTATTTTTTGTGTAAACAATTTTTATATTTTTATGTTAGAATTTGAACAGGTTATTTCCATATACTGGGGTCCTCTAAGGTTTATCAGCTTGATCCAGAGGTGGTCCGTGCCACGTTTGGTGGGAGTGGGACTTCCTGCTTTGGAAGAGTTAATTACAATAGGTTTTTCAGTTTTCGCAATTTTGTGGGGCCCTGCGATGGATTGGTGACCAGTCCAGGGTGTACCCTGCTTTTCGCCCATTGTCAGCTGGGATAGGCTCCGCCCCCCCCACGACCCTGTACGCAGGATAAGTGGTTGACGATGGATGGATGGCAATTTTGTGGGGGGAACAAACGGAAATGGCTGTGGCCTATGCCACGAGCTTCAGCTCTGTTACCAAACGCGTGGCTATATGGTTTTTGAGATGCGCCTTCGTCTGCAGGAATTCCAAGCACAAACGCATTGACTTTGCTTTTAGTGCCCCCTCTAGGTTGAAGTGTGCGAATTTTTGCGCCTGAGGTACTCTCGGGGGTCTATACCTATCTTAAGAGTTTGCATATGTAGCACTTACTGTCTAGGCCGCAGTATCACTTTTATAGTAATAAAAATGAATATGAGGAGTTGGACCCCTACTAAATCCATAAAGTCCCCTTTTTACTGCTATTTACTGATTAAGATTGGACTTTGCTATGGTTAATCAATTTTACTTGCAATAAATCTGCTATTTCTCAGTGTTTCAATGATATGTTCAATTAGAAATGTTATCAGCTGCTTCAATCTAGATTTTGAGCTGCTGTTGCAGAAGTAGAGGCTTTATACAATATAGGTTTTGAACATTAGGACTTAATTTCTGGAATGTTGTATGCAAAGCATTTGTAAATAACTTTGGTATTGTATGTAAAAACACATTTAGAATTTTAGAAATGCGTTCATTTATTGCATATTGGAAACTGTGGAAACAACATGAATTGTGTTAATCATATGGTCCTGAACAGATTGATGCTGGGCTAATGCTGTGTTTTAAAAATGCTAAGTGAGTTTTAAAAATGTGGCAGATTGGACACAAATGATGTTAGATATTGTAATAAAAAACTGTAACAGCAAAGATGAGGAAGAAGGATTATATTTAGCTGAAGGCCGAATGGAAGCTGCCTGAAGTCTGCAAAATACAATAACCGACCCTACCTTAGCATAGCTAAGCCAAGGCTCAAAAGCAGGATAACATTACACAGACCTGCAGCCAGAAGACGAGCCAGCCATGGTGCAAAGCAAGAGAGCGTACAGACTCAGTGAGCACATCCAGGTCATAGAAAGGGTGGCCACAGAGAGAGCTGGCTACCAGAAGAGCAGATAGTTCCAGTGCCACAGACAAGTACAGACAGAACTACACTTTCTCACCTCATATGCTAAATATAAAACTCTAAGAGAAAAACATCTCTCTCTCTTTAATTTTTGGAGGTGGTTGAGTTTGAGTGAGAAGATAGTTAATGAAATTTGAAAAAATTGGTAATTCAATGCATTTTGTGTAAAAGGAATTAAAAGTGATTTACAGCTGAGTACACACTGACTTTTGTGAAGAGTTTTGAAAAAGAGAACTTGTAAGGGAAATGTTCTGCAATTAAAAACTGAAGTGTAAATGTTGGTGTTTTAATTCTGGATATGAGTACTCACTGTACACCACTGACATACTTCACATAAACTCACTCAATTAAATACATAGGTACAGGTTGAGAGACACGTTATCCATTTCTCTCTTACACACACACATGCACACACACACACACACACACACACACACACACACACACACACACACACACACACACACACACACACACACACACACACACAGAATTCCATAGGGGACCACACATGGTGCTTGTTGGTGTTAAAGCTGTTAGCCACGGTCTGTGCTGAGCTCCATTCCCGAAATGCCTCCCAGTTGTAACTTGAACACTGGGGATCACATAGGATGAGCACAGCCACTCTCCTGCGCTATCTGTCTGTCTTTGTCTCTCTGCACTTTATACACTATCATACTCATTTACTGTAACACATCAACGTGTGTATGAATTTCCCAGCAAATGAGGCTGCTGGATGCAGAAAGAACTACTTGGAAAACTCAGCTTTCTCAGTCATTAAGTCTAAAAGTGCAGTGAGGAATATATTACTTCAATTACTGTTTACCATCAACACTGCCTGGACATCCCCATAAAAGGTAGGTTGGTGTTTGGCTTCCAATCCCACAGGTAGTGTGGAAATTCATTATTTTTTAAAGCATTGCCATATTTATAAGACCTATGTAGATAAATGTAATGACTTCTTGCCAAAAGCAACATTATGTTTGCAGATTGATTTCACATATACATCATGCTTGAGGTGGAAAATTGACATAAGTGATTGTTTTGGGAGCCGTCTGGGGTGGTGATGGTACAGTGGATCCGACACATGCCTTTGGAGTGAGAGACCAGGATTCAATTCCCCACTGTGACACATTCACCAACGTGTCCCTGAGCAAGATACTTAACCCCTAGCTGCTCCAGAGGCGTGCGACCTCTGACATATATAGCAATTGTGAGTCACAGCATTGACATTTTATCAGATTTTAAAGTTGTTGTGGCAAACATGTAAGTATTTATAGTGCTGTCCCTCGCTACCTGATGAATCTAAGTCCAATATTTATTCTCCTTTTAGCTCTTTTTGGCTCTTCAGCTCCTCAGTGTTTATCAGCTATTTGTTGGTGGGCTGGTAGTGTACAGTGAGTTTATCAGATCCAGTTGTTGTGTGTTCTTTGTGGACCCCAGGAAAAATAACTGATCCTTTTTTTCATCAGCTAATGGGGATCCTAATAAATCAAAATCAAACCACTTCACTGAAAACAGCTGCCTGGAAACAATGCTGATGAGAACAGTGAGACTGAACCAAAACAATGAAGTCGTGGCAGTAAAACCTAAACAATGAGCTAAAGGATGCTAAATAGCTGAGGGGAACAGCAGAGCAAGTGATAATTCTTTAAAGGTTTCCTCACTGTGAGTGGTCATTTTTATATATATCAACCTGTAGGGCTCAATTCTTGAAGTAAGTAAAATATATTTATATATATTGACATAAATACAGTTATAATCAACACATTCTCTGATGTCAAGGGGTCTTGACCGTGCGTCCATATGTGACGACTTGGGAGTGAGAACAGGTTGTTCCATTCTAAACATATAATAAATATCCAAGTTTGTTGTAAATTTTGGTACTGAATAGGGCTGTATTTGGATAAATATGGATTTATTTACCAGTAAGAATTTTAGACTAGACTCCAGTTAACATTTCTTACACAATTAAGTAATGCAACTTAAGCATGGTATTCAAATGTACTCTCATAGAGCTTGAGCGCATTATGAAACCTAGAATACCACCTGAAACACACATTTGCAGACCTGTAATAATGTCTGATTTCTGTATTGTGATATAAACTGTAGCCCAGACTGTGTAATACTGTAATATGTTCTCACTCATGGCTTAAATAAAAAAACATTAAACAAAACGTTTATCTGAACACTGTGTTAGTGTGTATTCTTGTGTAAAACATTGTATTTTACATGCTGCTGATAGCAATCTTGTGTCCTGCCTTCCGTTGCTCAGTAATAACTGTAGTAGCAGCGCTACTGTCCATCTCTCCTCCACTGTAAAAACACTATGTAACCTTTTATCAAAGGCAAGATTTTGATAAGATTCAATATCACAACTTAGTGCGAGTCTATTATTGCCCAGAGGAGGTGCACGCAGGCTCCTGCAACGGTGTTTTCATTTTGTGCAGAGAAGCCCTCGCCTTGATTATCTATCTCTGACACCTCTATAAATGTCTGCTCTGCTGTGGTGATGGAAAACCTCCTCCCAGTCACTCATACATATGTATGCGGCACATGATACAGCAAAGCAGGGCTTTCACACAAACAAAAAAATGATCTGTGTGAAGAAAAATGTCCTCATCAGGCTCATATACATAACAGGCAAAGCAGAGTGCATTTGAACTCAAATTCAAGCTGCTTCTAGCTAGGTGATGGCGCAGTGGACAAAACTTTGGTGTGAGAGACCAGAGTTCGATTCAGTGTGTCCCTGAGCAAGACACTTAACCCCTCGTTGCTCTAGAGCCGTGCGACCTCTGACATGTATAACAATTGTGAGTCACTTTGGATAAAAGCGTCACCTAAATGAATTAATGTAAGGTAATGCTTCTAGAACTTATTCAGATGCTGTGTTAAACCTGAATTTTATAGCAATTTATATTGATTTCATTACATGTATTGCTTCTATTTCCTGTGTAAATTTAGTAATTTAGTAAATTTCTTTTGATTGTACAATATAAACAATTCTGAAAAAATGTACTTTTTCAGGCAAATCTTTTTTGGATTCTGAATTATTTTTTTCACTTTCTATTATTATTCCAAACCTTTAAATATATTTAGTTATGACTTTATCCAAAGTGCCTTGCAATATATTTAGCATGTGTGGCCCCAGAGGGAGTAAGGAAAAGACATGGCTGTTGTCTGTGTCAGGGCTCTGATATGATAACAAACAGGTTTTCGCGCGTTGATTTTCAGTACAGTACATTGTGTTGACCAGTTTTCCTCTTTTATCATGTTAAGATACCAAATCAATTCCTGCTGTAAATTCTACTAGTGCAAAAACATTTTCCTAACAAGCACTGCTGCCGTTTTGTTTGAAAGTCTATGGTAAAGCAACAGTCTGTTTTCTTACCGAGGAGACAGTTTGATGGCACTGCTCGGGGATAAAAGGAACCGCTGGTGTGTCTTGCTAGTCTTTGTATCTCACTGACTGATGTGGGAGGGGTATTTTGGATGGTGGGATGTTCTGAATTTGGAGCATGTGTGTTTAAAAACTGTAGAAACAATGACACTACAGATATATCTGTTTTAAGCTCATTTACACTGACAATAAAAGCTACAGTGTGTCTTTGTGACTGCTGAAGAATGTTATACAGTATTTTGACTGAAGGGACATTTCAGTTGTAATATTTACCCACACTCACCAACATCATAAATCCAACTTTGGTAAAGAGTTTACAGTCAGCACCACCACAGGCTCTGAAACACTCTCACATGTGACATGATCCAAAAAACAAATCAGGAGCACATCAAGCAGACCTTGAGTTTCGGATGATGCTCACCTACCTACTGGCTTGAATCAAAATGGCGGCGCCTCAGCGGGGGATGCTCAGCTCATCCCTTTGAATGGCGGTCTTGTTGAAGAGCAGCAGAATCAAACCATGTAACGCCGGCTTCTTGAAACACTCTCGTCTGAGGATGAGCTAATCCTGTTTGCATGGTTCGTCTGGGAGGAAACAGGGGCAGAGAGGAGGTGGGGAGCTTTACCCCAAAACACCAAAGTCTTTGCACCACGGTTCACCCAGTAAAAATCACATGTAGCTATAAAGTTGGTCATTTTTCTGCTATGGCAATTCTTGGTTTCCTCCTCAGTCCAGTAAGGCTCAGAAGAAGCTTTTACACCAACTAGGGAGACTGAAACCCAGACTAAATAAAAGGTTCCCCCACTCAGCAGTACAGGAAACTGGGGGTAATATTACTAATACACATCAAATAGTGTTGAGCAATTGAAAAAATAAATACAACAAACGTAACATGAAATTTCAGCTTCTCCTCTGTGTTTTATGGAAGAAGCACAATCAGCTGGGCAGATATTTAATAAAAGAGAAATCAAAGTAATCCTCCTTAAATGCAGACAGGCAGACAGTTGGACACATACACACAAAAACGTTATCTACCAGTTAATCCATGTATGATTTACACAGCTTACTGACACACACACACACACACGCATACACACACACACACACACACACACACACACACACACACACACACACACACACACACACACACACAGTGTTTAGCAACAGTGCGGGAGGCCTGTACATCTCAATGCCACTTTTGTTACTCGCCCATGATAAAACAACAGCAGCCATTTGTGCCACAACTGCTCTGCTGTCCCTCACAGCTTACTTGTTGACAGGCTGGTAGACAGAGGGAGGCATGTGGAGTTTTACTCGACCTCCTCCAACACCACCCACCGCTGTAAAAGTAAATTAAATGGTAATTTTTGCGTTTACTTTACCATTAACTAGAACTTAAATATGTTGAAATAAATCATTTTTCAAGAAATTCAACAAAACAATACCAGTGATCAGAGCAGGCAGTTACAACACGACTGAGAATTACCACTTTAAAATATAATGCATGCTCTCACAGAAATTGGGCTTGTTTTTTTGATGAAAAACAAGTGTAGTTTGATAATCTCTTTTGTTGGTACCAGAAAAAAAGTGAAAACACTGTTCTGATCCTGGGTCAGCAGGGCAGTGTCAAAACAGTGCATCTGGAAAAATAACTTCTCATGAATGAATCAGTGTGGGTTTTGATACTGTACATCCATACAGCTGTTCATCTGAAGACAGGTCAGCAGCAGTGGCTCTGAGTTGCCTCAGTGTTTATTACCTTCATTTGCATATAAATTAAAATGGCATTGGAGCTGCAGGGCCGGCTGCATGGCCACGTCTATACCTTACTTACCCTCTGTTTCGCATGTATGAACACAGTCCACTGCCGCCCCCCCCCATACACACACACACACACACACACAAAAAATGTTAATTGGTCTAATTGTTTTGAAATTTGCATCACATCATGTGATTTCATACACATGCACACACTACGCTTTTATTATGCAATTATGGTTGCATGGAATGAAAAAGTAGGACTGCAGCATGCAAGTAAATTATATTATCCTGTCTCTCGGTTTCCATTGGATAATTACAGAGGTTCTGTGTTTGAAAGCAAACCTCTCCTTCTCTTCCCTTACAGATCTGAGGCCAGCAGAAGAAAACAGGTAGAGGCAAAGATCCAGTCAGCCTTTCACAACATTTGCCTTTGAATTTGACAAATTGATCCCAGCCTACTGTTAACCTCTATTTACTTCCTTTTTTTTAAGAGGAAAGAACACTTTGTTTGGACAGGCTCCAGAGTGTTAATAGAAGAGACAAATTATTCCTGTAAGAGAAATGTTAAATGGACAATATTTATATGGCGCCTTTCTAGTCTTTTGAAGCGCAGCCTTCTCCCGTTCACACACATTCACACAAACTGATGCCTGCAAGGTGCCAACTACTCATCAGAAACAGAAACTAATACTTTCACACACTCACACACACTGATGGCACGGCTTTCAGGAGCAATTTGGTGTTCAGTATCTTGCCCAGGACACTTTGACATGCAGACTCAAGCCACCGACCTTCGAACCACCAGCTCTACCTCCTGAGCTACAGTATGAAGCTCAGGAGGTAGCCCGATGACAGATGACCTCCAGGCTGGAGGAAATAACCTGGTTTCAGCAGGAAGACGCTCACTCGATAAGTAATTTGGTGCAAATAACAGTTGACACAGCTCTCGGTTATATTATTTATCCATCTATCTTATAAAGACCGATCTTAGCTAGTTATGTAGACAGATTTCCAGTTTCATGGTGCATAATAAATTAAGTTTCATTATACAAAAACTCATTACTTTAGAAAAACAAAGATCTCAGTCTGTTGCATGACATAAACTTTATGTGGAAAAGGTTGGGGAGGTAATTCATTCTCTTCTCAAAGTAACAAGAGGGTTGTTCATCTCTCTCTCTCAAAAATAAGGACATGTACTTAGGTTTCCTTCTGTAATTTAGCTGAATAAGAGGAGGAGGGCAATACAGTCTTCTTTCTGAAAATAGCAATAAGTGGAAAATAAAAAGTGAGAGATTGTTTTAGTTGGAAGCTACTGCTTTTGTTTCATTTTTGAAATTTTTCTAAATACACACACAAATCAGTTTTTGCATGAAAAGACATAAACTACTGAAATATTAAATTCAATTTTAGCTGGATGACTTTTGATGTACTTTACATAATTGTAAAAGATCAGATACTGCAAACATTCAACAAATAGAGAATAACGTTTTTTCTTGTTTCTTGTTGTTTCTTGCTTAAATTCTGAATGAAATAATGTCAGGTTTTTTTTACCCGATTGTTTATTTAAAGGCAGCTACTGCAACTGCATTTAAAAGCTAGAACATGTTAAAAGATGATTTGAATTAATATTTTTATTGTGAGCTTTTGGTATCAAAGCATTAATTAAGAACACTGTTTTTTTTATAGACTGACTACTTGAGTTTTATTTATCTTCATGGACAAAGCGAATCAAAGCAGGCTGCACCGTGGAAGAAACGTCAAACCAATTAGAAATGAGCGGTCGAAATAATCGCAGATTGTTGTGTTAATGTTGGTTCGTGATGTTAACTTTCAAATAGCCCATAAAATAATATTTAAATATACAGGCTTCATTTTAGGCTGCTTGCTCTAGCGGCGTTTATCATGTCTTAATGTAAACTGGGTTGATGAGACAGCAGGCCGCGGCCGTGTCTGAAAGTCATAAACACACACAAAGGAAGATTCCCTTTCCTGCAGCGCCAACACGTCTAGATTTTTATTTCAGGCCTACAGAGGGCTGGCTATGAAATGAGTGAACACAGAAACGGAGAGGCAATTTCATGCTCTGCAACGCTTTGAACAGAGCTGATAGTGGCGCGTCTCGCAGTGTAAATTCACCTCCTTTCCAAGGACCTATGAATATGGATTCAGTTGTCCCACTCACTTGAACCAATGAGCTGCGACCCCCCTCCTCCATCACACACACAGTTCATTTATTAATTGAATATTCGGAGTGGTATCATCCAGCAGAAAGAACTGGGCAGTGTGTATTTCATCGAGACTTTTTCTTTGTCCAATATAAAACTGTTTATTTGGAAACATGGTTCAGATGTACATAATGCACCCCCGACCCCGCCACTCTTCTTCCGGGGAGCGGCTTAAATCTCAGATAGTCGGATGCTGTTTGCTGTACCTGCAGGCCAGCAGGCCTACCAAATGAAGGCAACATCAGAGGTAATGACGCACAAGGGGGCCCAATATGCCTTCTGTATGTATTCCGTCTGTAAGAATTGTAGCCATCCTATAGTCAGTTTCAGAGGGATATTGTACCAAACACCACAGTGAAGTAACAGTATGAACACGCTCTGGGTCCAAATGAACCATTACAGGGAAAGTTCAAGATGTCAGAAGGGTTAGATAAAGAATCACTGTCAACACTGAACAATGGGAATATGATATATTTCTTATTAGTGTGTTATCTTATTTGACTAATTTAGACTACCTTTGTGTATTTATGTCTTACTGCATTATTATAGACTATTTAATTTCAGTCTCAATCGGTGGCCTCACACACTATATTACTAAGTATAGAGTTGAGCTTGTATCCTGTATGCAGGATTTTAGGAACATAATTCCGAGTTCCCTAACCACCCCAATGTTTGCGTGGATAGTCAGTTATTCATTTATATATTCTGTAAGTCGAATTTTTGTTCCAAAGCCTTCCCCACATCGCTAGGAGTAAGATTCCACACAGTCCTTTATTTGTTTATTTATTAGCCTAAAATAGTTTGCATCTAAAAATACTGGAATCAGCATATACACTTATGATTACCTGGACTTTTTAAAATTTGTTCAAATAAAGCCATAACCTCAGTATTATGGTATTTCTGTAATAACCCTGATGGACTTTACTGTGCGTTCCTCGCGCTCAGAAGTGCTTTAAAGTGACAGTCTTGTGTTGTACTTCGAAATTTGTGTGGATCTCTGCTAAATGTACTATAGGATCAGTACAACTCTCAGACACAGGTTGGTCCAGAAAAGCACTGAAACAAAGGTTTACTAATAAAAGCCAGGAAGGTCTCGCGGTGTGACTGCTGGTGCCATCCAGAAGCAGAAGAAGGAGGGGAAACAGAGCTAAATGGGGAATTTGCTTTTTTCTTTATTGTTTTTGAAACAGGCTGTTTTCCAATAAAATCTTTGGTTTTGCGGTGGCAGGTCAGTCCAACAGTCTGCAGTCTGTTCTGCTGTGCAGTCACTTTTGAAGAGGAGAAGGAGATAAAGAAGATCCGCTCAGCCCCCTCTCGTCATCATTATATTAGATATTAGATATTTACAACGTGTGGTGCTGAGGAGCCGAGCTCCTCAGTCGCTGTCCTCCTTGTCCTCCTGGATGGTGGTGGTGGAATGGTTGTACAGTCCCTGCGCCATCAGCTGCAGCGCCAGACCGTTCTTGAAGCCACTGGCCTTTTTGATTTTGGCCCGCTTGTTCTGAAACCAGATTTTGATCTGGGACTCGTTGAGGTTGAGCTCCTGGGCTAGAGACTGCCGCCGCTGCTCCGTGATGTAGCGGTTCACCTGGAACTCAGTCTTCAGTCTCTGCAGCTGCTCGGCCGTGAAGGCCGTGCGCGGCCGCTTGTCCTCTTTGCCACTTTTCGACTTTTTCAGTTTCCGTGTCCTTGGACCTGCAGTAAGGGCGAAAGGAAAGGAAAGCGGAAATATAAATATTCAGCGCATATTGAACAATAATTAATGATCAATAAATAGATCGAAAACCCCCCAAATAGAATTGGAAATGTTTATTACCACTGTCAGTCACTGTCAATCCGTTGGATTTGTACACACACACACACACACACACACACACACACACACACACACACACACACACACACACACTCTCAACACACGTGGGAAAACGGATATGATATTATTATTATTATAATTATTATAATAATTATAATTATAATTATAATTATAATAATAATAATAATAATAATAATAATAATAATAATAATATAATAATTATTATTATTATTATTATTATTATTATTATCTATAACAAACTACACTAATATCCTGGTTACTCAATAGTGCATAATAATAATAATAATAATAATAATAATAATAATAATTATAATAATAATAATAACGTGTGGTTGTGTGGCCGAGCACCGACCCGTTAACACACTGGTTATTACCCCTTCGTTGTGACTGCCTGGATTAATACAGCAGTCTGAAACACCGCATGCACACAGCACACATGCGGTATAACACAGGATTACCCGCTACACAGAAAGTTCACCCAAGTCACAGCTCTGTGTATGTAATTCTGCACACAGAGGAAAAGCAGCTTCTGTAGAATGAACAGTGCGGATCCTCTGTTGTGTTATTGCTGACTTAGTTATTGTGAGTAAAATTCCATCAGCCAGATTCTTCTCGCCACCTGAAGCGCAACGGCTCTGAAAATATTCCAGATGTACGGTTATGTGTGACTTTTGGAATGAAACATGTAGGCTATTCGTTTACAGTTGAACTCGCGTGGTTTAAAGACAGGCCTTTGTGTTATTACACAAAGGCCTGTCTTTATTTTTACACACGAAAAATATTTTAAAATAAAACACGTTATGAAATATAAAAGATATATCAGTCTGCATGTATTTTATCAAAAAATGTCAACATAATGAGATAATTAAAAAAAACAGTTAGTAGGCTAAATAATAAAGGGTTTCCAGGAGAAACTAAAATGACTTCGGCTGAAGGCTGAAGGCAGTCCCAGATCAAACAGGCGGTTAATGGATTCAAAATGTCTCCTGTGGCTAAGGCAGGCAGGCTGATAGCTTTAATTTACCTGCAATTCTATTGTGTTTTATTATGCGGTGCTTTACAGACAGCAGCTCATACTCCGCCTCAGCGGGTCCACGATGAAAAGACACATTATCACAGGGCGATCACTTTCTAGATAGAAAGTTCCTGAACCAACACACGTGTCAAACCGTCTGTACAATCACAACTACAGCGCCAATGCTGACCAGCTGCTCCTGTAAAACTAACAAGACAGTCTGTCTGAAAGTTTTTCAAAGAATCAGAAAGTGAATAACATATTTGATTGAACCTGCAATGTCCCGTTTTTTTTTAAATGAAGAGCTTCGCTGCACCTGTTTTTCTTCCATTTGTGACTAATAATCCATCAAACTAATAACAAAATCTAAAGCTAGTCTGTTTTTTATTTTTGCTGTTTTATTTTGTTTTTTTTTTTGCAAACTGTCTACAGTTAACAAAATAATTTAAAATCACAGAAAAGGCGAAAAAACACAAAGGTTAATTCTGTTTTCAGTCTGAAAACTTCTACACAGCACAGGCCGCAGGGTCGTTGTTGTTAATTCTGTAAGAATCATGTGTTCCAAATGTTTAGGCATTTATTTTGGTAGTTATTTTGGCCTGCTGCAATACGTTCAGGGGCAAATCAAAATAGCAAAGAGATTTAAATATAAAGTCTTTACATTAAAGAGTGTGAGATGCATTTAAAGGCTATCGAACGGATCTAATATTGTGCAAAACGACAGACCTCACTGGATTCTAACAGGATTTCGAAATTAACAGTAGCCTAGTCTAGAAATCAAAAGGAATCATCGCTCTTACCTGACAAATGTTTCGCTCTTCTTCGTTGAAACACTAGTTATTTATTATAGGTATATTTGATAGTATCACTAAAAGAACATTCTTTATATGTGAGTATCTATGACCTGTGAGTTTGTGGTCTAAAAATGTCTATAAATCTTAATTATTTCTCGCTTTACTTTCTGATTGGTTGATGAAATTGCTATATGTTGGATACGTTTATTTTGGCGTTTTGTGTCAGAAAATGATTTAAACGTCTGTGTCAAAAATAAAGTGAGTTTAATGTGTTATGATCCCAACATAGCTTATTGAAACCAATTGCACATTCAGAGTTGTTTTTCTTCATGAAACTATTGCCTTACCAGATGAGGGCCTGTCCGAGTACCGGGTGCAGTAGACCCAAGCCGGCCAGAGCAGCGGCTGGGTCTCCGGTGTGGGTGTACCGGTGCCGGTCAGCACCACCAGCGAGGAGGTGGTGTTCTCCCCGGCTCCGCCGCCAGTCCTCTCCTCGGCTTTCACGCCGCTGCTCCCGGTGGAGCCAGCGGTGGCAGCGGTTCCTCCGCTACTGCCCTTGCTGTTTTTGGGACTCGCCAAAGAGGTGGAGGAGGCGGAGGACGAAGTGCTGTCAGTGCTGCAGTTGGAGTCCTGGCACGGCGTCCCGGGAAGGCTCGGCCTGCTGACCACCGAGTGTACGCGCTCCCGGCCGGAGGTCTGCGCCCTCTCCCGTGGGACCAGGCCGTGGTCCTTCTTGCAACCAAAGTCCGGCCGCAAAATGTTGTCGATGAAAAAGTTGGTTGTTCTGTGGGCCTGCTGGGCGACTTGCAGAGGCCGTATGGGTGGCGAGGGAAGGCTGGGAGACGGTGAGACGCTCTCCCCCTCGCTGCTATCCGTACTGTTTAGATCCCGCTGCTCTTCCATCGCAGGTTCTCTGAAGAACGTGGCTTCTGTTCTCTCAATCCAAATCCACTTTCACTTTGTGGGCCTGTGTTAGTATCCACAATATGAAAACAAGAAGCACTAAAACGTGGTTATTTTCTCTCCGGAATATTGCTGGTTGGAGTAATTATTCGCAAACTGTGGACATCCTGCTTGCGTAAAGGCGCTCCGGCGCGTCATGGTCGATGGCTTACTATATGACTGGTTAGGGTTGCTTTTGCGCACTCTCTCACACACAAGAGCTTTTCACCGCTCTATGACAGTTGGATCTTCACAAAGTCCTCACATCACATTACCATACCGGCGCGCGCAAACAAACACACACGCGCACAAAAACACAAATACCACCCCCCCCAACCGGAGGCGCATGAATAACATCCAAAGCCCAGCGGGCCAATCACCTTCCGGGACACTTTTGGACATGGGGTGACGATGTCCAATAATGTCAGGCGTCTCTGAGCCAAGAGGGGAGCTGTGGAGCAGTGAGCAGACTGGTTTCACAGAGAAACCCAACAAGAGATTATCACTGCTTCACGCTTTAGCATTGTTACGGTGTAGGCCTATCTGTTACATCTTATACACACACACACACACACACACACACACACACACACACACACACACACACACACACACACACGCCATCCCCGTGACTCTCTGATGGTAGTTTTTGGATGAAGTTCAGCTGCTCACTTCCAGATAGTTTACATTGAGGCAGAGGGATTTACACTTTGATTCCCTCAGGCTGGCCAGTTTTCTTGTGAAGTGACTTCCCATCAATTTGAGCGTCATGCATCCACAAATCTTACAGAATGGCGCTTTCATGTAGCCCACACTGCACTCTTGATGCAGCCGACTGGGTATTTTGGGCCTCTGTCTCACACACAAGCAAGCGCGCACACACTGCCATAATGAAGAATAGGCCTACAGCTGCACATTTTTTCATATGCATCCATTTAACATGCATGTACACGTTTGATGCACACCCACCTCCACTGTTGTCTCCTTCTTTTGGAGGTATAGCCACCATTGTCAGCCGGTATTGTTTTCTAGGCCGAGCTCTGGAAAAGCGAGCTCTTATCTCTCAGTGAGAGGGAGAAGCTGCCGGCGGATAATTTATAGGTTTTAATTACTTCGCATTCCGCCTGATCAGCTGGACGTTCATCACCTGGCTGCGGGAGACCCCTGTCACCGTCACCGCGCCAAATACTTCATCAAAGGGCGCACGAAGTAGGCCAGCAGAATAATAAATGCAACAAAATAGACAGGCGCCATGTAGTGGAGGGTTTTCAAGGTGTTAATAGAAAAGTCGCTGAATAGGCTGGGATACTGAGAGACTGTTGAAGAAACAACTTAATTGGTCTTATTCATATTAAGGCATTTGTTTTGTTTTTGTTTTTTTGTTTTCTTATGAGACCCCAGGGAATGAGTGTGCCTCTTACACCAAGGACTGACAAATATCACTGCAGTCTGCCACCTTCGTTTTTCATAATAATCAATACCTATCTGGCTGGCTATGAACTTTTTCTCCGTAAATTCTAAGCTGATTTGATGACCTTTCGTGTCACTATATATCCCTATAATACTTTAATTGTAGTGCTCCAGGGACTCAATGTGTCTGTGATTTTTTATTTCAGGGCAAAAGTGTTTTATGTTCATTTGTGTCATTCCTGAGGGTCTCAGTGAAGCATAACGAACAAATATACTCTATTGTATGGAACAAAAACATTGTTCTGTGTCGCCTGTAGTGGTTATTTGTCTATTCTGTTCCTATAATATTCCTATAATATCCAATAGTATTTATAGTTTTATTTGGTATTTTTCTTTTGTTGTATACTCTGTAAATGTTTATTTATTTTTTGATTAGGTTATCCACTTTATAGACCACACACGCACACACACACACACACACACACACACACACACACACACACACACACACACACACACACACACACACACACACCGTTTTGTCAGTCGGACAACTGAGACTGTTTCTGATTCATAACATTCACTGTTTACCGTTGAAGATTAAAATGAACTAAGATCATCTCTGGTGTCACTGCAGAGGAGATACGCCTAAAAGATATGAAATAACTGGAGCAAAACAAACACATCAATAGATAATAACTAAAAATAATATCAATTACTCCTTAAAATAAAATACAATAACACTGACTTGCGAACTCATTTTTTTCCCAACTGTGGTATGAACCATCCGTAAACTTTGTTTGGACCGGGTTATGTGGGACATAATTTCAAGAGAAAAAAAGAAAGGAAAATCGTTTATTAAAATATATGTTACAGCTAAAAAGCACTGATTATTTAATTGATTATGCCTATTTATACGCTTATTTATATTTTCTTAATGACACAATAAATGAAATAAAAAACAATTGCCCTACTCACAGTTCTTCTAGCACAAGGGAAACTTTCTTTATTTAGGCCTAATCTTTATTTAATCTTTTCAAAACGCAAAATCATCATTAAACTTAAACAAACCGTTCTTCCCTCATCAGCTGCAGAGTGTAAACCGTTAGCGGGAGCTTTAAGGGTTTCAGACTCTTTTTACCTTTTTACCTATAACACAGTTACTCAGTTTGGCTGATAAACAGGTCCACTGAAGCTGCAGGTCGGAGAGTATAAACCCTCCACGAGGAAATGGGAGAGAAAGCTTTAAAGCAGCTGTCCACTGTGAAAACAGTCATTGTGAAAACAATCATGGAGTGACGCTGGAAAGTGAGAGTATATAAAGTCTAAAGATGAGAATACACGTGGAGTAAACAGTGTCAAAACCTGACTTCGCTCTATATTTTGATATGTCGTCTTTGTGATGTGAACTGACACTATTCTAGTAAGGACTAACTATAGACGTCAGTTACAGACGAGGCTTGTGTCTAAAAAGGCGCCCAATAGTATTAGTTCCTGCCGGAGTCAGCAGGGCTGTTCTTTCTGATTTCCCTGAGTGCCTCATTGACAATACAGCAGCAAACAGAATTGAAAAAGAAACGAAAAAATAAAATATAGGCCTATATTTCTACAACATTTAACAAGTCCGCCAGAGATGTTTGATTCATAACTATGACATATGTAAGCTGGGGTATAAGGTAGAAAATCAAATAAATCAAATAAAGTAGAAAAATACAAGTATTGTCACTATAACAGGAGACAGTGATGCTGTAACTGCTAAAATCAGACTCCGTATCATTTTAATTATTACATATGTGTTTCACAGCGGATGTCCACATGCCAAATGCACCTAAACAGCCCAACACTGCAATCACCACAGTGACAGAAAGATGTATTAGGGCGACATCTACTGGTCAACAAGAGTAACACGCGTACAATTAAATCACCCACCTACTGTGTCAGAATCGACTTTACATCGACTTTAATACCAGTTTTAAACCAGTATGTACACACATACTAACAGCTTCTAACTTACTGACAGGCTAACAGGACAGCTTTGGTAACAGGGGAGCTATTTAGAACTTATTAATGGCCTGTATATTGTAAAGCCTGCAAAAAGTTAACAAGGTAGCTATTGACCAGGTCCTGCAACATATGTATCTACTTGTTTTTCAGGTATGCTGTAGTACACAGTAAGATTGTAGAGCACTTGGTCCCTTGCCTCTAGGATGCTTTTTTGTCAAGTTATGATGTACAGTTATGAGATTTTGCAAACGTATGACTGAGGCCTGTTTGACAATTGTGGGTGTTGCATGGACTTGCAGTCACTTTTGCGGTAAAGGTGAGGTCAGATTGAACCTTGTGTCCTATGACTCATAGAACACAGTTTCACTCACAGAGTGGCAGAAAGACGATCAGCAGTGTTAGCTTGAATCAGCTTAAATACAAACAACACATCTAAAATGGGAAAGAGCAGGACCACTGGTTCTTTGGTAAGCAGTGAGGATCACTGTCGAATCTGACTGCCTTTAATTTGAGCAAATAATCACTTGTTTTCCTCCCAGTTTGCTAAACGCAGACATGGTAATAGATGTTTTGTCACTCAGTCCAGCGTGTTCCGGAAGGGGAAGTGACATCAACGCATATCCTATAGAAAATGACACAAATATGAAGAAAAATTCCAAGAGATCATTTGAAAATATCTCCTTAGTTTGTAAAGGCTAAAACACGGCGAGAGACCAGAGGGCCCCCGCAAGGAGAGGACACACCTCAAGACATGAACAGAGTTCATTAGTGTAGGTTCTGTTGTTTTCACAGTATTATTACTGTATTTTTAACAGTTTTCTACTGTTAAGCAGTGTGCAGCATTTTACAGTAGATTTTGTTGGTTTTGCAGTATTATAACTGTATTTTCTACTGTATGTGGTATTGGCTACAATGTTACTGTAGATTTTCAATGCATTCTAGGAAAGTATTACTGTAAATCTAAATACAGTCAGCCTGTTCTTAGGGATTGTTGTGACTGCTGCTGACCTGACAGCTGAATTAATATCTGGTGAGTGGTGAATCTTCAAACTAAATTTGCCTTAACTTAAAATAACATTAACTTTAGTCTATAAGAACTGTGCGAGACTTTGTTCCACAACAAAACTAGTAAATAAGCCACAGCTAGCTTAGTAGCTCACATTTAATTAGCAAAGCTGTCCTGTTAGCCTGTCAGTAAGTTAGGAGTTGATTAAATTAACGTTAATAGCTTAAACAAAATACTAGATTTGCACATTTTATTTTATAATGTTAGATAGCATATTTAGGCTGAAGGCCAACATTAACTGAACTGTTATTTCATTCAGTGTCTAATAAACTGTTTAAACTCTTCATTTCTCCGATCTGCTTCTGGGTTCCCCTCTGAAACCTGACACTTTGTGGCATAAAATGCTCTTGTCTTTTCTTTAAGTTCCTTCACAGCCAAGCCAAGTTTCCTGTTGAACTGTTATGCCTAAATAAGTGTAGTTTTTCAATATTGATGTTGTCAATTGTGAAATTTTCGGTGTTTCCCTGTAGCCTGGAATGTTTTTGAAAGATTAAAACCTTTTTTCTTTAAAGGATTTATTTCCAGTTTGACAGAATCTTTCTTTACATTCATGCTGTGCTGCAAGCTCTCTTTTGTTGGTGACAGTAAAACCAAATCATCTGCATAGAGTAAACACTTGATTTCAGTGTCCAGCAGTATGGCTCCTGGAGCTGTAGAGTTTTGTGATATGTTTTCCAATTCATTAATTTAAATGTTGAATAGTCTAGTACTCAAACTGCAGCCCTGTCACCGCCCCCTGAAAAAGGCGGTCCTGTTATCTCCAAGTTTGACTACACTTCCTGCTGGAGTAAATAGGTTTAATAACATCATACAGCCCCAACCTCTCTGAATGAGTTTATGCCAAATTCAGTCAAATGCCTTTTGGAAATCCACAAAACTAGCATATTTTACCTTTATTTTGGTTTACATATTTATCAATTAGGGGGTGCAGGTTGAAAAAATGGTCTGATGTTCGTTAATTGGTGAGAAATCCAATTTGGCTTTTACTAAAGAACTTAAGACGTTGTGTTCTTTTATGTAGTCAGTTATTCTTGTGCTGTTTGGGTCAAATTTATCAGGAGTCAGGGAAATGACCTACATTTAGGTTGAAAAGCTTTAGAATGGCCTGTTAAATGCACCTCCTCGGACTCATATTGGTAAAGATGTTTTTAAAAGCGTAGGTCTGCTACCAGTTCGCATCAGAGTGGAGCAGTTAAAGCTGAATCTTATGTATAAAGTCGTCAATGGTTCTGCGCCTAATTATTTAAACTCCTATGTAATAATGGTAAATTCCCAGCATAATTATAACACTAGGGCCAGTGTACGGTCTTGTAAAGTGCCCTGTGTTAACTATGCAGCCAGAAGCTCTTTTTTTTACACAGGAATAAAACTGTGGAATGATTTACCGCTTTCTCTTAAAAATGTAAATACTATAGGGTCTTTTAGATATCAAGTTAAGGCTTATTTATGGAATAGAGTAGCCAATCTTTTTAATTAGAGTTGTTTGATCATACTTGTGTCTTAGCGTTTCTTTTGAGGAATGTTTTTGCTTTGGATGATTTGTGTTCATTGTTTCACTTTTGTATTGTAACAGTTTCATGTCTGTATGTATTTTTTTAACACCAAGGACCATGTTGGAAATAAGTGTTTACACTTTATCATGTTATCCTTTGGATTATGGTTGTTTGTCTAATCCATAATAAATCAAATCAAAAAATCAAAATTTGACTTTGGGGTCTGTATGTACTAACATCTCATTCAGAATACCATCTATACCACAGGCCTTTCTGGGCTGTAGCTCCTGTAGCTTTCCTGCCGGTCCTTTTTGAGTTAATGGAAAGTCTGATGGACTTTGATTATCCTTTTTAACACTGTCAAGGTTTCTGTTTAAGTAATTCCAGTTTCCCCAGAATTTGTTTGAGTCAATTGATTCTTCTACATCTTTCTGCTGGTTTTGTATGTTTATATTTCTTTGCTCTTATTGTACTTCTTCTGAATTTGAATATCTTTGTTGTCTGGTTGTGGATATTTTGATAATTTTCTTTTTCTCAGATTTTTGCATTCAGAATCAATCCAGTGATCTGTTTTTATTTTCTTTCTTTCTTTTTTGTTTAAATGAGATACAGCCAGGTCCATGCCTACTTCACTCTGTGTGCAATTTGTGTACAGGAATGAGTTCAAGAGTAATTGGGTTTCAAAGTGTGTAATGGAGCTTTTTTCAGAGCTGTCTAAAAACTGTGTATATGTAGGTAGGTTTCATCTTGTAAATTTTCCCACGCTTTGTGCAAATACTGGGTGTCTCTGTTCTGTTCAAAATAAACTGTGAGTTATGGTATAGTCCACAGAGCTACTGTCAAGAACTGAGCCATAAGTTTACTGTCCAAAGGAGTCCCCTCGTAGCCTGTCATTGACTCTCTCTCTCTCTTGCTAAACCCTCAGGTCATTGGTTCCTGTCTGAATGAGGATGTGACTTGGTGACCCATGTTGGCTCTTGTTGAGGAGCTCTAAGGCTCTGAGGGTGGTGGGGCACCAGAGATTAGCTGCTTTGTGTTTTGGGGAGAGCTTTTTCTCATCTTTCCTGTTTTACTCTATTAGAAGAGCAATGTGTGGTCTCTCTGGATTTTTCTCATGAGTGTAGGCTTTGAGTGTTTGAAAAGACTAGAAAGGCACTATACAAATACTTCTGCTCTATCCCTCTGCAGGCCTCTCACCTGCTCTCTGCGCAGAATGCTTTTTAGAATGGCGGCTCTTTGGAATTAAGAATGTTGGGTGGATGCCTAACTGTCGTCTTGAGCTTCAGATTTAGCAGTTTAGCTAAATTTGACAAGAACTGCATTAGAAAGTTATAAAATAAAATCATGTAGACACTTTTAGGGGAAGGGATTTTGTCGTTGATTTATATTTATTTGTAAAAGCTGACGGGAATTTGGCCTTCTTAAACTTCCTCAAGAAATCCAGTCGTTTCTGAGCTTCGTGGAGATGTCAGACGACCATGTCAGGTTCTCTGTGATGCTGATTCCCAGGAACCTTAAACTGTTCACCTGCTCCACCTCAGCTCCACTGATGTGAACAGGAGTGTCCTTCCTAAAATCAATGATCAGCTCCTTGGATTTGTTGACGTTGAGCAAATAGTCAGAAATTATTTTAGTCCAGTGTTTAAAAGTGTCTTACACAAAAACATAAACATTGAACATAAATATATAAAATGTCATAAAAGAAATTATTTAAGTAAAGTACAAATACCTCTAATTTGTACTTCAGTACAGTTGTCCTACTTAATAAACAGGCAACTTAAATAAGTTCTAAATGGAGTTATAACGCTAAAATAGCACTTTGTGAGTATCGGAGGATGCTGAATTTAGCTGTTGTCCCCCCTAAAGAAATGTAGCTTGGGAAAGGGATTAAGGATTCTTGATGGTGTTGTCAGTTTGACTGTTCTGAGTATGTTTAATGCAATTTGGAGCTCAACTCTGAGATTTTTACATTAAAAGCCGTAAAAGGTAGAAGCTTGACGTTCTAGCCTGTACATACTGAGAAGATGGTTTCCAGTGACCTTTCGGGGCACCTATGTGTCCCCTGAAAAGAACTAGCTTGGGGAAGGTGCTAGCAGGTTGGGATTGAGGATTCTTGATGGTGTTATCAGTGTGAGTGTTCTGCGTAGTTTTCAATCCATTTGTACATTAAAAGCCTTAATTTGATACACCCATATTTGGCTGAACAGACCTCAGTCATAAACTTGCAAAATCTGACTATTTCAACATTCAAATCAGAAACTAGAAATATGGGACCAAGTGCTCTAAAATAGCCTCCTTTTGTTTGGCTGAACAGAAGAGCTGAAAAAACAATTTTAGACACAAATGTGTCTTCTTAGGTTTGGTGCGGGCTTTAGAATATATTGACCAATTAAATAAGTTCTAAATGGAGGTCTAATGCTAAAATAGCACTGTGTGAGTGGTGTGTGATGCTGAATTGGGCTTTTGTGGTTCTGGGCCTCTATGTGCCCCTTAAAGAGAAGTAGCTTGGGAAAGGGCCTAGAAGGTCTGCAATTAAGGATCCTTGATGGTGTTTGAGTGTTCTGAGTACGTTTAAAGCAATTTGGAGCTCAACTCAGAGATGTTTACGTTAAAAGCCCTTAAAGGTAGCAGCTTGGCATTCTAGCTTATTCATACTGAGAAGATGGTTTCCAGTGACCTATTTGACTTTGGGGTCATATTTTTCATTTCTGTTTTGTGAGACAGAGCAGTTATAGGACTAGGTGTTTAGTTAGACCTCAGTTTTACAAACAAAAAATAATTCGATACACCGATATTGGGCTGAACAGACCTCAGTCATAAGTTTATAAAATCTGGCTAATCCAACATTCAGTCAAATCAGCGTCTGGAGACATGGAAGTGTGCTTAAATATATTCTTCAACATACCCTTTTTTGACTTGGTGAGTGCGTCAAACTCCTATCGCAGGCTTTAGAATATATTGACCACTTAAATAAGTTCTAAATGGAGGTATAACGCTAAAATAGCACTGTGTGAGTGGTGTGTGATGCTGAATTGAGCTGTTGTGGCTCTGGGCCTCTATGTGCCCCCTTAAGAAAACTAGCTTGGGAAAGGGCCCAGAAGGTTGCCACTAAATATATCAATTCCTCTCACATTCAAATTTAGTTTGATATTAAACCACTACATACATGATCACGCTTAATAATGGTGTATTGATTGACATACTAAGGTTTTTGATTGGCTGCTTCTTTGACACACAGCAACAGGAGAGGAAACACTGTTTTGAAACATTTGGCGAGTTTTGGCACTTTGGAGTTTAGCAGCTCAAGAGTTAGCACCACGGAGAGCACATTACCATGTCACGTTCATTTTTATACATCCCACGTGAGCGTGAAAACCAGCGTACGGAACCTTTTTATGCATTCTGTTTTATACATGAGGAGTAAAGTTGTGGAGTAAAAGTAAAAACAAAAGGCTGAGCAAAGCAGTAAGCTGCAGGATCTGGCAGGGCCACGCTGGAAACCAGGACTTCTGTAGAGCCAATTTGGTGTTGAACTGGTACTACTTGACATATATATATATTTTTTTAATGTGCCTTTGTGTTGTCATAAATTAATCTGCTACACAATAACAAAAAAGTGTATGATCTTGAATGTAGTAGGGGTCTCACATATGGGCTGTTTTTTGTGTCAGTACAAACTGAATTTGAATCATTTAGAATTGAATATGAATTGCTCAACTTGAATAATTGCATTAAGAAACTGAATATGAATTTATTAGTTTGAAACTGAATTCCAATAAACTTGAAACTGAATGTGATATGAATCTGAACTGAAACTGTATTTGAGCCTCACTAAAAATTCATGTCTTTATGTTATTTCACTTTGTGTTCTCTCTAATTCAGTTCTCTAAATTAAATTTCAGTCCACAAGATTCAGTTTTAAGGTCACAGGTAGGTCAAGGTCCTGAGGTGCCAAAGGGCCCAAGCAACAGTAAGGAGGACAATAAGAACACAAAAACGAACATTTTGCAGGCAGTAGTGTAGCATTATTGGAAGTACAACTGTCAGATGTGTGGGGCATAATTAGAAGAATGGGGGTGGGGCACATGGAATTTGGATTGTTTAATAATGTTTGGGATATTGGCCAGCTTTCTTTAGCTTGGAAACAAGCAATAATAGTGTCCATTCCCAAACCAGGAAAAGATCAGTCAAACCCTTCTAGTTACAGACCTATCACACTTATGCAAAATTATGGAAGGAATGGTCACCGAGCGTTTAACATATTTCCTGAAGACTAAAGCTCTTCTGTACCAGTACCCAAGTGAGTTCTGTAGGGGTCGGAATACAATGGATTCAGTATTGTGCTTAGAATTAGACATCAGAAAAGCACAGACCAACAAAGAAATATTGATAGCTGTATTTTTTGACGATGACAAAGCATATGATATGCTCTGGAAAGAAGGGTTACTTGTTAAGTTGAATTCATTGAGGTGGTAGAACATATAATTGGGTTATGAACTTTTTATTTGACCGGGAAATACAAGTAGGAGTAGGCACAGGATACTCCAGTGTATATAAGGTGGAGAATTGGACTCCGCAAGGTAGTGTGTATAGCCCGCTGTTATTCAACATAATGAATGATAAATGACATCTTCTCTCAGGTTGAACAAAATGCAGGGAAATCTTTGTATGCAGATGACAGGCCTCTGTGAGTAAGAGGCCGCAATGTTTTGCACGTCAGTAAGAAAATGGGCAAATGAATGGGGATTCAAATAATCTGTTCCAAAAACACAGGTGATTTTTTTCTCAAGGCGGCATAAAGTCATGCCTATTTCCATGAAGTTATATGAACAACCACTTGAGCAAGTCAAAACCATAAGATTTCTTGGTGTTTGGTTTGATGAGAAGCTCACCTGGAATACTCATTTAGACAAAGTTAAGAACAAGTGTAAAAAGGTCATCAATATACTTCGTTGTCTGTCAGGACAAGAGTGGGGAGCAAGCAGAGCAGCTCTACAAAATATATACTGGGCACTCATCAGATCCGTTTTGACTGTGGATGTGTAGCGTACATGTCAGCAGCAGGATCAAACCTTAAGAAGTTGGATATATTACAAGCTCAGGCCTTGAGAATTTGCAGTTCATTCAAAACATCTCCTGTGTCAGCAATGCAGGTGGAAATGGGAGAAATGCCGTTAAGAATCAGGCGAGTGAAGTTAATGCTGGCATACTGGGTTAATCTCCAGGGTCAATGTGATTCTCATCCTGCCAAGAGTCTTTTAATAGATTTCTGGGAACACAATGAGACAAATTTCTCAGGTTTTGGGTGGATTGGTGATGCAAAGGCAGAAGTCATAGGATTACAACAATTAGATTACAGCCCTACAGTCTTCCATTCCTCCTGGTTATTCCCAACACCAAGTGTAGACCTAAATATACAGCAGGAATTGAAGGATATGTCAAAGAAACTTCCAGAATCCAGCATAGTACAGAATTACTTTGATCTGCATTTTTCAGACTCAGTGTTTATATTCACAGATGGCTCCAAAGATCCTGATACAGGGCGTGCAGGTGCAGCAGTTTATATCCCAGCAAGTGAGTCATATATTAAGAAAAGAATATCAGATCATGTGTCAGTGTGTACCACAGAGTTGACTGCAATATTACTGGCCCTGCAGTGGATAGAAGGGAGGGAAACAAATTATACTGTTATTGCATCTGATGAGTATTAAATCTGGCAAAATCATTTACATCCAGTATCATCAATGACATATTCCTTATATTGTACAGGATGGAGCTAAAGGGTTTATCCACACACTTCCTTTGGGTTCCTGCTCATGTTGGTGTGGAGGGAAATGAGCAGGTGGATGTTCTGGCCAAAGGAACACTCAAAATCAAACATTTGGACCTAAAAACCCCATTATCTAAAGATGAAGCTAAGCCATGTATCAGCATGTATGCACAGTCAGTTTGGCAGGAGCATTGGGACAATAGTGAAACTGGAAGGCACCTATATAATGTACAGAGACAGGTTGATGCTGGGAAGACGGTGGACTGGAAACATAGGGAAGAAAATGTAATCACTCATCAATAGGACATACTTGTCTAAACCTTTCGTTATATAAAATAGGTGAACACCCAACTGGGAAATGTATCTATTGTAACCAACCACGTACAACATGTAGAACATGTTCTCCTTCAGTGAAGGAGATACACTATCAAGGGGGAACGGCTCTTTCAGTCATTACGGAAGGCAAAACATCATGATGTCTCAATGTCAGGTCTCCTGGGGAAAACAGCAGGCCAGATATATTGTCATATAATTAAGTTTCTTAAAGAAACTGAGTTAGATAAAATAATTTAATTCATGTTGTTCTTTTTTGTTTTTCTGTTTTGTTTATTTTATTTATTTCCTGCTTAATCTCTCGTTCCACACTCCAGTCCAGTTGGTGGCGGTAATGCACCGTTAAACTGGTTTGCCAACCGCCATTAAACCCTAAAGAAGAAGAAGAAGAAGAAGAAGAAGAAGAAGAAGAAGAAGAAGAAGAAGAAGATGATGATGAGGGTTGGTCTCAGTTCTTCCTGCAATGCCGGAAGTGAGCAGAGAAGTCGGTCGGCGGGAAAATGGAGTCAGAGGAGAGTATAGAGAATGAAGAAGAAACAAGAGGACTTGTAAATAGGAAAAGGAAGAAAGATAGCGATTCAAGTGATGGCAGCCAAGCAAGAAGAACAGATGAGAGGTTTCAAGTAGGAATGATAGCAGTGACAAGAACAGATGGGATCTTTAAGGATTCAAGACGAAGTTGGAAAGTTTGTTGGAGACAAACTTCGGAGATGTTCAGTCTATCAAAATAACAAGATCTGGGATGGTTGTCATTGACTGTGTTTCAAAGCGCCAGAGAGACCAAGCTGAGGATCAAAAAAATATAAAGATTTCAGCAGTCTGAAATGCTTCCCACTCGGGCCAAAAAGCAAAAAGAAAGGAGTAATAAGTGGCGTACCGCTATCAGTGGAAGAGAAGGACTTCTGGAACATTGAAGATGTTTGTGAAGCGAGAAGACTGACAAGATTCCGTCAAGGAGAAAGGGAGGAAAGCAATTCAGTGTGTCTAACGTTTGTGGGAGATTTGCCTGAGAGGGTCTACTTAGACTACATATGCTACAGGGTGAGGTCTTATGAAAGAGCCCCATTAAGGTGCTTCTGCTGCCAGGAATATGGTCATGTAGCAGCAGTATGTAGAGGAGTCAGGAGATGTGGGAGATGTGGGAAGGACAGCTTTGAAAGAGAGGAGTGTGAAGAGAAGCAAGAACAAGCTAAATGCTTTCACTGTGCGGGAAATCACCATGTGGGGTCAGTGCAGTGTCCGGAAAAAATAAAACAAACAAAAGTGAGTAAAATCAGAGCAGAAGAGGGGCTAACATATGCTGAAGCTACCAAGAGACTGAAAAGAAAGGAGGAAGGAGCAGCAGTACAAGAGGAACAAGAGCCAGAAAAGAAGGGAGAGGATCAGAATGTGATCTGCATGGACAAGAAGAGATTCCTCGCATTTATTGCTATGGTGGTTAACTGTGCTGTGGAAATAAAGAGCAAGTCGGAACGGATCAAGATGGTGCTGGATGCAGCAAGGAGGTTCTTAGGCATTGCAAGCATAACAGGGGAAGAAATAGACACAACTCTGAGGGAAGGATTTACACAGGGCCGTGCAGAGACCTTTGGAAGGGCAGGTGCTTAAAGTATAAAAGGGGCACATGGAACAAGGATTTAAACAGTGTTATTTTCAAAATGTCGATACAGAAATATATATCATTATGTACTCCTTGCTGATATGCGTATACTGAGGCTTCTATTGATAAATCAACAAATGCTATGATACAGTTTTGAGAGAGATACACATGCACATTTTGGTGAGCAGCGACTCAAGTCACTTGTCATAATTATGATTTTTTTTGACAAAATGTTAAATATATTAACACAACTCTGACTACCTTACCAATTTATTTTAATTCCCACTTTTGCAAATGTTTAACTCTCAACATTTTTCTACAAAATAATCACACAAGAGCAGCAACAGCAAAGTCAACTCTGCCACAATGTGCATGTTTTTTATGCTACTAGTATATATTTAGAATAAATGACTGCACCAAGGAGAGGGACATAGTTTCACTAATTATTTGTTTATTTTTCACAAGGCAATAAATCCTTTTAATTCTTTTGGTCTTGTTGGATCACATAACACTTAGTTTGTTAGGACTTGGTTTCACATTTGAGGGAGGGCTGTCTGTATCATGTGAAGATCTATCAGCATGCAACAAACTAATGGAATGGATAGTTATTAGCTGAGGAGCCTCTACGATCAGAAATATAAAGTTACTGCTTAAGGCAGGACACTTTTTCATATAGTGGTCAATTTTCAAATTTGGGTCTATTTTGCTTCCATGTCTTCTTTTACTCTCATGGAAAGAAATCTTCCAAAATACAAATTTAGATGGAGTTTACCCTGTATATTAAACAGAACATTTCAGGGGAAAAGAGTCTTGATGTAAGTCATTAACTGGGGAAGGTCTGTAGTGACATGATTTAGTTATTTTCTTTAGCCCATTCACCTGCAGTGACTTGTCAAATGTTGCAAATTAGCACATTTAATTAGTTAACGCGTAATTTGCATATCAATGTGGCGATCGTCATTACATTATTAGACACAAATTTTACTGTATTCACCTGTTGTGTCTCCATTAAGTAGACAACAGTAACAGTAGCCTGTATGGCCAACAATGAACCTTAGCTTGACTTTAGCTAATTATTTTAGCTCAGCTCATGAGTCATGCATGTTAGCAGTGAACTCGAGGCACTGGTAGTTTACTTTTGTTGGTCTTTAGTTCATCACAACTCACCTCCGCACAAGCCAAGAAAAACACTGCTGGGAGGGGCTGCTGCCTGTCTGTGTGTCTGTGTGTGCGCTGCTGCTGCGGGAGACGCGGAGTGAGAGAGAGAGAGAGAGAGAGAGAGAGAGAGAGAGAGAGAGCATCGGAACTGACAAAGTCTCATCTACCGACCTGATATTTAGATTTTTTATTCAGTAAATATTTTTGTTTGACAGGAAAGCTGTGTGCAAACAGGAATAGATTCATTTATTTAAAAAAAAGCATCCCGGAAAAAAGGGCACTTTCTCTTGAGGAAGAAAAAGGGCAGGTGCTTGAGCCCCTGTTGATGTCTATGTGTGCACGTGCCTGGATTTACATCATCTCAGACCACTGAGTCTGAGACATAGAACGGTCAATGTACGGACAACGGAAGGAGAGTACTATGGGTAACAACTGTAAATATATTGCACTGGGAAAATATTTTATCCAGTAGGTGGCGGTAATGCAACATTTTGGATGCCAACCGCCGTAAAACCCCAAAGAAGAAGAAGAAGAAGAAGAAGATGATGATGATGATCATGAGGAAGAGCAATCGAGTACAGATGCACAAAGTGCCTTTTCGGCCAATCAGCATGTTTGTTTTTGACCATTTTCACCACACGTGGCCGCAAGTGGCCGTGTGCATTAGCTTTCTGGCTAGGTAGCCACTTGGTATCTTAGCACATCATAGTAAGCTACATCGATATTGAAATATGATGTCAATAAATTATGTCTGTACTGGATTGCCGTGTAGCTAAATGACATGCAGTTAATGAAATGTTCTGCTCAGGGGCAGAAGAAAAACAGCAGTTTTACCATTAGTGAGTATAATGCTCTGACAGATCTACACCTAGACTGTGGGCTGTGTACTGTAACTCTTAGTTTTTATGTAAGTTAGAGTTATGTTGTGAATTCTCTTCGTGGAGCGTATGTCACATTAGTAATAATTTACACTAGGCTAATAACTAGGCTAAGTTTGAACACAGCTGGTGTAAGAGGCTGCTCAGCTGTGTCTGTAAGTTACTGAAGTTACAAACCATTTCACAAAGAGGACCAGTGACATAACAATGGGTTGAAGCCGACTTCAAACTTGGAACATGTAGGTTGTGGACTTCATATGCATTTTTACTGTTGTACAGTATGTTAGCCGGGTGAACTTGCTGCTAGCATGCTGCGTGGCTAATGTAGCTAGCATCTGTTCCACACACTGAGCAGTGTTAGTGGAGTAACGTCATTTCATACTGAGAGACAGTCTAGAGGAATTGTGCAGAAAGTTAAGCCTTGTATGAAGTACAGTAAATAAACGCAGTAGCAGGTAGTAAGTTGCTTTAGTGGGACTCTACTACAATGCTAACGTTAGCTCCGCGGCTAACGTTTTTGTGGAACTACTAAAACGCTAACGTTATCTCTGCTTATTAAAATGTCTTCTGCTCTCGATGTTCGCTGGTAAAGTTACGTGGGTCTGTCGTTGTGATGTGCATATATACCTGATAGACCCTGTGGTACACATGTGAAAAACAAATGGTCATTTTCTTTGGTTTAACTTTAACATCAAGCTGCAAACTTGCTCATACCCAAAAGCTTTAACGTTAGAGAATGTTTGGGTAGTGTGTTTTAAAGCCAGGCAGAGACCCCTGCCTCTTTACTTGATAAAATTATACAATTGTTTTGCACCTTTTGTAGCCATTGCTACAAGAGGAAACAGCTTGTTAGCTCCGGATCTTATGAATTGGCTAACGGATGGCAAGATACATGTATGGATCTCTAAATTCTTTATTGCTCAGTAGTGTTTCCTTTATTGTGCAGAATATGGCACGGTGCAGCGTAAATACCATTGTTTGTCGCATGATACCCTAACTTATTTCTTCTAATTGTCTTGGACTTTTCGTAGCTGTTGCCATATCAGACAGAGCCACCACAGAGACATACCACCAGGATAGCAGAGGAATCAGATGCTCACTCAACGCTTGGTGAGCTCCCTGCGTATCCTGTGCCCTGTGGGGTGGTGATGGTGCAGTGGATAAGACACATGCCTTTGGTGTGGATACCAATGATATTCTGAGCTGTTTTAATCACCCACTGCAGGAGCCCTCTGGCCTTCTTAAGCTTCCTCAAGAAATACAGCTGTTTCTGAGCTTTCTTCCCCATGTCAGGTTCTCTGTGATGCTGATTCCCTGGAACCTGAAACACCTGCTCCACCTCAGCACCACTGATGTAGACAGGAGTGTGTGTCTTTATCTCCTTCTTCCTGAAATCAACGATCAGCTCCTTGGTTTTGCTGACGCTGAGCATTAGGTTGTTCTCTGAGCACCACTCAACATTTTAAGCTAAGTATGAGATGTTTCTTTTAGATTTTAATGCACAAATTAAATGCTTAGTAATTATCCAGACACCCTGTATAGAAAAGAATTATGCATCAAGATGCATCGATAATAGTTTTATAATCGCATCGCAGCCCTCTGAATCATAATTGAATTGTGAGGTGCTCAGAGATTCCCACCCCTAGTTTCTAGTATAATATATGAGGACTACTTCAAACTATTTCTAATTAATAACCTCGGGTAGATGTGAAATGTGTCTGTCACATAATGTTAGCTTAATATTTATGCATAAACTCTCTAAACCAACATACACTCTGTCTTACATTTGTCTTTACAGGTAGCCTGATTTTGTGAGCAGTGACCTCCAGAGCCCAGTAGAGTAGAAAGCATTTGTTTGGAAGAGACAGAGGTAATGTGTTGTGTGCATGTAATCTAACATGTATCACAGTAGCTTGTGTAATGTCAACACTGAGGCTGACCGTAATTGTCAGGGTAGGATGTCCAATATGAAATAAATAGCTGTGATATTTCTAGTAAAAAGATACCCCATAAACGTGCAAAGTTATCAGAGTGACTAGTGATTACTGTAACAACACAATATCTGTTCCTCTATGTACACATTTGTTACTTTAGACCAGTAACACTTACTGTGAGGCAGAAACATGCATGGAATAGACATAACTGAATTGCTGATCTTCCAAACTAATGTGCTACTGTGTACTATTTACTTGAAAAGTAGCTCAGTAATCAGAGGATCTGCAGCTGCTGAACCATGTGTATGTTTCAGATTAACCAGGATATTTTAACTTGAAAAGCTTTTGTCAGACAATAATTGCAATGTTTTAAATACTTTTAAGCTGTTACAAAGAATATATTTATATTGTGATCTGTCAACACCATAATACAGTTTGTGAAATGACAGAGATGTCTGGCATACAGAGTCACTACAAATTTACTAGCAAAACTTACATTTTCATGGTAAAGATGTGAGATGGACCAGGTTTTTCAAGCCTTCTATATGCATGAATTTAAATATGTTTTTCAGAAAACGTTTGTGAAGAATTATATTTGTCTAAAACCCCAGATCCCTTAATACTAAATTTAAAAAGATCAAAACAGTCTTAAAAATCTATCACTTTATTCATAGCCAATGAAATGGAAACACAAATCGAGGGTTTCTTGTATACTGGATATGTGATGGCTGGTGACGGAGCTCTCAGGTCTCCGTGGTCATCCTGAGGCGTCTTCCTGTGGATACAAAGACTTTCTGCTGCTGCTGGCCGCTGTGTTGTCTTCACTTCAGGTGCTTGACTGAAGCATGACGTCTGGCCAGTAATATCGTCCCCCTGAGTTTTCAGACAGAGTGTGGTGGGTCCAGGAACATCTCATGAAACACGAGCTTCACCGTGTCACTCAGATGATCTGTAAAACATGGCAGTCACTGTTATTTGATCATTACACTATTATGTTTCATTGGGTCAGTCATGTATACATGCAGACACATTTAGTCTTGAATTAGGAGAAGCATGTATTTAACAGTGTGTGTGGTGATCACAGAACTAATGTCAAGGTGATTCCAAAATGATTCCAGAACAACATTTCATGACCCACCATGGTGGGTCTTGAATCTATCTTTTTTATATAATAATATGTATTTAATTTCTAGGCAGTTAGACCGTAGTATTGGGTCCAAACTGCTGCAACACGTATTTACAGTGGGGTTACCTGTGTTAAACAATCGTCAGCAATGCTTATCATGCCTTTGCAGCATTAGCTCTGACCCATGTAAAACAAGCTTTAGTGTCCTGCTTTACACAAACACTCACTTATTGTTGTCCTTATGCTACAAACACTGGCATTTACATATTTATGCTGCACCGTGCCACATTCTGCACAATAAAGGAAACACTACTGAGCAATAAAGATATTTAGAGTTCCTCTTGCTGCTCAGTTAGCTAATTTATAACATCCTAGCAGAGCTAATAAGCTGGTTCCTCTTGTAGCAATGGCTACAAGTGCAAAACTGTATAATTTTATCAAGTAAAGAGGGAAAATGAATTACACAGAGTATTTGGCTTTAGCTGTAAATGGAGTTGTGACGTACCAAAAGCTCATTTATAAGTGACTCTGTTGTTTATACATGCCCTCTCTCGCCAAATTAAAAGATGAATTCTGGTGTCTTCTTCATACTTTGGTGTTTTTGAATTGAATAATGGCAACCATGCGGAATAAAATACTATCTGTTCATTTCCAGGCCATTAGAGCTTGTTTATAAACGTTTGATAACTTCACAGTAGTTTATCGATTTTGTAGTCTTTTTTATCAACTTAGTTAGCCATTTAACTTTGGAAAGTATTGTTTAAGGTTTAAAACTTAAAACCTTCAGACCTCAATTTTTTAGGTTGCATAGGGTATCTTTCCCTAAATAATGACATTTGTTCCTCCAAATGAAATTAAATAAGATCTTATCTAATTCTTTGTATATTTCAGTAGGCATTTCCAGTGATAAGGATACATAGATATGGATATTAGATTTAGGATGTTAGATGTTAGAACTCTGCCATTCAGTGAAAGATGCCTCATCCACACATGTTGAATTATTGCAGAGTTTTTCATTCTTATCACACCCGGTATGTAACTGGGTTCTTCACAGGGATACCATTAACTTCTGATAGGTCACATTCCTTAAGTGGTAGCCTAATAAACAGATTTGTTAAAGTTCATTCTTAAGCCTGATACAGTAGAAAATTCCTCAACACATCTAATTGCTGTGATCCATTCCTCTCTATTAGACAAAAAAATGTATAATCTGCCAGTTGAGATAATTTAAATGATCTAAGGTCTCTAAGGTCTACTTTGGAACCATAGACTGTATAAAAACTTACAGCCACAGTTTGTGTGATAAGGAACAGAAAGGAGCCATCCCTTAGAGACTGTGGCAGAGACCAGACCACAGAACTGGCTACAACCCCTGCTGAGCTTTTGGGTATGAGCAAGTTTGCAGCTTTATGTTGAAAGTGACCATTTGTTTTTCACATGTGTACCACAGGGTCTATCAGGTATATATGCACATCACAACAACAGACCCACGTAACTTTACCAGCGAACATCAAGAGCAGAAGACATTTTAATAAGCAGAGATAAATTTCTGCTTCTATTCTAGTTTATTTGCTGCACATTACAAATGCTATGGCTCCATCTAGTGGATGAAATCTGCAATAGTCTTTCCTTACAGAAAATTTGTTTGCAGTGGACCAGGGCCCGTATTTATCAAGCTTCTCAGAATTACTCATAAGAACACTGCTAAGAACCGACTTAAGAGTAAAAAAAATCTTTGAGTAAAGTGTTGGACTAAATCTCAAGTGTCAGTCTTAGTGCAGATTCATGACACTATGCTGTGCCGCAAACGGGATTTTGGATGACACTGTAGCTAAGGACCAATCACCAAAGAGATTTCCTTCTTTAAGAATAATCTCAGTAAATTCACATTGTATGGTGTTTATATTCAACACACATTTAACAATAAAGAATTTTCAAGATAATAAATTATGATATAGGCCTACACATTAATAAATGAAAGATGAAAAGCTTATCTTTATATGAGTGCCATCAAATGCGGCTGTAGTGCATGCTCCTGTATTGCCAGCTATTTGCATGAACTGTGTTTGCGTCTGTCGGATTACGGGGGGGTTGTTGGGAAGTGGATGAAATGTGTGACAGTGTGTGGAGTTGTAAGTGGTGTGTAAGTGCTGTAATTGTTTCCATAACTATTATGGATGTTTGTGATGGGCCAAAATGATCAGCATTGCTGCATTTGTCTTGTGGCAAATAAACAAAGCATAAAGTCAGTGATGAGTTGACCAACTCGCTGACATTATGATTATGCTACATCAAGATTATGCGAGTAAATTTCATGAATTCTCATCATTTAAGACTGAAATGACACTTTGAGAAGCTGGATAAATACTGTCCCCAAAATTAATTGTGGGGTTTACCTAATAAAATATTACTTTGAGTGTGTTTTTAAATTTAATAGACTATAGCTCCAACTTCAAAAATATAACTGGTAATATTTGGAATTTAATTGACCAGCCTATGGCGAGTGGATAGTGTCACGATAACCTACCAAAGGAGACAGTCGTGTGACAGCTACGTGTGTGTGGATAGGCTACTCCTTCGCCAGTGCACAACGTCGTTGATAAACTTAACGGCCCTGAGCTCGTCGCCGCCCTCAGGCTTGAATTTTTTCACTCGAACTTCTTCTTCCTTTTTATCGGCAGTTGGGAAACTAGCCGAGAGGTGCAATACCGTCACCAACTGGACTGGAGTGTGGAACTAAAGATTACTTTCAATACTAGAAGTATAGACCTTACGGTGGCTCCGAGGGCTCAGTGAGGACTATTTTTTTGAGGACTATGAATTTTTTTTTGAGGACTACTTTGCGTCCCCTCGCAATACTTTTGCATTCCCTCGCAAAATGTTTTGCATTCCCTCGCAATTCCTTTCTTCTTCCGTTAGCCTACTTCTGAGCCATAGCTGTGTATGCTCAGCTGCTCTCAGCGTTAAACTCCAGCTTATTGAATTTTACTTTGAATGGAGCATTTCCTATGTTGATAAAGTAGCCTGCTACTGCTCAAATACACAGATTTATGGTGACTTCAATCAAAAAGGACCAGGCACCACGGCGGGTGATCGCTCCAGAGGAGAAAGAAGACAGCCGGGATAGAGCCATGCTGGCCCAGCTTGGACGTAAGGCTGCTCCCGGTAAATGTCTGGTCTGGAGGAAATGGGAGTCATGCTGCCAAACACCGGGAAATGGAAGACTGTTAAGCCGACACAGACTTTACACAGACCAGCGAGGGAATGCAAAAGTATTGCGAGGGAATGTAAATATACTTTAAAGTACAAAAATAAATTTTCACCTACACCAATTTAATTATGTAAGTAATGCCAGCTGAGACATTTGTTCTTTAAAAAAAAAACAACAGTACTTCAGCTTTGTTAGATATATTCCCCCTCCCAAACACAAAATGTTTACGGTTGTAAAATAAATTTATTATTTTTAACACTATTTTAAAGAAACAAGAACTGCTGAAAGATCTGCACAGGGGTCTGAGGGTCTAGCCTGAGAAAATCTGGAGCATTAAACACTTAATTTCCTGCATTCTAGAGACATTTTCTGCTCCAATTTATGGTGGAAATGTCTTTATTTATATAAAGAGAAACAGAAAATTCCGCCAGCAGGTGACAATTCAGGAACATAAAAATATAATTCACTGATCAGCAGCTTGTTATTTTTGGCTTACTTTTTTTGGACATTGCACATTTGTTTCTTCTATATTTAAATTTCATTGCATGTTTTCTTGTTTTGCAAACAAACATTTCTCTAGCATTTTCATTTGTTAGTTAACATTTCTTGTTGGAAGCTATTTTCAGAACATTTTTAACAAATGCTCTCAAAAAGTGATGGAGACAAATTCAGCCATTTCAAAATGTGGTGAGGATATGTCCCCAGTGTACGACACCTGTGGCCTTCTCATTGTTGCAGAGGAAGCTGGAAGCAAGCAAGAGTTGCTGGCAGAAGAGATTGTGGATGTCGCTGTTTCCCTGGAGGAGCACACAATTATGTACAACCTCAAAAATGTTGCTAATATCTTTGCAATAGCATAGACTATCCCTAATAAGTATACATTTGCTCATAAAAAAACTTTTCACGAACAGCAGTAGCAGAATTGTTCAGCAAGTTCATGGACTCTGAACTAGATGCTCAGAAACTAAGACAACTTCGTAATGGCAGCTATCGTTCGTTATCTGCTTGAACTTGTTTATACACTAAACTACATCACCTCGATCTCACAACCGACCATGCCCACATACACATCAAATGGTTAAACACTCAGCACAAGGCCTATTCTGACAAGACAAGGGCCTGTAAAACTCACATCAAAAATTAATACGATATCAAAATGTTATGAACAAGGTTGTATTATGTTTTGTTCAGTTAATAGTCTAAATAATCTGTAAATTAAAAGTTTGTGCAGTTTAACTACAGCACTTCAAGTTAGTTCAAAATTTCTGCTTCTATTCTAGTGTATTTGCTGCACATTACAAAGGCTAAGGCTCCATCTAGTGGATGAAATCTGCAAACTTTGTTAGCATCAGACCAGGGCCCCTATTTATCAAGCTTCTCAGAATTACTCATAAGAATGGTGCTAAGAACCGACTTAAGAGTAAAAAAAATTTTCGGCTCAAAGCTGAGCTTAAAAGTTAGTTATCAAGCATCATAGTCCAAATTTGAGTGAAGTGTAGGAATAAATCTTAAGTGTCAGTCTTAGTGCTGATTCACGACACTTTGCTGTGCCGCAAACAGGATTTTGGAAGACAATGTAGTCAAGGACCAATCACTGAATCACTTTGAATGGTGAAATTCCTCAGAGGAGTTTATATTCAACACACATTCAACAACAAAGAATTTAAGATTATTATATAGGCCTACACATTAATAAATGAAAGATTACAAAGTTTAAAAAGTTTATCTTTATATGAGCGCTATCAAATGCGCCTATAGTGCTCTTGTATTGCCAGCTATTTGCATGAACTGTGTTTGCGTCTGTCTGATTACGGAGGTGTTGTTGGGAAGTGATGAAACACGGGACAGTGTGTTGAGTTGTAAGTTCTTTAATTGTTTCCACAACTATTATTGATGGTTGTGACAGGCCAAAATCATCAGCATTGCTGCGTTTGTCCTGTGGCAAATAAATGAAGCGTCATCACCACCTTCAGTTCAACAGAAAACGCATCGTAAAGTCAGTGATGAGATGACGGCCCTCACCAACTCGCTGACAAAGATTATGCCTGCGCTGTCCAACTCAGTCTTATTTACTGCGCGTCGTCAGAATTCTTCCTCTCCTCTCCGCATGTCTCTGTCTCAACAGCGCCATCACAATCCCTACTGGCAACTCCTAACCAGTGGAGAGACCTCTGGAGCTGTCTTAAATAACTGGGAGAGTAGGAGTGATTCCTGCACTTGATGTGCTTAGCTCTGAGAAATTTGATAACTTGCTTTTATTCTTAAGTTTAAAAGTAGGAGTAAATTTCATGAATTCTCAGCATTTAAGACTGAAATGACACTTTGAGAAGCTTGATAAATACCGGCCTTGGTCTTTTATTAGGCTGCAAAAACTCAATTAAGCCTACAGGCCATGAAATGAAGCTACATTGTTGCATTATAGATATCAGAGACAACTTAAAGTTCAAGCTTCACATCCTTAATTTGTTAACTGGGATAATATATATTTCCCCATATTTGATGCTGCCATAAATGCTTTGTTTTCAAATGTTAACCATTTTAAAAAGACAGTGAGAGGCAGTTTAACTGGCAGAGGGGGGCACTGCAAATTAAAACATGAGAACCAATCAAAAGCATCAGAACAGCATCAAACTTTACTAAAGTGAATAAGCATGAAACACAGCTCTAATGCTTGAATGATTCATTTTAATAAGTAACTGTAGACCTAATACAACCATTTTCACATTGTGGGGAAGTGAAAGCATTACATTCTTCAGTGGAATTTTATAGGACAAAATAACAGTGAATCCAAACAATAAAGCACAACACAGGCTATGCACTGTAGGCTACTCCAGAGTTCCCAGTCGCCAGAGGAATACAAGCATTTATAACAGGCTGTACAAAACATGACTTGAATTCACTCAATAAAGTTAGAATAAAGTTACACTGACAATGGTGTACTGGTGGCGACGTACTTAGTGACGACGTGTGTGTCACACGGCTTTAAGGCGATGTAGTTCAGATGTATTTAGGAGGCGTATTTTTATACTGGAATTCTAATATACGTCGCCGCTGGAAGACGTTCTTTCCATGCACTCGCCGCCAAGTCGCCGCTGGTCTCCCGTCTGCAGTCCCAATCACTCCCATTCAAAAATCCACACGGTCTGGCGGCGACGGCAGGATAGTTTCTCCTTCTTCTTCTCCTGGTAATCCTTGCTTTGGCACTATCCACTTGCCATAGGCTTCAGGCTTAATACTAACGTTAGCCACGTTAGCCGCGGAGCTAACGTTAGCTTTGCAGTCTCACTAAAGCAACTTAATACCTGCTACTGCGTTTATTTAATGTACTTTATAAGGCTTAACGTTCGCACAATTCCTCTAGACTGTCTGACGTTATGACGTTACTCCAACACTGCTCAGTGTGTGGAACAGATGCTAGCCACATTAGCCACGCAGCATGCTAGCAGCAAGTTCACCCGGTTAACATACTGTATAATAGTAAAACTACATATAAAGTCCAAAACTTACATGTTCCAAGTTTGAAGTCGGCTTCAACCAATCCCTGTGCTTCAGTCCTGAAGTGAATCCTTTGTTTGTTACGTTAATGTTACTGCTCCTCTTTGTGAAATGGTTTTTAACTTCAGTAACTTAAAGATGGCAAGTTTTCTCTTTTGAAAGACTCGAGCCACCAAATCTCGTACATTAAAATTAACTAATATTTTTTTTGTCATTTCGTTCATTTGAACTAGGCTGTTCTTTGTGGCGCTGCAGCCCTCTAGTGGGCGATTAAAAAACAGCGCCGTTCGGAAGGCTGCCTGTCTTGCTTTAATTGACAAAGTATAATGCACAAATTCACCTCTTGAGCACTCGTTATCATCATTATATACACCCCCTTGGGCCCACAATCAAATTCAAACCTTGTAAAAACCACAGAAATATATTGTCTATATGCAATCCACTACTCCGGCTAAATCCTTCCATTTTCACAATCTTTCCTGAGTATACAACCATGACCAGCCATATAAAGGTTTGTGTGTATAATTACTATCTTTATCTCTAACATGCTCATTCATACAGTAGCCTCACGACCCTATCCTAAGCTTGATGCACTGCGAATAAACACATTCTTATTAAAATTCAACCAATTTAATAATAATCTGGATCCAGCTACCAAGTTCTTAAAAGAACTTCAGCACAGAGAGAGAAACAAAGAAATATTAACACATTGTATAAATGCAGCAGTTTGGCAGGTCTGGACTCAGAATGGACCACATCAGGTCCTGATTCTGCAGACAGAGAAACAAACACGAGCACATCGCTCTCAAACATTGCAGGTTGTTCAGCAGTTCACGAGCTGTGAAACAACAGCATGACTCTGTTGGTAAATAAAAAGTAAAAGTTGCGTTCTCTGGCGGACCTGGATCAGCTATTAGCTTTCTACAGGGCATGTTTAAATGACCGGGTCCATTTGTTTTGGAGAGGAGACGACCTCAGAGGTAATTCGGCTCCCGGTAGAACCCTGTCAGGGCTCTGAAGTGCAGCGGACCCAAAACAACTCTCATCAGCTTTAACACTAAAGACAGGACTAAAGTTATGGTACAGCTGTGTTAAAACTTTAACTTAGCACAACATCACTGAGCTGTAATAATGTTATGCTTTATTAAATGTCACGTAATTAACAAAATAGATAATGTCAGTCCGGTGACTGTTACCGGATGGCCGACATGCCTTTCATTCTCCAGCGCTGGCAGTCAGAGTCAGTCTGCCGAATGAACGAAAAGCTGAGGAGGACCCATGTGAGCGGTCAACGAGTAGCTCATTCCTGCTCCACAGTAGAAGCTGTCACCTGACAAATGAACTACTTAAACCTGGAGACCCACAGTTGCTATGAGTCGTGAACTAATCAACACTGTTTCCTGTGCTGACGGAGCCCATGCAGCTGCCGTGTGATGAGTGAACGTAAGATCCTTCATGCATGCGTGAAGACTACCATGCTTCACGCATGCATGAAGTGAGACTACCTGTTCCTCCTGAGTCATACACACGATTAGGTCTTATGAACGAAACGAACGATAAATTCAGTTTTTGAATGCAATTATTCAAGTTGATCAATTCATATTCAGTTCTAAATGATTCAAATTCAGTCTGTATTGACACAAACAACAGCCCATACTCACAGGTTAAAAATCCATGCAGCTGGAGAGTCTAGACAAACTCAGAAGCAGCTGTCATACGGCCAATTTCTCTCCATAATTAATAATACTTTACCCAACTCAGGAGCACGGCCATAGTTACAACCCAGCTAGGTTACCTGTCTTTACCGACACAACAACGGCAACCACCACCGCTTCCCCCTGAACCCTCACCCCCGTCCCTCAGTCCTAGTGACAGTGAATCAGTTACAGTAACTTTAATGTTAACTAACTAAATCTAGAATTGTTTGGCAAGTTTACTGTTAACATTGCATAACGGCAGCTAAATGATGAGATGGGCCATTAACGTTATTTTACTACTCACCTTCTAACAGACACATCTCTAATATGTTTTGATATCTGTGCACGATTCTTTAAAAACTGCAGTTAGCACACTCCCGTTATTTTAGCAGTGTTACCAAAGCTTGAACCTATCAATCAAAGAGGCCATGCCCCTAATAATGCAGAACTTTAAGACTTAAAATAACTTAAACAGGTGAGATATAAAAAAAAATCACCCCACTCACAGTTAAATTTGCGATATACATCAAAACCATCTTTTGTACCAGTCTGTAATCATGCTTTTTCTGCTGTAAAGTTAGACATTTTAACATGGAGGTTGACTCCCTTTTGGAGCCACTTGATGAATTGCAGTTTTAGGCAATTGTGGTTTGGCTTCAGGCGGGAGACCGGAAGGTTGACGCTTAGTTTTCTCCGACTGTTCCCCAGAAGATCAATCGGAATACCTTTGCTGATCCTGGTACTTCAACCCTGGTTTGCAATGTAGCCTGGGAAAACAAATAAATATTGCATTCAGATTTGTCATCTGACTAATTAAGAATATGGCTAAAAGCAAATGAATGTGTCTTAAATCTCATCTGGATTTTAGCCAAATGCAAGACAGTCGAAATGACAAGTGTAAATGGGGCCTTAGTCTCAAAACGGCACTGTCATAAAGGGTATTTCAGAGAATGTGTGACAGTCACAATCCAACAAATTTGGATCACCTGTACAAATAAAAATTTATCAATGGACTCGGCTTGTATCCACGGGCAAATGGATCAGCTATCAACGATTAAAGGGATGATCGATGATTGGTTTTTCATGCGCCTGTATTAAGGCGATTATAACTAAAACTCACTATCAGAACTAAGATGAAAACAGTCACTAGAATCTGCACCTCCCTGCAGTGTTTCCCATTCATTGATTTATTTGTGGCGAAAACTCCAGGCCACATCATCAACGCTGACCGCCACATTTAATATGAGTAAAATCATAATTTATTGTGAAGCTCCGTGCAGCGCATTGATTGGCTCAGCACCTCTGCTCGCTCGCTCGCTCCCTCTGTCACAAACACACTGAAAAGGAGCCGTGTGTATATAGAAAAACTAAAGCATTTGAATTAACTCTGAGAAGTTAGTCTATTTTGAGAGGGAGTAGCTTAAAGCGTTGTGTTAGTCTAACACAACGCTGTCAATGTCGGACACCACCTTCAAAATAAGTTGTGAGCAAGCATCTAAGAAGCCTAGCTAATATGGATAGCTATGCTAACTTTAGAATACAGCTGGGTTGTCGAGGTTAGCATGCTGTACATAGCTGCTAGTCAAATCGATTGCACACTAGACCGATATTTGTAATAACTGATTCTGTAGTTCTTCCATTTTTCCACTGTTTCACTGTTTCACTGTTTCACTGATCCTTATATGGCATAAGTCAGTCACCACAGCAGCAAGTGGGTATCATTCAGAGCTAGCATGCTTTAAGTTACAAACCCTTCTGTGTACCTGCTTCCAATCTTTCAAACCTTTAGGCCCACATATGTTAATGCACCTAGGGGTTTAAGTCCTGGGATGCACTTGGTCAGTATGCCCCTCCTATGTCTTTCCACTGGACCCATTGTCCCTGGCTCCCATGTCTCTGCAGGGATTAATCCCTGAACCACAGGTGTGATAATCCTAAACAGAATGGCACTGCTGACCACTAGGACTGACAGTGCTGAGGCCCCAGTCTGCTTTGATCAGTGGGCCAACAGCTGTGTTCCTGTCGGTCTGCAAGCTGAGCCTAAGACCTGCCTCCAAAGAGACAAGGGGACAAAACAAAGTACACTTGTTCCAAAGAGGGTGAGGATGCTGTTTGGTAGACAGACTATGGTGAAGTGTCAAAATAAGATGTGCCTTTATTGATCCCCTGTAGGGGATATTCAACTTGACATTGAGAATTTGAATTTTATTCAGTTTGTTCACATGCAGTGTTATATATTGTTTGAAGTGGTAGAGAAACCCCGTTATCTCAGACAGTGTCCTAACCTAACCCAGTACATGTCTAAAAACCTTAGACAGAAAGCACTATTACTTTTAACATCTTGTTAAGAATTAGTGAAGATGCTTTAGCGTCACCATTGATGTCTAAATGTTTGTTGATAAGAAACTCAAGCCTAGAATTGTGACCACCTGAAACACGCAAAACAGTTTCAGAAATGTCAACAATGGCTATATAGTCTATCCTTACATGGAGCTAAAAGAGTGAACATTGTCTGACTAATTAAATGAAAGTCACATGGATGGGTGTTGGGTCCTCTTGCACAGATTCTCCAGAATCTGGTGTAGGCATTTGTATGTTTCTGTTCCTCTTTTTCTGTCTCTTGATACAGACTTGATACAGTCACTGTTAGAGATATCAAAAGATTTTCCTTCTTCTATTTTCATATACACTTTACAGTATTCACTGTAGGGTTTGTTGAGAAATTACATGTACTCAAGACGTCCACTCTTTTATCACCTGAAACTTTTTCCTCTTTTTCCTGAAAACTGTTTGCTTAACAAGCAGCTCGTGGTTATTTCCAGTGCTGGATTGCTGCTGTTTAGGAGTTATAATGCTTACCATGCTTAATTCAACATTTTAGCATGCTATAAATAACACAAGTACAGCTGAGGATGATGTGCATGACATATGTTCTGATCAACCTAATAATATTGGACAGATTGTAATTTGGACCCAAATTATTAAAACCTATCCTGAGAGTAACATGAATGTCTGTACCAAATTGGCAGTCCATTCAATAGTCAATTGCATTGTGGTACTAGAGGAAAGGTCAGTAGCTCACTAAAATCAGTAGAGATCATTGTCTGAGAACTAGGGATGTCCAGATCAGATCATGAGATTGGAAATCAGGCCCGATCATGTTGTTTCAGACTCGATCGGAATCGGACGTTACCTCCCGATCAGGACTCAGATATAAATGTATATATATTAGTGGTGGGCCGTTATCGGCGTTAACGGCTGCGTTAACGTGAAACTCTTATCGGGCGATAAAAAAATTATCGCCGTTAATCTATTCTCAAAGTTGGGTTGGGAGCTGGGTCTACTACACAAGCTATGATGACTTTCACCTTAATACCTTAGCGCAGATGTATACAGAATTGCACTGTAGGGGCGAGAACAAGTCTTCGAACCTGTGTGTCTGCCTACTGTGAAATTACCACATCAAACGTGACGTGCTAACATGGATGCAGCTGTTGCTGCGTTCCGTTTACCTCGGAGGTCGGAGCTGGGAATGACGTCACACCCGAGTTGACGGCGTTACAGTTACAGCCTCGCTCGGCCAGCTGTTTGTTTACAATTAGCCAGGTTAGTTATTGATACGCCGGTTGATTAAAAAACGCATTGTGCGGTATTTCCTCACACTAACTGTAGCAACACGTCCACAGACAGCTGTTGGACAGCACTTTGTGTACGAACATTTCTGAAGCCGCCGGTGTTGTGCCGAATTCTGCCTGCCTGCCGAGAATCGCACGCACCTCGCGGGTGCTAACGGTCATCTATGCTGAGAAAAGAGGTGGATGCAAATCTCGGCAGGGAGCCTACAAAATCTGATCTGCCGAATTATGCATCCACCTCTTTAGGTCTGTGCTCATTGATCAAACAGCTTTATCACCATGTACTGAATGTCAAGGAATGGTCCTTCTAGCCTAGTGTATTAAAATATTAAAGACTCTAAACGTTCATAAAATATATACTTCAAATCAATTTATCACCATTGATGAAGTCCACAAAGAATTTTACAGCATTTAAAAGCATTATTTGGAGGTGCATGCAATTCTCGGCAGGCAGGCAAAACTTCGGCACAACACCTGGTTTGCACCTTGTGCAATCGCGGAATTAGTTTACTGTAGGAGTTCTTCCAGTCTCAAGTAGCCTACCACCTAAGCGCTAAAGCACATCACAAGCTACACACAAGTACATCTTATTGAACATGATTTATTTTCATCACCAATTATCATAGTAGAACAGCTTTCTCAAGCAGTTTGTGATGCATTTTGGAAACAGGAGATGAGCCCCTGGTCTAATGCGCCACCTGGCTTGAAACCTGGCTTGAAACCCGTTCGCACACATATTTTAAATGCTTTCGGCAGAATTCAAATGAGCCATTTTAATCTAGATTAATTTCAAAATTAATCTAGATTAATCTAGATTAAAAAAATTAATCTATGCCCACCCCTAATATATATGTATATATAGATGTGCTTTGAAAACACTGTTCCACTTTTATTTTTGTATTTGTTTACATGCCTGCCGGGTATTTTAAGTTGAGGTGCTATTTGTTTTTATCTTAGACTTTTTTTATATTTACTGTTGCACTAAAGTCCAAAAGCTGAAGAATTTATGTTATCTATTACTTGATTGTTCAAGCTCAGAGTTTGACTAGAGGTCTTAAGAGTTACACAATTTTAGACCTGATCCAAAATAGACCTGTGGAAAAGCTACCTGAACCTGACATTCATAAATTAATCTACAGTTTGATTTATTTGTGTTTCATAACAAGAAGCTCACACATATAAGTATTACACAACAGACACAAAGAACTTCCTCTTTTTTACTGTTTAAGAAAAAACATCAAATAAAATTGTGACGCAAATGAGACTGAACAGTTTGGAATGTGAGGATCTGTATTTCCATGCTGATCAGTGGCAGTTGCAATTACAGTCCTGTGCTACATTTTCCAAAACACTAGGGGGTGGCATAAGGTTATTTGACTCTCACTGTGGTTTCTCAACGATGAGTTATACAGATGTCTATACAGGTGTACCTGTTCAGGTTATCTACCTTTAAAATGTGTCAGTCTTGAATGAAAAGCCTGGTGTGTGCAGTGGATGCCTGGTTTAAAAAGCTGGAAGGTGAACGACCACATGCTGCAATGTCTTGGGGTTGGTCGGCCTTAACTCATTATAAGGTACATACTTGTAGTTAATTAGGCTCCAACCATTACCTGCAGTTACCTGAAGTTTAGTTTGTTCATAACAATTAGCATAATGAACTCCCTATTTCTATATAAAACATACCTGGGTATAGATTAAGATGGGACAGTGAGTTGACAAAGAGCAGAGCATTACTGTGTGGCAGTAATTCACATATGTGCTTTTCCTACAGTGACATGTCAAAATTTCATTTGCACACAACATCTACTGTCCTTTAAATGGAATCACGGCAATCCAGTCGCATTAACATGGTATTGACACTTTGTGCATTTTTACACAGACATTTGCTGTGTGTTGACATTACAAGATACGATGCAAAGAAGACGAGGGGCTACAAGATGTTTAAAAAGTTAGGGATTATTAAAAAAATACCTGCTGTAATTTACTTTTTGAACATTTGCCTAGTTTGACCTCGTCAGGCTGTAAAACGTATTCTTTGCTCCAAGTGCTCCTAGCTGACGACAGTATACTCTTTTGTCGTATTCTTTCTTTTCTATTTAGAAAAGTATATGTTGTTAATAAAGACATGTGTAATGAGGTTTTGATATCGATGCTGCCATGTTTTACTATGTTTCTGATATTGAACTTTTCTTCATTTTAAAGGGTCACAAGGCAAAGAAGAAGTTCACAAATGAAAACTATTTTTCCCTAAAATGTACAGCCTAAAGATGTCAGTTTGTACACTGTCCTGACAATTCAAACAGAGGGAATAAAGTAACGTAAGTCATGTCTGATTTACAATTAAATGAGTAGAAGTGGTTCTATAATAAACACTTTGTCCACTGGAGGGCAACCTTTACTAGATTATTCCCAAACATCCTCATCGCCTTACTTGCACAATGTGTGTCTGCCAGAGTTTGTGTGGGGGAGCCAATGCTGATGTGACTGTAGCTGATGAGAAGTCCTGTGCTGGCACTTTCCCACTCTGCTTGAAGCAGCCCTAAAGTCCTGTTATTAACTGTATAATTATCAGATATGTGCCCGTGAGTTTTGTTTGTGTGAAACTACTGCTCATATAAGGCTGCTGTATTGTGAAGGACGCCCTGTGGCGACCAGAAGCTCAGTAGTTGGTGTCAGAGAGGAGATTTCACACACGTACGCACACACACACACTGTGGTCACTTTGTGGTAATATACCTTCCCAGTTCTCCTGTCAAGTTGTGTTTCACACTGCCAGGGTCACCCTTTATGTCCCAGTCTAAGCCTCTCCCTTTGATTCATAGTCACACTGACACATACTCTGCAATCAGATTAAATGCAAAACGCATGTGTTCCACATAACAGTGCAGCCAGCTGTGTGTGTTAATCGTGTGTGAAGCAGCTATCACTCGCACACAAGGTGCAAACACACAACAGACTCAAAACTCCAAAACACAATGAATAAAAAAACTCAAAATAAGGATCATCATGGTTTTTGACTCAATTGAAAAACATACTATGCTGAATAAACAAAAAAAACACTTTGTATTGAAATAAATATTTCACAAAAATGTTTGGAACCAGTTTCCACATTTAGGCCTGGACGTACTGTTACTGCTATGAACAAATCTTCACCTCTGCTAGATGGTTTGATCCATTCCACATCTTCATTTCTTAATACCCAATGATTGCTGTGATGTATCTCCTTGAAATACCTTACCAATTTATAATTCACATTTAGCTTTTTTATTGCTCAGCTGTTTCTGTCCTAGCTGTCTTTTTGTGCATCCTATGTAAAACCATGTAGACAGACAGACAAGACAAACTACCACATGCTGGTCAGTTCACAAAGTGTTTCTGATTGTATGTACCAGATTCTTGTTTACTACACTTTGAGTCAGATTTTCATACTATTAAACATTATTTCTGCTCATATTTCTTGACCCTGATGTACTCGGCCGTGTCCCCACCCTCTCAGATTTCACATTCAGTGACTTTGGGGAGTACAATGTTATTATTACCAAAACTACAAAAATGAGACCCAGTGATCCTTTAAGCTACTCCCTCTCTTAAATGATTAAAAAGGACTTAAAACCACTTCTTTACACTATCTTCGAGGACAATGGGGTAACCACATAAACAAACCCCAGCAACAATCCCAGTCAGCAGTACCAGCCAGGCTCCCCGCCCTGGGATCTGGCCGGTGACCTTTTTATCAATAGGGGAAGATATTGACTGACAGTGCTGGTTGAATAGGAAGAGTGGTTAGCTCCCAGTTGAGCACTCGCGTAAGCTGATACCCCTGTGTCCCCCCACTGCTCGAGTAAACACCGTCAGAGTCAGTCAGTCCCAGTGCGAAACTGCAACAGTGACTAAAAGGCCATTCTCCTCCAAAGGCCGACCCTTTCTCCCCCTTTCCAGAACCCCTCTACTCCCTCCCACCCAGTCCAATGTCACAAAGCCAAATCGATGCATCTGACCCCTTTTCTTCAGTGGACGAACTTTCACCCATAGGCTAACAAAGCGAGAAAGAAGAAAACCTTCTGCTTAAGATAATGTTTTTAGTATCAGTGCAGGGCAAACAAAGATGTCCTCCAGTTCCAACACCCACTTGAGTGTGTGTGTGTGTCGGTGTTGTGCCGAGGTTGAGATAGTGAGAAGGATGGCCTCTTGGAGCAGGATGTCCCATCGTAAAAGAGCCAAAGTGGTCCTGAAAGGGAAGTGTGTGTCGCTACATGGAGCTGGAGAAATGAAAGTGCGTCACCTCTCTCACCTTCAAATGTTGGATACGGACTGACAGCTTTTACAGTGGGTGGAGAGACGGAGGAGAGAGGGAAGTGTAAGGGTGAATGAAGGAAAGCAGTGAGTTTATTTGCAAACAGTGGTGCGATTTGAGTTATAAGAGTATAGCCCTGTTTTACACGTGTTCGAGCAGGTACAAAGAGGACATTACAAGAGATGGAACTCATAATACCTTTTGTGAATGAGTAAACTGACTGAGCGATTGATTATAGCATTTACCATTTGAGGGCATGGGTGTGCAGCTTGAGAAGGTTGTTTTGGCTCCATACAGACAGTACAGCTGCTCTGGAGGTAAAAATGATTTCACTGATAGAGGTTACAAGGTTGAGTGAAATTTGGCCTTGCACACTGAAAAAAGAGGTTGATCCACTTGAAGTGAAATGGTTCAAATTGAACAAGAAATGCTAAAACAAACCGGTTCTGGGTTCCTTTCAAAGCCTTAATTGAGACAGGAGCAGAATTTGGGCTTTACTGAAAAGCAATTAATGCTTAGACGCTAGACTCTGTCCCATATCTTTGTCTGTAAGTTAACAGAATATCTTTTAAAAAATGTCAGTGAACCGTGCTGGACTGTTAGAGCCTAAATTGTCATGAGTATTCGGGACAAATAGTCATGACAAATAGTTATTTGCATACTACACCACTTACTGATTTGCATACTACATCACGTGCAGGTGATGCAAATCACTATTTGTTTTTTAAACTAATCTCCATTTCCTCATTACTCCTGCCACTGTGACCCTTACTTACAAAAGACAACTATACAACTCGATAAGATGATTCCACTGTTCTTTCTTCTTTGTTCAGCCTCTTTGAGTGACTTTCCTCCTGTGAGTGTTTGACCACTATGATCCCTGCATGTGTCTTTAAGAGCATGTAACACTAACATGTTGAAACCATGAGAAAGCAGCCAGACTTTCCCTGACTTTCCTCTCATCACTCAGCCACAGTGGAAAGAAGCTGGGAGCAGGGAGAGGCATCATTCCCACCTGATCCCTGCAGGGAAGGAAGAGGATGCTGCAACTGTGGGAAACTGGGAATAATGGGCAGAAAACTGTTAAACTGGAGTAGGTGGGAACCGAGGCCATTTTGCAGTAGAGAGGAACCAGGAACTGACAATAGTGAAACCAGTGACATGGTTGTAATATTGAAAGACATATTTATCTCTGAGAAAGATGAACAACTGGGTTGTGACAAGTGTGAAGTCATTGAAGACATTTTCAGTAACAGCAAATATATTATAGCGCACAAAGAGCTGCACTCAGAGTATGTGTTGCAGGGAGACTGGACCAAATGAATGCTAAAATGCTATTTTATTAAATATTGAATATATTTTTTCATTTCAACAACCCTTTTTGAGTAATATTTCCATTTTAGGTTCTAAACATTTTAAGCAAAACACTTCCAACACACTCGACTTACTAAAGATACCAAAATGTAAGCTACACAACAGCCATCGAGCTGAAAAACAGACAGATAGCGCTGTCATTTGTTACGACCAGCATGTCATGAGGGTCAAAGTGTCAAGGTTGGGGGGTCAGAGCAGGGCAGCTGGTAGCCCAGTGGAAGAACTGGGCGTACATCTGTCCGAACTGTCCAGCCTCAGTTAGTGAATAACAAAAACACCACACTGCAGTTTAATGGCCTCTGTCAAAGTGTGGCCCTGTGTGCGTGTCTGTGTGTGCCAACAGAAATACATTAATTATAAAGAATGCATACATATTTGCGTGTGTGCTTGTGTGTTAATGTGGGTTTTTACTGCATGTTTTTACAGTGACATGTATGAGTGTAGGTGTGTGTGTGTGTTTTCAGTGGTGAGGTCAACAGGTTAAAAAACTTAAAACTTTTCCTCTTTTGCACTTTGGAGTCGGCAGGGTGAATGACAGGGTGGGTGAGCAACCAGGTGTGGTTCGTACCTGACCAGGTGTGGTACACGCACACAGACACACACACACACACACACACACAAACACACACACACTGCCTGTTTGAATTCACAGGGGAGATAAAGCAGTGTCTGTCTGTTTGTATATATGGAAATGTATTTGTTTGTGTGTTTGTTTATGTAGATAAAGTCTGTATCCAATATGATGTTTGTATGGTTCTTGTGTGTGTGTGTGTGTGTGTGTGTGTGTGTGTGTGTAGAGAGAGAGAGAGAGAGAGAGAGAGAGAGAGAGAGAGACCAGTAGTCACGTTGCACCCTGCAAAGCTCCCTAGGCTCAGCCATAAACCAGGAACAGTAGTGGACTTTTATGGCGGCTGTTTCACTCACTAAAACTATAATGGACACCTTCAGCTTAAACACACCTTTCACAAAAACAAGTGCTGCTGCAAACAGGTTGGATGTGTTCTGTTAAACCGCATCCAGTAACATGAGGTTGATTTTAACCAGAGTTATGTAGCGGTTAGAAAGCTGTTGTCACAACTAGTCTATTTCATTTCATTAACTGTGCTGCAGGAACACAAAAAAGTCTTTTGCAATAAAGGACGAGGCTGTCAACATATCATTGTCAACAAATCCCATAAAAGGATTAAAACCAATGTGATTAGTCCGTTTCTTTATACTTCTGACTTCCCTACCCTCCCGGTCACTTTCAGGTTCCTACTGAAAACCTACATCTTTACAACATTGGTCACAAATACAAAAAACTTTCTTTGAAAATTGCTGTGTAATTTAATTAATTTAACTGCTGGACAATGTAGATTTCTGCAAACATTAATCAAAATATTGAATTTGCTAAGGACTATTTTCAGCTACAGATTGACATAAATTTAGTGTGTAGTGTGTTTAAAGCAGTAAGAAGGTGTGAGTGGAACTGATTCAAAATCACAAATCAGAAACATAAATACACAGTCATAGACGTTCATAGGGAGCAGTTTGGGGTTCAGTATGTTGCCTAGCAACATTCAGAATGGGGGAACTGGAGATTTAACTACCAACTTTCTGATAAGTGGATGACTGCTCTACCCCCTGAGCCACAGCTGCCCCCCTAGTGGTCGTTAGATATTTCAGCATTAAGATGATGTGATTTTTATGTTAAAACTGTCCCTGCAGAACCTTGATTACTTTATGTGGGAGCAGATCAGGCCCCATCTACACTACGCCTTTTTTGTTAAAGATGGAGAATTAAAATGAACGTGATCTCCGTCCACACCAACATTTTAGCTGCGCCTTGAAGATGATCTCCAACTACATTAAAACAACTAAAAACCTGACCTTTTTTTTTTTTTTGCAGGGAGCAATAAGGAGCTGGAACTGTTACTGAATACGGGAGTTAAAAGCGACTGTGACAGCAGAAAACAGACTGTTAGTATGCACAATACAAGTGTAGGCAATGTGTTTCTGCTTTGCATGACTTATGAGCCCGTCTTCACCCCTCCGGAGTTTTAAAACGGAAAACAGGGTCTGCAGCATTTTCAAACTTCCCCCGTTGTAGATCTTCGTTTTCACTGTTTTAGTCTAGACGAACAACCTCAGAAGATGTCCTGATATCCTTGAATGTAGAAACATACACACACAAAAAGAGATCGATAAAACTGTCTTTTAGCACTCCTCTTGTTGAGGACCCAGGAAGCAGTAAATGCCAGACATGAGCACTGTGTGTGGTGAACATGTGTGTGGATGAGTGTGCACTTGTGTTTGCCACACTGACCATGAAATCTTCTGCTTTCTCCAGCTCTCTCTCATGTCTTCTCCCTCCCACTCTCCCTCATATTTTTTGATAATTTAGTTTTACACATTTTATACAGACCATAGATCAGGGAGGAGCAGTAATCTTCATGGGTAAACAATGAGGAAGATCCAGCTGAAAAACAGGTGCACTGATTTTATTCTCTGCTTCGGGTCGCTGAGGTGAACCAGCTTGGCAACAGTAAAATCTCCAGTAATAGTTTCAGTCCTCTCACTGTCTTACAGGGCACAACAGGTTACTAAACACTGTAGGAGACAGTGTGTGCATGGATTATTTATGTGTACTGGGAATCTCTACGTCTGTCCTTTCTTTCTTTTAAAGCTCAAACCAACAACTCAAATATGTGAATAAAATCTGACCTGAGTTCATGTTGACTGTTTACCCTCTGGCTCCTATTATTGATCACCAAACATTAAAGACCCAGATGCACAATGCCACTTTCACCTCAGAGACTCTGTCCACAATGCTCCGTTAGCACCGGACACATACAAGACAGTGACAGCATTGTGAAGAGAAGCAGTGATCACTGATCAAGTCAAATATTTATTTAACTTCTCAGTAAGTGAGTGAATGACATTTGACATTACAGTTTTCTTTGAAGAGAGATTAGAAAACAGAAAATGTCAAGAGTTTTTGAAACAGATAACCTTTTATAATCATATTATGAGGTCACCTAAACCCCCAGAAGACATAGACATACTGCTAAACGATCTTTGGCGCTGGTGGCATATGGTTAATAGGGTCCTTTCTGATGTCCTCTTTGACAATCGCCAGGATACCATCGTATTGATTTCGACAAGTGCATGTTGGGTATGGCTGTTTGTTAGAGCCAGCATTCCCCAATCTCAAAACTATACAGATTAGATGAGACATTTTCTTGTAACGGAGGGTTGGATTCTCCTAACTCTTCTTGTTCTGTTTGGTGCTGAGCTGGTAGTGTAGAGTGACCTTCAAGAGCCTTTTCTTTGAAAACAGCTGCTTGCTGCAACCAACAATGGCGCTATGAAAGTGAACCAAATCAGTAAAGCTGCAGATAAACAATGAGATGGAACTTTGTGTAAACAATGTGTAAACTAAATTACTCAGTTACACTTCAGCAGCGCCTCTCTAACCAATCAGATTTAAGAGAATGTTTATCCTGAAAATGAACCATTAGTAGTTACCTCTCACATGCTACACATAAACAACGCAAACGATTCCCAGGTTGCCCTCACAGTAGTCTGGCTTCAGCTGATGCCTGTGAACCCTCTGGGGCCGTCTCTCACACGCCCAACTGCTATTCCCACCTCGGCTCCAGCCGGGCACAGGAGGATCCCACGTTAAAGAGGCAGCACTCGGAAACAGGATATTGTGAGAAACCTTTTGTGTTTTTGACTTTGACTGAGAAAAAAGGAAAACACCATAGGTTCTCACCTACTTATGTCCATGTCGGGGTCTGAGGTAATGAGGAAAAAGACGCGTCTCATAGGGTGTGGTACAGAAAGTGGAGGTATGTGTGTTTGTGTCATTGCGGGTTATTCATGAAGTTTATGTAGTTTTCGGACCATACCAGTGCGTCTTAACATTTCAGCTCCTTAAATATGAATCATATATAATTCATATTTTTTCTGATTGTTTTCAAATGCCTGCTCTACAGTCTGATGTTTTGATGTATTTTCTCTACTCTTGCAGGCAGTCATTGGAGACTAAACCTGCAAACTCTTGAAACATGCTTCAGTTGAGTTGAGATGTTTATGTCAGTCACATGTTTGAATAGCACAGTCAGTTTTCTGTAACGTTTCGATGGCAGTCTTGTTAAACCTAACATTTCCAACATAGCTAAAGTCTGCAGCAAAAGGTCAGGCATGGCCTGTTTTACATAAAAAGCACTGTAGGAAATGTGTCATTCATTCAGCATCCAACATTTGATCATTTGTTGTTCATTTCTGCACAAATGAAATGAAAGAAAAGTATCAACTACAAAAAACTGCCAAGTTGCCATTAGTGAAAAACATCTGTTTTCACTGATTTTCCCCACTAGGTGTGAGCAAAAAAAGAAAAATACAGTAATCATAAGACCATCAGTGCCCATACATTATCAGCTGTCATTTATGCTAATTGAAAGCCCAGCAGAGCACTTATAAACTAACTAATTCAGCCATTAGCCTAATTATTGACTTTGCATGTGAACATAATCCAAGCAATAGCTGGTTATATCAAAATATGCCAAAAAATGTTGCACTTTTCCAACTCTATTTACCAGAGCTGATTATAAACTATTAAGACATACTAATGTCACTTCTAGAATTGAAGAAGGAGCTGAGTTTTTTTACAGTCCAACCAACCCAATGGATGTAGTGAAGCCCTCACAATAAGACAATATTGGTAACTTTGTTACAAAGACAATTATTGACCAGTATCTGCCAGCTGGACTTAATTACACTACTCTTTGCATATTCTTATGCATACTATATGTAAATGTATGTGAGAGTACATGTTACAGGGTAGATGAAAGTAAGAGTACACAATTGTACAGGGCCATTACAGAGTGAGCAAACACCTCTATGTGATTGTTCAGTCTATTTACCCCATGTGGCACACATGACTTGTGCAAATGTTTCTTTGTGTTTCCAAGGAGTAGGGAAGGAGAGCACGAGGACTTGGGAAAGAGCTCCAGGAAGTCACTTCCCATTAGAGAGTGTATCTACTTTGTGGACATAAAGCCTATCGTTGTATGCCTTCTGACAGATCATATGGTACGTGTTATTTATTCCTTTGATCAGGGAAGTAGAATCTACGGAAATAGTGACATTGCACCCTCCATTACATAGACACAGTAGGGGGATATCACAAATACAGCAAAGAGCTGATATCTTTCTCCCATGGTATGGTGCATACATCTCTCAACAGGAACTCTTATCATTCTATAAGGTCCTAGAAAATCACACTTTTTGTAAAGCTATACCACCCTTAGAAACAGCATGCTAGCAAAAAGGATTTTAAGGCAACATTGTGTACAAATGTTATCTCAAATTATTTAGCAGCTTTACCATCATTTTGATGGTACCATGACTAGGAGAGAATGTTGTCAAGCAAAATCAGCCAGAGCTTTCACAGATGAGATTTAGCTGTTAGCTATAAATCTGGAGTTGATGTTAGCAAACTTACTAGATAACACAGTCAGACATCGGTAACGTTACTCTAAGTGCTCCTGTGTTGGTTGCTGGACAGCTTTGTTGGCTAGCTTGCCAAGATATAAGCAACATTATGCTGTATGGGGGAAGCTAAGAAGAGAGAAAGAGAGTGACAAGCAAGAACTTAAAAGGCTGCAAGACAAGACACTGAGCTGGCCTTCTTTCTATTGGACTAGTTAGCAATATTCATGTGTTTTGTGTGATCACACTTGCTTGATGTTTGGCTGTGGTATCAAAGTACGCTTGTGGACCTTCCTGGCGGTTATGTGAATTCAGCAACCATGAACTAGCCCTAACTGGACCTTGATACATCTGCAAAACCACTGGTATAGACCTTTAAATAGGAAGAAAGAAATGGGGCTTGTGTCTCAGTGAGTGTCATGATTATGAACACATTTTGGATTAAGCTATTCTGCATCTGTAGAAGTTTTGTGTGAAATATTTTAGCTGTATGTGTGTGTGGGAGAGACAGTGTCTGTTATGCAGATTGTGGCTGAGTTGGACTGTCTTGCCTGAGAACCAGGCTGGATGCCTTTATCAAGGCCTAACACACCCGACAGTGGCAATGTGGAACCACTGTGTGTGTGCACATGCTGAGTTTTTTTGTGTAAACAATTGCGTGCTTTCCTCTGTTTTTCTGCAGGTTTGCTGGCTAGGCTGGCACTCATCAGATGTGTGCATGTTTGTGTATGTTTGTGTGTGTGTGGGAGGATTTGGTGTGTCTGTAAGTCTGAGGAATGCAATGTCAATTAAGGCAGAAAGCAGAACAATGGAAAATGGATGTAGTGGGAGGATGAAGGAAAAGGCAGGTTAGATTAATGAAGCTGAACAATGCACAGTTTACATGTTGGGCCTGTGAAGTCTGTGACTGAGACAGTTTAATTGTTGTTAAGCTCTCAGAGAATTATTGTGCATTGAATTTTTGCATCAATTTTTGGAATAATCAAAGGCCGTGGTCCATTCTGTTAATCTGAAAGTTAGTCAAATGAAAATTATTCTACTACCCTAACATTTGTCTTTTATGTGCACCACAACACACCCATAGCGGTCAGAGCGAGAATTTCTTTGAGGAATACTTTGCGTTCCCCCGCAATACATCTCTTCTTCCTTCCTTCTGAGCGATAGCTATGTCCACTTGGCTGCTCCTAGCACAATGCCCCAGTATCGATCAGCTTATTGAATTTGACTTTGAGCCGGGCATTTCCTATACTGATAAAGTACTACTGCTTAATATGCATGTTGATGTACTTAATCAAACTGGACAGGCATCACTGTGAGTGCTGTGATCCCCCAGAGGAGAGGAAGGAGAGCCTTGGTCTTGCTGGCCAAGCTTGGACTTACATTTGCTCCTGGTAAACGTTTGGTCTGGACAAAATAATACTCATGCTGCCAAGCAGCAGGAAATCAAAGACCATTATGCCCACGTCTTCACACATATCTGACCCATCAATATTCTGGAATACTCAGCAGGTTCTATATGTGCCAACGTGTTGAAAAGCTATTGGCAAGCTTTTTCTGTCTTTTGTTTGGTGATGGGTAATACAGTGAGCTTAAGGCCTTTTCAGAAGATAAGCGACACTCCTCCTGCTAGGATCTGCAGGGTTTCGCTGCGCTCCCCATGTGAACAGACAGGCAGACAAGCACTCCGCAAGTAAAGACTAGGTACTCTATGGGTGTTAACCATCAAATCATCTTCTGTGTACTACTGTAACCCTGCTGGTACAACTACATTTTCTGTATATTCTAGCTTCTCCGTGGGTTCGTTATTAACAGTGACTAATAAATAATATTGGTTACACCAGGTTTAACAATTGTCATTTTTCGCAGTAGGCTAATGGTGATGCAGAATTTGGCAGCAGGATTCTGAATGGTTGTGTTTAACTTCAGTTAATCCACATTTTATGAATAAAAAATACTGCAGAGTAACAGCCTATTTTACTGCAAACTGTAGGGCAGTCAAGCCATTTTTACCTATTTAGCTTAGCAAATTATAGCTGACCATCTTAGCCCAAGTAGGCATGGACTACTTTTACCCAGCTCCTCCTTCTAGTACAGTAGAGTAAGTAAATTATATTTACATTATGTTACTAATGTCTTTTACTAATTATGTTTTCTGTCTGGATTATGTTGCCTGACAATGGTTTTTCAATTGCAGGAACTGCTACATTATTGTACTGCATGCAGCTTTGGAGGGGTGGATGGTGACTGTACAAAGCACAGAATATTGACACAAGAGACTGAGGTTCACATATTGAGTGGTTCCCTAACTTTAACCAAGTGCTCTAAATAATCAGAAAAAAGTCCAATCATGCTTTAGTTGCTATGAGCAGATAATTTATTGCAAAGGCAGATATTTTTGGGAAAACAAAAGAAAAATTGTCTGTTAACATCTTACTGTTACATTCATTCATGTTTCCTTAGTATGTTGATGAAAAACTGAATTACTGGTGCAACTTTATAGTACATGCAGTAACCTACCATGGAGAGTTACAAAGACCAGGGTAATCAAAGAAATGATGAACAAAATAAATGAAGTATGTATTGGTTTTCTCTTTGCTATTCAAATTTGGATTGTGAAAATATGGGCCTTGGTCACTTCATATCACCTAAAAAAACCCAGACAGTGTGCACTAACTGTGCATACTTGTCACTAGATCCACTGCAAGTGAAAGGAAAAAGCCATTGTTTCCCCTGATCTCCCCACCACTTTCAGCTCTTCTGAATAAATGGAAAATAGTCGTAAAGATTAAGCAGTAAAACTTCTACTATCATTACCTCTCCTCCCTTCATTTCTCAGTGAATGAGCATCCTGAGCCCTACAAAGGTCCCAGAATGTCTCCTTCTCACTCCCAGACAGTGCTCTAGAATCAGGAATGCGGAGGAGGTGGAGGGAGAATTCAATGAAAAGAAAAGAGAGAAACAAGGAGGAGCGCTGTGTCTGGCCCCCCTGCTCATCGAGACTATCATCTCCAATTGTCCCAGCGTGAGAAAGAACAAAGTGGGAGAAGAGGAGAGTATGTCGTTTCTTCAAGGCTCCATGCTGCATGTCACTAATTCCAGGAATGAGAGGAATGGGATGACAGAGTCTTGTTGGGTGCTGCTGGTAGTCAATTTGTCAGTCTATGCTTTGGCGGCAAACACAGGAGCTGCATACTTTAAGACAAAAGACATTGCTTACCAGTGGTGGAGAGCAGGAGAGGAGGTCATGTGGCTCAGGTCTATTTGGCGACAGGGGAAGTCGCTCGATGTCCTCCTGGATCCATATTCCTCATATATGTTAAAATATATTTATCATTTTGTCATTATGATTTTCAATATTGTAACTTCATTATGTTGTTATGTTATGTTATGTTATGTTGTCTATTCTGTACACATGACATCCATTTCTGCCTGTCCTGGGAGAGGAATCCCCCCTCAGGGTGGCTGTGGCTCAGGAGGCGGAGCGGGTTGGCCGTTAATCGGAAGACCGGCGGTTCAATCCCGCCTCCCACAGGCTGCATGTCAAAGTGTCCTTGGGCGAGATGCTGAACCCCGAATTGCCCCTGGCAGCTGTTCCGCCAGTGTATGAATGTGTGTGAATGTTAGTTTCTGTTTGCTGAAACATACAGAGAAATGAAATAAAAGAAACCAGGGCTTCTACAGGGTTGTGAGGCTGGGGTGAACACAAACATGTAGGTACACCGTTGCTAGATAGCGTACAGCTTATGTCTGTGCAAGTGTTATACAGTATATGTTGTTTGAACAAACAAAAACAATCAGCGGTCAAAGTTGCATAAATAACTTAGGTCTCATAAGGTGTGTTGAGACATTTATGACTCACATTCACCTGTCTTTACTGTCTTCTGAAATGATGCTCATCTTTTACGTGAAAACATCAGATTTCCACAGTCAGATTACACCAGGGTCTAATTCAGCTCAGGAATAGTCTTGCTTTCAGCACTGGACAGCATCAGAGGGGCTCTCGAGAGGGATGCATCACGCTGCTCAGCTCTGTCCATTACTGTTCTCTATTTCCAAAGTAATGCTATTTGCAGTAAGGTCATTTTGTTTGTTTGTCTTCCTGTGCAACTTTGTGTATAGTTGTGAAGCTTTAATTAACAACATGAGCTGACTAATGACATGAACTATCCACTAACGGGATCAGTTTACTGTTGGTTTTGGTATTTTCCTAGGTTTTTGTAAAATAATTTCAAAAATAAAGAATATTGCCAGTCTTCCAGTAATAAATTCAATGAAAATAAATACATTACACTACCCAAATATAGGAACGTACAACTTTTTAGGTGAAATAACAGGATGTTTAGGGGTATGGGGTATGTGGGATGCCGTCAGCTCCCATCTTCTGTTCCCACTTCTGTTCTCTCATCTGCTTTTCACAATCACCCTCTCATGTGTTCATTCTCCATCTTTGTAACCACTTTCCATTCCATTTTCTGTGATCTCTCCACCACATCTCCCTCTCCATCTCCCCTTACAACTCCTGCTGATTTCTTCAATTGTTCCGACATGCCACTACTGAAAATCTCTCTCCCTCTCGTTATTAATATTTTTCTCCAGCATCCTTTAGATCAAAGACCTAAAAGGCTTGTCGCACTCTTCCTCACCTGTCTCCTGATGAAGATGAGAAATGTTTGGATCAACAGGAGTTTTGCTTCAGAGGCCTCAGCACTTCTTTGCTGCTCGGTGGAAAGTCACGGAAATGAAGAAAGTACTCGTCATTTACGGCCCCAAACCTGCAGTGAAGGAACAAAGGCAGATTTGACAGAGGGAGTGTAGATATCTTTTTTATTTAGAGGCCTAACAACCAATGGGATCCATTAGAGGAGTTAGATGTGAAAAGAAGTGACAAGAAGCCTTTCATTTGATCAGGTGGACTCTGTTACAAGAGACCCGCGCTTCATCTTTGGCCGTAATTTACCTTCTAATAGTGAAAACTCCCCTTAGTTATGAAGAAGATGACTTTACTGGTCCTGCTTCCAACAAACACTTTGCATAACAAAGCTGAGGCAGTGCTTCTTGTAACTGTGTGTGTGTGTGTGTGTCTTCTTAGGCCAAAGAGAGTACTTTGACACTTTGACCACCACTCCCTTTCCTCTACTGCTTGCCTTCAGGGACAGATTAATTTATAACACACACACACACACACGCACACGCACACACACACACACACACACACACACACACACACACACACACACACACACACACACACACACCCAAATCCTAAACAGACACAGGCACCACTAATACGTACACGTGCTTACACACACAGAGCCTTCCTTTGCCAATGCCACTGAAAAGTGAAGGTAACGGATGTGTGTGGAGATCCTAGTTCAGATAAGAGAGAGAGAGAGTGTGTGTGTTTGGGTGTGTGAGGTTGTGAGAGTGTGACAGTGTTGACTGAGCGAGCAGGAGTCAAAAAGAGGTGAGTGTGCGACCAAGCTATCTGTGTGTGTAGGTGTGTGTGTGTACATGTGTAAGAGGGCAGAGGTCATGACAACAGCCCTCAGGTTCAGAGGTTCAGCCGAGGTCCTGAGAGAATCCGCTCAGCTGCCCCTATCTCTGCCTGATAAGACTGCAAAAACAGCACCAATACACCGGATGTGTGTGTGTGTGTGTGTGTGTGTGTGTTCATGTGTGTCAGGAACAGGGTCACTCTTTAGCTGCTGTCCTTTCCCATTTGAGTATGATCTGCTGAGAGACAGATGATAGTGATGATGATGATGAGGAAGCTTCTGGCTTTTTAGATTTCTCTTTATAAGTGAAGTGAAGGTCGACCACTAATCAGAAGGCCAGCGGTTCAATCCCCGGCTACTGCATGTAGAAGTTTCCTTGGGCAAGACACTGAACCTCAAATTGCTCCTGACAGCCTTTCCATTGGTGTGTGACTGTGTTTGAATGAGTTCATTTCTGTTTCTGATGGGTAGTTGGCAGCTTAGTCTCTGCTCATCGGTGTATGACTGTGTGAATGGGGTAAATGTGATGTAGAGTAAAGCGCTGTGAGTGATCAGAAAGACTAATATGGGTAATTTACCATCGCTCTTCCACTATTACCCCTGGAGGAGGTACAGTATATGGACATACTAATAGATAGTGTAATGATAATGGTCACATTGGTCTTTTGTCCAACACATCAAAGACTTCTATAAATGACTGGCAGATGCTACTGCACCTAATTTTTCGGTCAGCCTCGAACAGCTTGTACTTAAGTGAACTGTCTCACAGCATGCAGATTGTTACACCAATGCAGATTATGTACAGTGATAATGATGAGGCCTGAGTGTTATTTTGTCTCGATGTACCCAGATCTGGAACTGTAAATGAATGAGTGATGATGAGTATTTTGAGTTTTCGAAAGTTTGTGATATGCACCTTTCAGGCCACTAAAGTGCAAGGCACACTAACATGATATGCTGTTAATGTGAGGACGTAAAGCAACGTCTTCATTAGCCTCTCTAAATCGTAAGCTTTAGGGTACAATGAGGCTGATAACATGAAATCAATCATTAAATGCTTTTACTGAATTACTATAAGAGGAGTGTGTACAGGTGTTTAGGTGTGTATGACTTTAACACAAAATCTAGTTTTATTGTAGTCTGTCTGGTCCATTTTCAAGCAGGAACAAACTTTCTCAAATTACAGCCAAACAGTACAGTAAAATGTGTTACTGAAAACATTAGACATTAGAAAGGTTTTGATTCTTTTTTGATCACTGCTGCCTAGTTCTACCATTTGATCTGAGTTTTGTGAGCCTGGATGGACCTGAGCCTGGAGACCTACAAACATGGAAGTCACCATGTTGCACGGCATGTTTCTATAGTAGAACCAAATGGACAAACTGTCCAACAGTTTGTTGTCCATGGAGAGCGAACTAGATGTCTGTGTGTTGTTTATATGCTGTGATAATTCTAATCCAACACATCTTTGTAGTAGGGTCCATGTTGATTCCACATTCCGACTTGAGAGCACATGAACACACACTGAAGTCGGAAGAACGATCTCACAAGTTGGGAAACATGACCATCTGAGGAGCATGTGAATGCACCATAAACTTACACACTGAACCTTAGTACCAAGTTTTCCTGTATTCATACACAGCAGCTAGTGCTGATTGTCATTCTCTGGTGTCTCCTCCATTACAATATTATTATCCACAAAAAGCAGTATACCTCATCTGCACATATATATTCAAAATAATTAAAATAGCAAATAAAAGTGGACACATTTTCAAGCATTCCTACTTAAACGACTATGCTTGGACAGCTGATTAAGCGGTCTGTAAACCTTAACGCAAGATTTTTCCATTTTCATATATGTAACAAGACATTAAATATGTTGCCAATTCTACAGAAGCAACAATCATCTGCTTCAGGATTATTTACCAGAAAATATAAACACTTCTTGGGAACTGAAGTCAGTTCCTTTCCCCACTGTGTTGTCACCATGTTTGCCAACTCCTCTGTGCCATTTTATTTTTATTACTAAACAATTTAATTAGAAACTTGAACTTGAATTTGCTATGTAGTGTGTTTCCCCCCCCCATTCACTTTCCATCTTATCTCTGCAGCTGTGTGCTCACTGCCATGCACACGACTTGTTCACACTGACACCACGCCAGCTTTCTCAAACTGGGATTGTTCTGTTCCCCAAAAAGTTTATTTTTGCTCACAAAACCAGGAGCAAACAATGTCAAGTTCTTTTGTGACCTTATCAACAAACACTAATGTGCATCACAATTAGAGGCACAGTGCCACAGGGGGAAAGGACCTTTTACTCTGCCATGTTAGGAAATTAAAATAACTTTCAAGCTGGCACTGAAAGTGGCATTTTCTTTCTCAGGCGACTGAAACAGTAACTCTGGCTGTTGATTAAACCTGTGGTGCAGTCACCTGTACAGCCTGCTGTTACATTTGTTGTTTCATTTTTTTCCTGTGTATCACTCAATACTCTATGTCACTCCTGGAATTTAAATCTACGTGAGAATAAACACTAAATTTCCCCACGTGGTACAACTAAAGCACAAGAATATACAAAAAACAAAATTAAACTGCAAGAGGACCTTATTTTCTTTGGCCTCCTCTTTTCCTTCATGATTGCAAAACAAAGAGAGGTAAAGAGATTTGGCCTGAGCAACTCCCCTCCCCCGCCCACGCCTTGCTTTCTCTACCACAGCAACACAACCAGAAGAACAGGCTCAACAACTGAGATGTGGGAGGGGGTGTAGGGTTTGGCATGCTGAGGGGTTCCTTCGCCCTCTGTATCTCCTCACCCTAAGGCCTAAAGCGGTCATGTGGGACACACAGCAGCGAGGCTAACAAAGGGAATCAGAGGGGGGAGGAAGAGGAGGAGCCGGGTACCTCCCAGGCAGGGTGGTGAGATTACAGGTGAAGATAACTGATGTGGAAATTGTGTGGAAACAAAGCAGACATGCAGTATGTGACAGACACGTAGGAAAAGAAGAAGAGATTTGGTGGAAGAGGACTTTAGTACAAAGATAGGGATGGACAAGACAAGCAGGTAAATATAGGGGAGATAAAAGGAAGATGCAATAAAGGCAGGGAAAACTGAGACAAAGGCTGAATTTATGCAAGACTTCCACCCAAGAACAACAACATTAGTGTTGTTGTTTTAGCAAACATGCCCAGTGAAGACGGGTTTATGTTCACGTGACAAAGACCGCTAATTGCTTTTGGAATTACAACTGTCCGTTGGTAAACTTAACCAATATTCAATTTCTTTCTCTAACCCTAACCTAAAGTCTGTTGTGTGCCTGAACTTAACCAAACCTTAATCAAATCACATTAAAATCTATTGATATTACAAAAAGCAACTTTATCTTTTTAAATTCACTCTAGACAGGTTTGACTACAGCATTATAAGTTGTAGCGAATCACAACAAGAAAAACTGAATCGCAAGAGGACAAGCTGATGTTTCCTATACTGTGGGGAGAAAAGACCGTCTGACAGACACAGAACCTCATTTGGGACTCTGGGTAGTTTACGATGAGAAAAGGAGGCGGTGGAAACCAAAAATCCACAGACATGTTAACACCTCTCTTAAAGTGCACCTCACAGCCCCAAACAGACCAAGGCTAGCTTCAGTTTGTATATGTTTACATAGCAAAACTCACAAGCTACATTACCACTCTGTCACAAACTGGCTGTGACTCAGTGCAAAAACAGAGTCACACCTGACACCACAATGATCTCACTACAATCCTCCCTCTGTAAGAAGCCTGAATCGAAACCTCTTCTAGAAAAATCCAGTGCTGGTCTAAACAGACCTCTGTGCACTAAATCTGATAAGACTGGGGGCCAAACTGCTGGGTCATTTGATGGAGCAGCAACTGTTCCATTAGAGTCTGAGCTGCTTGTATCTTAAGCTACCTGTGCTCGTACTGGCTGACTGTCTGGAGTCTTTTCCTGTACTCTCTGATGATTACACATCTACTCTACTGACAAACCAAATTATAGATATTTTCTATAATGTTATCAGCTGCATCAGGCCCATTCAAACTGGCTCCTCCAGGTTTCCTTCAGTACATTTTCAAATTTAACTATTTATAAAATGACTGGGCTGAATATGTGATGCTTATTATTTACTGAGATGTGCATCCATATTGTCCAGTCAGTCCAGCTAATCAGCTAATATTTAATGTGAATCCACTGCTTCCCATCATCTTCCCAGAGTTGTAACTAAACTACATTGTCTTGTCTGAAAATGATGTATGAGGAGTGCCCTCACATCCTGTCTGGACTGCTCCCACAGACGTTTTTTTGCTTGAATGCGCGAGTTTAATTTCGTGCACGCGCATATGAATGCATTTTCGCAACACTGTCATCTTTCTGAGCTACAGTTTATAAACATCATGGCCCGTCTGTGTTTATCAAACGTAATAAATAGTTGTTTTTCACTCTAACATTGTTCAGTCACAGTCTGGCAAGCAACCAAGACACAACAGACAAGAGCTGTGCAGCTCAGCCTTAGCTTAGTTAGCAGGTCAGACAGATTCACTGTAGCTGCACATTAACATTTCTGTTATCTGCTGACCTCAGACTTTTACCTGATGTTCAGTAAGTTCACTCTCAGTTTTTTTCTTTTCTTATTCCTAGAAGGATAGTTCTTCTTCATCCTGTCATCATAATTGTGAACACTTGCTTTGACCTTTGACAGGAAAGTGAGGCAGGGCCGTCTAGCTCTGTGTGAGAGTGACTTGCTTTCTATCACCGTGTATGCCGGTGTCGCATCAGCTGGGAGAAGTTGATTTGCGCCAAGTTAGGGTGACCAGACGTCCCCGTTTTCCGGCGACAGTCCCCGGTTTTGATGGTCTCAAACATGACTTACTGCTGAGTTATATATAAAATAATGATCTCTTTTTCAATTATTCTTGTGACTGTACATTATTTTACTTTCTGTGTACCAACCAATCCAGTCCTTTCTACCTGTTGAAGTACCTTTAAATGGACAAAACAACACATAAAATACATTTTTCTACTTGCCAGAAAGTGATTGCAGCCTCTATTGAGTGAAAGGTAGTTTCTGCATCAAAATGACTTGATTCCATTAAGAAGAGTTATATGTGATTAATTTCATATATAACAACATTATATTTTTTAATGACACACCGACCACTAAACCAAAAATGTCCCTGGTTTTCATTTCAGAAATCTGGTCACCTTTCACCAAGTCACCTTTATCAGTTACGTTAGGACGTTTGTTTTTCCATGCTGCTCCACTCAGGTGTGCTGCATACTAACACCGATGCAAGAAGGTGTCGTGCAGAATGTAACAGAGTAAAAAGCTGATATTTGGCTTAGAAATGTAGCGAAGTAAAAGTAAAAAGTTGCAACAACTAAAAATACAGTAAAGTAAAGTACAGATACTGAAAAAAGCTACTTAAGTACAGTAAAGTTACTTTGTTACTTTCCACCAGTGCAATGATTATTACAATTATTACAAACAACACATTTGGTCATTTGCTTCTTGCTTTATGAAAGCTGATGGGTCCATTTCAAGTTATTGTTACATTCAATATTTTTTTAGTATTTTAAGTTATATTGTCACAGCAGGAAAATCACATGTGTTACTAATGACATGTACACAATACCTGTGCAACAATAGCACACACTAAAGGGTTAAACCGAAGTGGTGTATTTGTGTGTGGAACATTTCAAATGGAGGCGCATTAGCTGCAGGAGTGGTTTGAAGTTTCTGTGTATGAATGAATTTCTATGAATAACATTTTTGTTTACTGTCTGAATCTTTGTAGCTGTCTTGAATGCAAGTAACAAAGAAAGTCAAATTGATTTTCTTTTTGAACTTGTTAAATTGTTATGAGGTTTATTGTTTAGTGTGTATTGTAACTGATGTAACCTAAAATATTTTGCCTGGTTGTTTGTCTCTTACACTGTGGTCTTTCCTTTAATGTCTGGTTTATTAGATTACAGTTTCCTTCAGCATTAGACCTCCTGTACGGGAGACATGGGTGCATTGGGGCAAATTACTGGAAAGTTTTCCTTTTTTTCTGTTTGTATGACTGATGAAAGTCAGTTACTGAAGGAAATACATTGCACAAATTGTAGTGGGCAACTCTTCTTTCTTCTTTGCATTGAAGCTCTGGATGACTGTGCTGATCCTAGATTATCTCATGTCGTTTCTAATGGGGGATAAAATAAATAAGGAGAACGTGGGATCAGTCATGGAAATGAAATAAAGGGTTAATAAAGGGTTAAACTGACCGTTAAAGCCTTCAGACCCCCCTAGAAGAGAAGAAGAAAAGGAGAAAAGAGACAATGGGTGAGACAAATGAAAGTACAATAATGAGAGGAACAGGGAAGATGAAGAGAGCTACGTGTCTTTACTTTCCAACTCATTCTGAATCAGGGTTTGTTGGGCAGGAGGGGGATAGGACTTCACAAAAGTAATGTGGATGTAGCCTGAGTGCCCTATTCCAGGTCTCCATCGTGGAGAGGGTCCTCTCTGTTTTGCAAAACCTGAAGCTGGTCAACTTCTTAATGTTTACAGTGTTTTCATATTTGATCATCCTGATTGTGCATACTTTAATTTTACTATGTCTAGTCTGTTCTGCACAGGTGACATCTGAATGTCTCTCTACCCCGGGGGCAGCATCTCTCCTCTGTTGCTCTTGTGTCCTTATTTTTTACATTTTTAATTTAATTTAATGAGCGTTAGCATGTTGGATGTTTCTATTCACATAATGTTACCCTACAGAATTGCAACGGCAACACACAGACACCGTCCTGGTCTCATACACAACTATCTCTCCGCTTGTTGTGCTTACCTCAGTGCCACTGCTCTCAGCCTCGTCCACCAACTTGTTCACATCTCTGGCCTTCTGAACTTCAGACACTTGCCCATTCTGAATCAACCAGCTGACATTAGCTTGTTAGTAGCACGATGTAGAGACATTTTGTTTTCTTTCCCAGCAACTGACTGATTCACGCCAGAGCTTGGATGCCAGAGCTCGTGCACGCTGACGTAAACAGGAATGATACCTGTACAGACCTGTGACATCCAAGTCACAAAATACGCAGTTCAGTAAATTGTAAAGTCACACACAAAAAAAGTATTTATTTATGATGTTACCGCATTTATTTAATCCTACGAAAGGACAAGAAAAAATTTAAGACCTTTGCAATTGAAATTTTATATTTTGTAAATGAAATTTAATACCTTTAAGGTCTTATAGTTAAAATATTAAATTTCAGACTGAAATACTTTTAAGACCCCACAGGTACCCTGTTGTATACTTACGGTAATGCTTCATTTGCCAGTATTCCACTTGCATTTCACAGTATACAGCAAACACTACTTCATACAGATCCATGGTGTGGAGCACATCAACACACATACAATATATAAGAGTGTATATACATTGACATATTTTTGAATATCTTCCGCAATCTGTGTTTTGCATACTATTTTTTCCCACATAGGACTTTAAGACTACCTCACAGTGTTGGCAGAGGGCCCCATTTTACACCTCAACAGGAGGAGGCTATTTTGCACCATGGTCATAGAAAATAATTCCATTAGAAGGGAGATCCAAAATATCATTACATCTCAATTATTGACAGGGTGCTGAGAAGACACCAGATGAGCATGAAACAGTTGTGCCATGTACCATTTGAAAGGAATGGTGACAGAGAGAATGAGCTTACAATGCCAGGATGTACAGGTAAAACATCTCTGCGCATACAGTAACTGTACTTAACAGTAAACAACATTGTATAGTTATATTCAGTACAATAACTGTGACCTGTACACATTAATAAATATACAGCTGATGTAACAAAATCTTGTCCAAAATGAAAACATACATGTAATTCGTAAAACTAATTCCATATCTGGCTATAGGCTGGCTTCATCCTGGCCAAAGGCGAAGTCTAATTGTCATTGGCCAGACCAACGGGGAGGGAACATCACAATGTGTGCTACTATTTCAGAGCATGGTGTGCTAACTTGTCTTCCCATTATAGGGCTATACAACAGATCTTAGACACCCTATACAGAGATCTCATCCCTGATGATGGGAGGGATCTGATCAGGGAAGACTGACCAAAGTATGTGGTTATTTAATAATGTGTTTCCATCACTCAAACACCATCAGGCACTGGTTTGCAGCCCACTTCAGGATGCTAATTTCTCCTATTCCCCATTCCTCAACCCATTTGAGGAGCTCTACTCAGCATGGAGGTGGAAGTATTTGGATGACCAGCCACATGTTCAGGTGGCCCTGCTGGCTGCCATGGATGCAGCATGTGAGGACATCACAGCAGACAGCTGCAGAGGCTGGAAAACACATTTTGAAAGATTCTTTCCATGCTGCATTGCAAGAGAAGATATCCGTGATTTAGATGACAATCTGTGGCCCAGACAATCTGTGGATCTTCAGGAGGTGTAGAAAGACTGCACTGTAATACCACAAACATTGTTGCATGTACAGTTTTTTTCTTTTCTGTACTACTCGTTCTACACATGTGCAGTAGATCGGTTGATGCCCTGGAAGCATAAGCCAGGATTATACGTTCCGCATCCACAAGTACATGAGGGGCTGCTAGGGTCCACGTGACAAAAAAATTGTCATCAAAGGGGGGGATGTGGAGGGTCTATGTGGACGTCCACAAGCCTCCCATTTTTTATGAAAAGAAAAAAGTATAAACAGAAGAAGTCCATGTTTGTGGTGTCCACAGCTCTAATGTATAATTGAGGCTATAGTAGGCTGACTAGTCTGCGCGGTCAAAACAACTAGGAGGCACACAGACGTCCGCACAGAGCCTACGCATACGCCCTCTGATGATGCTTTTTTTTATCATGCGGACCCTAGCTGTACCCTTGCGTACTCGCTGTCGAGGTTAGTATAACACTTGCTTTAAGGTGGTGGAGGAGAAATGAGAGATTTACTCCGTGGGAATAACTGACAGAACCCAACATTGAAAAAGGGAGGTGGTGCAATGAAGAATTTATTAACAATACTTATGTGAATAAATGGGGAGCAGAGTCTCTTGTTTGTGGGAGAGCCAGGCAGAGTGGGTCCAGAAATCCAGTGAGAGGGTTCAGAGACCAAAGCGTACAGGAGTGGGAAGGAGGCAGGAGAAACTGCAGAACACATGCTGCAAACCTCTACACCAAGGCAAAATGAGAATGAGAAAGAAAAGAATGGCATGAAGAGTGAAGAATATGTTACTTTAGTACCTTTATGTTGCTATGCTATTCTCAGGCTGTTTGACTAAACGTGGCCTGACGGGTCAATGAGGCACCAACAATAATATTTACCCAACACTGCTCCCCCCAGCCAGACAGACCAAACCATGTGACAGAGGGCAAGTAAGAGGAGGGGGAGGAGAGCAGGGAGGACAAGGGAGAAAAGAGGAGAAAGAGGAAATATGGGAGAGGGGTAGATAAGAAGTGGGAGGAAAGCTAGTAAAGGACGGGAGAGGCGAGGTAAGGGAGAGAAGAGGTAGAAGTTAGGAATGGAGGATGGAGATAAAGAAAGTGGGGGAAATGGGGGTGAAAAAGACATAAGGGGAAATAAGAGCTAGGATGAGTGAAAGAGAAGAATCCAAATAATCATGTACTGTCTAAAACTATTTTTTAATATCCAGAACTGAAAATGTAATTTGAACTGTATTAAGATAGATAGATAGATAGATAGATAGATAGATAGATAGATAGATAGATAGATAGATAGATAGATAGATAGATAGATAGATAGATAGATAGATAGATAGATAGATAGATAGGAAACCATTAGTGGCTCCAACAAGCCTGGGAAAAAGCAAGCTAGCTAGTGTTTGTGTGTGCTTGTGTGTGCGTGCGCATGTGTCCGGACTCTGAGCCCTTTTGTCCCTTTGTTGATCCCACACTGATAATGTCTGTCGGGACAGGAAGCAGCACAATGCCAGGCAGGCCCTGAGGAAAGGCTGGATCAGAACCACACTCAAACACACACACAACACACACACACACAACACACACACACACACACACACACACACACACACACACACACACACACACACACACATATACATTCCCTCTGTCAGACATAAACAAGTACAGATGCATACTCTAAATCAAAATCAAAAACACACATCCTACTTGAATTCTTTGTTCAGCTCTCGCACATGCAGGTGAACACTTATTTGCTACCACATGCCCTTCTCTCTCTTTTAACCTTACACATAGTAACAACACCTACTTCACACAAACCATGTTATCATACAACCGTTTACCCCTCTTGCCCTTATTTGGACAAAAATCGTAGCCCTTTGTCTCTCACACACATTTTCACTCTAGAACAAGACTGAAGTACAGTTAAAGATCTTTTGGAAAGAGAGTGAATTACATATTGTACTCCACTTAGAGCTACTTACCAGCTAAATACCTTGTGCCTCATGTTTAGGCTGCAATCATTTGTTGAAGCATGAATCAACAATCAAATGATTCTCATTGGTGTAAGTTTGTTGGTCAGACCAAAAAGTGCATAGCAAAATTCCTTGAGATTTTCTTTCAGTGAGTTGCCAAATTACTGTAGCTGGCAAGCTAACCAATAACATGTCAGGTAGCTGGTAGCATACTAGAGCTGGCTAACCAAAAGCTTGCCAAGTTAGCTGACTTCATAACTTTCAATACACTTCTTTCATGACTCACTTTTGCGCAGTTTATAGTCAAGCAGGTGAGTTTTTTTAAAGTGGATGGTCAGACGCAACAAAAATAATAGTGTCCTTCATTTTGTACCACTGCTTATTAAAGTTTAAATCCAGTGAAAGCTTCATACTGGATCAGGGTCAATTCTAGGATCAGAACTTTAGCGGTGCTCAGCCCCTGATAAGAATGTCATGCATACAATACCTTGCGAAAGTGTTCAGTAATTGGTGGAGAGAATAAGAAGCCTGCAGAGTGGAGCAGGTCAGTAAAGGGCATCACTTTGTGTTGAAAAGTGGTGAGAACATAAGGGCTCAGATTAGGGGGTGATGATATATTTGGGTCATGAGACGTGACGATGCACCAGAACAAGAGAAGAAGTTTTCTAGCACAATTTAGATTAAACATTTGATACTGAAATTTGTGCGGGGGGTCTGAGGTTCCTCCCCCAGAAGATTCTGAGCATTCAGCTGGTAATTTCCTGCATTCTGGAGACATTTTCTGCTCCAATTTATAGTGGAAATGTATTTTTTATATGAGGGAAAACTATATCACATTGCATGTTTTCTTATTGTACAAATAAACCCTTTTCTCAAAGCATTTTCATTTGTTAGTTAACATTTCTTGGTGCAAGCTGTTTTTCTGAACGTTTTTACCAAATGCTTTCAAAAAGTGATGGGGACAAAATCAGCCATTTCAAAATGTGCTGGGGACATGTCCCCAGCGTCCCCAGTGTAAATGACACCTATGGGGTCAAAAGACCAGTTAGGATCAGACAGCAATGTGGAGCTATAGGCTCGTGTTTACTCCCCCAGGAGGGAGGCTGTTTCCCTATGTTAAGTGTTCCGTCTTGTGTTTTCAGTTAAATCTTGTTACATGCTTGCTTTCTCTTTTAAGGAAGTAGGTTTCTGTTGCCGGTTGTGTTTAATTTGTCAGTATTAAGTATTTGTTAAAACAAAATATTTGGTTGCACAGAATCTGTGGAATATACATTCTTTCTACTAGAATAATATTCTAACATTAAATTAAAACTATTTCCCAGCTACGCCTACTGTTAGCAGTGTTGGGCAGGAACTGTGATCATATTACTTTTCTCATACATTTACTCATTTTCCCAGTAACTACTAGAGCAACGGATTACTATTTCCAAAACAGTAATTTTATTACAGTTACAATTAAGTAACATAACTAGTTACTTTTACCACCCAGTAGTAAGTAAAGGACTGTTATTATTTTTTCAAGGACTAATAATTAACTTGTAATGTATTACAGTTTCTGAGAAACTTGCCCAACACTGACTGTTAGTATAATGTTACCATATTACTTACATAATGTCAGCATATTCAATAAATTTTCATATACTGTATAGTTGAGGCCTAATTTGAATATTATATTCCAATTACCAATGTTGAGAAATAACTAGTTACATATAATTTAGTTATGTAATTTAATTACAAATTAACTGTAATATGTTACAGTTACTGGGGGAAATGTGTTAGCTGCTTAGTTGCTTAGCATGTTTTTCATGTGTGCATGTCTTCCAGCCACTTCCAACCTCAGCTGTTCAGTAAAGTTTGATGCTGTTCTCATGATTTTGATTGGTTCTCATGTCTGAATTTGCAGCACCAACATCTGCCTGTTAAACTGCCTCTCAAGCTGTCTTTTGAAAATGGTTAACAGTTGAAAAACACTCATTAGATAGATAGAGTAATAGATAGATAGAGTGATAGAGTAATTGAAATAGTTAAACTAGGCTACTATTACATTTTAAATTGGGTAACTTGTAATCGTTAACCTATTACATTTAAAGTAACCTTCTCAACACTGCTCACTGTTAGAGCAGTTTAATACATTGGTCTCTGATTTATTATTTATTATTATTATTATTATTATTATTATTATTATTATTATTATTATTATTATTATTATTATTATTATTATGCCAATAATCATATTCTCATATTGATGATCTCTGTTACACACAAACCTGGGCAGAACTTAGCCCCGACAAAATGTAGAGCAAATCAGGGGAAAAGGAGGTCATCAGGGAGTATTTATCCTGTAGAAATGTGCTTTGATGTCCTGCATGATTCCATTAACTAAAGGAATATTACTGGGCCACTTCTCATTCTTGCACCTGTAGGATTATATCATCCATAAATGCTCCCCTGTCTGCTGAGAGGTAATCATAATATCATTTCATTGTTGGGTGTTTTTTTCAGTTATGCAGCCAGGGCATTTTGAAGGTAGAAGCTTTTCACTCACTAGAGACAATAATCTCATCTGTGCATGTGTCTGTTTAGAGAACTCTTATCTTCTAAAGAGAGACAATGTTAGGGATTGGACTGCCTGTCTTCCTTTGAAACGGTCAAGAGAGGACATAGGAGAAGAAAAACAGAAAAGAAAATACAAATGGATTAAAGGAGAACAGGAAGAAAAGGTGTGCACAGCGCTGATTCCAGATTATCTCATGTCATCCAAAAACACAAACAAAGCAGAGCTGAGGATCAGCCCCCTGAGAAACAAGAGGAATAAAGGGTTAATCCATCTGTTAAAGCCTACAGACATCCTGCAGAGAGAGAGAAAGAGAGGGAATAAGTGAAAAGCTGTGTCACAAAGTGCATCTCTACACTCACAACAGTGAAGTATTTTCTGCATGGGAATGGTGGTTGCAAACAGACTGTATGTAGGTTTATTCAGGGGTCATTCAGTGTGATAGGGTGAGAATCCTGCTAACATATGAGACACAAGAAGGGGTTATGTTAAAACTGGACAGACTAAAAGCTGAAGACTTCCACCACTTATTGCTCCGTCTGCCAGGGTATGTTGGATCTTTCACTGCCCCTGTGAATGCCCAGTTTGTGGTGCTTTGGAAAAAACAGGAAGCACACTCAGGTCACAAAGATGGTCCATGCAAGTACATTAAAGCAGATGACAATGCAGGACCCAGCATCTGGCCCAAACGTGTGATCCTGGTGAACATCCTTAGCGTGGACCAGCGGAGCTAACAAACATCTGTCCTTTACGGGCCCATATTAGGCAAATCAGAGTGTTTCCATGACCACAGCATAAATCTTTTCATTTGCATTCCTGTCTACTTGTCCTTAATATTTCCATAATAATAGTAATAATAATAATAATAATGTTACATTCAGCTAGATCTTCATCTAACTGGTCAGCCAGGGTTGTTATATGCAGAAGTGAATGCAAACACGAGTGGTAAGCTTTCTCTTGTTTCATGCTAAAGGGTCCCTAGCTGCAACTTTTTAATTATAAAGTGACACACTCCTGCCCTGTGAGCCCTGTGGCCAGCTCCTGGATTCTCGGCCGCTGGCATTCGTGTGTCACTGCTAAGTGTCACCACATCCATCTTGCTTTTTGCCATTTTCTGAGTTAAAACTGGAGATATCAATCTATCACCAGCTGTGGGGGTTGGATTCCATCAATTTTACACAGCCTTTTCCACTGTGATCATCAATGCATTTGATTAAAAAAAACAGCAACACACAATAAAACCTATAATAAATGTAAACCCAAACCAGAATACCTATACATGTGATTTATATATTAAGGGACAAATATTATTTAAAACTGATGTTTCTTTTTACATTTTCTTTAAGGGGACACTACTGATTTTACACATGAAGTTCAGTTTACTTGGTAGAGGAGTAAAACAGTGTCTTCTTCTGTGGCTCTGGAAGAACTTTTTCAAAAAATGTATCTAACCTCATCGGCATACTTTGCATTCTTTAACAGACAGCCTGCGTTATAAACTGTAGGTGTTTTTTTGTTTGACACTTCACATTATAGTTTAAATGTGGCCCATACCAGACTCCATTATGAGCTGTCCAGCCTTGCGCAGAAGAATAAAACAGCGTCACACGCAGCACGCTATCAAAGTACCCAAGCTAAAGAGTTTAACTCCGGTTAGCCCCGGTTACCTCATACTTGCTAACCCTCCCAATACAGGGAGACTCCTGTATTTCATCGCCCTCTTTTTGTGTTGTACAGTTTCCTGGCACTGTACAACGCATGCTGCCCCACAACTCTCTCTCTCGCTCTACTGCGTCTGCTCAGATATGTAGCATGCACGTCAGTCAGAAGAGCGCTTGTGACCTGGTGGATTTCAGGTGTAAGAAAGGGGAATTTGTGAGCAGATAGCAAGGTGGAGGAGGAAGACAGCCGCATGTATAATAATGGCTTATGTGGAGCTTTTTCGTTGATCGTGGCTCCGTCTGGCGAGGGAACAGCTGCTCTTGTCAAAGTTGTATCAATTCCGAACCCAGTGTCCAGACTCAGGTCACATTTAAAAAGATCCTATCTGTATCAGATTTGGACCACAAATGAAAGTGACCCAAATCCAAATTGGAAAAGATCAGATTCCGTGTGACTTCCACTGCTGTTCACACTGTTATGAAAAGACCAGATCTGAGTCACATATGAGCAAAAAAACGGATTTGGGTCACTTTGGCCTGCAGTCTGAGATCCAAATCCATGTTGACTGAATGGTTGTGAGTTCCATCTCCTTTCAAAATCACCCCCAGAAATAGCATTGAAATGAACTTTTCAGGGCCTTCTTGTAGGAAAGAAATCTAGTGAATTTTTCTCACAAATTAGAGCAAGTATCTAGTGGACAACAGAGGAACGGCTTCTCAGAGCTTATTGGCTTCAACACTCCAGCTCTAACTGCTCAGGCTGCTGTTCTACTTGTTGACTGCTCTGTCTGCCTGAAAGATTTCAGCCAGTGTCGAAAAACACGAGTTGAATGGAATTCCGCTTTTACAGGTCACAACTAAGCACAACTAAGATGACCTGTCTGACCTGTTTTTCTCCTGCTAACCCCAAATGAGTACCTGTTGGCTGAAATTATCCTCTCCCCCTGGACTGTTTTGCTTGCTCCCTCTCTCTCTCGCGCGCTCTCTGCTCGCTGTTAATTCTGTGGCCTTTGGGACTGAGGGCCATTGACAAGCAATGAGAGTTAATGGCACGTTAGAAACAGACAAAGACACCCTGTGGATACAGAGGCCAGGGAGGACAGGCGAGGAGGCACAGAAAAGGATGAGAGAGCGGGAAGAATCCTGACTGTATTGAAACGAGTTGGAAATACTTAGACAGTTACACCATGTTGAATTGAGAGGAGAAGAGAGAGAAAGATGGAGTGAGATAATGAATAAATGAGGCAAAGAAGACAAGCGGAAATTAGGCGAGACGGTCGATGAAGGGAGGAAAACAAAAAGGAGCCCTTTATTAGGACGCCAGAGTCCTTTTTATCCATTAGTAAAAGAGAAAAACTGAAACCCTATGCATCCCATGAAAGTTGCAATCCAATAAGAGCTAATGAGATATCATTTGAATCCCAAAAGGCAGGGAGATAGTGGTGCGTTGAAGTGAAGAACGGGGGTAGGGCCTGAATGGAGTAATAGTGGATTCCCAGGGAGAGAGCTGGTGAATGGGGGCCGACCCCCCATGGGTCAGTGCTATTTACTCTACCCCTTCACTCTGTTCGCTCCCCTTTTCACCCCTCTGCTAGTTTCCTCTCTCAATCAGATCCATTCTGCTGTTCTGAGCTCTAATCCACCAAATGCAGGCTGAGAAACACTCTCATTAGTCCGTATGTGTGTGTATGTAAGTGTGTGCCTGGTGTGCCTGTAAATATGTCTCAAAGATCAAGAGTGTGAAATTCAATTAATTTCAGATGTACAGCAGAAACTGAAACTGAGCCTCAAACTAAAGGGTCCATCCAAGGATCACTTATACTCATTATTAGTAGTAGTCCCACTTTTTACTGAACACTTGCTAAAGTGCAGTGTGTTCTAGTTACACTTCTGCAGGTCTGTAGAAGGCTGGAATGAATGTCATTAACACTGACATGTATATGAATTAAACTTTAGAAATGTTTATGACTGCTGTGATTAAATTTAATTTAGTTAATAATATCACTCTCAGGACCTGTCACGACTACTTGACATTAACCAAAGTAACACTCTCAAGTGGTTGTAAATGTGTCATGGCAGGCTTTATATCATTTTACACTGTTAAATGACCTGATGACAGTGCCATTTATAATTTTCTTAATCTCAAGAAAAGGTAGAGTTTGGAAGTGTGGGAGAAGGGATTGTTACTGCTATCAAATTCTGAAAACTGTAATAGATCTGTGATCTGCCAGCACAGTGTATTTTGTTGAAGCGGTGTTATGTTGTTTTTTGCTTTGTACACTTTAATACGGTCCACATTTAAAGGGCCAGTTCACCCAAGTCACATAAAAACCTATTTACCTAGGGTCAAATAAGAAAGCGTATTGCCCTCTCTGACCAAATAATAAGAATAAGAATAAATGTGTAATGTATATATATAAATAAAAAATTAGGATGCAAAAATGGATCATTCTATTTCATGCTTAAATCTGCATTACTCGATTATTTTTGGCCACTTTTTTGCAATCACTGTGGACCATTGTGGATCTGAGCAAACAACAGGAGGATGTGACATGAACAGATAGCATCCTGACTAGAAACATCACTAACATGAGATGTGCACGGCCCACGACCCGAGGGCTCATCAGCAGGTGATTAAAACTGCTCAGAAGATCATTGGTACCCATCTCCTGAGCTTCAGTGATATCGGTGAGGTGAGGTGCCTACAGAGCCCAAAGGATACTAAAGGACAGTACCCACCCATCAACAGCCTGTTCACCCTGCTGCCTTCTGGGAAGAGATATAGAAGTTTCTGCTGCTGCACCACCAGACTGCAGAGCAGCTTTTTTCCTCAGGCTGTGAGACTCTTAAATTCTAATTCAAATTCATTCTCAGCACTGCACCATGCAATGTAGCTTATTTCTGATTAGACTTTTTTATTTTTGTATAGATTGTCTGCTTTGTAGTAGAAGGGAACTACAAAATTTCATTTGACAACTACAGCTGTGTCTCTCTTTCTCTCTGCCTCATTCCATATGTTTGGATCTGGATCTCGCCTCTTCTCACTCTCTCTGTTGTGTGCATATTGTCCTTGTCTCTCTCGCCCCTTTTTTCTTTTTCCTACCTCTGTGGTAGTGGTGTGCTTGAGCTTGCTCTTGTGAGGCTACATCTACACTACTACATTTTAGTTTTAAAACGCAGACTTTTTGCTATGTTTGCACCCTCTGTCTATACCAAAACAGCGAATGTCAAGATCTAAAACACAGAAGTTTGAAAATGCTGCTGAACCTGTTTTGGTTTTAAAACTAGAGTATTAGTTTCCCTTAGGACTTTGGTAACAATGATGCAGATGCTCAGGTTTGGCTTCCTGATTGGTTCTTATCAGTCATGCAAAAACAAAAATCTACTGACTGTATTTTTCTTTTGGTATTTTTCTTAATATATTTTGTACAGTGCAAATAACACTTACACACTTGTACCGTGCATGTCGCTGTATTTGCTTTGTGGCTACTCCCAGTTTGTTTTCTGCTGCCACAGTAGCTTTGTACTGCCGTGTTGCTTTCAGTAATAGTTCCGCCTCATGGTCTGTCCACACAAAAAAATCTCCAAAAGTCTCCATGATGGAGAAGATCCCCTCTGTTTGGTGACACCTTAAGTTCAACCTCCTCCCGGAGCCATTCTTCTTAATGTTTACAGTCTTTTTATAATTTTACCATGCTGATTGTCCATACTTTAATTTTACTGTGTCTGATCTGTCTGGTCTGCACAGGTGACATCTGAATATCTGTCTACCCTGGGAGTGGTATCCCTCCTCTGTTGCTCTTCCTGGGGTTTCCTTATTTCTTACCTGTTTTTCCTGATCAAGTCAAGGGTATGAGAATACAGTGTGTCATATTCTGTACAGAGTGTCAATCCAAAATTGTGGTTTGTGATATTGGGCTATATAATAAAATTGTCCAGTAATTCATCCATAAATATGCATATAAATACACAGATTAGTGCAGCTTTTAATAGGCAATTGGCGTCAGACAAACCGTAATGACCAGTCAGGGGAAAGGTGGTATGGGCAGAAGATGTGACCTGTGGTCATAAAAGCCTGTAAGGGTAACTGAATGGATATATCTAAAATACATGTTTATAAATGCACCCAAATAATCTGTTAATTCATATGTATACATACATACACTACAGTACATCTAGTGGTTACTACTAGTGCTGGAACATTTCTACAGTGGCTACCACATGGACCAGCTGTGATGTAAAGACCTTGACCTCACACAGCAACAGAGGCCTTTTACACCGCAACACCATTTGGACGACTTTCTTCACTTAAGCAAAGTGCTTTTGGGCTGATTAGCAAAGCGCTAACGGTCACAGCTATGCATTAATCACCTACAGGAGCCATCAGCTGAGGGGCTAGACAGAGAGAGAGTGAGAGAGAAATTGTGGGGAGATTGCTTAAAGAAAAACAGCCTAATAACAATGCCCATTGAAAGGCTGTGTTGCCGTTTCCCTTGGGAAAGCTTAACAGTGCTTTCCTGCTAAACGACAGACCACTAGAATGTGTGTGTGTGTGTGTGTGTGTGTCCGTTGTAAAGCTCAATATGGGCTGCTGCTGGAGGCCTCGGCTTTCACCATCTGGGCAGAGCTAGACTCTGGCTAATCCAAACATGGGCAAAGAGGTGGAGCTGAGCCTGGCCGAATGGAGGCTGGTTAGTGGACCGCCTAGCGGCTAAGGATTGACTCGCGTTTGGAGCCAGCCTAAAGTGGCCGTTCAAGGAACTGCAGCTTTAGCCACAGTGGTTGCAGCTTGGGACCACCTGCAAAATGTGTTAAATGGCCACAAACAGCAGTCTGTTGAACTGATCAGATCAAATTTCAGCTGCGGTCGTAAGTCATCACCACTCACTCACTCACTCACACATACCCACACACACACACACACACACACACACACACACACACACACACACACACACACACACACACACACACACACACACACACACACACACACACACACACACACACACACACACACACACACACACACACACACACACACTTTGCCCTCAGACCTGCACCCAGCAACCAAAACACATTTATTCCAGTGACTTCAAGGGCATGAAAAGTGTCACAACTTAAAAACCTGCCAGAGGTAAACTCGTTTTCGTTTGAACCTGACACAGGAGGAAGCCACACACACACATGCACAGACACACACATTCCGCAAAAAAAAGCTTTTGACAAGAAAGAAACTGAAGTCCTTAGCAGCTGTCCTTTCATCCAGGCTGACTAGAAGCAGTGTTATGACATGTAAGGACAAAAGGCTTTGGTCACTGTTTTATTTTAAAAGAGAGATACAGAATAGGTGTTGATTGCATGTGTTTATACGCTGACAGTTATGAATAACATGCTATGAAAGCTTCTCCTATGTGAGATTTTGATTTTTTTTTTAGAATCAGAATCAGGTTTATTGTCAGGTACATTTTTACATACAAGGAATTTGCCTTGGTATAAATTGATGCTAACAGTTCACATGAACATTAATATAAAAAAATAAATATATAGAATAATATAAAAAGTAAGTAGATCAAAAAATGTACAAGTATACAAAAAATACAATAATACTGTCCTCAGAGTCCTGGAGCCGTACAGGTCCTGAAAAGATGGAAGGTGACAATCAATCACCTTCTCTGCAGAGCAAATGATACGTCCTGGCCGTGGCAGCACCTTTGTTGGCAGCAGCATACCAAATGGTGATGGAGGAGGTGAGGATAGACTCAATGATGGTGGTGTAGAAGTGCACCATCATTGCCTTTGGCAGGCTGAACGTTTTCCACTGCCACAGGAAGTACATCCTCTGCTGGGCCTTCTTGGTGAGGGAGGTGATGTTCAGCTCCCACTTGAGGTCCTGGGAGATGATGGTGCCCAGGAAGCGGAAGTCCACTCTGGCGACAGCAGAGTCACCCAGGATGATGGGGAGGGTGGGGCCTGGCTCTTACTAAAATCTACGATCATGAAGCGTTGTGCTCCAGACTGTTCTGGCTGCACCAGGCCATCAGATGGTTGATCTCCCACTCTGCAAACTTCAGAAGCTTGACAGACTGGTGACTGGAGGTGCATCTGTTGGTGTACAGCAGAGGGGAAAGAATGCAGCCCTGAGGGGAACCAGTGCTGAGGGTGCTGAGGGTCCTGGAGTCCGAAAGATGATTCAGGCACACTCAGCTGGGACAGCTTGTCCCACAGCAGGGCCGGGATGATGGTGTTGAAAGCAGAGCTGAAATCCTGATTGGCGCAGTGCTTCAGGGTGGATGGGGAGACAGAGTCCGGCCCAGATGCTTTGCGAGGTTTCTGCCTCCTGTACAGTCTGTTCACATCCCTCTCCAAGATGGCAAGAGAGGGGGAGGAGGTGGGGGATGAGATGGTGGACTGAGGGCGATCAATGGTGTGACGGGGGATGGTGTCAGGTCTGTCCCATTGTCTTTCAATGCATTTTCATATGTAGAGGACTATGATAAAGAACCCATGATGTGGATAAGTGAAATGTAGGTAAGAATTCCTGTGGGTGCGGGATTCCATTCAAAATCACAAGTGGCTGAGTCTAACTACACAAAAGTAGGAAACAATTATATTTGAATGAGCTGATACTATTAACCCAAGAAGAAGAGAGTCCTCATCCTTAAAGCCTTTCTCTTGTAAAAGTGAAATGTGACATATTTCCTCTGTAGTTATTTTAAAAGAATATCTGATGTTGTGAACACAATTGTCGAAACTCCTCCAGGCTGTTAAGTTAAACATGAAACAGCAGGTGAGAGATGTCTGTTCACGTGTGCTATCTTTATTATTCATCTAGCCAGTTATGTCCTTTGCAACCAGTCTTGGAACTATTCACTTATCAGTGAATTTAATTGTTCATTTATGATTGAACAAATGGACTGAATCATTGATTCATTCAAAAATGTTTTGGCATAACCATGGTCATAATTTTTGTTTTAGCCTGAGCCAGTGAGCCATGTATCTATACACTGTATTTCTCGTCTTCCACACATACCTCAGGTGCAGTGATGGATAATCTGTGACAGATGCAGTGAAGAAATGAAAACAGTGAGGCATTAGCGGTGGCTGTGGGACGTGTCAGCGTTGTGCTTGTTGTGCAGGAGGACAGTTGTTACAACAGGTTAATTGTCTGTTCCCACTCTAAAATGTCATGTCCTGGATAGCTTGGTGCCGTGAAGACATCTTGTGTCATCCAGCGTTCCAGACCGGTGACTTGGCCTTTCTTTTCCACCCCCACCTGCTCACCACTAGCCAACACACACTTAAACACCCACACAGACACACTCGTGCTGACAGGGTCCACTCTGTCTGGCCCCCAGCTGTTTGGCCACAGATGGGTGGCTTCCTGTCAGAGTCTTTTCCAGATGTAAAGAGTTTTCCCTTTCTTTCAGTGCCTTTCTTCTCCTCTGTTTCCCTTCCCTGAAGTGTTTTGTGCGTCTGTCCCAAATCACCAAAGCTCATATCCAGAATCCTATGAAGGACTTTCTCTGTCTTTATGCTTCCTTGCTTTCTCTTCCTGCATTATTGTGTGTGTCTGTTCCTGAGCAACACATCGTATATATACATTTCAACTAAAGAGTTCTTTATTTCTTGCTTACCTCCCTTACAAAATGTATAGATGTATGAAAACATCTTCAATACAGTGGTTAAAACTTCATAAATAAACCTTCCCTCTCTCTCTTCTTTTCAATCCCTCTTTATATGACTCTCCCTTACTTCTCTTCCCTTTCTCTTTTTATCTGTCTTCCTATCCTTCTTCAGAATAAGGTGATACAGACAGGACTACATTGGCATATGGTTTAACAATAGCCACAAGTGTTAAAATATTAACTTGCTCCACCTCATTAAGGTTCTCTAAGTCATAAAGCCCTTCTGTGAGGTAGCACTATAAACCACAGTCCAACCCTTGGCCCTCCCAGCCGTGATGCTCGTCAGGCTAAAGCACCAGCAGGATGTGCCCCCCTCCTGGAGCCTTCACAAAGGCCAGTATGGCATCGTTAATGGTGCACGTTGGCTTAAGATCGACCTGCAGCTTAGCAGGAGATGCTCTATGAAAAGGCGTCTATAGAGTCTACAGGGGGCCCAGTGTTTTGTGGATGAGTGAGCACATGACTGTGTGTGTGTGTGTGTGTGTGTGTGTGTGTGTGTGTGGCATGTGTGTATGTGTGTAGGTCTTAAAAAAATACAGCTTGCAGCACATGGGAGATGGAGGTATGGTTAGGAGCTCTTACGATATGCACCCTTTGTACAATGATCCACAATTTATGTTAAGAGCCTTCTACACCTAATAGGATTGCGGAAGTCATAAAAATGTGCAATGTTTCTTTTGAGAGTGACTGAAAGGAGTGAAGAAGTTCATTTGGCCTTTTAGGTTTTAGCAGCATAATCAACTGTGGAAGTTCAGGTAAATCTTGATTGAAAGCATCAAGCAGACTCAACAAACTGGATCTGTAAGATACAATCAGAGTTTACTTAGAGAGAGAAAATAGGTTCAGTGGAGGCAGTACCAAATGGGTGAGTGGAGGCAGGTAAAAAAGAAAAGAAAAGTGATACCTGCAGTAGATAGTGCTGGGTGTATCCCCACTTTGGAGAAGCAGAGGGTTGTATGGGATGTGTGGAAGTTGTGGACAAGGTCAGCAGAAAAAGACATTTTAGCCACTTGAAAGAAGGCCCACCAAAAAAAGCAATGTATACACATACTAATATTTTTAACACATACATTTCCTTTGGAACTACAATTTTTCAAATTCCTGTATCTTTTCCTCACTCATTGTTCTCACTCTCACTCTTTTCTCTTTTTGTCACTGATCCCTCTCTTTTTGATGCTCCTCCCCCTCTCCATGACCCATTGTGAGGGGATTAACTCCCCCTGTGTCAATCAATACTATTTCCTTTCTCTTCTGAGCCTCTGCCATCTCCAACTTTCTCCAGTCTTTCTTCTTAATTCTTTTTAATTGTACCTTGAGTCTGGCAAATAGGGGCAGGATGGTGTTCCAAACCAGGTCAGAGTTTGCTGGGTCCATGTTTGTCCAGATTGTCCTGTGAAAGATAAGGTAAATCTTGCTTTCTGTCCAAAGCAGACAAACAGTAGTGTACCTAATTTCAAAAGCCTGGAAGATGCTCTGAGAGCTGATTTGTGTGAACTTGCGTTTATCAATTTTGATGATTTGTATACTGTTCATTTGTCCGTTTTTTTTATTTTTGAGCTGCATTTGGACTACAGCTGAGGATGTCAGCAAGAACCTTGATGCCCCAATTGCAAAATGATTGCATAGTGAGTTTGTTCTTTTTAGTTCAACATACCAGGTTTGAGTTAAAACTTGGAGTACTCCGTCCTACACTGAGGACAAATAATGGGCGAAGGAGGAATGCCAGGTCTGAAAGATAACTTTACTGTCACTCATAAACAAAATTATTAATTAATTATTATAATAATTATTAATATGTGGTATTGTTTTTAGTAACATCATCACATTAACAATGTTTAAGTCCTACCCATCCACCCAGTCTTTGTAACCTCTGAAATATATTCTGTAAATCCTCCTGGTACGAGCTTTTAGCTGTGTCTCTAATATGACAGCTGTTCTTTCAAAGACACTTCTCCCTTCTCCTCCTCCTCCTACGTCTCTGTCTCTTCTCCATCCTCACTCCTCCTGCCTCCACCTCATCCCGGTCACTGATCCCACCCTTTTGTGAGGCTCCTTCCCCTCTGCATGAGCCATTGCTAGGGGGTTAACCACCCAAGTGTCAATCAATACTGTTTATCTATCTCTTTCACCCCACCGCCACCACCTCTCTCCAGTGTTTTAATTGTACATCAGGTCTTGCCAGTAGAGGTGTGGGGGTGTGGGGGGTTAGCGGGTGGTGTGTGTTGTGGGGGGAGCATTTGATGCCCATTTGATTTCCTTCTTTTTCTCTTTTTTTTCTGCGCCTCCTTCTGTCCAGCTGTTTACTTAACTCTGGGTTGCCACATTTGGAAATGGAGGGATGAAGAAGAAAGGAAAGAATGAGTATAGAAATGCCAGGAAGACTTAAGAAGAAGGGAAAGAAAAGCTCAGAGGAAGGTGTAAAAGTTTAATAAACATCAAGGACTCTCAGTTTTGAAAGAAGGATGAGAGGTGACAGTGTGATTCTTGCCTGTTTATTTTATTACTTAAGTGTCTGTGAGTGGTAGGCCTTTATGTTGCCCAGCGACTTCACTCCTTCTTTCTCTGTTGTCCACCATAAAGATGTCTTTTTTGGCCAGGCACTGAGACTTGTTTTCAATTATTCACTGTGATTAACAAGACTGTTCGCATTAATATGCCTATGATTTGTTCACACATATTTCGTCATACATGGATGACAAGGTGCAAATCCAGCTGATGTGATAGCTTAGAGTATACACAAGGGGAACAGCGTCTGGTAGTGAATAAAACCTTTATCTCTGCCTCTGTTGTTGTGGTATGAAGCGAAAAGAAAAAGGTCTAACATCTAAAATATTCCCTGTCCAGTCAGGAAACAGAGCTGGACTGAGATTCGCTTAAATGTGCTCTTACCCTTTCATGTAGTATCTTTTCAAGGAGCCAAATATTTACTTTCCAAATGTGATTTAATTTTTCATTTTACCACTATTTGACACTTCATGTTTGTGTTGGCTGCTTGGCTGATCTTTTTTCTATGGGGTGGGAGGGAAAGTGCCTTGTGATGTTTTAGCTTGATATAAATACTACTTGGAAAGTAAACAGAGGTTTCAAAAGGGATTTCAAACATTCCCTGCAATGTGTTTTTGCAGAAATGTATGTTGGATCCATATTCTGTATAAGAGGTGGTATTATGCTTTTTGGCTTTTTCCCTCTCCTTTATTGAGTTATATATCTTTTTGTCCATGTAATAGGTTTGCAAAGTAAAAAGTCTATCCCAAAGAGAGTTCCCATCTCTGACAGGAAAAACTCCTCTGAACTGCCTGAAAACAGCTCGTTTGTAGTCCAGCCATTTCCCTTTCATCAATGTGACAACACAGGGATGAAAACAAAGTCCATGTAGTCCGACACGCACTCAAAAACACCGGAGAAAAGACACTGAGCAACAGCACACACCTTTGGTTTTATTAGATTTTAGCACTGCAGTTGATACCATTGACTATCATTTTCTATTACAGAGACGGGAACATTTAATTGATGTTAAAGGAACACTCCATAAACTTTCATTGTTATGCAGATGATACTCAATCATCTCTATTGATCAAGCCAGATGAAACTCATCAGTAAGCTAAACTTCACATGTGCCTTAAGGATGTTCAAACATGGATGACCTGTAATTTTCTAGTGTTACTCCGATAAAAATTAAGTTACTGTTCTGGGCCCAAGCACCTCTGTGACGCATTATCTAAAGATATAGTTTCCCTTGATGGCATTCAGGATGGAGGATTCAGGACGTTGTCATGTCGTTTAACTCTCACATTAAGCAAATTTGAAAGGCCGCCTTTTTTCACCATAATATTGCAAAAGTCAGGAACATCCTGTCTAAAAATGATGCAGAAAAACTAGTCTATGCATTTGTTACTTCTAGGCTGGATTACTGCAATTCCTTATTATCAGGCTGCAAAAAATCCAGTATGATTCTTCAGCTGATCCAGAATGCTGCAGCACGTGTTCTGACAGGAACCAGTAAAAGAGATCATATCTCTCCTGTCTTAGCTTCTCTGCATTGGCTTCCTGTAAAATCCTTCTTCTCATCTAAGCTCTTAATGGTCAGGCGCTCTGAGATAACTGTCGTTGTGATTTGGCGCTATATAAATAAGGTTGAATTGAATTGACTTAAATTGAAATTGAACCTCTCTTCTCCCTTCTAAACACCAGCTACCAACCAGGCAGTCAGTGGACATAAAGTTGTTACTGTGATGTAGAGACAGAGCTCAGTTAAAACTTTATGGATGAAAGATACTTTTGTTACAGATTAATAACTCACCACTCTAAAAGTCTTGCTCCAGTCCATATGTTGCTAAGCTTGTTAGTGGAACATGTACAGCTGAACCGAAGCCGTGTTTACCGGCTTGTCACTGACCCCCCTTTCTCTGCTTCTGATTGGCTAGTAGTCCTTAACTAGGAACTGTGCATGTGCAATTCCCCACAAAGATCATAAGGGGGCATGTATCACTCTATAGCTAAAACAAATCGTTCAGAATAGAGGAGCTGCAGCAGTTGAAAATTAAACCATGTAAACCTGTTCTGGTACAACCCCCAAGTAAGATTTGAACCTGAAAATTAGCATAATACCACCTATTTAATACAAATACAATGACTGGCATTCAAATCATGGCTAGCACAAACAATGAAAGGCAGTTCGCTAAAACAGGCCAGGAAAAATGATTAATATGTACATTTCCACCGCCCAAATTCAAACCATACAATTTAAGATTTTACAGTATGCTGAGATTTTATGGTATTTCACCTTTTCTGGATAATTTCAGAGTAAAGAACTGGATAAGAAACAACACCTGTCTGATGTGAAAAAGCTACCAAAGTGGACTTGCATCAAGGTTGTAGGCTGTGTATGACAAAAAGACTCCCATCGACTGACTTACTGTGGAACTAAACTATCTCCTTCTCTGCTTTCTCTCTATCATTACCCAGCCCATTACCTAGACTCTCCTGGGTAATGGGCACCTGACTCTTCCAGCTAATCCCAACTGACCGCTATCACATAATCTCAGTATCATATTCTCTTTCTCAGGAATCTGAGGTCAGCAACAACTGCTCTAACAACACTCAGGATCAGCTTTGTGTGATCACATCACATCTAACCTTTCCTTTGATTCTGGACCTTCTCCTAGTTAGTCTAGTATTACACCAGGCAGAAACACGCTTACATTTCAGCCCCCCTCCCCTCCAGTGATGACAACCACCAGCATTAGCACTAACTGGCTCTTAAAAAGACAGGGGATTCAGGCTTGACTGAGCTAAAACAAAGTTAGTGCCCAGCCTGTTAAGAACCTGATAACAATCAATGCATGATCAATAAAAATCAATGGAAGCTAATGGCTGAGAGCTTTTTGCACTGAAAGGTCAGTTTGCTTTGTGGATCGCTATCAGACCATCAGCAGCATCACTGGACCATTAATCCTTGAAGCATCTCCCAGGAGACCCCGAATTAGAAAACAGATGTCAGTTCATCACCTGGTGATCGTAATGCTCAGTGTGTAGGTCTATGTATGTGTGTTTGGGGGGGGTTGGGTGCGTGTACAAGGGAAATGCGCATACAGCACTGCAGCAAAAAATAAAATCAAGAATATAAGAAACACTCAACAACTAATGAAGTGATTGAGACATAAAAAGGAAAACAACATCATCCTTTTCTGGAAGGCCTACCACAAGTTTCCAGCAGTGGGAAACAAGATGTGGGATAGGGTACTTCATTCCAATTGAGTTTTATTTTTATTTTTTTTTTTACCAATAACAATGACAATGTGTGATATTATAGTTCAACATAAAGCTTTTCCGGACACTATGAGCAAAATGCGCCAAAAAACCAAAGTCAAAGAAGACTAATTTAATCTTGGTTATATACTTTCTACGGTTGAAAAAAACACAAACCCCACTTATGACTAACGTTTTGTTTCAGCTGTCTCCCTTAATGTCTTAACTTGCTCCTCTGACAGAGTAGTTCTCTAATTCAAAGACCACACTCTGCCCTGGAACTCTCCAGGTCACCACCCAACCTAAAAGGCCGGATTAAAGGTTGACTTCAATGGTGAAATGACGATCTGACAGCTGCTGTGTTTGTATAATTGCTAATTCTCTGTGTGTGTGTACCTTCCTTTTAGCACTTGGGTGGTTGTGTGTAGTCAAGGTGTGAAGGTGCTTAATCCTGCTCTTCACAGCTGGCAGAGCCGCGTTGTGATCCTCATCACAGAGCAAACATGAGAGGCTACACGTGCATGCAAGGGCATGACGGCATAAGGGCTTACGACTTTGAGCATTAAACACTTTTTTTACTGCAAATTTACTGCATTCTGGAGACATTTTCTGCATGGTGGAAATTATATTTATATGAAGGAAAACAAAATATGAAAATATAATGGAATATATTGCAGTAATCAGCTTTTGGTCAATGCCGATTTTTGTTTTTTTTATATTTCAGTTGCATTGCGTGTTTTCTTATTATGCATTATTTCATTTGTTATTTAATATTTCTTGTTGCAAGCTGTTTTTCAGAACACTTTTAACAAAAGCTTTCAAAAACACACGATGTCACTGATGCTCGGGATATGGGTATCAATGATCTTCTGAACAGTTTTATTACTGTTACTACATAAAAAAGCAATAATATTACTTTACTGGGAATTTAAAGTAACAAGTTATGTTACTTGTTCACTTTACTTTATTACTTTTTTGGAAATAGTAATCTCTTACACTATTAGTTAGTTGGAAAAGTAATAATATTTCAGTAACGCGTAACTGCCCAAACTTTGGTCAGGGGTACCACAGGCCAAACGAGCTGCGTGCAGTCGACAAACCGAGATGTTTCAAAATTTGATGCTGGCCACTGGCTCCAGCTCTCCATGCTGCAAAATATGAGTGGGCATAAATGATAGATGGAAGGAAATAATACACTTCTAGTTGACCTCATTTTTAACAAATGTACCATGCAATGCACATTCATGGAGTAAACCACACGTTACATGGACACACATGTTGTATACACAAGTTCCTTTATACACACAAACATGCAACAACAGCGTTGAAGCAAACTTCCATTGCCCGCTTTGAGCAGTATACACTCCAATACACACTCTTCCAGACAGATTAGAGTCAGCTGCAGGTTACAGCCATGGATTTATGTGTGTATATGCTGTATTAAATACAAAGGGTCTAAATATATCAGAGGACATTCATTTACAGTATGTGTGGAGTCAGGAGCTTGGCACATGTTGACGTACATGCCACACAACATGCGCACACACACACACACACACACACACACACACACACACACACACACACACACACACACACAGCAGTTTTGTCACACATGTTGAGCTATTCAGTTGGAGTATTAAAGTGAGTGCACAAAGGCAAAATGTTTGCTGGTCCTTAAAGTGAATTCAAACACCCGCAGACTAAGAGCAGTCTATCACAGCATTTTTTACTATTGCAAAATCAACTGCACACACCTTCACACGCATTTTTATTCCCTATACCCTTCCAATCAATCCTCTAAACCAGCAGTACATGTTTATATTCCACTGCAGTGAATTTACACATGGGGTAGCTCTGTTTTAACTTTGTCACTATTTGGGCGGGCATGTTGTTACAGTGAAGCCATTTGTTTGGAAGGGGATGGGGGGCAGATGCGAGGCTGATTAGACCCAGGCTCACCATATTAATTAGAGTGATAAAATGGGTCAAGCTATGATGATGCCGCATTTCAAACAGTAATTCATGGAGTTTGATGAGGAACACAGTTACAATATGTTGGGAATTATCTTGAAGCGTGGGGAAAGAAAAATGGGAATCCCTCCAGGATAATATGAGCTCATTAAACGCAAATTAGCACAACACTTATCTTAGCATTAGTATTACAATCAGTGTGCTATAATATATGCATAATATATGTATATATATATAAAAAATCCCCCTCTCACCCCTTGTGGGGTGGTATGTGTCATCCTCAAGCTCGGGTGCTCTCCCAGAGGCCTGGGAGTTTGAGGGTTCTGCTCAGTATCTTAGCTGTTCCTAGGACTGCACTCTTCTGGACAGAGACCTCTGATGTTTTACCTGGAATCTGCTGTAGCCACTCTCCCAGTTTGGGGGTCACAGCCCCCAGTGCTCCGATCACCACTGGCACCACTGTTGCTCTTACTTTCCACATCTTTTCTAGCTCCTCTTTCAGCCCTTGGTATTTCTCAAGTTTCTCGTGTTCCTTCTTCCTGATGTTGCTGTCGCTTGGTATTGCCACATCTATCACTACTGCCTTCTTCTGCTGTTTGTCGATCAACACGATGTCTGGTTGGTTAGCCATCACCAGTTTGTCAGTCTGGATCTTGAAGTCCCACAGGATCTTAGCTCGGTCATTCTCAACTACCTTAGGAGGTGTCTTCCATTTTGACCTTGGGACTTCCAGCCCGCACTCGTGGCAGATGTTCCTGTACACTATGACAGCTACCTGGTTATGACGTTCCATGTACGCACTTCCTGCCTGCATCTTACACCCTGCTGTTATGTGCTGTACTGTCTTAGGGGCATCCTTGCACAGTCTGCACCTGGGGTCCTGCCTGGTGTGGTAGACCCCAGCCTCTATTGATCTTGTACTGAGTGCCTGTTCTTGTGCCGCCATGATTAGTGCTTCTGTGCTGTCCTTCAGTCCAGCCTTTTCCAGCCACTGGTAGGATTTCTTGATATCAGCCACTTCTTCTATTTGTCTGTGGTACACGCCGTGTAGCGGCTTGTCCCTCCATGACGGTTCTTCATCTTCCTTGTCCTCACCTTCAGGTTTCTGCTGCCTGAGGTATTCACTAAGCCCTTCATCTTTGGGGGCCATCTTCCTGATGTACTCCTGGATCTTTGTCGTTTCATCCTGGACAGTGGTCTTGACACTCACTAGCCCTCGGCCTCCCTCGCTACGCTTGGTGTACAGTCTCAGGGTGCTGGATTTGGGGTGAAACCCTCCATCCATTGTGAGGAGCTTTCTTGTCTTGATGTCAGTAGCCTCTATCTCCTCCTTTGGCCAGTTTATTATACCAGCGGGGTATCTGATGACTGGCAGGGTGTATGTGTTGATGGCTCGGATCTTGTTTTTCCCATTCACCTGACTTTTCAGGACCTGCCTCACTCTTTGTAGGTATTTGGCTGTGGCGGTCTTCCTTGCTGCCTCCTCATGGTTACCATTAGCCTGTGGCACCCCAAGGTATTTGTAGCTGTCCTGAACATCTGCAATGTGGCCTTCTGGTAGTTCAACCCCCTCGGTTCTGATCATCTTCCCTCTTTTCGATACCATGCGACCACACTTGTCCAGTCCGAATGACATTCCAATGTCATTGCTGTAGATCCTGGTAGTGTGGATCAGTGAGTCGATGTCTCGCTCATTTCTGGCATACAGCTTGCATATATATATATATATATATATATATGCATCAGAAATGGTAGCCACTTTGATTATCACTGTTAGCAGAGACTCCGGTCTGCATGTGGTTCATGCACATCACTGATCACTCTCTTTCTTTGATGGAGTACAGCATGTTGAAAAATTATTAAATTAACCTCCAAATTTTAGCAACATCTAGTCACCATATCTGTTTTACTGTATAATCAAGAATTGTAAACAAATCACCTGTCCTATTGTACAGTGTCATTGTACAACAGCAGTAATATCATTACAGTTAACTTACATACTCTGTAACTGGCTGTATTGAACTCCAGATACGGATAAAAAAACAAATACTACACCTATATAACCCAGTAAAAATAGGGGATCTCATCTTTATTATGCCTGAGGTTAAGAGGTGCTGCAGCCCCCTATTTCCTGTGTCCATGGGTCTGTGTGTTATCAAATGTCACATCTGATACACCCACCTGTAGCTGGTCCACTGAATGCCTTTTTAAAGCAGGAGGAAGTGTGAGAGGAGAGAATGAGCTGGATTAGCTTTGCTGTAAACACAAACACAGAGGTATCAGATGGATGAGAGGAGAAACAGGATACCAGATGATAAGAGTCGATTCAGTATGACAGACTTCATCCTCTTAACTCATGGACCAGGATTTTAAGATTCCCATAATGTTCAACCTTATGTTGATTTTAACAAATGCATCTGAACAAATTAAAGGGGCAGTAAGTCAGAAGAGGTGACATAATGTGTGTGTTAGTTGACCTGTGGCTGTTGATGGCTTGGGAGAGGAGGACAGAAGTGAGCCATCAGTATCACTTTACAGTTTAGCTCAGGATGCCAAAAAGAATAATTGTGAAGCTGTATCATTACTACACTGACACAGACATATGTTGTCTGCCATTAGACAAACAAATGGTAGTGTTATTTACCTCAAGAACACATACACCAACAACTGCCCATTGTGTTATTACTGACGTTAAAGGAGAAAAGCACTTGTCCTTTTCGAAGGCCAACATAAATAAACTAAGATGATGGAACTCAAAGCGCTGGGAAAAGTGAAACAGTGATCGAGCACACAAACAAGCCTTTGGGGGTACATGGAGAGAAACAGACAGAATGAGAGAGAACAATGGGCTTAAAGGTTCCTGTCACGGAAGGCTTGAAGGGGAGGAAGAGGCCGGCTGGTCAGCTCAGGTCGGCTCTGTTATCATAACAGCGGCTAAAGCAGCGCTAATGCAGGAAACAAAACAGCGATGTGAATGGAAGCACAGAAGCACGGAGGATACTAGCAGCTCAATACTCAATACCACCGTCCCCCACTAATATAACATAGAGGCAGACAAAAATTAGAAAAGGGGTATAATGAAAACCTACAGTTTGATAGTCAACACTGGACACATGAGAGAAACACCGTGTCGACAAGAGGCGTAGCGTGGGCAGCAGCATCATCTTTAATGCTTGCTCTGTCTTTACACAGGATGCGTTCAGGCACAATACTGAGACTAGGTCACCAGTGTTTTGGCAGTATGCAGAGCTCAACACACAATCACTGTAGAGACTTAGAGTGTAAAAAAACTGTGTAGACAGCTGGAATGATTAAAATATGAATTATTCCTCTCTATTGCATGTATTTTTAAGTTATCTTACTTAGATTATAGCATGGGACTACAACCCATAGACCTGAATCTGTACCTGTCTAGCTCTAGAAGCAAGCAGAGATCCCAAGACGCAGTTTGCTCTTTTTGCAGTTAGTTTTAATTTTAGCACAGTTAAACTTGAGCTCTTGAGTTAATTAGAGTTTTGAGTTGTGTTGAATTTTTATGAGAAACATCTATCTGTCTAGAGCTAATGTTCTACATTTCAAAAGCAAAAGCATGATTAGACCAGCTGTTAGCTTAGCATAGCAATGCCTAGGAAATTTGACGTGAAATTGACACAACCATGTTGGCTCTAAGTTTCTCAGTTGTCAGCTGATGTTTGACCCAGTGAAATACTCTAAGACCAATTGACAACAGGCTTTATCAACTGTTTATTGAAAGCCTGCATCACAGCAGTAAATGTTAATCCCAATAACTAATGCTACTACATGCACACAAGCTATCCTTCACTGCTGCATTAGGCTGTATCAATAATAGCACCTTTTGCCTGATTACGGCCTTGTGGGGGAATAATTCATGATCTAAAGCTGAACTTAAATTGATGCACAGCGGCAACACCCAATAATGGAATGTTGAGCTAAGAGCTTAAAAGCAGAAGAAAACGTATTACGTTATTACAGAACGGAAGACAAGCATTGCTATTCACAACTCGCCAGATTTGACATGATACCCAGATTTCTAGAATCAATACCATTGTCTTAAACTTTCATGAATCCAATCTAACATGTTTTTCAGTTTTCGTCAGTGTCAAAGTAATCCAGTGATCTTTTTCTGTACATCCATGGGTATGGTGCAAAAATGAACTGCTAATAGCTGATTTAGCTACTTTTAATGGTGTCATTTTTCCAAATTTATAATATAATCTGCCAATTGTTGAATGTTATTCCCCTCTCTCTCTCTCTCCCCTCATTTCCTGTCATCTCTGCTGCAGCAGCCTAATAAAGCCATGAAATACTGAGAAAAAGCTGGGGCGCTGTCAACTACCCCGTAACCACATTATTGCATGAGTGGACAAAACTGTGAAAAAAACAAAAAGTGTGTGTGTGTGTGTTGTGTGTGTGTGTGGTCTCATTATCCCGGTCATGTGGATCAGCCTGCGTACACGTGGTTGCAGATGGAGAAATCTTTGTTATTGATCGACCTCCCTGAATTCAACTTGTTAGAACACACATACACTTACACACTTATTGATTCAGTGACTGATAGATGTATCTTAACTTGTCTCTCTTTCAGTGACACATATCCCGGACTCCTTGGCTAACTCACCTGAAGCATTTCTTTTTTTACTTTCCCTTTTTTTTTTTACCAAATCTTTACATTAGCCTCCCTCGTTATGTCTCTGCTGTGCTTGCCTCTATAATTCCCTCTCTGTTTCAATCTGTGGAGCCTTAACAGGAAAAAAAAATCATGATTAACCTTGAGAAAGGTTGAGATGGAACGAGGTGTAACTGGCCCAGACTGACCATTAGTGCCTTTCCTGGCCAAGAACTAGAATAGAGGTTCTGAGGTAATAGTTTGAATTTTAGGAGTTTCAGCATGATTAGGCAGATTTCTGAGTGGAAGTGAAATCAAAGGAAAGAGGACAATGCAAGGTTTTAGCCTGCTAATTTTTTTGTTGAAATAAATCTTGTTTAAAGCCCCCCTCCAGTGTATTTTGACATTTCTATGATATTTCATATTTTTCTGAGTCACTTCCTTACAATGTTGATTAACCACAAAGTTCGCCAAATATTTTTTGACAAACAGCTTAATTTTGTGCTCAAAGTTGCAAAAGTTGCTTAGTTGTTAAAACGGGGTGGTGACGTATGACTATAGTAAATTCCATAAGTCATACGTCATTCTCCAAGCTTGCGCAGGCGCACTGTCACGCCTCGTTAAAAAACTGTCACGCCTCGTGAAGTCAGAGCATCAAACCGATAAACATCGTTGTGAGCTAGCTAACCAATTTATCATGTCATTTACAAAAACACGTCGCACTTTCACCTGCCACCGTCTTATATACAGTCTGCAACATGCATTTTACTGACGGCCGTTTTACCAATGCATCGGCGGAGGCACCTCCCCACACCCCCGCTGTAAAGTAAGCGCACCATAAAATGTAGCGGGAGTTATCGTGTGCAGTGCGAGACATTATTACCATCGACTGTGTGATTGATAACAGCTGATACACACACATTAGTTTCTGTCATGGGTAAGTAACAGCTGCTCCTGCCAGACAGTGAAGTGTACTAAACTTTTCAGTGTAGTGATGCTAACACAGCATATCATCAGTGAACACTCCAGCCGGTCCGTTTTTGGTTGTCATGGTAATGTTACGTCCGACTATTAACCACACCCCCATTCTCTGTTTGAGAAAGAACGTTCACCAAAAACGGCAGTTAAAGCTGGCTGGAGGGGGACTTTAAATGGTTTTATACTCAAGAAAAATGTATGTATGTGTAATATTGTTCAGCATCACTTGAATTCCACCAGGCAACTGTCAGGAAAAGATTTCAAATTCCTAATGAATTTTTTTCTAAAATAAATACTACATTTGAACCGCCAAAGCTTTCTGTGTAGGAAAAACTAAATGTGATCTTCAAAGTATTTCCTAAAAATCTTTTATGATATGTGTTTGTTTTCTAAGTGTAATGGCAAACGCAGTCTCACTTCTCTTTAAGAGCAGTGTGTACGGAGGCAATAAGGACGGAGCAAAAAGGGCGGAATATTGGCAAGAGTGTCCGTTGGCTGGTGTTTCTGTGCATGACCAGGCATGAGAGAACAAGCTCAGAGCAAGACTGAGAGGATTATTGGCCGGCAGGAACCTCCAAAGTCAGGGCCAAAGGTCATGCAGCAGTTAAAGGACAGGCAGAGGACAGAGGGAGACAGTGGTCTTTTATATGTGTATGTTGTTTAGTTTGCGTGCGTGCAGCATGCTTGGTATATACAGTGTGTGTACATGAGACTGTCTCTCACTTGAAAAGAAGTGGATTGTCCGACCAAGGCGGAACGGCCATACGGCATGAAAAGCTGGCCACCATGAGTATAATGGCACACATATGCAGACTCTCCTGGAAGACATTCACATGTTGTAAATTTAAATAATCTTTGCCACTTGCATCAAGTCAGAGCCACACTAAAAGCTCCTAGCTTTTCTGGACACTTAGACCCTCTCTACATACTGAGGTAAATTTTCTTGCATCAAAGCAGCAGTGTTTTACTTCCCTAAAGGTGACACAGATACAGTTTCTCCACAAAATTTAGGTTTTATTTGAAAGTAAAAAATACAATATAAGATCTCCCAGCCATAGTGTTAGGATTTGAGTTTTGTGCTGTTGTTTTTCCTGTGTTTATTTGATATTGTCTTGATTTAGAGTTTTGTAGTCGTTTATTATTTTGGTTGGTTCACATTAGTCTTCTTTGTACTGTCTTGTCACCTGTTTGGTTCCGTCTTTGTCAGTGTACTGTTTTTGCTGTCTTTGTGTTTTTACTTTGGTTGATATGTCTTTGTGTACTTTACTTCCTGTTTTATTTTGTTAACCTCCTGCACCTGGTGTCCTTGTCTAGCTTCACTTGATTACCACATGTGTCTCAGCTGTGTTTCTCTCCCCTGTTGTCTCTCTGCTTGCTTGTCTCATTAGTTCTGATTCCCCTCACCTGTGTTGCTCCCGCCCCACTCGTTAGTCCCTGTATGTGTATATATTGTCCTTAGTTCTCCTCTGTCTTTGTCACGTCCTTGTGTTTGAGTGAGTCTTCTACATGGTAGAGTCTGGTTTGTCTGCCTCATCTGTTTTTGTTCCGCACTTTCCTGGCCTTTTGGATTTATTCTTGGTTTGTACTTTGTTATTGGATTTTGCCCTTTTGGATTATGTTTTGTTTGGCGTGCTTTTTCAGTTTGGACACTGCTGCTGAGCTCCCAGCGTTGCCTGTTTAGTTTTTTGAGTTTAAATAAATCTTGCCTTGCCTACATCTGCATTTGGGTCCACACCTCCGCCTTCAGCTCTCTGCCATAACCCCTTGACACATAGTGGAATACATTCTTTTTAAGTCCTTTACATCTAATAAGATGTCACGTAAAGGAGCCTCAAAGCGCACCCCAAGGGCGTCACTTTGTGTTGAAAAGGGGTGGGGAAATAAGGGCTGATACAAGGGTGATGATACACTTGGGTCACGAGCGGATGTTGATGCACGAGAACAAGATGAAGATTTTAGACATATGAAGTGCTGAAATATATGAGCAGGGGTTCTGGGGGTCCTCCACCAGACAATTGCAGCATTAAACATGTTTCCTGCATTGCATCTGATCTCAACTATGTGATTAAACAGTACACTATATTACATTACATTTACCCATTTAGCTGACAATTCACAATTGCTATATACTGTATGTCAGAGGTCATAACTTGGGGTTAAGTATCTTGCTCAGGGACACATTGGTGGATTGGTCAGAAGGGCCTGAACCCGGGTCTCTCACATCAAAAGGATGTGTCTTATCCATGACACCATCACCACCCCGTAACCATACCACAGTATGTAAACAGCTGCCATAAAGTAGTTTACACTCACTCTTGTAGACTTTAGTTACTTCTAAACAGGACTCTAGACTCTAGAGTACAATCTGCCCAACACTTTATACAGAAACTCAGAATTAACATTTTATGAATGAAATTAGTAACTCACTGTTCTAATGTGCAGTGTGTACCCTCACCAGGAACTCTGCACGTGTATCTCCCCTCTAAGTCAGCGAAAAAGCATGAAATAAATGTTTATTCACAGCGTCAGTATACGCTAATATAATGTCATTTCATTTGTTACACTTTGTTGTCACTCACAGTGTCGCCGCTGGTCAGAGCCCCTACATATATAAAAGGACACAAAAATTCTGTTACGAGGTGACAATTCATAAATATAAAAATATAACAAAATAACAGTAATCAGGAGCTTGTTTTTTTAGCTTAATTTGCTTTTTTTCAACAGTGCACATTTGTTATTTCTATATTTAAATTGCATTGCATGTTTTCTTATTGTGCAAAAAAACTCTCAGTATTTTCATTAGTTAGTTAACATTTCTTGCTTGCAAATGCTTCCAGAGAATGATGGGGACAAAACCAGCCATTTCTAAAAGTCACCACTTTTACACATGTCCCCAGCATCCCCAGTATAAATGACAGCTATGGTAGACTCTGCACTTCTCGGCTGTAGTGAGTCTGGACAGTTTTCTTTTTTCACTAGTTTTAGTTTACTTCATGTTTTCTAGCTAATTCTTAGTTCATGTTGTAAGTATCCTTACTCTTCATCACTAATCACTAATGGTGTTGGTACTGCCTGATATCTGCTGAACTTTCCAACAACAGAAGAACAATATTGTTAAGAAAATGGGTAATGGAATATCAAGGATTACCCCTGCCACTAGAGTGCTGGTGACACAGGCATTAGTTTTATCCCACCTTGATTACTGTTCACCTGTCTGGTCAGGTGCGGCTAAAAAATATCTGTTTAAGCTACAAATAGCTCAAAATAAAGCTGCAAGACTCGCACTGGCCTGTCCATGGGGTGTGAGTACGGACGGTATGCATACCAGTCTCTCTTGGCTTAGAGTGGAAGAGAGGTTGTCATGCAATCTTATGAATTTCTTTAGGAATATTTGTTATAAGAAACAACCGAATTGTCTGTACTCACAAATAAAGTATGTGAGAAACCAACACAGTCATAGTACTCGACATTCTACAAAGGGTTGTCTAGCTTTGAAAAAACCCAGGACTGATGCAGTGTGCAGATCTGTAATGTATAGAGCCATTAAAATGTGGAATAACTTACCAATTTATATTGTTGAAGCACCTAGTAAGGCCGGCTTTAAAAGCCTACTAAAAAATACTTGAATAATAACTCAAACATTGATGGGCTTAGATGAATGGTTTGGTGTATAATTGTGTCTGTGTGTTGTGATGCAGTGTTGTTTTTTGTTTTGTTAGTAGTTTGTGTTATTACGTACACACGATACTCTTCATAAGCATTGTAGGTATCGTTTTTGGATTTATGTGTAACTTGTATGTTATATGTTGGTTGTATTTTATGTATGTTTCTATGTTTTATGTTTTTATGTATGTTTCTTGTATGTGGACCCCAGGAAGAGTAGCTGCAACATTAGTGGCAGCTAATGGGGATCCAAATAAACGAATAAATGAATAAGGGTTTCGTATGCTCGTCACTCACTGAGGACCTTTGTACCTCCCTGAATTCTGTATTTGCTGCAATGACACAACTCATCTAACTTTTTTGTTCCTATGCATGTGTTTCTGTCCATCCATCACCTGTCTGCCAGTTTCAATGAGAAGCTATTGTTTTTTTCCATAAAAATATGAAACATGAACTAGTTATATAGCAATTAGCAGTCGTATCAGCACTTAACCACAACATCATTAGTTCTTAGTTACTTAGTTACTTGCATCTTTTTGCTGACACAGCCACAATACCTAAAGAACAAAATCAGTGAACTGACAAGTTCTTGTGCTAGTGTTTGTCAAGTTAGCTCTGCAAGGGTGCTTTCAAATCTGAACTGTTTGGTGCAAACTCTGGTGTTTGTCCGGCTGGTGTAAAAGCTGTCAGACCACATAACCCAACCAATTCTAGATTGTTTGTGGTGCAAACACAAACCTGCCTTTGGGTTCTGCAGTGTTGAATTCAGTAATACTATTAAATCCATCTACCAATCATGAGAACTGACGTGTCAAGTGATCTGTAATAGTGATGAGAATAGGCTATATACAGTAGAGCATGGCAATACATATACTGTATATGTGCAATGCTAATGCAGAGATTTCTCCTGATTTATCTGAAAATGAAAAGCGATGTGTTGTGTTTATGTCCTACTCTGTGAATAAAAGACACTAAAAGACCTCCTCTGTGGATTAATTTAGCTCTGATGCAGCAGACAAGTTGATTGGAGTCAGGAGTGCTGCTCAACCAGGTGCCTAGGATGAGACCACCAATGGGACCTGCCATTGCAGCCTAGCAACCCCGCTGAGAGTCTCCCAAGGGCTGTTTCTCAATCTGTGTTCGTTTCTGTACTTGTGTTCTTGTGAAACGTCATCAGTCGCAGCCAAAGTACTGGTCCAATTCAAAAGTCCGCATCTAGCCAAGTACAGTAAAATACCCGGATGTGTTCTCGCTCCGTCTGTTTTACCGGGCCTGCATCGGTGGTGACTTGTGTGGACTTGCGGAAATGTCGGAGGAGAAAACCTTCAACTGTAAGTTATAATACTGCTGTTCTTGAGTCACATGTAGTATTTTTTATGTGAGAATATAGTGGTTAAAACTCCAAATATGTGGTTGAATTCTCCAGACACAGCTAATTTTAAAAAATGCTACCACGTTTGCGGAGATGTGAGGTCCCGCCCGCTAACGGGTCGGCCGTCATCAAGTCCGCTGCTGTTCCAATTGCTGAATGACTGACTGCGTGCTCACGTTCCTGGGAGTTTGTACTTTTGAAAACTGTACTCTTGCCAAGTCTGAGCTTTAAAGTACTGAAGTCCGAACTTGGCGAACTCGGTATTGAGAAACAGCCAAGGTGCTTGGTGACTTAAAGGAGAACTCCAGGCAATTTTTAAGTTAATCTTAATCGTTATACCTTTGTGAGTACTGTCTATAGAAAAAAAAACGAACTGGATTGGTGCTTGCAACACGGAGCAGCTACAGCTAATGCCCAGAGCTCCCATGTAGCTAAAACGGCAGTTATGGAGGCATTTACATAAAGAGTGTCTTTGTGCCTCTTAACAGACACAAAATGCAATTAAAATGTCCGTCCAACATGAACAGGGTTCTTACATGACAACAAGATGCGTTTAGCAACTTAGCCATTGTTTAAATTCACCTAAATAGTGTTTTAGACGGCGAGCTGTAGTCTCGCGCTGAAGTCAGTTGTTGCCGGTGTTGTGCCGAATTCTGCCTGCCTGCCTGGGGATCACTGTCAGCGCAGATATAGGACTGCAATGTTGTTGTATTCAAACAACAACAACAACAACAACAAAAAAAGGCAAACAAAGCTACGCTGTACCCGGTAAACAAGCTGATGATTAGCTGATGTGTCAGCTGAGTCAGAAAAGTGTTTTGAGTGACTTGGGTGGTCAAACAGCGTCTCAAAATTCCGTCCTCAAACCTTTCCAATTTTGGATTTTTGGAGACTACATCCAACGATGTTTGTTAATTTCTGAAACTGAATACATAATGACCACTTCACACAACAGTGCCCATCACTTTTCATGTGTGCAAATGAATGCTACACTGTGAATGTAATTGAAATGAGAGTGTCTGAAAGTGTGCACCCCACATTTGACTGTGAGATTTTGGAACTGCTATAAACACTATTCAAATAGTTATTATTTATTTATTTATATTTCAAGCATCTGCAGGCCTTAAGACTAAATTGCAAACTGACGTGACTGTACAGTCAAGCAACACACATTATGTCCTCTTTAACAGGTGTATCCAAAGACTTTTCAGGCCTTGACTTCAGTTAATCAAACTCAAAACATCTGAAAACTTTGTTAGGACGTGCAGACAACCAAGCATTGACAAGATGTCTACAACTCATTTGAAGGAGGCAATCACATGTTTTCCCCTCATCTTCTAACATCTGACCAAGCCATACATCAGACAAAACTCTTACTTCCCCTCCATCTTATAGCCATGACCATCAGTCCTGTGATGCTCTTCCAGAAGTCTGATGGCTCCACATGACGTTATAATCATGTCATCCAAATCGAATCCCCATTTTTTTTTCCTTTTTTTTAATGAGTGCTGCGTGACATTGTGAAACACTTAACCGCAGCGATGTACAACAAAATCCACTTCGCATCATTCATCAACTATCTGGACATCAGATTTGTCTCTAATCAACATTCAAGGGCCTAATGGACATTCCTCGGTTTGTGCAAGACGACCAAATGACAGAAGGGGGATCTTTTAATCTCCCCAATTACTCTGTATCTCCTGGTAATACAATCAACCCGCACAGGCACGATGGCAGACCTTCAAGGACTGCAAATCAAAAACAAATGCCTGGGATTGTGTATTGTGTGCTGTTCTATGCTCTCAGCTCTTTGCTGAAACGCTGGGGGAGAGTGGAAGGGCGAGAGAGGAAGCTGGAGAGTAGGAAGGAGAGAGATAGATTAGAAAAAATCCCTCAGCAAGTCAGATGAGGGAGCCGATAAAAACCTTTTTTGGAACGGAATTCCATACCACCATGAAATAGGATTTTCTGCCCCAAATCAAGAAAACGCCGGAGCTCCGATCACCATTTTCCCTCCTCTTCTTTCTTTCTTTCTTTCTTTTAATCTGATTTGAAGGTTTTAATGGGAATAAGGAAACGATTTGGGGTTGCTGGATCTCGCTCATCTCTCATTGCCTGAACACTTAGAGATGTAACTGTGATCCTACATTTCTAAAAAGTACTTTCATAGCTGGCTTCTTTGCTGGTGAAACAGTGGTTTTGGATGTGATGCTGTGAGGTGGGCCTCTCCTGGCACTACTGTTAGGCCAAACCCTTCGCTCTTTACACCCCATCCACTGACTCACCTCACACCAGAGCCAGAACCACAGAGGCCATTAGAAGCAAAGAGAATGAACATGAGGGTAGAAAGATGGAAAGGAGATGAAAATGGAAAGGAAAAACAGACTGGCAGCGTATCAGATTGTAGTTTGAATGCCCGGCTGCTGCTCCCTCTGCCTCTCCAAGTCCCACTTTCCTTTCCTGGAAATCAGATCCTCTCTGTATCACCCTTTCAGCGCTGCAGCTCACCTGTGGATCCAGCTGGATCTGTACTACAAAACCACCAAATAAATCTAGCCATTACCCTCCTTTCTTTCCCTCCTGCTCACTTCCTTTCTTCTCTGATTCTCCATTTCTCCATCTTTACCCTGCTGTCCCTGTAACCTCCTCCTGGCTCTACTTCAAACCCAGAAATGGTAACATAAACCACAATTATGGGCTGTTGTTGAATAGGGGATGAGAAGAGAAAGAGAGGTGGAATGAAGAGTAAGAAAGAAAAATAAAATATAAAAGTGAAATAAAAGAGCTTTAGGACAACAAGAGGACAAGAGTCTACAGCCGTGCAGCAGTTGTGCTTTGAGGTAAACATAGACTGCATGGCAGCCTCATCAGTGACCAAGGTTATTATCGTTAACGAAGATGAACGCAATAACAAAAACTAGATTTGAAAAAATATTGTTACCTGAAATAAAAATAAAAGAGGTTTGAAAAACTAACTAAAACTAATTAAAATGAAAGAGTAAATGTCATTAGTTTTGTTTATTTATTAATTTTATATAACCCCAGGACCCAGGTAGGGATCGGCTGCATAGTTGGTGGGATTTCAACATTTTGAAACCACGTTTTCTATTGTCTTATATACAAACATGTGTACAAAATAATATGAATGCAATAACTGTACAGAGTTGTGCTTTGTTTAGTTTGGGTTGCAGGTAGGAGATAACTGTCTTGGAGGTTTTCTTTTCCTTGTTTTGTTTTGTTCTGTTCTGATGGTCTGGCGTAGTGCTCATCCTGTGTGTGGGATGAACTTGCCCCTTGCCCATTGTTTGTCAGCTCTCCTTGCACTGGATTAACAGATCTGCTGGTCATTATATTTACTGCATGTCAGCTGGTCTGAGTTTTATGGGGTCATTGTATCTCAGCCAACCTGTCTCTTTATGCTTCACATTGTTTTAATACCTATTTTTTATTAATAAAGGTTTAGATTTACGGATGTAAGATTTAGTGGCATCCAGTGGTGAGGTTGTGAATTGCAACCAACTTTCCAGTCTACCACTCCCCCCTTCCCTTTCAAAGAGTGTAGGACAGCTATGGTAGCTGACAAAGCACAAATGGTGTGTGTTCTGAGACAGCAGAGAGTAGCCAGTCAGGAAATAAGGTTTCTTTAGTTATATTTAAAAAAAAAAAAAAAAAAAATTAGTAAAAGTACATGCTATTGTGACTTGGAAAATGTAAGCCAAGACTGTGTAACATTATCACTGTTTCTGCACCGTAGTCTATTATAAACCACATAATAGATAAGAGAAGTTTATACATTGACAATGAAAACACATGAATTCTGTTTGTGATTGTGGACCGTCGCCAAAACGGCCCGTCAGGAATAATATCTGGCCCACAGCCAGATTATGGTGCTTTGATAGCGACAAAAAAATCTAAATAAATAAATAAATAAATCCTTTAATAGCGGTGCTGAAAGGATCTCAGTTATAGCAGCAACAGTTAATCACATAATCACTTCCTCTTTTATGGTTTTGCCTACAAAATAAAAGCGCAAGAAGCTTGTTTACTGTAATGCTGATGTACAGAGTACCAGCGTGACCCTGGACTCAGATACTCATCAGCACCACAAGACCCAAAACACCGGAACCCGGACCCCCAATGCCCAGGCCAATCAGAACATCTACCGCCCAGCCCAAATCCCTATTTTCACCTTTTTGAAATAAATCACCTTTGATTGAAATTCTACTCTGGCCTGTGTTTGAGTTCTGGCCCCCGGTCCTGATAGAAAATGTGATTCCCCTAAATGCTCTCTGCCTGGAGATACAGGGGTATTGATAAAGCATCCATAGGTTGATGGATGCGGATCAAACACCAAAACACAAACACTGTAGCATATACTAATGTAATGTCACTGCAGAATCAATTTGTTGAAGAGAGAGAAAAAATTGTCGTAAGGTGGGCTTACAGTCCCTGGGGTGTGAGACCTGCACTTTACATACTGCCCTAACTAAACAATACAGCAAAAGCAGTCAATATTATATCTTATATTCTTACCCACCATCTAATGGTTGAAAACAGTGCTCTAATGCAAAAATTATTTGCCGACCCCTGCTGTATATTATTACTACGTCTTCTTCTAACATACATATTCAAGGTAGTGATGTGCGTCTACCATAGACTATATACACTGCCTGATTTATACACCTGATACACCTGTGTCTATGACAGACAATATAAAACTTTGTAAAGGTGCTATATTGCAGTATCACTCAGAGATGCTCACAAGTCTTTGAGCTAGAGTCCAAGTCAAGTCTCAAGTCTTTGAGCTAGAGTCCAAGTCAAGTCTCAAGTCTTTGAGCAAGAGTCCAAGTCAAGTCTCAAGTCTTTGAGCTAGAGTCCAAGTCAAGTCTCAAGTCTCTTGTGGTTATTACGAATGTTGTATCACCTGCTGCGTTCAATCCAGGTTGCTAATGAAACTGCATACCTAAAAGGAATTCTGTAACTGTAACCTGTTTTTCTTTTACAGAGCACAACCATGTAATGTGCAATGCAATTATTGACGGCTTATTAAATACTGTAAGTCAAAACACTCCCCAGACTCTTAAACCCAGTCGTTCACTAAATAAAACTGTGATGTTGCATAATCAACAACCTGTAACCTGTTTTTAAAGTTAAGCTAAATAAAACTGTAAATTTACATGGTCAACAATAAAGCTGTAACCTGTTTTTAATTTACAGAGCAAAACCATGTAATGTGCAATGCAATTAATGACAGCTTAAACTACTGTAAGTCAACACATCCTGCAGAGTCTCAAACCAGTGTAACGTTATAACTAAATAAAACTGTAGGGTTATATGATCAACAATTGATCAACAATAAAACTGTAACCTCTTTCCAGCCAACGGTAATAATTAACGTGATGGCAGCCAGCGGGACCTAAATAATTACATTAATCGACTACCACAAGTTTGGCAAACACGCATACATCTTTTCATGACGAACAACAGTCGGAGTTAACCTCTCGTAGGTCGTAGCAGAAGCAAGAAGCAAGAAGCAAGCTAACGTTAGATGGCCAATGCTGAGCTAAACATGTTTACTCACCTCAGGTTACTAACCTATTTGTGTTCAGCGCTTCTTTGTTTGGGTCTTGTTGTATGAAGTTTTAATGCCAAAGTTTATGATGAATGGCATTTGTTGTCCTCTCACGCGCGGCCGCGCAGCAGATGCTACGTGTTACGTAGGCAGGTTATATCAGAGAGAGGGAATAACAGCAAGCTCATCAGACGTTTCCTAAAAAATAAACATTGTTCACAAGTCCTGCGCCTCGAGTCCGTGTCGAGTCTTAAGTCTTTTGAGGAAGAGTCTCAAGTCGAGTCTGAAGTCACTGTGTGTGCGACTTAAGTCACACTCGAGTCCGAGTCTCTAACTCGAGTCCCCATCTCTGGTATCACTGCTTGTGATGACATACTCAGATTTTTGTCAGAGCTTTTATATGGTTTCTCTGGGTTTGTACATACACATACGAATACCAACACTCCATAAACCTGATCATAACTGGGAACGACTTGTACACTCACTCTTTACACACAGTACATGGTTTATGTTTAAGTATGTTGGTGTGTTTCCATCCTTGTTTGTCTGTGTATTTTTTCCAGAAAGATTATTCAAAGAAATTAGCACGGGCAATTGTGCATTCCTGTGTCTATGCATTCCTATACGATTCATTGTTCCTGACACTCTCCTTCAACCAACTCTGATTATAATGTTGACCAGTGGGTGACTACTCCACTACAAGCAGATGCTGCCTGCCACCCCTATCAGGCCATAGAGTTTTCATTTATTAGTTATCATAAGAAGAAAAAATGGTGAATTATCAGAAAAGGGCAGGAAAAAGCCTTTGAAATTAAAAAAAGATATCAGACAAAACAGAGAGAGGTGAAGTTCAGAGAGAAAACTGTCAAAATAGCATTAAAAATAAATGAACATTGAGACATTAAAGAAGTAGACAGACCTCTAAGTAAATTTAATAAGAGAAGAGTAATCCAGGTAAATTAATATGCACCAAAGGAGTTAGGTAAATAAAAAGTGACTGAAAATCTAAAGATGGAGAAAACATAAAGGTGAGTTAGACTTCAGAGACACAGAACAAACAGGATGCAAATCAGCAGAATAAAGGACAGAAAAACACAGATAGCTCTACCTGAAAAATATTGAAAAGTTTAGCAAAAGACAGCAGAAAACAAACTGAAAAGGAGAAAGTGAGAGATAGGGAGGTTGATTGTACATGTGGCTGGGATAATTCACTGGTAACCGTGGTGACGGTGGCAGAGCTCCAGGTCATACTAATTACTGCCATCCGTCTTCTTTAGCACTGCAGCTAAAGCACGTTAGCGGAGGCCTTGGAGCAAATCACACAGAGTACAGGTAGATAAATAAATAAAAGCTTGATTTAGAGGATGGATCTTCTTCCTCTTCTTCTGGGCAGCGAGGCAGCAACATTCAGACCACAGCTCCAGCACAGCTTACAGCTCTGTGTTTGTTATCTTGCAGAGTAGAGCCATATTAGGAAATAGGACCTGTAGCTCGAAGCTGTATAAGAGGTCGCTGCAAAAAAAAAAGTCATGGGAGGCAACAGTAGACAAGAATTTAGGGTATGTATACAGATCTATTTGCATATACTTGCAACACCTTTATCCACCAGCAGTGTCAAGGCAGCACTTCTTTGTTTCCTCACTATGTGTGTATGGATTAAAACAAACAAATGCATAATTTTAAGATGCAGAGAATAATATCTTTATGTAAAAAAACAACCAACTTAACAGGCTGAATCACAAAGTGGGTTACACTGATAAATGAGATTTTGCCAAGATAGAATTCTTCCACACTTCTTCAGCAACAGATAACAGTGATAACAAAACAAAAGATTTCTCTAAAACAGCTCTGACTGGCCTGGGTTGCTTTTCCCAAAAGCATCGTTGCTAAATAAGGTAGCAACTTCCTTGGCTGGAACAGTGCAGTTGCAACGCATCTGTTTCCCAAAACCCTAATTCGAAATATGGAGGTAACTAACTTGGTAACTTCCATGGTACGAACCATCGTTAAGTGTTCCCTAAAACCATAGTTCTGATGAACGTTTGTAACCACTGATGTTAAGTTGCATAGTTCGAACTGCAGCTCCTGACCTGTGGTTCAGCCTGTTCTCATGCTCATGCATCAGATATACACGCTTTGGAAAAGCCGTGTCTATTGTACGCAAAACAACAGTTTTGTGTGTATAGTTGACGCCCCCAGGTACGTGTGTGTGAGATGCATCCAGGCAGCGTGTGTATGTGACGCCCCGGGGTGACCGGATGCGTGAGTAGTGCTTCTGGTCACTAACTAGCTAGGTAGCTAGTGATGTTTTTATTTAAGGAGTTGACAGCCCCCCCGAGGAAATTTCCCTAACCTCAACCATGACATTAGTTAGTCCCTAAACGTAAGTCAGTAAATATATGCATGTCGACCGCCTAACCATACAGCCTCACGGCTGATGTACTAGCAGGTAGAGTTAGCCTCCTTTGTGCTGCAACACTATTGCAAACTGGTCATATACACACAAAATCACCGTTTTGCGTACTATAGACACTTTTCCAAAACATATACATACATACATATACATGCTTTTCCAAAGCATGTATATGTGACGCATGAGATGCGATCAGGTTGTGTGGTTAGAAGCTTAGTTCACAGAAAGGAGAAAAATGCAGTAGGGTTTGGATATAATGTGAGTAAAGCAGGTAATGTATAGATAATCTTGCTGTACAAACATATTTAAGGTGAAGTTTTTTTTTAATGTAGTTGTAAATGTTATTTTAAATGTATTCGTCAGGTCAAACTGTTAGGGTTGCATTAATTCAGTGGTGTAGACCATCTAAAATTGTGGAGATTCGGCAACATTTTAACAATAACCCTAGTGAGGTTGGCGCAGACACTTGCCCACACACTTCATTTACTCATTTCTCATTAATCTCTTTGTCAACCCTGGAACGCACTGTTGCACTGTCTAAACTGTCCACCTGCCCTTCAGACTACATTCCGACTTGGTTTTTAAAAGCCGTATTTCAGACAGTGGGCCCGGACGTTTTAGCCATCATTAACAACTCATTGGCAACTGGCATTTTTCCTTCTTCTTTTAAGCATGCCTATGTTTATCCACTTTTAAAAAAGCCCTCTTTAGATGCCTCTGTTTTAAATAGTTTTAGACCCATTTCCAAGCTGCCATTTTTATCCAAAGTTTTAGAAAAAATCGTTTCCACTCAGTTAATCTCCTTTTTGAACAATAATGACATTTTTGAAAAATTTCAATCAGGTTTCTGTTCCCTGCACAGTACTGAGACTGCTTTGATCAAGGTCACCAATGATTTATTGCTTGCAGCTGATTCAGGCATGTGCTCCATATTAATTCTTCTTGACCTCAGCTCAGCTTTTGACACTGTGGACCATGATGTTTTAATTAGCCGTCTGAAACACTATGTTGGTATCAGTGATGTGGCCCTGGATTGGTTTGTCTCCTATTTGTCAAATAGGTCATTTTCCGTGACCCTTGGAGAAGTCTCCTCCTCTCAAGCGCCTCTATTTTGTGGGGTCCCCAGGGTCGATTTTGGGTCCACTATTGTTCACCATATACATGCTTCCCCTTGGAAAAATCATTCAGTCTTATAATATTGACTTCCATTTTTATGCAGATGACACCCAGCTGTATGTCCCGTTAAGGCCGGTTCCTCTGATGCCTCTGCTATTCTCTCTTGCCTCAATGAAATAAAAGCCTGGATGTCTAACAACTTCCTTCAGCTAAACAACACAAAATCAGAAATAATTGTATTTACCCCCATCGAGACTAGCACTAGCTACATCAAAAACCTCACCACTAGCCTGAGGGCCTTCTCAGACAACATTCAGAAAAAAGCTCGCAACTTTGGTGTCATTTTTTGACTCAGAGCTGTCTTTGATGCCCAGGTGACACAAGTAGTGCAGTCCTGCTTTGCCCAGCTGAGACTGCTAACTAAGATTAGAACATTTCTCTCTTCTGCTGACCTAGAGAAGGTAATCCATGCTTTTATTTCCTCTAGACTTGACTACTGCAATGCCCTGTACTCTGGTATCAGTAAGGGAAACATTCATAGATTACAGCTAATTCAAAATGCTGCAGCCAGGCTTTTAACTCGCACTAAGAGGAGTGAACACATCTCACCAATCCTTGCAGCGCTTCACTGGTTACCTGTGAGTTTTAGAATTGATTTTAATATCTTATTACTCGTTTTTAAGGCCCTGAACGGACAGGCTCCTGCCTACATCTCTGATTTGATAACTCCATACAAGCCAGACCGTTGCCTGAGGTCCTCTGGCAGGGGTCTTCTAGTGGTTCCAAAGTCTCGTCTGGTCTCTAAAGGTGACCGAGCCTTTGCTGTTCGGGCCCCTCAGCTGTGGAACACCCCTGCCCGGGGATCTCAGGCAGGCAAAGTCAGTGGCCTCTTTTAAATCTCTTCTCAAATCTCACTTTTATCGGATGGCTTTTTTATAAACATTATATTGTTTATATATTATATTGCTGTTATTGTATTTTCTGATTTTATTGTTGATTTTTTAATTTTACTTTTGTTTACATTTTAAGTATGGATTATGTTTGTCTCGCTGTACAGCACTTTGGAACATGGTTTTGAAAAGTGCTATACAAATAAAGTTATTATTATTATTATTATTATCTACAAACAGCAGGTGTTTTCTCACAGATTACCCATCTGTTCACAATAACTTAATGTAATATCACCATAGGGGCCCAAACACTAAGCAAACATATATTTACAAAAGTAAAAGGACAAAACGGAGAGTGTAAAGACAAGACTTTTAATATTACCTTTATGCATACATTTCTATGAGGAAGATGCTGTTCTCTAGTCTTCATTCCAAACATAAATATCAAACGGACAGCATAAAATTCATTAAAGTACTGTAATGAATAAAACCCTGAGAGCTTTTGTTGCCATTATAACAAAGATAAATAGAAAACTCACCTGATTTGAACCCGTGTCTGTCTCAATAGAGAACATGTTCAAGATCAGCCACTTACCACACTGAATTATTCTCATGAGTCTGAATGCACTTGTGACCAAGGCATTCACAACAGTATTAAATTGTCGAAAGCAGGCTACTTTACCTACTTACAAAATGTTTTGTAATCACTAATAGTTCTTAATTTTTTCTTCTAAAATGTTGCTATTGCTCTAAAACAGTTACATATTATTTATATTGTTGATTTTATTAATAGCCTACTATTGTTGGTTTTCTTGTTATTGCCAGTATAGCTACGACTAGAATATGAAAGGTCTAAATAAAGTTAGCATAATAATGTCAGAAATATATAATATACAAGTATAAAAAGTATAAAAAAGAGGAAAGACAATTAATTTACAAATTTAAAATTAATAAGATAGACTGTTATTCAACATACGTGTAGACACAGGAACAAAAGAATTTTTATACCGGTTTAGTTTGCACAGTGGAACTCTATATCTTCTACCGGAGGGGAGCAATTCATACTGAGAGTGCAGAAAGTGAGTTTGGTCTCCCACGATTTTCTGCACCTGATTTAAAATGCTATTCTCAAATAACTGTTGGAGATTCAAAGATTCCTCATTTCCAACTGTTTTAAGTGCTGTCAACACCAGATGTGACAATTTGGATTTTAGCTGTATAGATAGGTTCCCAAACCATACTGTAACACCATACTTAACAATACTTTCTAAAACAGCCTTGTAGAACAGCATCATAATTTTCTTATTCACCCCATAAAAGCGTAGTCTCACGTAAAAAAATATAGTCTCTGGTGCAGCCGTAGTGCAAACCCATTCCGTGTGAGTTTTCCAAGTAAGTGAGCTGTCTATATAAACACCCAAATACTTGTAAGTCTGCGTTTGGGTGATGTTTTGGTCATGTATGACCACTTGATGATGGTCCCCAATACCTTTTGGATCGAATATGATATCCTCTGTTTTCTTTATATGTATTATTAAATCATTTTTATCACACCACTCAACAAACTGACTTATTTCTGGCAGGTATACATCTCCAATATTATCGTCTTCATCGAGAAGACTTAAGATGGCTGTGTCGTCTGAATATTTAAAAATATAGTTTTTTGAATGCTTACTTGAACATTCATTTGTAAATAGAGTAAAAAGAATTGGAGAACTGACACAGCCTTGTGGGACACCTGTGCTAATCTTCCTTTGTTGTGAAAGACAATTGTTTACTTTAACGCACTGAGTTAAAGTAAATCCATAAAGTAGAGGCAAAACTCCTCAGCAACAGAGTTTATTCCTGAGTATGGTCAAACTCTAAAGACATTGAGTCCCATGATGCAACTCAAGAGTGCCTTTTATTTGAGTCTTTGTGCCTGGTAAATGCCAAAGTCTGTCAAACTTTACCCTCCAGTTGCTAACAGAAGTTATTTTCTAACCTACTAATTTCATGGAAACTTAAAATCTGTGGAATGTCCCTTTAAGTTAAATGTGTTTTCCTTTTGTTGTCAGTTACAGCTGGCAGAGATGACAAGTGCAGATTTACTATAGAGCTGATCGAGTGTTTGCAGATACATGGTCAAAATTGTCATGTGGCCCAACACTTTTTTTAACAACAGCAAAAACCTGTTTTTCACCTGATTTCACATGGGAAAAAAGTAACCTGATAAAATGAAAAAACTAAAAGGACCCTGGCAAAATACAGGAAAGAAAACAATTTCGATCAAACTTAGACCAGAATAATTTTCTCCTGGTATGAACCAAAGAATAGGACAAAAATGTTTTGACTTAATGGCGGTGCTAGACGAAAAGTCCCCTGACTTTATCATGTCACGATCAAGTCAGTGACATAAATGTCTGTAAAATTTTGTGGCAATCCATGCTTTAGCAACTGAGATTTTTCCCATAAGTAAAACTTTGACCTGCTGGTGCTGCTACAGGAAGAATCGGGAGATCACCTAAGTCAATAGGCTTCATCCTGTGAGGACCATGAAATTCTGTAAGATAAATTCATCTCAGTCAGCCCAACAGTTGTTGAGATATTTCTCTCTGGACTATAGCGGTGGACTGAGTCTGACTGTCTGATAGCTTAGTTGCAAACCAGAGCAGTAAGAAATGGATCCTTACATTTCGTCACCAGCCAGGTAATTAGGGAATGATTTAGACCTGATCTGGTAGAGTTGTGGTTACTCTGTGTCCTGACAATTACGGTCAAAACCCACAACCAGTTTAGTTTAGGTTGCTTAAATGAAAACATGAGAATGACCAAAGAAAGATGTATGATTTATCAAACAACAATGAAAATGGTCCCCAAACTGGTCATCAAGCAATTGCACTTATTCTGTGAAGTAGTCATTTTGGAAATCTTTCCATTTTGGAGATCTTTTTACTTGAAAACAACAGCATAATAATCCCCAAACACATTTTCAGCCCCACAGCCAAAACACAAGGTCCATCACATCAGGTGTTCCACATTATATTGATGGGTGCTCTCCACCAACACATTAACTCTCATTACTGCTCCAGTGAACCGCCTGGCATTTACAATGATAAATTCCTCTCAGCACCGGCACACCAAGACCTGAAATAAAGATCTCAGTGCCCACACATACATCAACAGCCCCTGAGCAACCTGCAGATATTGCAGGAGTTGAATAAAGTATATCCATTTTTGAGAGGGAAAAATTACATTTCTCAAATGTCACTAATTTGCAAACCAGGTAATATTATTGCTAAAAATTCTCAGTGTCGTTCCCTCCATCTGTGAATGGTATTTTCTACTTAGCAATTGGGTTATTAGACTGGATGTCAAATTTTTCAAATGTTTAATAGCCTAAATCACATCTGGAATGATCACTCAGCCTTTAATGGAACAGTACCGTTGTGTCATGGTGTTTTGTGTTGCCAGAAAGTGCTGAGAGAAAGTTTCACCTCCCCTTTACTGACTAATGAAGGGCAGGTGGATCTGGAAAAATATATTTTTGTTGTGCTTCCCTTTGTGTTTCAAGTCCCTCTTGAGACAGTCTGTGGACAAGTTGAATTGTCTACCCACAGAAAAGCTTCAGAATCTACTTCATGCTGATTGATGTTGCTCAAGTATGTGAAGGAGGAAGAGCTCAATTTTTGTGTGTGTGTGTGTGTGTAGGGGGCGTACAGTGTAATTGAGTTAAAGTCTCCCTAGGCCAGAACTGAATTAAGAGCAGATTAGAGGCCTAGTGCTGAGTGTGTGAGTTAGTGTCTCCCTCTGCACCTTCATATATGTGGGTATGAATTGCTCCCCTGTGAGTGAGCATTATGGAACCGAAAGATCATGCTTTGAATTTTTATTTCAATTCAGTACCAAGTACCCATGGAAAAATGGCACTTGTTTAAGTGTAAAACAATAAGTGGATATTCAAGATAAGAGATATACTTAAAGATGGACTAATAAGTAGTTTTCTAATAACAATGGATCAAACGACTGTATAATGTGAAAGGTGTCACTCATAGTAATGAACCCACAGAGAATCATTACTACCTGTGCAGTTGACCTCAGCCCTACAGAGCTTTTTTTGCATTGTTCAGCTCATTGATTTTGGTTTTATGGCTGAGAGCACTCACTGCTCTCATCAGTCTGGTTTTCAGCAGCAGCAGGCTGAAAACCTCTGACAGACCTACACTAACAGCACTGAGCCGCAAACAGATGAAGTTGGCGAATAGCTAGTGAACATTGTAGAGCATACAGCAGCTAAGAGTCCAATATTTTTCTCAGGGGTTGGTGAAGACCAAAACAAATATTCACAAACATGAACCCCTGTACATGACTCCAAAAGAATGCAAACGTTGCTCTGTGTTGCTGGATGTGTAAGTAGCCAAACTTGTTAGCCATATCAACTTCCAGCCTTTTCTCATCCCAGGGTGTCAAACGCTTTGACAAAGCATGACAAAGAGTCATCTCAAACCATGATCTGTTCTTAAACCTAACCAAACTGTGGCCATCTCACAATGTTAACACATATTAAAAAGGGGTTTCATATAGACACTAAAGGCTATCTTAAAATCCTGATGCTTTGACACGCTTACAACTTCAGAAGGTGATGTTAATGTAGTGTTTTACCCTGGCCCAAAATGGTCAACATATAAATGAATGTAGGATTAAGTAAAAATGAGCAACAACAATGTAAAAGAATACATGAATAAAATAGTGAAAGTTGTCAAAATGTAATCATAAAATGGCTGTTTTAGAAAAATGTACTTAAAAGTATTATACAGAAGAATGGCTCTTGCTATTGTTGTATTATAACAGTTTATTATTGATTTTCATTACTAATGCATTAATGTGTAAGGGATATTTTCAGGTGGCAGTTAATAATATTAGAGGTGGAACGCATGTGTTTCAATGTAAAATCTTAATCTAATCTACTTAAAATATCAACAGTTCTATTAAACATTCAACAATTAAATTGAGTAAAAAGCTCAATATTTATTTCTAAACTATAGTTGATATAAAAAGAAATACTCAACCTGAAGTAACTTAAGTGGAGATCTTGGGTAAATGTTCTTTATAACATTCCACCACTGCTTAACGCAAAGGCCTGCGTCTGTCCATGCAGCCTTGGCTGTGTGTTTGAGTGAGTATCTACTTTGAAGTATGACCCCTGTGCCATTCATGTCTTAAGTGCACACCAGGTGCCTTGGATGACAAAAAGAGGGGAAAAAATAACACATTCCCAGCATGCACTGCTCCTCCCAAAGGCTTAACACTCACATCACAAATCTCCCAGCAACCGTGTCGCTGCCATCACTGAGGTCAAGTAAAGAATTCTTTGAACAAATAATGGATTAAAGTCTAACAATCAAGCTAAAGGGTAGTTATATCAGCTATGTTAGAAAATAGAAATAAGTCCACATTCTTTGTTTAGCCAACTAACAAGCTATAAATAAACAGTAAACAATAGTTTACCAAGCACATTCCAGTGAAAAGATTCCAATTTAAAGGTTTAATGATCTCCGCAGTGTTCCCCAACATGGGAACGCCGGTGCCTCCTAAATAACATCCACAGCAATACTTTTAGGTTATGGCTAACAGTTTGAATTAAAGCTGCAAGCAGCGTTGGGCAGGCCCTTGAACGTGTAGTGCATTGAGGTGTGAGGCAGCCACGAGCTCTAGCGGTGAGGCTGTGAAATAGCCACGCGCTTTGGACGCTGCCCAAAGGTGTTAATCATCACTTCCTGTGTCCTCTTTGTGGCGCTACATAACACTTGGCACTATGACTATAACTGAATATAGGCATGTAGATGTGTCGACCGAGACTCTTATGTAATACGTCAAGTTTGGTATAGATCTGAGAACATGTACATTGAAGGTACCACAACTTCCTGTTTCATGGTGCATCAACGATTTTGGATGCCACACCACAGGCACGCTGTTCCACAAAAACTCAACCACTTTTCAGAATGGCTTCTAAGTAGACAGGGAAAATCTAAAGTCGTTCAGACTAATTCTGTAAGGGAAGTTCGTTAAAGTATGGAGTGTGTAAATCATTCCAAAATAACCATAAAATTCAAAATGGCCGACGTCCTGTTGGGTTTAGAGCATCGCTCCAAAAGGCTTTTACTTTGCAGAAAAAACAAAGAAAGAAAGAAACAAAAGAAATCCCTTCAGTTCCAATAGGGATGTGGAATGTGCTTGGCCCCTAAAGTGAAATTCCTTCAGTTTAAACAGGGACCTCGCGAAACAAGTCATGTTGCTTGGGTCGTGACGCTCAAATATATTGATCCAATGTGTGACGGACACAAGTAAAATTTCATTCAAAGCATGAATCACTTCCTGTTGGCTTGGTTGCGTTGCAGGGCTACCTAGCCAACCAATCACACTTCCAACATGGAAGTTTTTTGAAAAGGTGCACCTCAGGCTACAGCGTAGGGTACGGGGCTATGGGCTAGGCTACAACTTGTGCTGCAGCGCTATGCAACATCAGCTGGTCAAGAGTTGTTAGTATAATTAAGCTGAAGCAGGCCAGGTTTGAACTCTTCTATCAAGCTTATGTTTGCAGTTATTCTGCACTTTCTGCATACAACAAACAAGTGCAACACTATGAATGTGTTTCGCAGTGGTAGTGTGTGCAGTTATCCCACATTAAATGATTATCATATCACATGCCTCTCTATGGAAGCAGGTCAATTGGCAATATTGATGTTATACATTCATGCCAATAAAGCTAATTGGAATTGAATTGAATTGAATTGAATTGAATTGAATTGAATTGGCTTCTGAAGAGCCGTTTTTAAGCTCTTTTTTGGTGGAGCTGGTCGTCGCATTTTTGGCAGTTCGTCACCGCGCGTCACTCCTGGATAAACAAAAAATGGGCAAATAGGCGGGCCGTGGGTGGAGCTGAGGTGACTGGTTGCTGAAACCACACCTACCTAGTTTGACGTGAACGAGTTAACTCAGGCTAAGGAGCTAATGCTGTATGCTACTTTGTATTAGCAGAAGTAGCTTTCACCCGGGGCTTGTCTGGTTGGCGTTTGGTAGCCAAACCCTCTCACAGCTGTCATGAAGGGCAAAATTAGCTATATAACTAAAACCCTTTATGTACCAGGCTGTAAACATATTTTATTCTTCTGTAAAGTTGGGCATTTTAACATGGGGGTCAATGGAGATTGACTCCCTATTCGGAGCCAGCCTCAAGTGGCCACTCAAGTGCAGTTTTAGGCATTTCTGGTGTGGCTTCAGTTCGGAAAGAGGAAAAAGAGGAAGGTTGCCGCTTGGTTCCATCAATTGATAGGTGAATTCATTAATGAGTCCTTTATGAATAAAGTTAAAGTTGAGTTATTAATTATAATTTCTGAGATACCTGGGTCAAGAGGGCATTGCTGGACTATTTCAAAAACATAACATGCATGTATGTGTGCAAGTACCTGGAGGAAACCCAGAGCCATGGGGGAAACATTCCATTCCAAGTCCATATAGAAAGGTGTCCTGAGCTGCACCTCATTTGAAACCACTCACAGATGTTTGGAACATTTCAAAAAGCTTCCTCCCACTTCCTGTTCTGACGTACTGTCTACGATGCTGAAAATATGGATGTCGCACAAGAACAAATAAGAATTAGGCATGGCTGCTCAGCAGTTATGATGTCATTGTCACACCCTGTATTTTGGCAGAATCTGGGCCAGATTAGGAGTTTCACCAGTTAAAGTCTGTTAGTCTCATTTACTTTGTTCACTCTGTTTCTGGCTGTTCCTTTGTTTTCCCCTCTTTGTCTCTGCTGTGTGTGTGTGTTTGTGTGTGACTGAATGCAACTGTAAAAATGCCCAACAGTGAATTGATAGAGCCTGTGTGTGATTGTGTGGGGGGTGCTTTTGATTTCCGTGCGTCACCGGCATGTGTCACTGAAAGAGCGCGTTGGAGCGACTGTCTCTGGGCCATTGTCCCCTCCAGATGTTTCCCTGAGCCACCCAAAGTGCTGCAGCTACAGAGGAGAAAGAGGCCAAAACCACTATACGTTGTAAAGCCAGGCTGTAAATTTGCTGCATGCCACAGCCTCTATTTGCACCTGAATGGGACCAGGCAGTTAAGCTCAAGTGGGGAGGGGGGAGATTGAGTAGTGGGGGGAGACAACTGTTGAGGCCTACCACACACTCACATATGTGGAGAGTAGGCATAGGGTGAGTAGAACTGTATGCTGCCCCTCACTGGTTTACAAGGCTGTGTGAGAGAAGGTGCTTTTAAATGGTAATGTAAAGCAATTCTACGTTGAGATGAGCCAAGGATGAGCTAATGGGGGTGTGAGGAGAACATTATCATCATGTAATGATAGATTAGGTCAGCTGCTCGCTGACGTACAGAAGTGTGCTGAAAAGTATACTCAACCTAATTGTTGATGAACTTGGTTTTGAAGCAGAGACGCAGGAACAAATGCTCAATCAGACAGGCTCTTTGAATCCGTTGAATGCTGTTGTTCAAGAAGACCGGGGCCAGCTTTTGGTCAAGATACAGGATTCCAGTTAATAGTGTTTTTGTTTTGTTTTTTGTTTTAAAGGCACAGTTCACCCAAATTGTAAATATATATTTTCCCATTTACCTCCAATGGTTTCTAGCCATGTAGATCGTTTGCATTTTATCTCCTGATGTTTGGAGAAATTGGGAGGAATTTTGATTCTGCGCTGTCTTTCCAAAAATAATATCCCTGCTACCCTGGATAATCCACAGTCCTCACTTCATAACTGGGTTAGAGTCCGCTTTCTGCAGTAATCTAATGTCTTCTACATTATATACAAGAAGCTTGGTTTGCCGTAATCAGGAGGGGATTAGAGAAAACTGGTTACCCAGCTGCATTTAACCCAGAGAAAGCAAATTTTTAGCCAAATATAATTGATTTCAAATGATTTTTTATATGTGAGCATTTGCCTTAGAAAGACTGCAAGCAAGAAAGGTAACACTATGACAGCAGAGTGGCATGATACAAGAGAAGAAAATCGAAACTTGTTCCTTAAGTCACCTCTTTAATTCACAATCAGCCAGTTTCCACAGCTGAACATAAGCTTTGTGCTCGCACTGCAAATCACTCCAAAGGCTTCCACACATGCATACACACACAGAGAAACAGGGTCTCACATTACTGAAATACAGAAACAAATACACCATGGTTCCAAAACAAGGTTGTGGGGGAGAACTGATCACTGACATGTATATGCAGATTTTACAGTAACCCACTTACTACAGTCTGATGTCATGCTTTCAACTTCATTTCTTTCAGTAAACTGGTTTCTTGTGTGTAGATGTACCAAATGCCTGGATAATCCTCAGACCTCAGTAAGAACCAGAGAAATAGTCCTTTTGTGTTTTTGTTTGCAACGTCTGATAAATTACCGTAACACAAACATGTTAAAACAACTATTTAGATTGCATTCAGACTGGGGGAAAAGAAATCACACAGAAAATACACGTCCTTCTAGACATCTGTCTAATTATGCACAGTTGAGCTTATCTGAAAGTAAATTGGTGTTTTCTTTTAATCACACTCTCTGGCTTTCATTCACTCCCTTTCCCAGCTCCAAACATTCTCTCTCTCTCCCACCTTATTTTTGCCACACTCCCCCACACAAAGACACACACTCACATGTGCACGTACGTATGTTTACTTTGCTCGAGTTGTGTACTCTGAACGCCACATTAACTCCATTTTGTCCCTCATCACCGGGTAGTGTTAACACTGTGACTTTTCAACATGCAGACTGACACATTATTACCGGTTCCCCCTCCAGAGCCTGGGACTCCACAGACCATGGCTCCCACCCACAGCCCATTAGAAAGTCATCTAACGGCTTAAATAATGAACAAATAAATAAATAAACACCAAAAGCCATAGCTTGATCTAGCGTTGCATCAGCGGAGCACCTCAACTCTGAAAATGTTCATGCACAGTTTTGATTTGCCATCACTTTTTGTAAAGATGTCAATATTCGAAATCTACACAGTTAATGTCTCACCTCAAAACTTCTCAGATTTGCATTTAGTGATAATAATAATAACATAAAAATTGTTTGAAAATTGTAAAATATAAAACTTTCAGTTTCTGGTCTCTGTCTGGCACACGCAGTTATGATGCAGTGAATAGTGACGATTCTCTCTGACCAATCAGTGGTTTGCAGTGTTGTCACGTCACATTTAATATCAACTCAGCTCAGCTCACTTGGAACCTTGATGGAGGTGATACGGGAAAAAGTACCATTTAGCAGGTACAGGTACGATTTTTCCCCACTGTAAAACCCAAGAAGCCGAGTAGAGTTGAGGCGAGTTGAGCTGCTACCACTGGAAAAGGAGCTGTAGTAACTTTACACTTGTCCGCTGAAGTTTAAGCGGTGCAGGAAGCGCAGGCTCTGGAAAAACAACACATTTTGGGACAAGCAGAACAAGCCTTCTAAAAATTTACAAATACACTTTAACTTTACAAAGATTCTATCAAACACTGGTCTCATTGTCCAAACAAAAGTACACACCAAAATTATAGCCCCCTGGGTTAGCCAGGACGTAAAGGGGATCTACTTCAGGCAAGCAACATGAGCCTCATAGAACTTTACAAATGAACTCCATTTTTACTTAAATTATTTGAAATACTTACTCTCCAAGTCTAACTGAAGGTAAACAGAGAAAGCAGACCCCTGGATAAGACAGCCTATATTTCCAGAGAAACTTGCTCTCTAAGAAAACTAGCTGCATATTAATCTATTAGGCTACGTGTGTGAAGCTGTGGTCATTTAGCTTGTGCATGCTAGATAATTAGTCGCAAACAAGAGACAGTTTCATTTACATTATTAATTTATGGAAATTCAAGAAAACGTGCACTGCTGCACTACACACATAGCACTGATCCTACATTAAAAGATACATTTTAATTTAAAGCTCTAACTTGGATATATTGGCTGTTTCAGAAAAATCTCTTTCCTAGTCCTAAATAGTTCTAAACAAAGTCATCTGTGGACACAGCTAAATGAAACTAAAATCCTAATGTTTGATTCACTTAAAATGCTACTTTTATGTTTGATTTTAGAGGGATTATTTTAATGCAGATGTAGAATGATCTGAATATAGATACAGAAATCCAATTTGACCCCCTATTACTGATAGATGAGACACAAAAATGAATGTTAACATCTGGACAGGCTGAGCAGACTTATTACATGGCAGATTTTTAGGCCTTTGAGGTGCTAAACATGCAGTTGACCCTTGAGATGCTCTCTCGAGTCCATTGCTGGCTAAGCCTGCTTTTATTATGGATAGCACACACACAAGGAATTGGGATCGAGAGTGGATTTGCAGAAGCGCACACTCATTAGTGAGGCACACATTTGTGCACATACCCACTTCTCCCATTTTGGGGAACATGCAAGGCTGCACACACACATGGCTAATTAATGTTTGGAATTAAAGTAACACTGTATGTTGCTGCTGGCAACCGCCACAACCACAGTCAATGCAGCTTTCTCAATACCCCACTATTTACATCTTGACAGGGGAACTGGTAGATGTGCAAACATCATCGTTTTCCAAAACAAGCATCTTTTTTATTGGTGGTCTGTGCAGTCTTTGGAAGACTAGCCCACTGGTCAAAGAATAACCAGTCTGGAACACTCTTCTTGCCTAATTAAAAAGCAGACAGGCTTGCTCAGAAAACAGAAACAAATAGGCCCCCCATTTTGTTGTTTATCTCTGGTGTGTCACTAACCTCAATTTAGCACCTTCAGCCTCACCAGGGAATATACGTTAGCATAGTGGGGGTGGCCTGAAGCAGCCCATGACAACGCACAACATGTTTTTCATTTAAAGTCCTGAGCATAATGCAGCTAATCAGTGATGGCAAAAACAGACAGCCTTACTGAAGTCCTTCTCAAGTGTTCTGTAATGATACCGCCTCAAACATAAATCAGGTGCTAAGTTTCCTAATTCAAATCACTCAGCGCTTTGAGAGCAACATGGGAGTTTTGGTTATTCGTGAGTAACTTTTGCAGAGGCAGCAATATCCCCTCATAATTTAAAATCAACAGGCTTGGGGCTTTGCAAGCCAGACATGGATTACATAGTAAAACAAATGCTTTAGCCCCTGTCCGTGACTATCAAAACAGCCATTAGCATTTCCGCGGCTGGTAATCGCTGGCGTTGAGAAAACAGGGAGGAAGCCCTCTCAGCTGGCTTCCCACACATTTCTACAAAGTGGGCTTAAGCACGCCTGCCACTCACGTTGGCAGATGTGTGCGAGCGTCTCGTGCACACACTGACTCACTTTTAAACAACATACACACTCTCTCACATGCACACATATACACACCCAATTTGAAAAAATCTACACACAAAAAAATGCACATGGAGACATTTACTTGTAGACATTACTCACACTTATCACTCACACACGCTGTGTCACCGGATTCCATGCCCTTAGGCTAATGGTAGACACGGCGGGTTCCCAGGGGCAGACCGTGTTGGGCAGTTTGGAACCAGTAAGAAAACAATTAAGTCATCAGCATTAGCTCTGTAGAGGAGGAAAGGGAAATTGCCAGTAATCATTTAAAGGGGGAAATAGGACAACCAGAACAATAGAACATTCTAAGATATCAAATTAGTATGTCTGTTATAGATTCCACATGGGGACAATTGTCTCCAATCTTTGAATGGTGCAGTGGCTCTGTTGTGATACAGAAATTGCAAACATTGGGCAGTACGCAGCGAGTAGCAACAACATTATAGTAATGTCCATGTCATTGCCACCTAAGCTAATTTTTAATATGTATTACATAAATAATAATAACTCCAACCAGAAATTGTCATCACCTTTCAGTACTTACAGGGCTTCATTCTCTTCCCTGCTTGCCTGTATATTGCTTTCCATTCATTGATGCCATGGATATATTCAAATACATGTAGTATTGATAGCTTCATCTGCCGTCTTTGATGTGCTCCAAACAAAACACTGTGATTTCTGCAGCGTACCTTTTGCTTCATATCCTGCCTCCAGCACACTCTACCCAGGCACCATGCCTTACTTAAACCAGAGTATTTCCAGCAGATGAGAATGCATCTGACACAATCTACTGTTGTGTAGCTTGTGTGTGTGTGTGTGTGTGTGTGTGAAAGAGCAATAGTGTACAATGTTGTGACCTGATTCTATGAGAAAATGGCTTGAGAGATGCACAAGAAGTGTCTTCTTTTCCCTCTGTTCATTTTAGTAACAAACAATTTGGCTTTATACATTGTTTTAAGTAAAGCACATAAAAATCTGAGCACAAAGACAGCACAGTCTGCTGTTGTGCAAAATTTTGATTTATAAAAGAAAATGATTAAATAAAATGGCTTTGATTTAGTGACTGTACAAAAACAAGTGGCATGGGGAGGGAACCTTATGTTTCACTTTGCTCTTAATACTTTTATATTTTATTAATATTTTACCCCAATAAGAGTAAAATTGCAACGTTCTGCAAAAACATCCCAAAATAACAGCACTGAGTTGTTTCTTCATTGATGACTCAGAATGTAAAAAAAAAGAAAAAGTAAAACAGTGTTCTCATATTTAAACTTGAAAGAACAGATAAAGTGTGTGCTCAGGTCAGGTAATGAAAAAAAGGACATTCACCTTCCAGCCACAGTCAGCATGTTTCACAATTCACACATTAGCAGAAAAAGTTAGGGAAGGGAAGCATGAAATAAAATACAATTCAGGGATGAGAAAATATTTTAACCCAGTGTCAGAAATATGCACTTTGCAGGATTTATCTACTACAAATAATTCAACTCTGTTTGTAAAAAGTCTATTAATGTGTATTAGGATAAAATATGTGTTAAAGTATTTCCCTGATACACAATAGCAGCTTGTGTATTGGCACTTAAGTTGAGTATTCAGCTTTTGAAAAGCGAGTGTTAAAACACACACCAGTACACACTGTCACTCATTCTGCAAGTACACATGTTCAGGTTGGTCTGCTCTTGCCCATCACCTACTCTTTGAACTGCTAATTGTTAATTACTTCAACATTTCTCAAACAGCTGAAAGGCTCAGAGACCATCTGTGATTGATTGTGCTGGGGTGCTGTGTGTCCTTTGATGTTGATTTGTTTCCTGATATCCACAACGCAGAGTCAAGGAAAGGCTAAGCCTGCTATCTCAAGATCGCTGTTGTATGTTCAAGTGAAGGCCATTTACATATCAAAATAGTTGTTTAACAGCTGTGCCATGGATCAAGTGAGCAGCAGCAGGGGTTGTTTCCTCTGCAATTGGGGTAAAAGTATCATTGATCTAGTATTTCTATCAAGCGTGATGTTAGTTAATCGTGTGAATGCTGACAGTACGGGCAGACTGTGTTTTAGAAACATGCATTGAATACATTCTCTTTTTGATACAGACTGTTATCAGCAGTATTGGGCAAGTTTCTCAGAAAATTTAATACGTTACTAGTTACCTATTACTCCTTAAAAAAGTAATCATATTACTTTACATATAACTTGGTGATAAAAGTAACACTACTTGTTACATTACTATATTACTTTCACTACAAACCCCCTTGCCACAACTACAGCAGTCTAAAACATGTAATGCCACTGGCTGAAATAAAAACGTCAAGCGTGGTGCATTCGGTAACGCAGTAACTCAGTAACGCAGCGTTACTTGGTTTAGTAACTGTAATAATAGTACTATTTTGGAAATAGTAATCAGTTATGCTGCTAGTAATATTATTACGTAACATAAAGTTAACGCATTATTGCCCAACACTAGTTATACAGTATGTAATTCAACTAGGATGGTAACACTAAATGGACTGTATTCCTTTCTAGTTTTCCAAACACTTCAAAGCACTTTACGCTACATGTTACATTCACACACATAAATACACTAATGGCAGAGGTTGTCATGCAAGGTGCCAACTGCACCATCAGAGAACTAATCATTCACAGCCTTTAGGAGCAATTTGGGCTTCAGTATATTGACCAAGGACACTTCAAAATGCAGACTGGAGGAGCTGGGGATCAAACTACTAACCTTCTGATTAGTGGATGACCCACTCTACCTCCTGAGCCACAACCTGCCCAGGATCTTCAGAAAAAGTGAATGGCAGCCTTTTCGTTGTATTGTTCTGATTGTTTAAATAACTTATTCATAATTTAACAATAATAATAATAATAATAATAATAATAATAATAATAATAATATTATTAATAATAATAATAATAATAATATAAGATGTCTCATAATTAGTTGTCATAAGATATAAACATTTGAAAAGCTTTCAGTGCATCTGCCAGTTTCTATATATATATATATATGAAACAATAACTCAGAAAAATATAAATTTTATTAGTGAAACATATTTCACTGAAATGAAATCTGAGCATCAAACACGGTTATGGAAAAACATCCATACATTCCTTGCTGCTTGAATAACAACAAAGCTCTCTCTGTGTATTAAAAAATTTAGATTGTTTATATTTGTATAAGCTTGGTGTATAGCAAACTGGTGCTAATACATGTGTCCTGATGCCCCATCCATACTACATTTTTGTTTTAAAACGGAGACCTTTTGCTATGTTTGCACCTCCCATCCAGACTAAAAAGGTGAAAACGAAGACCTAAAAGAAAACAATTATGACCCCGTTTTTCGTTTTGAAACTAGAGGGCACTAGATGTGCGTTTTCAGTCGAGATTAACTCTGATAAGCAGCTAAAACGTTGGTGTGGATGGAGATCATATTCGATTCAAAAATCAAGCATAGCGTTAGTTCAGGCAGGCAACGGACTAAACCTCAGCTCACAATCTCACAAAAAAGAGCATCACCTGATAGCAACCCACATAAAGTCATCTCAGCCTTTAAGCACTCATCAGTTCCAGCAGAACTGATAAGGCTGCCCTGCCTGCCTACCCTTGCTGCTTTCTCTGCAAGCTGCACGTTACCCACTGCCACCCCAGCTCCTCCTGTAAGTCTATTCCTGATCAGTGTATTCTGTATTAGTAATGCTGCTCTGTTCTGTACCCCGAGGGGTCTTTGCTGCTGCTGCTCTCTCTGCCCCTGCCCACGTAGGCACGTTGAAGGGCAGAGAGGCGTTCTCCCTACCTTATGGCCTTCCACGTAGGCATGTGGAAGGGCGGGGAGCTGCTCTCCGTGGAAAGGCAGGGGGGTCCCAGAACAGAGCCAAAAATAACTACTGCATCAATAAAGCATTTGATTAAGTTGTCTTGACTGAAATCCGTTTTTAAACAAAAACGGAGAAGTGAGGATGAGGCCCTGCCCAACACACTACATGAATGCATTGCTGTGAGTGTGTGTGTGTGTGTGTGTGTGTGTGTGTGTGTGTGTGTTTGCATGCATGAGTGCATTGTTATGTGTGTGTTTACAGTAAGACCAGGGAGAGGGTTGAGCCATCTGTCCTCACCACAGCGGAACTGATAAAGCTGTCAGACCAGCTCTGTGTGAATCCCTCCCCCTCTTCATTACCTCTATGTCCCTAATTGTATGTGTATGTGCGTGCATGTGTTGTTGTGTGTGTATCTGAATGAGGTTATTGCTTTTTCATATTATGTAATTACTTTATTTATTAGTCATACATTCATTTATTATATATTTATTTTTAGTTATTATCAGAAAAAGAACTTCCTCTTGGCAATAAAGACATTTAACAGAAAAAACATTTAAGCTTTCGGATGTTCTTCATAGACTGTAATACTTTTCTTCTGTAATTAATGTACAGAGCTGTGAGTGTGTATGTGTGCGCGCTGACAGGTAAATGTGTCACAGATGGTGACATCACAGCAGGCGGTTGCTCTCCAAAGCTGGTAACATGGCGGGGGAGGCGGTGTCGATGAGGGAACAGTGACAGGGCCGTAGCTGCAGGAGACAGATATAGCCTGACAACGTCCTGGATACGAACACACCTACTTCCTTTCCATCTCACACACACACACACACACCCATATTTGCGCTCACTTCAAGTATACACCTGAGAAGAAGCGAGGGTGACACATTCACACTGCTTAACAGATCCATGAGTGTTGCGCCATGATGCCGTGACTTCAGGTGTAGTATTAGTAGGTGTAGATTATTTTGTACTTGACTTATGGGATAACATGAAAGGTTGAACTCACAGCCAGCAGCTTTGGAGTCTTGTGGTTTTGTTGAAGAGACTTAGGTTAAGTCTGTGGTTCCTCTTAGGATCCTGTCCAAGATGAGCTTGTACTTGAGGTGGAAGAAAAAGTTCTTAAACAAAGATTCTAAGAAGAAACGTACAAATGTTTTCAAGTAAAGAAAGTCTTAACATTTGTTTATAGTGCTTGGCTTTGCACTGGAAATGTAAATATTCAAATAATATACAGGAGATTACACAGCTGAATTTGCTCATGTTTAACTGACACTGTAAAACTAACATTTTTTATTGTCTTTCTCCATGGAACAATCCGGGTACATCCCTCCCATTTTTGTAAATATTTGATTATATCTTTTCATGTGACAACGCTGAAGAAATGACACAATGCTATATTGTAAAGTATAAGTAGGGATGTCCAGATCAGGTTTTTTTTGCCCTCGAGTCCGAGTCATTTGATTTTGAGTATCTACCGATACAGAGTCCCGATCCGATACTTCTATAATACTTAAAAAAAGAATAAAGAAGAGTGAAAAAACAGATCCAGGATGTTCCTTATTTTTTATTTAATTCACCTTATTTTAACATGTTAACTCTGTTAACAAACAGAGCTCTTAAAATACCCGGCAGGCATGTAAACAAATACAAAATAAAAGTGCTATAGTGTTTGCAAAGCACATCTATATTTACATACAGTATATATACATTTATATCCAAATCCTGATCGGGAGGTAACGTCCGATTCCGATCGAGTCTGAAACAACGTGATTGGGCCCGATTTCCGATCTCGTGATCTGATCTGGATCATCCCTAGTAGTGAGTGTGCAACTTGTATAAGAGTATAAATTTGCTGTCCCCTCAAAATAACACATAACGCAACCATTAATGTCTGAACCCCCCTAACTAAAAATGTCCCAATTGGGCCCAAAGTGTCAATATTTTGGGTGGCCACCATTATTTTCCAGAACTGCGTTAACACTCTTGGGCATGGAGTTCACCAGAGCTTCACAGCTTGCCACTGGAGTCCTCTTCCACTCCTCCATTATGACATCACAAAGCTGGTGGATGTTAGGCTACATTCAGACTGCAGGCCAATGTAGACCCATATGTGACTCAGATCTGATCTTTTTATGACAGTGTGAACAGGCCAAGTCACATGGAATCTGATCTTTTCCAGTTTGGAATTGGGCCACTTAAATACTGTATGTGGACCAAATCTGATACAGATCGGATATTTTAAAGGCGACCTCAGTCTGGACACTCAGGTTGCATTTGATGCGACTTTGATGTCACTGTAGAGCAGCAGGTCTGCTGCAGACGGAGCCGTGCTCAACGAAAAAGCTCCAAAAAAAGCCATTATTAAAAATTTGGCTCTCTTCCTTCTCTATCTGCTCAACAATTTCCTTTCCTATACCTAAAATCCACCGGACCGGGGCTCTCTTCTGAGTTACGTTCATTCTACTCGTCCAAGCGGACACAGTGGGGAGAGAGAGAGTGAGAGAGTGAGTTGTAGGGCAGATCTGTTGTACAGCGCCAGAAACCATAATGAAAAGAACAGAAAGTTGTGAATCCTTGTCATAATTCAGGAAAATACGACCCGTGAGAGGACAATGAAAGACGGGAGTCTCCCGTGAGTTAATCGGAGCTATGTTGCTCCTTGTTTACTTCTGTAGACTGCAACAGTGTGCTGCTGCGTGTGACATTGTGTTATTCTTCTGAGCATGCGGGTCACTTTCAGGTAGCGGACAGTTCACAATGTGAACTGTCAAACAAAAAAAATCGGATCTGGGAAAAAATTGGAATTGAGCATTAAAGGTGGGCAGAAGTTCCCACAGATGCTGTTAATGTTACTATATATTAGATTACATTTATTTAGCAGATGCTTTTATCCAAAACAACTTACATTAAGTTCATTTAACCAAGTGGATACCATCAAAAAAATACAATAATCCTATTGTATACGCTGCTGAGTCATAACATTGTGCTTTGAAATCTGTCCTTGGATTAAATCATCCGGGGCAGAATTTAACAATGTTGAGGTCAAATTCCCATGTGAGATAAAATGATAAAAAGGAAAAGATGAATCTGAAACCTGTCCATGTAAATGCCTCCGTATCAAAACCATGTTTGTTAGTGCCGTGTGAATGTTGGTTGTTATGTAGGTTGTTCAGCTGGTCAGTGGGACATCTTGTGAACTGTACATCTCTAAATGTGACATGACTGTGTGTTTGTGTGATAGCTGTGTGTGTGTCAAAGGGAACGTGCCTGTGTGTGTGTTTGTGTGTGTCCTGCTGCGTGTAGGCCAGTGGGAACCTGAGTGTGTGATAGTCTCCAAGGTCATTTCTCCTCCTCATGACCTCACTATTTTCTCAGCCTCCTCTGCCACAATATGACTTCCTCCTCAGGCAACAAAGGGACTATTTTAGACTACAATGATCTTCCTCTGACAGAGACAGAGAGGGACGGAGAGAGACACAAAGTCCAACGAGCCAACGTTAAGTCTCTTCGGGTTCATTACACCAATAACTGCCTTGCAAAGGTACACATTCAGATATGCACACATACAAACACACACATACTTTCCTATCTGTGTAAACATGCACAGAGATCAGACAATAAGTGGCGGTAAACAAGATCAAAAATAGAGTGGACTCGGAAAAGCTGACTAAAAGTTTTATGATCCATTGATTGAATTTTTTGGCTGTGCTCATATTGCAGCTGCAAAAAATGTTAAAAATCTGACTGTTTCTTTCATGTGACACATGATGTTTATTTTTTTAAATACTGTATCACTGTAACTGCTGTGCCTGCAGGATGTTTCACATATTAGGTATTGGCTAAAGATTAAGTATTGGCTTTTCCGTGCCATAGAGCTCCATTGTTGAACAAAATGCCACACTGTTGCACTGGGTGACACTGAAGTTTATTTCTATTTAATCCCACATGAACCGTCTGCTTTTGTTTGTGGGCCACATGCAGAAAAATGTAAGCAGTCAAGAGTCAATTTCAGAAATTTTGGGCATTCGTTCACTATCTTCCATCTGTTCAGTTTGCCATGTTTGTTCAACTGAAAAACTGCCTTTTAACAGGTATACACCTTAAACAAAACTGTGACTTAGGGAGGGTGGCCGTCTGCCTCGATAGGCTGGGGTTGGAGGGAGGGAGAGAGAGAGAGAGAGAGAGAGAGAGAGAGAGAGAGAGAGAGAGAGAGCAATGCAGCCCGATACAATATCAACACAAAAGTACAGAACAACAGTAAAGGTGGTGTGTTAATGAAAATGACAATGAAAATGTATAATTTTCATATATAATAGATGATAATAACAACAACACCTTACTTTACAACCACTAACAACAAGGTATTTCAAAGGTACAAGTAACAAGTTCACCACAGTTCAAATCTCCACAAGAAGCTAAAAAAACCTTTCTTGTCTGGATCTGAACACAAAATACTTTAGTTTGAGTTTCAATACAAATTTGGAAAACAAAAATAAAACCAAGTGAGGCCTTTTGTGTCACTCAGCCCGGACTGGGCCTCTTTCACTGGTCAGTTTGGTCTGAAACATATAAACCAGTATAAACGATAAAATGCCTCTGTCCTACAAACAACCACTTCACATATGTGTGGATGCATCTTTTTCTTCTTTTTGCTCTAATGCGTTTGTCTTAAACCTGCATTAAACGTTTTTCCAGACACTTTGGGGCAGCAAAACAGGCTAAAATCACATATATATCATGTACCCTCTTTACAACAAAGTTAGCGCGCATATGCACATTTTAAAAAATAGGCCACATTGCGAGTAGATGATTTCTGTTTTTTTCTGATGTGTCACATATAATGTCACAAAAGCGCCGTAAAACAGGGTTAGTAAACAGCAGAAAGCAGCATAGACTGTCAAAATAAGGCTTCTGGTCAACAGCATCGTGCTGGGCAGGTGACAGGTGTGTTAACTGTTAGCCTAGCATGGTAATACTACATTAACATATGGAATGAGATGTTAAATAGAAACATATGAAAGAATCACACCTATAAAGGGAAAATCAACATGTCCACCCCTCGTGCCATGTTTCCATCAGAAGCAGATAAATACTTCAACGCTGATTGTACCTTTTCACACTGAAAACAAAAGCCACATGTTAGCTGGTGTTAGTGGGTTTTTTGTCCAGTGTAAGAGGGGCTATAGTATAAAATTATTACAGTGAACATGTTATGCATATTATGACTGAGGTTGACAGTCGAATCAGGCTCCCCCCATCGAAGCATCAAATTTACGACTATTAGGGATCAGCCCTACCAAGTTTCATGCCTCTGGCACTTGTTAGCAGTATCAGCTGATAACAGTGCATTACACAGTATTTTGCACATACACACACTGTAGTTATAAGTTGGGCAGGACTGTGAATATCACTGATTTAATGAGACACAAATAAATTATAGACTCGTACTTTTTTCATATCATCTGTTTTGAGGTCGAGCTGAGACAATACCAAAAGGTGACGTGAAAACACTGCAGACCACTGATTGATCAGAGAGATTATTTCTAATTGCGCGCATCAGACAGGTGCCACTAACAGAATGTTTTATATTTTACAATTTCCGTACATTATTTCATCACTAAATCCACTTCTGAGAGTTTTTTTTGGCAATAAATCAACTGTGTAGATTTAGAAAATTGATGGATCAAAAATGTGCTTAAACATATTCGGAGTTGAGGAGCTGCCAGCCAGCTCAAAGACCCCTCTGGTCCAACAGTAACACAGACCACTGCAGGAAATGCAGCAGACGACTCCAGCAACAACGGCAGTGGAAAACACAGCTGTAAATTTTTTGTACCGCTATTCTGAGTAATGTTGAAACGTTTCAAAGTAAATCAAGAGACAGCTGGTTTGTGTGTGTCCCGGTGAACATTACGTCGCAGCAGTTGTGCGCTACATTATTGGGGAGTACCAGTGGTGAAAAAGGGGTTTAGCAAACAGTTTCCCATTTACACATCGAGCTGATACTCAGCAACGTCAACATTCATTTGAATTGGTGCAGCTTTGACGACATAGAGCCTCCAGTAAAAAGTTCATTGTTGTCAGTGCTCAGTCAGTCTGTTTGTCTGACCAGCTCTCCTTCATCAGGCTTTGGCAGAGAGGTCATAACAGGCAACAGTTAACAATCTCAGTTTTCCCAGCGAAAATGCAGATTTTTTTTTTTTTTTTAAATATGCAGTAGCCTAATGTAAATAGTGATACCCACAGGTGTTGGGCCAAACCTAAATGCATGTGGCAGAAACTATGTACATATAGAGTTTACAAGCATTCGAGTTTCTAATATCATATGCCCCTGGTACCCAGCTGTTTTTAGGAGATTGTTTAGCCTTTAAAAAGATTAACTGTAGATTTTGTGACCTGCCACAGATAAGATAAGTTCCCTATCTTATATGGGAAGTATGGGGAAGTAGTGATTAACTAACATTGCTGATTTTTGTATTTTTGTTGGATTTGTTGAAAATCTAAAATAACACCATTCTTTTTTTTTTAAAGGGCTGATAAGTCAACAGAAAAAAGTGCACTTAAATTTTATGATATATCTCATGGATATTGGCTACATCCTTCTATTAAAGCCATGTGTTCTTGAATGGTAATCTGACATTGAAACTTACATCATCTGTGAGACAAATATCGTGCACTCAGAACAGCTTGGCCGAGCAGCTTAGCATAAGACAAGAGGCACAGCAACGGAAAGAAACAAAAAACTTGATTGGTATTTGGGGAGATGCCTCAGTTGAGACATATATCATAAACAAATCTTTTCCCAAACAAATATGTCTGTTGTTGCTACTCTGCATGTTGGATGTATGGCTGCTGGCCCTGGGGCTCGCTGGCTGCATGTCTGCTGAAGTGCGTTCTTCAGCTCCACCTGGGCTTTGAACCTAAAACCTGCTGAGGCAAAGGTTACAGCCCAGAGGGCCCATTGCCACCCCCACAGATCCACCTGGCCTGCTGCCAGCTCACCCCTTCCCCTTATCCTCCGACCCTCCCACTGCATCCCTGTTCCCTCTTAAATACACACAAGACCTCAGTTCGTCATCAGAGGCACTGCTTCTTATTCTTCAGATTTCCCGAGACAGCTTTCTCAGAGTGTGGCAGAGGAAGCTGTGTGCACACAAAGCATGCACACAGCTTTATAGACCTCTGGGTGTGTGAACATTGTGCGTCTGTTTCTTGGGAAAGGGAAGGTCATTCCTGTGATCTAAGGACCTGTGATCCAGTGATCTAACAACGGGAATTAAACCAGTTTGGCTGTTATTGTGTTGATGATAAAAAATATTCTGTAACAATAGCAAAATACGTCACATGCATATGTGTGACCACCTTTTACTTTATTTGAATACATTTTCAGCTGTACAATGAGGTAACCAACAGCAGCGGGGTTGAATAGTGAGTGCTGAGATCCTAGTATTTCCTGAGATAATTGCTAAAATTCATTCTCTTTTCTGAGGGAATGCCTGCAGGAACCCAGAATTTTTTTGCATGTGTGTCCTTGTGTCTGTGTGGTTGCATACTTAGCTCTATTGTACTGAAACAAAGATGCACTCTCAAATCCTCATTAATGCTATCATGCAGCTGTTCTTTTTCCTGACACTGCACACTGCCATGCTCCCAAATAATCACTCACACATGTTGGTTAGAGGATGCAAAAACAGAATCAAATGACTCTGTGTGGTTAGCATTGTGTTTTCCACCTCAAATGTAGTGTACATTTAAGAGAGAGTGTTATTCTGCTAAACAAATTGCAAGGGGGGAGGGGGGGAAGGGGCACATGGCCTTAGAAGCTGCAGAGCTGCAGTCTGTATTCATTCAACTTGCACTGTAAATTTCCAGCTAAACTGATGCTTGTTGTTGGCCCTTTTCTCTCTTTCGCCTTCTATTCACCAGTCTTGTGCAAAGTTTAGTGTGCATGCCGTGCTGTTGACAACTGCATGCACATTGTGCATGCACATGCACATCTCTTCAGCAAGTATTCCTCCACTGCCACTACACATACACAACCCAGGGTTAGGGTTACAATTTTGGATTTATTCATGCACTTTAAAAACATTTATTGAAAGTTTTTTTCTTTTTACATGTGTATTAAGTTAGTAGGAGAAAACTGGTAGTTCTTTGTAAAATCAGCGTTGAGCACCCCCATATCGCCTAAATGGCATGATGCTTGTTTCGCTGCGAGGCTTCGACTGTGAGACTGACAGTCTACAGATACCTACAGATATAAGCTGGACATACTCGCCTCGACTCTACTTGCCTTTTTTAGTTTTTCCATTGTGGAAAAGTTGTACTTGTACCTGCGTCCCCCCGCTCACAGAGCCCTCTGCTCCCGCGGTAGCAGAGGGCTGCATCAACAACTGCGAGGAGCTTCCTCACAGCTGGAAGGTTTTCATACTGCTTATCTGTCTTTATATTACTTTAGTTTGAGTTATTTCAACATAGGAATGTTGAAATGTTTTAACTTAGATAAGGAGAAGGTGTGTGGTGGTGGTGCATTGAACATTACGTTGCGGCAATTGTGTGTGGCATCGCTATCTGTGGGTACTATCTGCAATGGAAAATGGAGGATGGCCAAACCGAGTCGAGTCAAGTCGAGGCGAGTTGAGCAGGTACTGGTAATGGAAAAAACACAGTTTCCACTACTGTTGATTCCAGTAGCAACCATCTAGGAAATTGAGGTCAGGGTTGGTGACGTTCTCCCGACTTTCCGAATTGGAAATCCGACTTAAGAGGCGTTCCCATTGAAATTTCCGACTTGCAACCTTCATCTGATGGTGTTATCCAGTACCAGTCTGTGGTGCATTGTGAGGTTCTACCTGCAGGCCTGTAGGCCCACACTACAGGGACCAAAGCCCCCGTAGTATGACCCTTTTTTCTCATTTAAACCCACCTCATTGCCTGTGAGAACATGCCAGTTTAAATTTCAGCTGAGGTGTCCTGCCAGTGGCCTGAAACACGTGTGAAAACAAGTAAAGCTAGCCCTAGGCTTTCTGTTGCCATAAGTTTAGGTTTGTAGAAAGTGCAAACACACACACACACACACACACACACACACACACAGAAGCCAGAAAATGTTCTAATCTTTGTCTAATGATAACAAAGATCTTTTTGGTTAAGAAACAAAAAGAAAAAGGGTTACAAACGATGGTCCTCTCTCAACTGAAGGTAAGGGATGGTTGACTTCTGTCTCAGGTCTTGGGGAATACAGGTTGGGGGGGGGGTCCGTTCTACCACTATGCATTTCTCTGCATGGGGTTCAGAGAACAGGAAACGCAGGACTGGGCGTTGCTCCTCGGTGCAGGGATGGACGCGGCATTTGTATTCTTTTTCCCAGAGGCTGCTATATTTATGCCTATTGTTTTGGACAGGGAGCTACTCTGTGTCTCTGCGTGTGTGTGTGTGTGTGCGCACACACCGCTGTCTCTGGATGGCCAGCTGGCTTCAGTCCAGTAATGAAAATAACATATTGACCAAAGGATGACCGCAGCACCCGAAGATGACAACAGCAACTTTCTTGTTCTGTCTTTTGTTTTCTTGCGAGTGAGACAGTGAGATTCCCACCATAGGTCACAAACAGTCATAAACAAAAGCGGACAGGCAGCACAACAATGGCTGGGAAGATGCATGCAAAAGTTTGCTTGTCTGTGTGTTTTTTGTGCTATGCATGTATGGCTAAGCCCCCCTAATGTTTTTTATAGAGATGCCATGTCTTGAATTCATGCTGTAGCGAGTGTATCTGAGCAAATGCTGTATTTAAAAACACGGGACAATATCAAAGTACATCAGAATCAGCTTTATATGCCAGGTACACATACAAGGAATTTGACTCAGGATTGTACATTGCTCACAATGTGCTTACTTATACAATAATAATACAATAATAAAATCACACACTGGCTACAGTAGAGAACACATGTTTACACACTATAAACAAAAACAATGTAGACAGATTTTCTACATTGTAGACAGGTGGATTTGGTATACAGTATATACAATATACAAAGTGACAATCTGAACAAGTATGAACAGCTCATAAAATGGTGAATAAATAATAAGTGGTAACCAGTGGTAACCGAGCTGAAGTCCACAAACAGAATCCCTGCATATGTCCCTGGAGTGTTGAGGTGTTGCAGGATGTAATGCAGTCACGAGTTGACTGCATCATCCACTGACCTGTTAGCCCTGTAGGCAAACTGCAGGGGGTCCAACAGGGGGCCTGTAATGTCCTTTAGGTGGGCCAACACCAGTCTTTCAAAGGACTTCATGACTACAGATGCCAGGGCCTTTAGTCATTTAGTCCAGAGATGGAGGGTTTTTCGGGGACCGGGATGATTGTGGAGCGTTTGAAGCAGGAGGGAACTCCACACAGCTCCAGTGATCTGTTGAAGATCTCTGTGAAGATGGGGGCCAGCTCTTCACAGATCATGAGTACAGGTGAGGGGTCAGAGAGGGGGGGTGACAGCGTGGCAGTAGGGGAAGGTGATTGTCTGAAGATGGTCTTGGAGTCGGGGAGAGGCGTGACTGTCGGCAGGGTCTTTGGTTGTTATATGTGCGGAAGGTGTCCTCACAAATACTGACGGAATATGTCACAGTGTCAGTTACTTCGTCCAGGTCAGTGTCTGCAGCTTCAAAATCAGTGCACTGTTTCACTATTATACTATTCCCCCAAACCACTACAAAGCTGAGTACCAGTGTACTCACTTGGTCTTGACTGACTCTCTGGTGATCAGAGGTTGCTGTGGAGTACACAATATCCATACTGAAATGGTCTGCAGGTTCTTGTTCTTGTTTTATGTCTTTCAACCCCACAGCTACCTAAATAACCTGGCTTGATTAAACAATGACATAGGGAGCAATTATTACAGTGAGTATTACAGTACACTTTTTCCCCCCATGCTAATCTACTGTCTGCTCTTTGTCTGCAATATGTTAATGACACATTCTAGAAACAAACTTTTTTTCTACAAAAGTTTTTAAGTACAAACTGACAGTGGTGCCTTTAATTTGTATTCAATTATATACAGAAATAAATATCTCTCTTACATAGTTAACACACATCGGGCACATAGCCAAAACATTCAAACAGCATCTTTAAATAGAATCAGTGATGGGAAAAACATTTTACGAGTGCTGAATACATTTTCTACATTCAGAGCTTTAAAAAAAGCAGAAAAAAATTCTTGCATCACCCACAAAGAATCAGCAGAATGCTTGCATGGAAAATGAGGGCTTCTTAACTGTGGTTTTATTTTGTAGTTTGCTTTAAAGATGCTGTACTACCATTTTAGGGAAACTTATATATATATAATATTGTTAAGTTGTTGTAAAGATTGCAGAGATACTGAATGATGAAATTTGAAGAAACGTTTTGGTGTTTCTTAGTCTTAATTTGAAACCAGAGGAGGCTAGTCAGTCATAATTTAATCAGGATTTAGATTGCTCATTAAACTCTTACAATGTGTCGTAATTTGCTTGACAATAATTATTCAGTAAAGATGTATGACATGTTTTGCAGTAGTACCACTAAAGACCACTCAATAATTTAAAGCAAAAGCAATAAAAACACATGAAGCACGATGGAGTTTTGTTGTGTATTGACAATCAAACATCAGAAAAGAAAAGTGAGAAGAGGTGAATGGACAAGACTTGATGTTAGCTGCTATAAATAGCCATCAGCTGGGACTTTGACAGCCGAAAAGGAAATGCCTTCAGACTGCTCTAAACACATGGAACGAGGTAGGAACTGGCCAAATAAGGCGGCGTCCTCTGGAATCACAGCCAAGCTTCACTTTTCGGGACAAAAATGGAAGGTGGATCTTGTGTTTGTGTGTGAGAATTAAAGAGGCAGTTGGGTCACTGGTGGATAAAACAACTCACCTCGATTTAAGTTTTTTTTTGTAGAACATTTTTCCGTGTAATGGTGCTTTCATTTTTGTTGAAAATCTGTTTTGTATATATATTTCTTTTGGTCTCATACTTTCTGACTCACTTCCGAGAAGTCATGACAGCAGTGTGAGTAGGTTAGACCTCTTAACATTTGCATAACAATTCCAACACAGCTCAAATCAGAATTGAATGGTGTCACGTGGATGTCACATCAGCACACATATAATTTTTAAAAACCCACTTAAATGAAAAAAATGCCCCTTACCTTAGTTGTTGGTGTAGCTGTTTCTTGGTATGGACCATCAGCTTTTGTCACATTACAGATGATTACAGTACTTTAACTGCCATTTTAATGAAATTTTAAAGCAGCATAAATACAATTTTGGTCACTTGGGGGAAGCTGAAAAAGTAGTAAACACATCTGTGACTAATTAACACTTTCTAAACAGTTGCCTATTTATACATCTAGCAGACACAGTGCAATAACAGCATTCATTTGGAGTCATGTTTGTGCTGCCTAATCTGGTAGGGTCTCACCAGCTCCCGAGAGAAATATCTGACTCTTTAACTGCTAGCCGCTATACCTCTGTGTGTCTGCTGATTGCTGCTGGACAGGTAGAGTACACTGGATTCATCAGAGCCTTTTCACTGTTATGCGGCATACTGTTATACTGCCATACCAGGAGCGAATTTTCACCTCGGGGCGCTTTCCTTGCGTGAGTACATTCTATACAAGTGTTCACACACGATTTTAAGGCGACAACGTGAATAAACACAACTCGCCTTTACTACAACTGTATGAACCCAAAGTAAACATTTTGCTGTGATTAAATACCAACAAACGGAATAAACTGATTCTGAAACAACTACAATATGATGCAGTTTTGTTAAACAAATGAATTCATGCCAGGTCTGTCAGCAAGACAGCAGGACAACAACTTCTAAAATGTTTGTTTTCTGAACGGAGTTTGGATCGATCAGGGCTGTGCTATGCTAACTTGGTCGTAGCAAAGTACAATGACAGCTTTAATAAAGTTACAGACACATGTTTTCTGAACTCACCAGGTAGTTCAACCTCCTCGCTTTCTTTTCTCCAAGTAATTTCCAGTTTTGTCCGGTTTTTATATAAATATGAAGTTGTAGTCCGACAGAGCTAACGACGCTAACAACACTGTAACCGGATGTGCACGGACGCTAGCTGCTGAGAAGCTCCAGTGAAGATAAATCAACGTTGAAATCCCAAAAACTAAAATAAAAAGCTAATTTAATAAAAGCAGTTTACTCTGAGCTCCTTCCGCGAGTAAACGGCGTAGACTACGAGGGTTTATTTATCCAATGGCTGCAGTGCTGCTCCCTGTTGCTCTCCCCCACGTTTAGCAGCTCTCAGCCGGCCTGCAGATTTTCAATCCCCCGCTCAGCCCTCTGCACACAACCCTCTGAAGCCTCGGTGACGTACGGACAATCTCAACACTGATAGGCTATCGCGACTCCGCATCATGTGACTTCTTCGATTGAGTTGAAAATAATCAGCTCACGCGAATTCCTTTGCGTTGCCTTCTCATCCCCGGGCCCCGCCCACTTTGCGTCGCTTCACGCCCGACAGGAGATCGTGACTCTAAGCGTCTTTGCATTGACTTTGTATGTAAACTCACCGCCCTGAACGCTCACTTCACTTTTGGTCTGAAAGCACCATTACATGGAAAAGAGCTGCCTGATGCTGACTGGACACCAGGTCAGTGAGACTGATCATGTAAACGATGGTAAAGTTGCAGTCTACACAGGCTCCGTGTATTTATTCGAGGTGTAACACTATTTTGTGGTGTGCTCTTCTGGAGGAAGTTAAGCTATGCACTGTCAGGGCAGCACACAGCCACATTGCATTGTATAAGAGAAATGCAGCCAAATTCCTATTCACCAGGCACTACAGTAGACAGAGACTACAGTATATACTTTCTAGTTGTAGTCAAGTCAGTGAGCTAAAATGGTTTTTTTTCCTGTTAGCTCCTGTACCAATATACTATTAGATCACTTCACTAGTGTTAACACCTGAGTCAAGTCAACTACATTGTTCCATCATTCTATTTTAGTGTTCACACTAGTGCTGCTATGCCAAGCTATTGACACAAATTATGAGCATTGCTACATGTGTTTGACAGGATTTACTTGTTTTCAAGGCAATGTTGGCAAAAGGAAAGTATTTTAAAACAAGTCTCACACAGAACATACACCTGAAGATTCAATTTTGAACTAATTAAAACATGCTATATGTCAGGGAATGTGTCACAGAAGTGTGGGCATGAACGAGGGGTACTTGATTCTGCAAGGTAAGTACAGCAATGTACAGCAATCCCTAATGGATCGGATCTGTGACCGTGGTGCTGTTGGTCCTCTTTGGATCCTTCCTGGCTCAGCTATTGGTGTGTGTGAGTGCTCTGGCACTACTCCTCATTCATTCTCCCTAACATGGTGATTAATGTCTGTTACTGCTGTGTCACCATCCTCTAGGGCTGTCCGCTGTGTTGCTGCTCCTCCATGGACCCACAGGCTCTGCAGGTAGGTGTGGACCGCCAAGTTCTGGTTCTTTGCCGCTCAGCCATCTTTGCTATGTGGCTCCCTTAACACAGTTTCCTTCGTGACTCCCTATCATCAGTAGGGTGGTCCACAATCACAGAATCAGCCAACACTCCAATGACACCTTTTCGCAATTGTCACCTAGAAATCGACTTATGCCAGCAAATTAAATTGTACAAAGTGCAATCACAATGATATACCTGCAAAATTTGAAAATTTGACATGATTATTTTCCTGTGCTAAATGATTCCATGGTTTGAACAAAAAGTAAATTCAAGTTTATGCAACCCCCCCCCCTTGGATTTTAAAAACAGAGCAGGTTTTGGGTCCCTGCATTTAAATATTAGAAGCCTAATCCCCAAACTGGATTTTAAGATTTGGGGAAATACAACAAATGCCGATGTTATGGTGATATCAGAATCTTGACTCAAGAAGTCTATTGCTGAGACAGTGGTCGCAATAGATTGGTATACAGTTTTTAGAACTGATCGTTCAGGGAAAAGAGGTGGTGTTGCAATTTTCGTGAAATTGAAGTAAAAAAGCTTTGTTGTTTTGTCCATTACCAAAGCTAGATGCTTTGAACTGCTGGCTGTGGTAACATCTGTTTCACTGTAGTGGGCTATCATAGGCCGCCCTCTGCCCTGAGTGAGGCTCTTACCTCACTCTCCGATGTACTGCACAAACTAAGTGACTCTGAACTTATTCTAATGGGAGATTTGAACTGGGACTGGACATCAGTTTTAAAGGACTCAAGTGACTCACTGAATCTTAGGGCTTCCGTGTTATTCACCATTTTTGTAAATGACATAAGAAAATCTTTGCATTGAGCCAAGTTGCATCGCTATGCAGCTCACACAGTTATATATACTTGCGCTTCCACTGTGGCTCAGTCTGTCTCTAAACTCCAGGTTGTGTTCTCTGCATTCCAGTTCTCACTGCACAACTTCAAATTAGTCTTTAACACCACCCCAAAAAACATAACGTTCATAATGTTCCAGATGGTCACGGAAGCAAGCTGCTGAGAAGCTCAAGTGAAGATAAATCAATGTTGTAATCCCAAAAACTTAAGTAAAAAGCCAAATTTTAAAAAATTAGTTTACTCCGAGCTCCTCCTTTGCATTGACTTTGTATGTAAACACACCGCTCCCAATCCTCACGTTCCTTTTGGTCTGAAAGCACCTTTAAGGTCTGACTTGCAGGTGGCTAGACTGAGAATGTTAATGTTAAAATTAAACTGCCCAAATTATAGTTAATTGTTATACTTTCAAAATGTATTTGTGCAAAAATAATTTTGATGGGAACAACCCCCCCACCACCACCATCACCACCACACACACACACCAGGAACTCTGCACGTGTATCTCCCCTCTAAGTCAGCGGAAAAGCACAAAATAAATGTTTATTCACAGCGTCAGTATACGCTAATATAATGTGATATCATTTGTTAATACACTTTTGTGTATTTTGTTGTCACTCACACCATCGCTGCTGAGTATGCAAATGTTCATGGGTCAGCCTGCCTTGGTGGCCAGTAGAAAACATGGCCACCCAGCTTGATGAAGACCAGAGAACAGTCTGTGCAGTCTGAGACCGGACACAGATGCGAGCTGCAAGTCCTAACTGTTAAATGTTATCTCAGGACCCTCCCGTGTTGTGACAGTGGATAGTGTCTGTCTCCACAACCTCTGCAGGTATGGGACTTACCACTGCACACAGAGCGGGGGTGTTTTCACAGAGAGGTCAAGCAAGCTTTTGCGATTGGCCAGCGCTCTTGTTTATCTTGTAAATCTGGCTGGTTATTTGTTTGTGAGGAGGTTGTTGTCAGGTTGTGTAAACAGGAGTTTTTTGGAGGACACACCAGCTGCTGATGAGGTAATATGATGGGACAATGTCGTAGATTCAGGAGGACTGAGGCTTGTGTTATGTCTTCTCTTTCAGACACAGTTATCTTGCCTTCTGCTGGCTAATTGTCAAACCAGAGGTCTTATTTGTGCTATGAAATGGAAGTAACCTCTAATATCTTGTCTTGTGTGTGTGTGTGTGTGTGTGTGTGTGTGTGTGTCAGGATTGTCTCATGATGAATGCTCCCTTTATCCTGATCAGTCTTCCCCTCTGGACAGCAGATTGATCCCCTCTCTATCGATCAGCTCCTTCTCGTTTGCTTGTCCTCTTTTACGCACAAACACCTCCTTCTTGCATCATCTGTCACCTGTTCTCACTTTCCCAAGTCTTTCTCACAATTTCTGTCTGTCTTTAGCTTCCACTTTTTATCTTTCTCTTTTATCTTTCTCTTTATTTTATGATTTTCTGCTTTGGCTGTACTTTCCATTATACTCTCTATCCCTCCTTTCTTGCCCTCTGTATTCCTTCATGTCTTTGTCTCACTTTATCTTATTCTCACTTTCTCTTTCTGCCCATTTTAGTTTTCTCAGTGCAGCCCAAAGTCAGAGAGTTGATGATCTTGCAGGAAAAAATCCATTGCCAACACTGAGGAAATCAATATCTTGACATATAGCAAGTTAATGTAAGTGAAGGCAGCATTGTATGCAACACTGCCTTATACTTAAGATCAAGATACCAACTTCATCTGGGGTTAACTTCTTTTACTATCTCATCAGTTTCCTATAATGGCTTAGCCTTATGTGAATTACATTATGAAACAACAGCAGCAGGTTTACACCTCAAGCACTAAATGAAATAGCTCTGAAACCTAATGTTTTGCAGTCTTGGCAAAGCTCGGCCTGTCTGACGAACTGTTTGACGATCCATCATTAGTGAAGTTGTGAAGAATTTTTCTTTCACAGTTGTCATGAATGAGTGATCATCAGCTGTGTGGCATTAAAAACTGTGGGCACTCCAACTGATGAGTTAACTGAAAGACCAAGGAAGCTTCTTTAAGTAACATTTTTCAAAATTAAGTTTTCAGAGTACGGGCATTTTTCACAATATGTTACATTACCCGATTACAGGAAACTGTCCATATTGCTGGGAAATTTAAAATCATGATTAGACCATGTACTACCCCGAGGGTGCGGATGGTTTTCCACTGAACAGGACAGCACAGGATTTTATAAGGATTAGTGACTCCAACATGCTTCATTACAGACCTAGACACAGATGTAATATAGCTTGCTTTTATTGATTAATTGTGAGTTTATGGGTGCAAACTTGACATTTCAAGGAGATCATAAATACAACCATCCAGTAAATAAAAAACAAAGATACTCTTAATGGAAGAAAAATCATTGATGAAATCCTTTTGAGCATTAAACACTTAATTTCCTGCATTCTGGAGACATTTTCTGCACCAATATATATTATTGAATATAAATCAGTAATTAGTAGCTTCTTTTTTTAACCTAACTTACTTTTTTTTGGACAAGCTAGATCTGTTTCTTCTATCTTTGCAATGCAGTGCAGGTTTTCTTATTGTGCAAATATAGCATTTCTGTTTGTTCTTTAAAATTTCTTGTTGTAAGCTATTTTTCAGAAAAGTTGTCGTGCTTGTCTACTACTCCATGCTTTCCGCTTCACCCTCCTCCTGCTCTCTCTGTCCCTCTGCTTCGCTGTCTCACACATCCTCCTCTGCCTGGCAGTGGCCACGGCTCTCCTTTACTCCTTCAAGTGCCTGTGACTGTACAATGTCAGGTACTGCAGCTGATGTTAAAACTGCAGCAGCCCCGGTAGCAAACATAAAATGTTTGCTGCAATATTTTTTAGGTTGGGTGTGAGAGACTAAGCACAAGGCTTTCAAGTGAGTTATAATTTAGTTTAGGTTTAGAGATGATTAGGTTAGAGTCGAAGATAGCTGTAACTCCACCTCCTCGACCGGTGCCTCGAGGAATATTAATATGACTGGGGGGAGTGGATTTCATTCAGGCTAACAACCATGGTGGACAAGTGGATAGCACTGTAGCCTCACATTAAGAAGGTCCTGAGTTCAACAAATACCACACCTGGCAACTGTCAATAAGGAGTTGATGGGGCCGTGGATAAGACGCATGCCTTGGGTGTGACAGACCTGGGTTCAATCCCCCACTGTGACACATCCACCAATGTGTCCCTGAGCAAGATACTTAACCCTTAGTTGCTCCAGAGGCGTGTAACTTCTGAAGTATAAAGCAATTTTAAGTCGCTTTGGATAAAAGTGTCAGCTAAATGAATAAATATAATAATGTAACTGCTCCCAGCTAGGTGTTTCCAGAAGAGTAGCCGTCATTTCAACATCTTTGGTTTGATTTGGGTCATGAATATAAAATCTCTGCTGGGTGAGGCATAAAATAAGCGGTTAATAAAGATAGATGCAACCTTTTCTTCTTTAACTATGCCAAGAAAAAATACCACTAATCTTAACCATACCCATAATAATATGGTCTTTCATTTTAAAGCATTATATATATTTAACTTGTAAGAAGTTTAGCAAAGTACAATACTTGAGATGTACGTAAGTACAAGGAAAATTACGAATTAAAAAAAAAATATTCAGATGACTTTGTTAGAGTCCTTGCACCCATCTGATAAAAATGTTATGTTGGAGTTTCCAGCATTTTGTGTGATTCTGTTAGTTTGAGCGTGCACATGAGCATTTACTTGTCAAGGTAGTGGTTGCAATCTGAAACTTCATTGCTAGAGGCCACTGAAAATTACACATCGCCTCTTTAATTGGTTGACAATGTGCAATGTCATCACACTGAATTGCCATTTTGTTTTCACTTCATTATTTAGTCTGACATTGCATAGCCAATGTCTTGGAGGAGTCGTTATTTTCCCCCTGACCATTCAGTATATCACATAACCGTCCTGCCAATGTCATGTTAATCAACATGATAGCAGTTGTTAATAGACTGTAAAAAGTAAGTAAATTTTACTTGAATCACTTAGAGAATTGTTCTTTTTGTGAGAAGTCTGAAAATCAAAAATAGAATACCGAACAATAGACTACAGAAACAGCAGAATAGCACAAGCCTTAGACAGCTGTATAAACTCATTTACAACCAGCCATTGGCTATTGACCTAATGTACAGTAAGACCTTTCATTGCAAAATACAGAAATGGATGCCATATCAAATACTGACCGCGTAGGAGGGAATGATTTTAGATTGTGCTGACAGGTGGTCTTATTTACTGATAACAGTTCACCTCTAAGACTTGTTTGGCTTTTAAAATGTTCCTTACTTTCTTCTTTGTGTGGGCATGGGGAGTTATCAGATTATTTTACCATTGTACAAAAGTTAGCCAGCTTTAACCACTGTCAATTACCTTTGATAGCTTTGACATCATAAGCACTGTTGTTGCTCATTAAGTGTCCTCTACTGGTGCCCTCTGTGCTATCTTCATTTTATTCATATGTTTTATTAATTCATCAATTTTAAATGGGTGGCACGGGCCCCCCATCCCTACTGAATGCTCGTAGCAGTTAACTTGACATTTTTCAGGAGTTGTTATTCCTGTAAGTGGACTTCCACAATTCGTATAGCTGTCCAGGCTTGTCAGACGACGCCACTGTTTTAATCCTGTCTCTGATTGGCTCAGTTTATTTCCAACAATGGATACAGTTGTCAGTGAGCACAGCACTAAACCTGATTCAATGATCGTTCAAAATGAAAAAGTCAGAGATGTGGACAACCATTGGAATCGGGGAACTGGTCAGATATTTGCGATCCCATGCTAGGTTACAATCTGACTAAAGGCGGTAAATGTAGAATGTGAGAAACTGAGATCACTTCCCTGACCTATAAAAATATTTTGCACTAAAGCATTTTTAAGGGAATATGTTGACACAGGAGATGGTTCTAAAATGATATTGACTCTGACCTCATGCTACATTATCAAAAAATAGTATTTTCCTCTTCAGCTTGAAGTCATTGGCTTTTCCCTTTGCAGGGCAGAGACTGTCTCTTTATCGCCTCACTCATCTCATCCACTGTGCACAAGGCAGGAGATGAAGCTGAACAAGTCATCATAAGCAGGTTTCTAACTGTTATCACGCAATCCTGTCAGGGATTTAACACCTGTGGAATGTGCCGTCTGGGTCAGATAGGGCCTTATCTGCTGTAGGATGTGAAAGTGCTGGGAGGTGGACATTCCCCAGAGGCTGAGCAGCTGAGTATGCGAGGGTCCGCTAGGGTCCGCGTTACGAAAAGTCATCATCAGAGGGCGTATGCGTGCTTCCCGTTTTTTGTGGCTGCACGGCACCGACCGATCTACTGCGCATGTGTGGAACGTGTCCGCCAAGCTGACTGCAGAAAGTAGTATAAACAGAAGTAGTCCGCAAACGCTCCCGAGTGTATTCGGGGCTTAACCTGGGACATGAAAGTGGCTAAAGGGGTTGGAGTTCCCACCTTCAATACAGAAAAAGAAGGGACGCCTGCTTCAGTAGGGGCCACACCCCTCGGGGGCCTGGCAACACAGGCCCGATGATGTGCCAGAGGGGGTATATCATAACTTAAAACGTTGTTTTCAGGAAAATATTAAGATTGATACCTCTGGACATTATAATCTGCTATCTGCTATTGAAATCGGTGTGAACAGATGAACTCTCTCTGTCACAACTCAACTGATACACAACTATGACAATAATAAACATAGGCCATTCATTTGTGACAGAGAGACCACAAAAAATAGGCTTTTGAAGGAACTTGTGAGATGTGAACTTTGTTTGTTAACTTATTAAATCAACATGCGCATAACTTATTATCTATAAAAAGGCTAAAAAAAAGACTGTTGCAAAGGATTTTCTATGAACATCAGTGGATTAGAAGTAGTAGGCCTTGTGTTCAGTATTGGAGCATGTTAGGCCTACCTCCTTTTATAAATGTCTTCCTGTCAGACGTACACTACTCGCGCAGTAGCACTGCAGCACTGAGTAGCTGTTTGAAAGACAAGAGCTACTCAGTGCTGCAGTGCTCATAGTAAACTATGAACAGAACTGCTCAAAGTTGAGAATAATCAAGAGCTCACTCCTCATGAGCTCATAATTCTATATTTTTTAACAATTAAATAACATGTATTAAATAGCCTATATATATATCTATCTTATTAAATGAATGCATATGTGTCTGACTGTATATCTCAACCTTAAAAAAATAATCATAACATAATGTAGACATGTGATTAATTTACACTGTAACAATATTTCTTGGCAGTGTATGAAATCCAGTGTAATCAATCAGAAAATTAGTGCATTTCATTACACTGCCTCTGCATGCTGTCACACGTCTGACAGGCCACCGTGCACCGCACAGAACACTGGCCCAAAAATTGTGCAGGTTGGTTTGATACTCATCAAGTAGGCTGTTTGGTTTCTCCCACTCTCGTCCTCAGAGTACGTTTGCATCCCCTTTTGTTTTAGATGTTTAGATGTGACGCTGGGTTTCTCGAGCTGCCGCTGCCGTTGTTTCAACTTAACTCCCTGCCAGACCCTCCCTTATCTGACTCTGATTGGCCCTTAATCTAAAGGTATTTATCAAACCAACAATGACAGCAAATATTGCCTAATTAGGTGCATGAAAGGACAAATCTTCACAGAATGTGGGTGGGATGATTTGCATAAGATGCTGCATTAAAGACAACTCGGGACAAACCGTGTCCCATATTGATTCAAAATGGGATGCACTATTTAGTTCTGAAGTATGGGATGATTCCTTATTTTAAGGGATGGGTGGTAACCCTAAAAGGGGCAGCACAAGGTCACATACTGTATGCAACATGAATGTGTGTGGAGTGCCTTACATTAGGAAAAGGCTACAACTTGGGAGGGCCCAGTAGGCAAAACGGAGGAAGACTAGAGGAGGAAGAGTATACGTCATTTGCAGTAGTGAGAAGTCAAACACAAAGATGGCAGAACAGCCCCTTTCTTCACTGTTGGAAATAAAAGAACTTCTCGATGACTTGCTGATTATGAGGCATGGTACAGGAGGGAAAGGAGAGACAGAGACAGCTGCCTGAAGCCTGGCATGCTGTTACCACCTAGCAAGAAGCTATCTCAGGTCACAGAAAAAAGAGAGCGACACAGTCACACACATTCCAGATGGTGAAAAAGTATTTACAGTAGCACCGCCTGGCAGTCAGTGTGCCTGTAGAGGCTTCGCTCACTAATTAGATAACTCTGAGTTTGTGTTTGCCAAGAGTATACAATGAGAAGCGGCCAAAGTGGCGTTATTGATCAAAGGCAAGGCGTTATATCTGATTTAGGTCCCTACATTTTTCTTTTAAAACTGAGACTGTTTGCTACGTTTGCACCTCCTGTCCAGACTAAAAAGGCGAATACCAAGACTTAATACGGAGAAGTTTGAAAACGCTACTGACGCCGTTTTAGTGTGGATGGGCAAAAAACGAAGAAAGGATGGCAAAGACGCTCAAGTTTGGCCCTCTGATTGAGTCATGCAAAGCAGAAAAGGATGCTACTGACTTATTAAAATATTTTGTACCATGTAAATAACACTTATAAACTTGCACTGTGTATATTGCCGTTTACTTTGCAATGACTGTCTGTTTTCAAGCCACTACGGTCGCTTCTAACTCCAGTTTTATATTAAGTAACAAATCCAGCTCTTTCTTGGTCCATGCGTCCATCTGGTGCGGCTCTTTATCTGTATTTCTTTATTCTTTTGCCAAATATTATATAATAATATATCTGCTTCATGTTTACACCGGCACACGCATGCCCAGTGTACCAGAACAGCCAATAGGTTTGCGTTTTCAGTTGTTTTCATGTAGACGGAGATCAACTCTGATAGGCAGCTAAAATGTTGGTGTGGAGTAGTGTGGATGAGGTCTCAGTCCTAAAGTGATAAATGACCATTTTTGTTGTGGAGACAGTTGGCATTTTTCAAAATGATGTGTTTGTGATTTTGCAAGGAAAAACCTTAAAGATTTTCCATCACTTCCTCCAAAAACCTTACTAGATAACATTTTGGAGACCAGTGTCCACAACAGAGGGATTGATTCCCATCTGTATGACCTTATTGGAAACATGTCAAGCATGTCAAGATCTTTTGGTGAGGCAGCAGCGGGAGATTTTGACTATGTATTTTGGGAGTGTAACTACATAATTGCGCTCGCCATAATCTTAGTCATCTAAAGCTCATTCATCGAACATACTGGACCAAGGCAAACTCCAGCCACACTTACACATGTTTTGGCTCAACTTCTGGAAGCCAATTTTTGACTAAACATTGAAAACAACCATTGATCCTTCCCCTCTCATCGCTCTGCTTGGCCTTCCACCCAATAATAATAATAATAATACTCGGCTGGAAGTCAACTCAGCCACTTTCTTTTATTCATTGGATGAGAGATCTGATTAAGTGCTTACACCTTGAAAGATTATGTCAAATCTTTGTCAAGTACTGTTATCTTTTGTCTTCTTATTTTCATGAAAACAATAAAAACAAAATTTAAATGTTTGACTGTCAAGAGAAGATAGAACCATGTTAATGAACCATATATAAAGTTTAGTTGGAGGATTGGTGATCATTTATTTCGGTGCGTGTGTGTGTGTTTGAGAGCTTATTTAGTAGGATGACAGCACTAAACAGCTCAGAGTCACCCAGGTCATTTCACTGGGTGTCATAAGGCCACTGGGCGTGCCCAAATCAGGCTCGCACACATAAAGAGCTTCTGTTCCGCCACTCATCCTGCTCAATACAGCTGTCAGTCATCACAGCCCTACCTAAAAAAAGGCAAGAGGGAGGGGAGAGGTTGGTTTCTGACATATTTATGTGTATGTGCTGGGAGAAGAGTGCGAGGTGAGGTCTTTGGGAAACACTGACTAATCAAATTCCAGCGCCAAGCTCTGGGATCTGGGACCTCGTCCTGTGGGGGGGTTCCAAATATGTCAGGGACGGCAGGGGACCACTGAGGACACAAGGGAAAGGAACGATTAGTGCAGGTGGGAGTGTGCGAGCTGTGGGGTGTGAGGTCTGCAGCACAAGAATTAATTAGTCAGTGGTTCCCAGTCTCTAATAATATGCCAAGGATACAGGCATTTCAGAAAGCACTGAAGACCTGATAGCAATGGTTCAGACCATGCAGAGTGCATTGATAGTTTTGAACAACATAACTATCAATGCACTCTTCTCAATAGTTTTAAAGGTGTCTCAAGCACTCTCCAGACATGGATTATCTAACATTGCTTTTAGCATTGTTTTTTATTCAGACATGACACCAAACATTTTACAGAAAGAGCACAGTGCTCACACAATGTTTGGCACCTGGTACACAAGAGGGAGTAGTGTTACCGCTGAGTTGGAAAGTTATGATGGAATCATGAGCATTAGGGACTGTCGAAAGTGAATCCATCTTTCATCTTTCATCTTATTTTGCTGCCTATTTTCTAAAGCACAGGCGCTGTAAGATGTTAAAAGATCATCACTGGGTACTCTTAAGAAGGATGTGCATGTTATCGCTCTCTTATTGTTACTGAGTCCCACTTAGTAGGCGTAAGAATTGACACTTGACAAACGTACCAAGATGCGTACATTTTAGAAATTTAGAAATTTGGGAAAATGAAATTCAAATAAATGTGCGTTTTCATCTGCCGTTGTGCAAATATTAGGAGTCGATTGCCATCTAAATGTTTGTGACACTAATTGTGCAGCATTGGGCCTTTAAACCAGTACAGAAGAAGAGGGCGTAACGACGATGATAATTAAAAGAGCTCCAGTCAAACTCAAACAATAGAAAACCATGCAGAATACATGATGGTGTTTTTCTTTGTTTCATGCTCATAAAAAACATGCTCATGGAAAAAAAAAGCGTGTGCTAACCTGAAGGAGGTCCTTGTTGGATCAAAACAGTAAATCTAATGTTCTGGTTGTTGGACAGTGTGCAGCATTTTTTTCTTGTACCTTAAGAGCAACTTTCGCATCTGCCCTCCAAGACTTTTATACAGGTGCACATGGACAACTTTGAAGCTTTGCAAACACAAGAATGAATTTACTGTCCCCATCATCAACATCTTAGGCTAGCAATTCTCCAGAGTACTTTTTTTTTCTTTCAGATCTTCACTTTTCCTTTCCTTCTCCAGTTAACAATCTTTACAAGACCAGGATGGGCCACATATATGACCAGGAATTTAGAAGGTTTTACACTCTGGGTCAAGGGTCACCTAAGTTTAGCTGCACCCTGGAGAGGGAGTGAGTGTTTCACCAGAGAGTTTGATAAAAGAAGCCACCTCTTGCAGGAGCAGCTAGCTCATGTGAATTTAGGGTGGGGGCCCATCCACCTCTATTGTCTGGATAAAAGAATAGGTTGTCTTTCATGTTCTGAAGTTAGCAGCCCTCTGGGTCTCCTGGTATCAACCCTGCTGATCTCTCTTCTGCTGCAGGGAAGGACTTTGAAAATGAAAATGCTTTAGCTGCATGCTACTGATATGATAATTAAGCTCAAACTGAGATCTTTCCAAAGAAAGGCTTGACAAGAAAACTTTGAGCTACATTTTTTATTGTGCACGTTGGTTGATTACTTACACATACTTAAAGACAACACCGCTTGTTAAGTCTAACCATGAATTTGCCTTCACATGTTTTCCTCCTTGAACTTTGTGCTGAATGCTGATAGTAGGTTGCACAGCTCCTTTTCTCCCTTTGTCCCTGTCCTCCTGCACCTCACTCTGCAGTCTTATGGAACTCATTATCAAGCCTCTCTCTCCACCCATGTTCCCCAAACACACCAGGGTCACATACATGATGATCAAATTATTTTTTAACCTGCTGTGAGTTGCCTACTGGATGAGTGGGGAGTACTGCATTAGGACATTTTGTGTATGATCACTGAAAAACTGCCAAAATAATTTTCAATTGTTTTCCTGTGATTGTCTCAATTCTTGGCACATGCATTTGCTTCTTTTTTCAGAAACCCCACCCATCTGGCAGTCCAGACAGGTTAAAACAAACGCCCAGAATGCTACAAACACAGCAGACATGATTTGACCCAAGTTTGCTCCCAATTCTTTCTATATGTTCCTTCCATCTCTCTTTATTCAGCCTCCTCCACTACATCAGTGGCTGTCAACTGACAACTCTTAGTCTGACTTTAGATTTTCTAGAGGTGGAGAAAGAATGACATCAAATCTGGCACACAGTTCATATTATTTTCTCCAGGGGAATCCAAGTTTGTATGTTCGCTCGATGGAGGCGGCTGTGGCTCAGGAGGTAGAGCGGGTTGCCTGTTAATCGGAAGGTCAGCAGTTCAATCCCTGCTCCAGGCTGTGTGTTGAGGTGTCCTTGGGCAAGATACTGAACCCTGATGTTCTCCCAGTGTGTGAATGTTAGTTTCTGTTTGAGCACTTAGGCTCAGTGTGTGAATGCAGATGTAGTGTAAAAAGCTTTTGAGTGGTCGAAAAGACTAGAAAGGCGCATTTATGGAACACAGTTACAGTCTAGAAAAAGTACTCTGAAATTGGTTATAAGATCCTCGGCTATTTAGATGTTTATTCTGCTGTAATGTTGTGTCCACTCAAGTCTCAGATTTCATTATAGAAAATGTACATCTTTGCATGTACATGTACTTATACACCATAAAGTAAAACCCAAATATACGGCATCTAAATAAAGAAATACAGTTGTGTTTGATAAATGTTACTTATTTATAAAGTGTATACATTGTGATAACTTGCACAAGGTGACAAATTTCATATTTCATTGTCACTTTAACAGCACATAGGATAAATTGGTGAGCTCATTTGTATTAGTATCATTTACAGCTCTGAAAAAAAGCACCACGAATAGGTGTCAAAATATCCAGTAGACAAATGAGTTTGGGACCCAATTCCATATAGAGGTCAACCCGGTGACGATGGGGTGTCCTCAACAAGTTAACCCGCCTGTGAACAGGCTTCTTCCTGCGGACAAGGCCTCCATACATAGCAGGCAGGGCCTCCAACTGTTAGCTGAGGGAGCACTCGGGGAGGCTACTGTTTCTGCCACTGTCAGTGAGATGGATGAGGGGGGAAACACAGAGAGAGGGAGAGCCTGTTTAGGCCAGATGACATCTTAGACTGTGTTTGACACGTGGACACAAAATCCCACCATCCCCCAATTTCCCTTGCACTCACACAATGAACATATGCTGTCCCCAAACACTTAAGCACATATGCATAAGAAATTAGATCACCACAGACGATGATGAACAAATTAGATTTGTCACACTCTCACGTGAATAGAGACTGCTTTCCACGCACAGGGCTGGGAATACACGTATGCACACACACACATACACACGTGTGGCGTACGAAGGTTGGAATTCTGCACAAAAGAGTAAAGGGTTGACACCATACTGTGCCACAGACAGGCAGAGTGATGGATATGATGGATCAATCACCCTCTCTGTTTAATCAGGACATCAGTCACCAAAATGAATGCAGGTTGATGGGTGACTTGGCAGGGAAGGCGTGGGTGAGAGGAGAGTGCGGGGGAGAGCTAGAAGCTCTTTATGACCACATCTAACGCCTGATGGGAATGTTTATGGGTTGATATAGTGATAATGCTCTATATTCACATTGGAAACAAGCACACGCTGGTCTTGCAGAGTGCAGTCCTGTCAGCACAGGAAGACATGAAAAAAGAATTCCTGGGGGTCACCAAGAAGGTTAGCTAATTGCAATTGATGTAGGCAAATGTAATTCAGATTTTTGTGTAATTTTGAGTCAGCTGGCAACTAACAGTAGTTAAGTAAGTAAGTAAATAAGTAATGAAACAGCAGCTCAACATTAAAGAACTCAGTTTAAGTATTTGCACAGCCAAAGTGCAGTAGCATTCTGATTGTAGGTATTTTACAAGTGAGTTGGAAAAGAAGGATGTGTTTTTATTTTAAAGAAGAAGAATTGTAACAGCAGAGATATTTTGTTTACATTTCGTACAGTGAATGTTTGTAGTGAGAACCATTATCCAGAAAACTAAACACTGAAAATAAGAGATATTTTGTATATCAGTGGATAAATCCTGAGCGGAGCAGCATCGGGAAGCACTGTCACCTCTCTTACTCTTTCTCCTGTTTTACAGGAAACCCTTTACCTGTTTATGGGTTCTCCATCTGAGACCTGTATCATCATGATTTACCCGCTGTTAAATTCCCACAGTTGTTGTGTTTTCCTAATGAAAGACAGGTGAAATGTGATTCCCCTGAACGAGAAGCGCAAGAATTTCCTCTGCTTGGAGAAGCTGGGGAAATGAAAATAAGCGTCCAAAGGTTGATGGATGTGGTCCTATCGCCAGGACTCACACACTCCGGCACATGCTTTATCATGAGCATGTGAAATAGTGTCTTCATAGTTAATTTGTTGAAGAGTGAAGAAAATATTTTCGCATGTTTGTGTACTACTGACCGAGCTAACCAACAACTGCCTTTAAATGATCAAACTTATGTGTTGACCTCTGACCTACAGCATTAATAACACTGAAACAACACGACAATGGTGGAGATACTACTAGACATTTAGCGCTTCCTTAGAACTTAACATAAAAAACGTTCCCTCCTGTATTTATTAATTCTGAATGTGTTGCATGTTCAAATTCCACCAAATGTGACACTGCACTTCCTTGGGTCCACAGCAACACACCTGCCACGTTTGAAGTCGATTGGATGAATTTTTATCCCACCTTTAAGCTGTCAAAAGTGCTTGTTGAATGGTAGAACAGCTTCGGAATTCCCTTACTAGGTGGTGCTCAGTAACAACCACCTGTGCCCCAACCTGCCCCAGGCACAGTGGTGCTTTTTGCTAAATACTAATATCAACATGCTAACATACTCAAAATAACAAAGCTAATATTCTGATGTTAAACTAAAAGCATCTTAGTTTAACATGTGATGTTAGCTGTTGCTAACTAGCTCTTAAAACAAAGGACAGCTTTATGCCTGGTGCACACCAGAGGATTTTCAAATCTTAACTGATTTGAAAAATGTGGGATACCACAGACATGACAGCAGAATAAACCAATTTTTGTTTTAATTTTAAGAACGCCCACACCAGATGATTTAGTCCAGATGCAGGACCACACAAACGGCGTTGAAACTAAATAATTTCAGAGTGCCGATTCCAGGGACTCTCACAGAAACTCACGTGATCACACATGGCTTTAGACACAAACATACATGGAGGCAGACTGTCGTCGTCAGCTAGTGCACTTGTGTTTGCTGTGTTTTGCACAGAAAAGCAGAGAGAATTAAAAGGGAATATAACTGTGGATGAACCCATGAGCTCATGGCTGAAAAGAGGGAATCAGCATGTTTTATAGATTTTATAGTGCAAGCAAATACACTACATTGGTGACGCTTCCCAGTCAGCTCTCTCTTATTGGCTATTACAGGTTTCTGAGTGGAGGTTTCTCACTTTCAGTGTCTCTGATCCAGTCGTTAAGAGTATGTAAGTTTGTGTTTTACTGATGATCTCAGCTTGTAGTGTTTGATTTTGAATCAATCATTTCTGATTAAAAACACACTTTTGTGCTAACGTCGTCCCTATAATCTACTACACCCAGGCCTGCTGTGTTAGTGTGTAAATTCCTAAGTGAAGAAAATGAAGAGAAACTAGAGAGATGGAGACAGAGAAGTATTGATTTCTGCAAGTAGTATGTGAGTTTCCCTGGCAAGAGTCTCAGTCAGTCCCTGATCACCACTTCTCAAACAACCAAGCTTGATAAACACACTGTGAAATTAGCCCAACCCCATCCTTCATGGCTTCCAACACGCGAGCACTAACAAAAGCTAACACAATTAGCCAGCAGCCCAAAAAAAACCCAGCCCTGGCTCCCTGTCACAGCCTCGATCGTTTCCTTCATCTCCACACACACAAATCCACACCCTCTATATCGCACTGCTGTGACTGAGACTACGTCTACACTAAGTTGGCTAAATCTGAAGATATTGTTGAAGTGTGAAAACAATTTGCATCCACCCAGCGTTTTCAGGTAATTGATATTACAACCTATTAACCAGGCAGACAGAGTTTCCTGCACTATAGTGCTGGGACATCAATCAAATCACTATTTTATGATGATACAATACAGATTAATGGCTGAATTTTGTGATCACATATATTGACATTTAAAATGAGTAATCACGGACAAAGTTACAAAAAGGTTGGGTTCTTAACTCCACTTACACACGCCCTGAATGTCACTGAGCAGTTGTCATGTTTTTCCAGCTCAGATTTAGACTTGCTGAGAGGTGGCACACAAACGCATCTGCCCTGAACTCATGCAATCACCCCAGAATCATGTCTAAAAGACTGGAGGCAGCAGGGTGTGGGTGGATCAATGCGAGATGGCAAACTTATGTATTCATTCAGTGCTTTGAGAGAATGACAGAGCAGTTTCTTTTCACTTAAGGCTGGTGTAGATGAGAGCTAGCCTGACAAAGATAGGAAAAAACCTGACAAAGTCTGAGCTTCACAACACCTCTTTCACTCTGATACCTGTTGTTGCTCCATAGATATCAAACTAATAGAGAGTCTGAAGCCTTCAGTGTTTGATGCTTTCATCTCAGAATGAATAATTATCCCTCCTTCTAACCTGAGAGCGAACGTACTACACATAACAGTCACGATGACGCGATTCTTGAACAGAAGCCAGCAAGTCCATACCTGAGAGGTGAAGCTGTTCCGACCTGTGAATAGATAGAAATCAGTGCTGTGTATTTGTACTGTGCTGATTAAACTGAGTCATGCTGTATTCAGAAGCAGCAAACCCATGAGTTGCACCTTCCCTTGCAAAATGTTTGCATAATTCTAGGATGATGAGTGTTGAGGGAGGAAACTGTGGATGAATATGAAAACAGTTCTCTTGTCATGCAGATCCTTTGAGTGATGGTTGGATGTTGAGTAAGACCTTGGCTTCTTCCTATTCACCGGTTCTTGAGCTTTCACATACCGGCTCGTTGCTCATGACGTCACTGTGACCCCGGTCTCCAGGAAACATCCATTGTTACAGTGGGGAACAGTGGCAAGCAAGGAGAGTGAATTGTGAACTGTGTGTGTTTGGCGGTAGGGGTGCATGCTTGTGATGGATGTGTCTATCTTCCTGTTTGTAGTTTCTCAGGAGTGCTCTTTTTCCCATGCTGTGAATTGCACATACCCGCTCACACGCTGCCATACTTTCTCTGTGCGCGCTGTGGGACAAAATCAGGCGCAAGAAAAAAGACATGCGGGGGATGAAAGAGTCGCAGGAGTAAATCTCTTTCCCCTCAGACCAAAGTATATGCCAAAGACACACTTGGGAGGGCTGGAGAGTCTTTAGTCAGATTCTTCGTTTCCACATTCGACATAGAACTGCAGCCTCCACAGTGAACACGGCGAGTTCACTCGCAGTTTTTAATTTCAGCTGATAATTGTTCTAATGCTTAACCTTTGCTCATTTGAGTTCTGAATGGCAGGGAAGGGAAGGACCTCCGGGGTGCTGCACCAAGACGAGAAGAGAAGCAGGCCGCTCGTCTCAGATGAAGATAGTGACAAGAGCTTAACCAGATCAGCTTCCCCGCCGGCCAATACTTCAAACCCAACCCTTGACCTCTGCGTTTGCCCTGTCAGAATCACCTGTCCTCTTCTCTCTCTTCTCGTTCAGCCTCTCGTGAAAGATGATCTTTGGCTCTGGTGTTACTTTTGTCAAACGAAACTAAATGAAATATATTTGTCAACAGCTTTTTTTTTCTCTGACTAAAATAAGATGAAGACGAGACGGTGACTATGTCCTTAAACGCTGACTGTGACTATATTAACATGCGATATTGTTGACCAAAAATGACAACACTGAAATGTAATCCATAAAATAAAAACGTTAGGAAAATCTCTTTCTTTTTGTCAGCATAATGAGGAGACAAAATATTACAGCCAATATTTTCTCCCTCTAACTTTTCACGTGAACAGTGTTCAATCAGCTGCTTCTTTCTTCCTGAGCTTTGAATGCTGACCAGCTGGGACAACGCACGAACTCTGGTGGTGAACACAATATGCTAGGGAGAAAGAGGTGCTTAGATATGTGGTCCCATTTCAAATACAGTGAGGCGGACAAAAAAACAGAGCGTCTAATTATATCGGACAGCGAGCAATGTGGTTACAAGAAACACCGTGAACTTGAAGCGGGATATCAAGGCTAACCACCTGGGAATTGAGATCAGTTAATGTCTCCTTTGCAATAAAAATGACAGCAAAGATAACAGTCGAATCATATGTATATTTTGGTTAGACCAAAATATACCAAAATGCTAATCAAACGTTTACTAATGAATTAGAAAAGACTAAAATGATGGTTGATGACTAAAACTAGACTAAAACACCCAGACTTTTAGTCAACTAAAACTTGATGAAAACACTTTTTGACACAGGACTAAGACTAAATTTTAAAATGGCTCACAAAATAAACACGTTGACCACCACTTGTCAAGTATATGTGGTGGTGACAGCCAAGTTCCCTCACAGTCCTTTGTCACAAAGGTTATTTCTGAAGCTCCTTTAACACTTAATTACATCTCTCAAGAGGGAGGGGACATGGCTGACACATGCGAGATGGACCCAAGCTCTTCCCTGGCCTTGACACCAACAAATTGTCAGGGGGAAGACATCAGGCATATGCTGATTGTAATGAATGGGGAGCACTTTTAAGGGTTAGCGATTTTGAATTGAGTGAATTGTCGGGAAGGTTCTTGAGTAATGGTCAGTTAGAGGAGGAGAACATCTGGTTAGTGGTTCATTGGCATTGGTTGGGGTCACACGGTAGCACGTAGTGTGTGATGATGACGGAGAACATGCCTTCTTTCTCAGCAAAGAAGCACACAATCTATGAGGAGCTTGACAAAACAAATCATGCACATAACTTACATTTGCTATTACTTCATTTGAAAATTTCAGTGTCCAGTATTTGGAAAGACAGTTTGGTGAGCATCTTGGACAGGATTTCGTGATGTGGTTGTAACTTATTCTCTGACTGTAGCCAAGCAGAAATATCTTTAGGGAAATCAAAAAACACAGCTTTGTTCTACACACACCTGAAATGGACCCAAGGTCAGACAAACTTGATCTGAATAGACCCAAGATAAATAGACTTGCTTCAAAATGTCCCAACCCGGAAGACCTATTTAGACCCTTTTAGAGAGAGAACACCAACACTGACAGCAAAATAATGAGCTGCAACATGCACCATTTTCTGTCTCTCCTCAAAAACCAAGACCCTACCCATCCCAACCAGACTGAATTTACAGCAAGTTGCCCACGGCCCAAATCTTGGTTACTAGAAACTGATTGGACCAGTGAAGACCTCTAAAATTAGAAATTTAAAACAACTATTTAGCCCATAACACATTCCTGGAGCTATACTGCATTTGTCTTAAAAAGTGTAGCACACACACAGATACGTTCACATTATTAGCTGTGCATTGTGATAAGCTCTTAACTTCCAGCATGTATGAAACTCCCCCACCACTATAAAGTATGTTAATAATTCATGCATAATTACTGTAACTTCAGGCAGTAAATAAATAATTGGTATCCCAGAGACTTGTGCTGCATTTGAATCACTCTATTGAAATAATGAGGAAAAGTTTTAAAGAGTAATTTATATCATTAGTCTGCAGTATTGAAAGTGAAAGTCAGACTGCCTATCCCTGTGCTGTCAACTAAGTGACTCAAGGAAAGAAATAAAAAGCTCTTATTAGTGGCCAAAGCTTGGTGCAGAGAGGACATGTGGTATGTTTCACTGGTCAGCGCTGCAGACAAGACAGACTTCCTGCACATCTACACTCCACTGACCACCTAAACTACGCCCTCTCCTCCACATCCTCAATCACTTTGCTCTCCTAAAATCTCCACCTCCACCATGCTCCCCCTTTGTGTCCATCTCCTCCTCACCTCTCCCATACCCAGCCCGAGGTGAAAGAACCTTTCTCATTCAGGGCAGTGGAGAGGGAAAGCTTGCTTTCAGGTCTCCCTCCTCAATAGCTCTTTATGCCAGGACCCCAAGGCTATCAACATGACAATGTGACAATGTGGCAGGGCTTTTTAAAAGAGATCCTGTGTTTGTTAAGTGTTTTTTCCCCTGAAGAGCAACCACGGGGCAGGGTCAGGGGACCTGAAAAGTGCCTGTGAAAGAAAAGGGCCAACTTTGATCGCACTATGTGAAAGGGATGGATTTTTTGATTAACTTGAGCTGGGTTCTGTTTCTTTTTTTCAGAGTGCAGAGAATCTGAGTTCAAACGACAACTCATCAAAATGATTCAAGATGAAACTTAAAATAAGAAACCTATACCTGTAGCCTACAAATCAGACGTTCTTTGAGTATCTTGCCACGAATGGATTACAGTATGCTGAAAGTGCTTTAAAGATTTGGCGTTGGGTGGAACTGTAATATTTGTCAGACTTATAAATGCTTTTTGAGTCACTGTGTGCAGTTTGTAATGATGTTGACTGATGAGATTACTGATGTTTATCTTAATTCATGGATGTCAATGGGATCAGTAGAAGCTCCTCTCAAAAGTAGCGGCACATACACCTTCTTTGTGACCACTGTTTTCACTGTTGTAGAATTGGATGCATGTACGCAGGAAGTTGTGTAATCCCATTTAATTGTCTAAAGTGAAAATAGTGACTTTATAAATACTTAAATTACGACATGCAGTTTAGACAAACCAGCTGTTAAATTTACCACTAACTGTTCTGCCCTTGGGACACTAGCACTCTAAAGAGCATTCACAACCTGGGAGGCCTGTGGATTACATGAACTTTCCTCTGCACCATGGAGCTCTATTGTGGACCAAAAACTATTAAATATACATTTTTATTCATTTGCAGCTGAAAATAGTCCCCAACAAATGTATTTCCTCGTGTATGAGGAACCTTTGCTAAAAACTACAGTACCCAGCTGTTTTAGAATTAATTAAAGCCTTTTAAAAGAATATCTACATTTGCATCAGTTTACATAAAAGGCAAAAGGCATTTATTTACATATCAGTAAATGAAGCTGTTGTCGATCGCTTTGTTAACGGAAACAAAGAGAAAAGTAGTGAGCCAGACTGAACATGTAGTAAACTGCGATCCTTTTGGAATTCAACACCATAGATGAAAACTGTAAATGAAGGTCTGCTTGTTTTTTGACCACATTTACATTTACTCATTTGGCAGATGCTTTTATCCAAAGCGACTTACATTTGTGACTATTAAACATCAAATACTCAAACTATTAAACATTAACACAATATCAAGTCACCTGTTAGCTTGTTGCACATTGAGGCAGTCACTATGAATAAACAAAATGCCTATTTTTAGTGTCACAAATTCGTTGTTATTCTCCTTCGTTTAATATATTATGTGACCAAGTCAATCAGCTAAAACTTCTCCCGCCAAAGGAATAGGTCGTACTCCTGTGACACGTACACCGTTAACACTTGTTACTCTTAATGATATATCCAAATTATTTCTCTTGAGATTACCTCTGCAAGGCACATTTTCAAATACAGATTAGAAAATACAAAATCTGTTCTTTGGTCTCTGTAAAACCCTCTCAAAAACCCCATCTTCCAAGCTCATATTATTGCTTCTTTTTTTTTTTTTACCCCAAACCACCCAGGCGCAAAGCAGACAAACTGCAGATTCTTTCATTTACACTGCTTCTCCAATTCAACTTATTTTTTCCCACCAGATCAGCACTGGAACTCTTTTCCTCTCCACCTCATGAAACATTTTTTATTATTCATCAAAAGGGGCTTTAAGCACCTCTCCCTCCCCGTTACACAAGTGAAAAACAAGACTTCTCTGGCTCTTTAATGCTGATTCCTCTCATCTTCTGGGAACAGAATTTGTGGATCATTAAAATAAAACACAACCACAAGTTACAGAAAATCAATTCTTTGGCTTTGAGCAGAGGGATAAGAAAGCGACGGAGGGAGTAAGGGTGGGTGGGCAGTTCCTGGATGGATGAACCTAGACTAGCCCTCAATTTCTGGCACTAAAATCACATCATTTGTCTTTGCTTTAATTCTGTGGAAATTTGTATTTGCGTGTTGGTGCTCATACTCAATCTGACATTCCAGGCCCACGGATGAATGCACAGTTACTCAACACAAAGGCCCTTTTCATCTGTGTGCACATGAAAGTGACTCATCTGACAACTGTTATCAGTTTGCAACAACTAAAATTATTCTTGATCTACAATCGAAGCTGCACACAGCATGACTCCATGTGAACAAATTATATCTTTCTACTAAAATTAGACTTTGAGATACTGATATCTGCAGGTAATTAGAAAAAATGAAATGACAAAAAAATCTTTCTTAAGTTGGAGGACTTTCATTTTTAGCTTGAGTGGTGTGACCTTTTTAAAGCTGAATCACTGGGCTTTTGAGTTATGTGTTTTTAAATATAGTAATGCCAGTTTATTTCGAGCGCAGCACTCCAGGGAGAGTTATCACAATGGCCTCATTTCACCAGAGTGGGATGGCAATCTTTTAGTGCAGGACTGTGTCATTGTCAGTTGTGTTTTTTTTTCTCCCTCTTCGGTTGGTTATCTGATGTTCGTGTCACTATATTTACAAGCTCTGATAAAAGCATCATTTTAGCCCCAGATAGAGTATGAAAACAAAATTTAAAAATGGACACAGGAAAAGTTAAATACAGGTCAAACAGAGACAAAAATTGAAATTAGAGTAAAGTTCTGCTCTGCTCGCTGTCAAAAAAGGTGGCAGAGCAATTCCTGCAATTAACCATTCCAGTTTCCACTTCTAAGATTGACGTTACTCCGCAGCTTAGGTAGTGAACTAGTTTGAAGTTAAACTGAGCTTTTCTTTCTCTCTCTCAGTTGTTCATTTTAAGACACATTTCCTCTACATGTTTATCTCTTCATTTTGATCAAATTAATTCTTCCAGTACGTACACATATTATGGACTGGTTATGATTTTGGATGATTTGCATGGCAAATCAGATTAGCATAAGAAGCTCTTTTTGCTGAACTTCTAGTGTGTGTTTTGAGTAAAATCTTTTGAAATCCCACTTTATACTAATTTTGGCTATATTAAATCTTGAACCTTCTTTGACACACTCGCCACATTTAAGGGACTATTTCAAAAACATTCCCAGCAGTTACTGATTTGGACCAAATACTAAAGAAGACAAAGCTGACATACAGTTACTATCTAGCTATCTCAGGTGACTTCAGTAAAAATAAAATTACATATGACTGATTTTGCGCCACTGACCCATGAGTTATGTATTTAAATTTAAGGTAGAAGGGAAAAGGGGGGGGTTAGTGCAGTTTGTGTAGGAGGAAAAAATAATTGTTTCACACAAATTTTACTTAAGCTTACTAACATACACGGCAGTCTAAATCTCAATAATGTCCAAGTATCATGAAGTTTGCATTAAACCCCAAGCGGCTCATTTAGATTACACTATACATTTTCTGACACTGTTTCCTGTGTACTGACCTGATAAACACAGTGGTTTATGAGCACTTGGTAGCAGCCAAAGCCAGTATTGCTGAATATTGTATAGATAAAGGAAAGACATCAAAATTGTACAAGTATACAAAATAATATGATAATACTATAATACTAATGGAAAAAAGATTATAAACAAGCAATGTGAAAAAATTTACAACAGTCTAAATCACTTGCTTCTGTACGCAATATGTACAATAGTCAATGGTGAGACAACTTCTTCTTTGAAGTGTTTGAACTGTGCCCTGAATTACTGATATGATGTTTGTTAATTAAAAAAATAATTTTGTCCGTCAAGAAAGTTGCGGTTTGACATAAAACAGTAAAGTTACATTTCGTTTTGTGTGAAAACAGTTCAATGACCTACATCTCTCGTCTGGCACTATATACGTCACCAACATGTTAACGCGGTAAAGCTAGCTAACGTTCTTAACTTGGTTGCTGCTAGCTAGGTAACGTAGCTATGTTCCACACAGAAATATATCTCACCTGATTATGTTTGATCCAACGACTCTCAGTCCTTTTATCACATCATCTACACATGGAAGTTCTTTGGCATTAGTTTTAGTAACATTAGCTTCAGTCATTGTGAGAAAAAGTTACAATGTCATACTTTTTTACGCAACTTTTGCGTTTGTAGTCTTTGTAATTATGTATTTTCACAGTCTTTTACTTCAACAGTTCACATCAAACTGTAACTTTCTTTACATTTAATTGATATTTAAAATTGAGCGGCATCATATGTGTAATTCAGAGCACAATTCAAACGGGATCAAAAAGTTTGTTGTCTCTTGCCATTGACTACCGTACATATTTTTTCCGAAGTCCCATTGTGGTCCACCGGAAGGGGAGGGACTTAGGTTCTCTATAAGTATAAAATAATTAATGCAATGGACACAGTTCAAAGTTGAGCATTGTTGTAACACATGGGTCAGATGTGTGTGTGTTTGGTGGGGGCATGTGAGTCAGTGACAGTGGGGGACCTGGGCCTTGTTGAGGAGGCCCACTGCAGTCAGAAAGAAAGTGTTCTTGTGGCGTGAGGTTTTGGTCCTGATGGACCTCAGCCTCCTTGCTGGAGATTCTTAAACTGTTTGTGTCCGGAGTGCGAGGGATCACCCACAATCTTTCCTGCACACCTCAGACTCCTGGAGGCACACAGGTCCTGGAGGGATGGAAGGTGGCAACCAATCACCTTCTCTGCTGCCCGAATTATACACTTCAGCCTGCCCTTGTCTGCCTGGCAGTGGCAGCAGTGTAGCAGATGGTGAAGGAGGAGGTGAGGATGGACTCAATAGGTGCGTTTGAGATGATGGCGGCTGACTTTTGCCGACTTGATAGTCTAACGTGAGCTGCATGTGACTGCAGGGGCGGGGTATAAAAACAGTGCTGGACTCAGCGCCTGCAGCTGCCTTGCTCCAGCAAGGTTTTAATGTCACGTGACATGGTGACGTTTTTGCACACAATTTCTAACCAGCATGCCTTAATTTAAGTCCAGCATGCATCACATTAAGCCAGCGCTGCGTAACGCCACATATAATTTAACGCACCTATTGATGGCGGTGTACCATCATTGTCTTTGGCAGGATGAACTTTTTCAGCTGCTGCAGGAAGTTCATGCTCTGCTGGGGTTTTTTGCGAGGGAGGTAATGTTCAGCTTCCATTTGAGCTCCTGGAAGATGATGGTGCCCAGAAAGCGAAATGAATGCACTACAAAAAGGTGAATTGCCCTAATGTGGGACATTTTGTGCTTTTCCGGCTTCTGTGACATATTGCAAAGTGAAGCCAATGTATTAAATCAACATTAAATTTAACTGAGCGCTTTTATCCAAAGCAGCTTACAATTGCTATACATATCAGAGGTCGAACGCCTCAGGAGCAAGTAGGGGTTAAGTGTCTTGCTCAGGGACACAATGGTAGATGGGTCACCGTGGGGGATTGAACCCAGGTCTCTCACACCAAAGGTAGGCGACTTATCTATTGAGCCATCACCACCCATCCAATATAACACCCAATACCTTTTTTAAAAACCAGAGGAAATGTCCTGATCAAATCAAAAGAGACAATGCAGATACCACATTCATAAAAGAAATGACAGACATATTGGTGCTCTTAGTGCAAATTCTATGAGATAATCGGCATCTTCCTAATGTGGGAATGTTAAATACACAATCAGAATTCCTGACTCTAGTTTATTTTACTACACAACAAACACTGCCAAGCAATGCCTTTTATCCTGTCTTTCCCTGATTCTGTCTCTCGCTCAGCGTCTGAAAATCTCTCCCTGTCTTTCTCTGCTTTGCCATTGTGATCTGAAATACATTCAACTGAATTAATCATTAGATGCATAACATTAAGTGGACTGGCTTTATTGGTTTTTCAATTCAGGGCTATTTTTTTTCATTTTAAGACACCTATTCCCTTCACAACACACACACACACACACACACACACACACACACACACACACACACACACACACACACACACACACGCACACACACGCACACACAACCACTTCAAACTGCCATCCACCCGAAGAATAACCCATTTCCCATGAACCTAAACATGTAGTACAGCATACTAATAGTGCCATTAAAAATATTTTTATGTGACTGAAGTACTATACTGTCTCACATTAGGTTACTGTCCCACTTTTCAAAACCACATTTCCTAAAGTGAGACACTTGGAAATTTGAAATAAAATATATAGTTTAAACACACAAAGTTATAGTATTTTTTGATGGCCAAATATTTTATAAGCCAAATAAGTCAAAAAATAGCAGGATTGTCAAAACTCTATGTCAATGACAATTGGGTAGTCTTTACACAAGGTGCCTCCTGTTTGACAATTGCCCCACCCTCATACATGACGGGACATTTGAGAGGTCATGTGATCACCTCACACTTTGACTAACCATTCGTTTCATTGGCATTCATGTGTTTATAGGGGAAATAAAAACAGCTGTCCCACTTTTGGCAGTGTCCCACATTAGGGCAATCCACCCAATGTATATAAGAGTTAAGGGAACAAATGTAATGTTGTGATAACTTGCAATATTAATATGAAGACTGAATATGTAATACAGCTGCTAGTCTGCTGATAACACACGTGGTGCTCCTCCCCAACAATCTGTAACTTCACTTCCTACTGCTACAGTTTGCCTGTTAAACAATGTTGTGTTACCTATGACATAGACAGAAACATCTGAAAAAACGTCAATTATGGTTTACTGTTGTCTTTCAGTTTAAGTCCCCCAAGTATGCACACGTTTATCACAAATTGCTCCAACCCAAGCAGTGCAGACTCATACTGCCTAGTTCATTATTTAGTGACTACTTTCCAAATTAATTTATCTTGAGAAAATAAAGTTTGGGGACGTTTAACCTCACGGACAATATTTGACTAGGCGATCCCGAAGACCGCCGGGAAATACCGAAAGCCGCGGAGCCTGCTGGGAAACTACAAACTCGACACATCGCCATCTTTCTGTACAGCGAGTTAGAAAGGCAAAATAACAACCAGTTTTGAATGATTATTTCTCCACGATACAACCGTTGAAGCAAATCTTCTTGGTCAGCTGTTGTAAATAACACGTTAGAATAGGAGCGGGTGGAACGGAATTCCAGATATTGCCCACATATCAGCCATAATACACAGTAGTTTGGTGTGAGCGCTCGATTAGTAGAAGTGGTCAACATGGGCCGCAGTCGGAGCCGTAGCTCGTCCCGGTCCAAACACTCTAAAAGCAGCAAGCACAGTAAGAAACGGAGCCGGTCTCGGTCTCGGTCCAGAGACAGGGAGAGGTCCAAGAAGCGCTCCAAGTCTCGAGAATCGAAGAGGAACCGTCGCAGAGAGTCTCGTTCTCGTTCCCGGTCCACCACAGCCTCGTCCCGTAGAGAAAGAGCAGCCTCGCCGCCGGAGCGCATTGACATCTTCGGCAGGACGCTGAGCAAGAGGAATGCCCTGGACGAGAAGCAGAGGAAGGAGGAGGAGGAACGAAGGGCAGAAATGGAAAGACAAAGGAAGATGTGAGTATATGTTAATAAAAGTCTCACCAAAACGTTACATAATGTTGCCCGTATTGGAGTGCAATATGTGCTAAGCTAAATGCTAGGCTAGCTGCATTCAGTTGTATAGATTTCTTCTACTCTCTGCACTAGCAAGGTAATGCTAACAAGCTCTCCGCCAGAGCATGCTAACGTCAGCTAGGCTCTACAGGCCCTGTCTGTACAGAGAAGGATATCATCCCTGTCACATGGAAGAGGAGCCAGCTCACCTTTTCAGCTGGCACCTCATGTTTTAGTTTAATTAGGACGGATATATTAAAATTCTGAACTTCAAGTATTATTTACAACTTGTACAGTCTTGTTGTTACGGTGTGATTAACTTGTTTGCAAATGTTAAAACCTAAAAGCAGCAAAGTAATCATTCTTACAATTCTGTATGAAATTTTAGGAATTCTGTCTTTTACTTTCATCTCACTGGTCTTCATTACATCAGTGCAAAATATTGCAGGACTGGTCACTGGTCCTTAATGAGCAGCTAGCTAAAGCATTTGTAAGTGTTTGGGGTTAAGTTCAGCTGCTGCAGAGGTGAAGTTACTGCTTTAGGATGCACTGATAAAAGAGCTACATGTCACTGCTGTGTCCTGAAACACTTAAGTGGTTGCCACTCATAATGACCATGGGCAGTTTATTGTCTGCTGGCAGGTTCAGTTGGACAGGGAAACTGCTATTGTTAGTGTGTGGTAGCCAGAGGCCCACGGACACCTGAGATCTGAGCTGCTGTCCCACACCTGGCCTCATGAGTGGCTCTTTTTTACTGCTTAATAGCCACAGGGCCACTTAACCAGGCATACAAATGCAAATATCACGACCCAGAGACTTGGTAGATAAGGAAGGATTTGGGCCTGAGTTTGGTAAGGTCTCCAGTTTCCCAGTGGCTGACAGAATGAAATCAAATCCATGGAGGGTATGCTGTGTGTTTACAGTTGTGCCAGAAGCAACAACACACCGCTTACCTTTTAATAGCTTCCTGTTCAGAGTGCAGTTTAGGAGAAAAAAGGACAATTTAAAAGAATTTTCAATAGGCAAACAGGATGACAGTTGACAGAGGCTATATCTGCATTAACCCTACAGTCTGCTGCTGCACTGTACAGACCCATAGTCAGTACATTTTCCACACATTTGATGTACCTGAACTGTGGTGTAAGCAGCCAAACTGTGATTTGGCCATAACATCATTGGCTTTACATATGCAAGAATGATTTGGTAGAAGATAGAAGCTGTGGCATGCTGCTCTGTGCTCCCGCCTTGTCACCGCAAGGTGCAGGTTTCAAGTCCACCTCCACACCGCTGCTCAATTTTTGGGGCAATAGTGGCTCAGTCCGTAAGGAATAGGCGGGGAACCGGAGGGTCACCGGTTCAAATCCTGCTCGGACCAGTGTTGCAGAGTGTGGTACCAGCTCACGTCCTGGGCACTGCCGAAGAGGCCTTGAGCAAGCCCCTGAACCCTTAACTGCTCAGGGCGCCGCACTGAGAGGCAGCCCCACTCACTCTGAATCTCTCCCTGTGTTCCTGTGGGTCTTGTTTGTGCATGTGTGTGTATTTCTGACCTGTGTGTAAATACTAACATTAATAACAGAGTGAAAACATGCTATATATGCTTTAAAAAGTATAGTTTGTATTTATAGTATGTACTAATTGTTATGCCATACTACTATAGTACCAGTATATATTTTTAACGGTACAATGTAATCTTCCTCTAATGAACGTGAATAAATCTGACCTTTCCTCAGATTTAATAATTGCTATAAAAATGAGGGCGTCTTGGTGCACACCAATGTAAACAATTAATTTGAATGTCTTGCATGTTTGAACGTGCACTCCCAGGGCTCCAGACTAACTTAGCCACTGATAGCACTGGTGCTACCAACTTTCTCAGTTGGTCACACCAGCACATGCGTGATTAATGAATGAGCACTGATGATGTGTGTGGAGGTGCTCAGTGTTTCAGGTCATCAGTCCCTGCAAGTTTTGTGTTCCTTACTGTTGGGCAACAAAGTTTCAAGCATAAACTGTTTTGACCCGGCAACAAGTTTAGAGTTACCTGCAATGGACGGGCCACATTGCCTACAATATCAGCATAGCATAGCATAGCATTCCTCTCGTGCTGTAACCACCTGATACCCATCCTGGCTCTGGCTAAGTCTACATCTGTCCACTGCAGAGGCTCTATCCACAACCTGGAGGAGGAACTAGTATAAATTCATGTACTTGTATGTACACAAATTCGGCAGTGCCCAGGACGTTTGCAGGTTATAACATTTAAAAAGTAAAATGTTCCCTTAATAACATACTGTGAGTATAATATTAATATATTAATTATATAATTAATTATGTTACTATATTGACTATAATTACATATATTAGTATACTATATAGCTTACCACAAGTATAATATGAATTCCAATTACAGCAGTTAACAGGATTTTTGTGGGCTGTTTTCATTCATTAAAAGCTTGTGCAAAAAAATGCTCAGTCAGTCTGATGTGATAACTCGTCAATAATTGTAACATTCATGTATGCAGAACAGTCAGTTCAACATTTGAAAGTTGAAACTTTAGTTTTTCGGAAAAAAAGATAAGCGACATTGCAGAGCACATCGACTTTATGAAAAGTTGAATGTTTCAACAAAAAGCAACCTTCCTTATCTTTTCCCTGTTGTCTTCTGCCTCACCTGCCGACACATCTGTCGTGTTTTTGTAAAACAAGCTGCTCAAGCAGCCGCAGAGCGACCAGCCCACAGGGATTGCTCTTGGTGGCGGCGGTCTGACGATGTTTTGAACAATTAGTGATGGGGCGTGGGGGATTGCGGTAGGTTGCAGTATTAGCTCGCGTAGTGTGCTTGCACTTCAGGGGCATTTGCAGGTGAACAGGTCACGCTGTACCACTTAAAATTTTAAATAATGGTTGCATATGCAATCAAAATGGTCGCAGCCTCCATTTCATTTTTGTATTGGAGTTGTAATGAGGATGTGATTGAGGGATGTTGTGAGACAGTGTACATCAACAGCACAAATAAAAATCAAGCAGATTTAGGCCCTACCACTGCGTTTTTGAATTAAAATGGAGACCTTTTGCTACGTTTGCACCTCCCGTCCAGACTACAGTGGCGAAAACGAAGACCTAAAATGGACAAGTATGGAAACGCTGCTGAGCCTGTTTTGCGTCTTGAAACTCCGGAGGGCGTTTTAGTGAAGACGGGATAAAACGGAGGACTTTAGAAACAGTGACGCTCACGCTCGGCTCTCTGATTTGGTCTTATAAGTCATGCAAAGCAGAAACACGATGCTACTGACCAGGTTTTTGACTTGGTATTTTTATTAAAATATTCTGTACTGTGCAAATAACACTTATCTGCCTACACTTGTACTGTGCATGTTGCCGTTTACTTTGCGAAGGTAAACGGGAGTTTTCTTGTTATTAGTCATGCAAAAAAAAAAATGAGTCTGTTTTTTTTGTCTCTATTTATGCTCTATGTTCTATTTATTATACTACGGGAGAGACCATCTGCTTCATGCTTACACTGGCACCTACATGCCCAGTGTACCTGAACAGCCAATAACTGTGCGTTTTCAGTCGTTTTAATGTAGACAGAGATCAACTCTAAAACGCTGGTGTGGACGGAGATCGTCTTCGTTGTAATTCTCAATTGTAATCTAAAACAGAGTTGTGTGGATGGGGCCTTAGTTGCATACAGACTTTTTCTGTGTAAACACACTGCGTAATAATATTTAATCCTTTCACTCGTACATAACATACAGCGCCTTTCTTCTTTCTTCTGACCAGCGTTTACACTACATGTGACTTCTCACACATCAACTGCTCATCACAAACAGAAAGTGTTCATTCAGCTCATCCTGATGCAGATCATTTTATATTGCACAGGAGTAGGCTAACCTCAGTGGCTAATACTTGCTCACTAGCTGATGTTCACTCAGTAAATGTCTTGATTTACTGAGCGTAATTTAAACTTTCTGACCGTTATCTAACACACAAAAACATGTTGTCCCCCATTTCTATAATGACATTGTTTCTTAGTTTGCATTAGCTGTGTCTTAACATAGCTGACTTAACTTTATTCTTGATAGCACAGCAGAGGCGCTACAGAAGTCCTGACAGCTTCACATAGTGAACGTTTAAAAAAAAAAAAAAAAACCCAATAATTTGCTGTTAAGTTTCCTGCCTGACCACATTGAACCAGTCACTTTGCCTGTAGGGCAAATCTGTCCTGGGGCCTTCTCTTACAGGCCTCACTGTGAGCTCATGCACTCCAATGACCTGCAGTATAATGGCAGTGGTCAGCCTTGCTGTGATGGCACAGTGGAAATACATACGAACCCATGCCAGTGGAAAAACTACATTACTCGCTATAGACTAAAGTAAAACATGAACTGCAGTGACACCACATGAAATTTTAATGACATGATAGCCACATAATGAAGCAGCAATGCTGCAGATAAAGCTGTGCTGCAAAGGTGACCAATACTTCATTGTATTCCTGGGAGGAAACATAGTACTAACTGATTTTCAATAAGTCGCCAAAGATTTTCAGAATTTGTGCTGTTAACTAACTTCCTTGTTTCATTGTTAGTCTAGTGTCGTGGAACATTTGTGTCCTTAATGTAAGAGCAGATCAGCTTTCTGATCATTTCCCATAAACTGTCCCTCCGCATGTCTGCTGACCTCCCATCATTCCTCTGTCCTCCAGCCGGCAGCAGGAGATAGAGGAGAAACTTATCGAGGAGGAAACGGCACGGCGAGTGGAGGAGCTGGTAGCCAAGCGGGTGGAGGAGGAGCTGGAGAAGCGGAAAGACGAGATCGAACGGGAGGTGCTGCGGCGCGTCGAGGAGGCGAAGCGCATCATGGAGCGGCAGCTGCTGGAGGAGCTAGAGAGGCAGCGGCAGGCAGAGTTGGCGGCGCAGAAGGCCAGAGAGGTAACGCTCGGTCGTTTGGAACGCAGCCCCACCCTTCCCCACATACCTCCCCAACCCCTTATCCCCCTGTCCCCGTCTCCCTCCCAGTCACCTGCTCTGACTGGTGCCTTACTTCGGGACATGGGACGGTGGCAATTTACTTTTCAGAACATGATCTAGCCATGGTACAAGTTTCACAGCAGGAAGGGTAGGTGCAGAGCCTGGAAGTGGCCACGACATATGTAACAGCACACAACGTACAAAGACGTACAGGACGAAACAGAATATATAGAGTGAGAGGAACCATGCCAAAAAAATCATTTGCATCGTTCTTAATTAGCATTAAGTATCAATCTAAAAATATATATGCTCATTTCTAACAATTTCAAATAACTGTGTAAATCCAACTTCATGCCGTCACGTCTCCTTAAATCGTGGCTCCACAAAATATTTCCTTTATCTCCAGCCATGAACAGGTTCTGCACCGAGAAGCTAGAAGTACAGGAGTCTGGGTTTCTAACAGCAGGAGTCTTGCTGGAACTGAAGTGGCACTTTGGGCTTTAAGTTTCAGACTTAAAGGTGCAAAGTGAGTTTTGCCACCGTTAATTTTGCGTCTCAGGGAGTTCCTAACTTGCCAGTGAGAGTTGTGTCATGGCAGGGTTTCAGAAATTTACTCATTTATTTTTTTTCATAATTTTTTTCATGTTTCAGTTTGATCTTTTCTTTTCATATTTGTAAGCATCTCTGTTAACGTCTGTAATAAAGCGCTCCTTTATGATTACACAGTTCTAAAGTCACCGTCTCTGTTCGTCACTGGCCTTTTTAGAAATTTTCCTAAACTCTTGAACTAGCTTAGATGAACACTTTTGACAAATTGAACTTTTTTCTTTTCTTTTTTTTAAAGAACGAAGCCCGATCTCTGCAGTCTTAGTGTCTATGATGCGGTTCTTAAAGGAACCTTGTCAGGCTTCCCTAAAGTTAGTTGAAGCTCCTTTGCTTCCTTCTTTTGTGTTCAGAGAGTGGTAGACAGCTGTCTGACAAACTCTGCCCCCCCCCTCTCCTCCCGGTGTCATTAAGAAAAGGGCTTTGTTGACACTACAGTAATAATGTATTGGGAATGAGAAGGGCAGCTGAAGCGTAGTGACCCTGACTTGCTCAGGGAGCAGCTAGTGGCTCGGCACTAATGGGTTGAGAAATGTATTCTGAGCGTGTCTCTTTTACCTACTTGGACTTTTTCAGTCCCCCCTCGTCTGCGTTCTGCTGTGTCTGTACACCGGCACTCTGCTCCTCCTACATCTCCCATTCTCAGTCCTAGACACTGTGTGTCGACGGGACCGGTAGACCTAGCGAGGCTCGTCTGTAACCAAAAGGTCAGCCTTACAGTATTCAGCTGAGTAAGCTTCAGCTAGATGCAAAGGCCCCAGTCCAGTCTTTATTAGTCTCTCACAGGCGCGCTTCTGACATATGAGTGGAGATTTCCTGTCTCTGTTACTCTGACATTTTAAATCAAACTTGTTGTGTAGAAATGTTAATCACATTTGTTTAATTCACAGACAGTTTGTCCTGTACAGGTTTTCTTTACCACCCACTTACCTTCTCTTTAACGATCCTTGTTTTGAGAATCTTCTGTTAGACGCCATCTGCTCTGGGATACATAATGATGGACTGCTACATTTCCTGTTTCCTGTTCGACGAGGTTAAATATCACTGGTCTAAACTTTGTCTGTTAACATACATATATATTTTCTTATATTGATTATTTTCTGCAGTTTAAGAGTTTTTTTTTCTCCCTAGAAAAACAAATGTACTGTGTTTGTACTCATGACTTGCTTCTCCTATAGGGTTGCTGCTTGATATGTTTATTTTGTAAAAACATTTGTGTTGTTTTTATTTTGGAAACACAACTCACCACCTTCCTAACTAGCCCTGAGCTGGCCTGCAGCCTTTCAGCTCACCCGTGACTTGTGTCCTGTACTGTAAGTGTACCGTGGTCCGGTCCTCCTCAGACACACAGACACCACTTTGTACTGTACTGTCCTTCACTCTGCTATCGTCTCGGGACTGAGCCTCTGTAAAGAAAAGGAAAAACTCAAAAAATTGAATGTGAGCTGTGGCTGCAGGCGCAGGCTAAGCAGTACAGAGATCAGTTATAAAGAGGAATGCCGCGGCGCGGTATGGCAGAATCCCCCATACCTACCTACCCACCCACCCCGGGAGCGCTTCTCTGTCTCTGCAGGGGCCACACAGTCCGGACGAGACAGTAAATATTCAACCGTTTAATGCCGAATGCTTTCACCAGTTGTGTAGGTACACAGGCAAGGAAAATGCGTAGGTATACGTGCATTGGTGAGCCAAAACTATTCCCTCCTTTATTTGTATCCTTTTTTCTCTTGCTTATAATGATGTTAAAAAACAGCAATTGTATTTTCTTCTAGATTGTATTGTCTGTCATTTATATCTGTCTTCTATTAATGAGTGTGATGAGTGGGTTTCCCCCTTTATATTCTTGTGTTTATATTTCTACTCCTTTCACAATAATACAGTGAGCGCCCTAGGTGTGGCTTAGCTTAAATATTTTGTAGGAGGGTATTAACAGCAGAGGGAGGGAAGGCGGGAGGGGAAAAATAGCGGGTTTATTTTCCCCCCACAGTTTGGTTATGCTTTTGCCCCCTCTTTGTATTTTTAAAACAATTCAGGCTGACTACAAAGAATTCCACAGTGTGGTCATGTGCGAGAGGCTAAACAAACTTCTCTGTGGTGTAATGAGTTTGTGCGTGTGTGTGTGTGTGTGCGTCTGTGCGCGGGGGTGAGTGTGACAATTAGAGGACAAGCGTGTGTGCGTATGTATGTACATAAAGTGTGTTGTGGCTGTAGCCTGTTCGTGCGCTAACATGGAACCGTGTCACCCGTCTAGGAGGAAGAAAAATCTAAGCGGGAGGAGCTGGAAAAAATCCTGGAGGAGAATAACCGCAAGATCGCCGAGGCTCAGGCCAAGCTGGTACGCCCTGCTCTGTGAGGAGCAAAGCTGCTGCTTTTCTGCTTATTTCAGGATACATTTCTGTCAAATTCACAGACTCTTCTTACACGCTGCCTTCATCACACATGAGCTGACTATCATTATTCATCTTCTAGAAAACAACCAGATGTCAAAAAGCCCCAACAGCCCGTCCGTCTGTAACATAACACAAGGATGGAGTCCTTTCCTTCCAGATTTACTGCTCACTTTTGCATTATTTATATCCCGCAAATGATTTTAGGTAGCCTTGAACACATCCAGCCATAACTAAAATGAACTTGGAGAAGTAAGAAAAGTGACACACATCTGACATGTCTGGCTTTTGTGCTTTTAATGTCACGTGTGTGTCTTTTATTACAAATCTGTCCTCCGCTGATTGAGTCCTCAAGTCTTTCACTGCACCACAACGTGACTGAAGAACGCAGTTCTTGCCAAGAACCACTTTAATTGAGTGGCTTTGAATAGATGGTTATCAGCCGTGGTTAACAATCCAGTGGGCTTTTTCCTGTTGGCTATATAAGCGCAAGTGTGACTAATTTGTAACGCGGCGTTTATTTGATTCAGGCTTGATTTGAACGAGCTGAAACTAAAGTAAACAGCTGGACTAAAAAAAAAAAAAAAGCAAGAGACTAGTGCTGGATCTAACAGGGAGAGAGAGAATGCCAGCCGTTTTGGGGACACTTGGGTTGAGGGATATTGTTTTCTGTGCTCTAACGTTACTGCTGCAATGTGGCTTGTTGTGTGTCTGACAGGCTGAGGAGCAGTTGCGTAGTGTGGAGGAGCAGAGAAAGATTCACGAGGAGCGCATGAAGCTGGAGCAGGACCGTCAGAGGCAACAGAAGGAAGAGCAGAAAATCATCCTCGGCAAGGGCAAGTCCAGGCCCAAGCTCTCCTTCTCGCTCAAGGCCACCGAATGAGACTGCTCCCCCTTCATCCACATGTCACTCCCTGCCTTCATCCCCATCCAGCTTTCCCTCCTCATCATTCGACCCCACCTCCTCCTCCTCCTCCTCCTCCTCTGTGGAACGCTCGCTTCATTTTGGAAGTGCTGAAGGAAGGCCGAAGAAAGGGCTGCGACCCGGTGTGTTAACTAGCTAGTCCCTGTGAGGGCCCATGTTGTGCCTACCGGCCTTGAAGAGGAGGCAGCTCTTTGCCCTTGAAGGACCTGACTGCTCCCTCCATCCTTCCTCATCCCAACCGCACAAATGACTCTTGTTTGTGCTTTTTTTCTCTGTTTTATTTTAATTTTTAGGGAACTTGAACTTTTGATGTAGAATGCTATATATAACATGTCCCTTGCCCTGTAAGTCTTAACTCTGGTTTAACAGCAAGCAACTGTGCACCTGTGCCCTTCTTACATGTCTTCACAGCCAGCAAACTACAATAGAACGCCAGACCCTATTATAGAAAAGTACGTGTGACTTCGTCTAGTTGAGCTTACTGTAAAAGCTTATGTGCAGCTTGGGAGCTGGCCTGTGGTTTTTTTCCTTTTTTAAAATAAGATTTGTAAAGTGGCTGTGGCCGTGGTAACAATCACAGCACAGCCTTTAAAAGCACAGTGAACTTCCCGTCCAGCTGACAGGTTTGTGTCTTCCACCTTGCTTACTTCATTTGCTCATAAATTCTGTTCAACATGCAGGTCTTATTTTCTTCCTGCCTGGGCTCTGTCTGCCGTGTATATCTTTTTTTTTTTTTTTTTTACTGAATGACCCAGCAGCATGTTGTCCTGAGGGGAAATGTAAAGCTCGTGTTAGATTTAAAGTTTGTGCGGTGCAGGTGAACTCAGGCTCGACTCCCAAGCTGCCCATGACTGGACCACAAACCTACAACAGGATATGTGTCTCATATACGATAAAGGGGGCCTGTGGGTAACGGAGGAGAGAGGACGTTTCCTGTATGATGTAATGTTGTTAGCCTTGCTGTGATTTGCCGACTCCCACTCACCCTCTCTCCCCAGTTCAGATTGTGTTATGAAATTGATCCATGAACAGACAAGAAAGTGACAGTAATGGGTAAATACTTGAGTTTTGTTTTATCAGACTCTTTGGGAAAACAGTGACTTGTACAGAAACACGACCACACAGTCCACGTTCTTTTGTTGTAGTTAATGAACTTGGCAAGGCGCCTCACTTGGTAAGTCTTGATTCGTAGAGGATGGACAAGTTCAGGTAAGATAAGGATCGAGGTCAGCAGCAGTGCAAATGTGAGAGTGAATGAGTGTGCGGTGTCTGTGTGTGTGTGTGTGTGTTGTGTGTGGCTGGCTGGCCTTAGGTGGGTATAATGACTATGTTGTGGGATTGTGAATTTGTCATGTAATTTTTCCCATTTGTCAAGGGACTGAACAGATGAATAAATCCATTGAATGCCTCCACCGATGTGTGTGTGTGATGCTTTTGATCCATGATTAGGCTACATTTGTACACCAAGGGTTAAACTAAAATAACCAGGAAAGTTTGAGGAAGTGAGTAACCCCCTGAACCTGTTTACCAGGCTGAGCTTTACTTCATCTGTATTGAGAGTTGTAGCTCACAGATCTAAGTTATGGCCTGCTCTTATTTCAAACTGAAGTCATTTAGAATAACAGCCGTTTGAACCGGTCTGTGACAAATTTGAATGACATTCCTGGAGCCGTCTTGGCTTTTGTCGGCGGGTTATTGCGCACTACGATCCATTTTCTACCCCGGAACTGTGCGGAACCAATACATCAACGTCAGGTTAACGAAATCCCTGTAAAAGCAGCGCCTAATTAGTTGGCAGCTACAGTTTGAGACTTGCAGCCGTTTCGAGCAAGTGGATCCTGATGTGACAGACTGAGATCACTGCAAACCTAGCGTGAGTTCAGCAGGCACGGCCTCGTGCTCTTGCTCACTGGATGACAGATTTCAGGAAGTAGCCTACACGGGGAATTCAGCAAGTCATGAGTCCAGTATTGTGTTGTCCGGGTCTAGGCTACATTTCAGGGTGCGAGTGAAGCAGTGATGGATGCACACGTTAATGTAATGAATTAGAGGAGCTACTCCTCATCACGTGACTTTAAATTATGACTCCCATGGCAACATCTCCACGTGAAGCCGTCTGTGGTTCAGAGGGAACACCACTGGTCCATCATCTCATTCTTTAGATTTTCGGTGAAGAGTAGCTGGAAGTCCCGAACCCCCCGGACCCCCACCCGCCTGTGCGCGCTCTGTCCCGCTGCTGCCGGTCTGTTTCAGCTCCTCTCTGTTCAGCCAGGTCCTGTGATTCTATACAAGGAGGCATTTTACTTGGTAAAAATCCATCTGGCTAAAAACTTTTATTTCCACAAACCAGTTTTACAGAAGAATATTAGTAAGGTTGGAAATAGTTTGATCAAAGATAGAAAAAGAAAAAAAACGTTAAATAATTAGCATATTGGTATTTATAACTATTATCCATAGCCTATAATAATGATAATGATAATAACAATTAGATTATTATTATTATTATTATTATTATTATTATTATTATTATTATTATTATTATTGTTGTTGTAGCCCATCACTCGTTATGTATTTTCAGCACAACTTGTGAGCTTCTCAGACTTTTTGTAACAGGCCTTCTTTTGTGTTTATTTGAATAAAATGAGCAGTCTGTCATCAGGAGGATTTACCTTCTAGACTCTACTTTATCTTTTAACATTGTATAAACAACAATAGTCCAAACCGCTATCCTGTTTGCAAGTGTCAAGCACAAAGATTCACAGTTAGCCAAAGTGTGTGTGTGTGTGTGTGTGTGTGTGTGTGTGTGTGTGTGTGTGTGTGTGTGTATTCCACAACGCTCTTGTCGGGCTCCGCAGATCTGAGCCCGGCCGACGGGCTGAGAGAGCGTTTGAGCCAGGCAGAGACAGGTGAGGAGATTTAAAAATAAAGACACTCAAAACTTCCTCTGCGCTGTCACCCACAGGTGTTCACTAAAGCATACATTTAAGGACACAAAAATATTACTTTACAACGAATTACAGCCTGATATAGTGACACCGAGTTGCACAATAGTCGAGTTGTCTGAAGCTACTGGCGGAGACGCCTTTTAGAGGACTACAAGAACAGGCATGCTGTATGAATACTTTTAAAAAATTACAAACAGGACTTTTTTTATTGCCACGTTTAAACTAATTATTTTACAGATCTCAATGTGGATGGAACAAAAACTTATCTTAGGCTGCAAGTCCTGACACCAACACGTAAACGACCATTCAAACGGATTACACTCAGCTCATTATAGAAATATTATAGTAATATTTCAGGGATTTTCGTTGTCAGTAAAGAACCGGAACACCTAAATATTTAGAGAGGGTTCCGCGGGGCCCTGCGCACAGAGCAGCACATGTCAGTCTTGTTAATCTAATATATTATCCTTTCCTTGAACCTGTCTTTGAATTCAATTAATCTAATATTCACACTGCCGCAATAAACATCCAGTCTGTGCCCCTCTTTCTATTTCCTCCTGAGCAGGAAAGGAGAACTGTGGGATCGGACTCCTCAATTATCTGCCCGGTGTTATATCAGCCTTATTATCAGATAAGCAAACAGGCACAATCCACAGCGGCCGCTTCTGAAAAACCTCCTGATCGAATTAAGTCATTAAAAAGTGCCAAATCTTCACACCACATCGGCTGTCAGAGGTGTGTGTGTGTGTGTGTGTGTGTGTGTGTGTGTGTGTGTTCGTCAAATTAGAGGCCATTGACTAAATTCAGTGTTTGTTGAAAGTGTGAATGTGTGCCTTTCTGTTTGGCTTTGAAGAAACTTGATCTTAGCTGACGTTAAAATAATGTTTTAATAGTTCGAAGAGTATAGGCCTATTCTAATTATACAGCGCAGTGCGGGCTCTAATTATGTAAATATTAATAGTTGGATCGTGGTGGTGGTTAGGGGAAAAACAGAAAATGCAAAAACTGTTTTAACTTCAAAGTTTAGAACATGTGGGTTTCTATTTTAAACGGTCTCTATGTTAGGAAGCAAACTTTTTAAATAGGCTACTATAATGTTATATTTTATTTGTTCTTATTAATAAATCAATTCCTGTAATTTTTAAGTTTGATTTAGATGTGAAATAAAATAGAATCAGATTGTTTGTGACGTTCCTCAGCTCTCTCTGAAACAGATTTTTCCGCTAGTGGGCGCTCTTGTCTTTCGGAAAAACTTGAAGTGCAGCTCACTGCACAGAGACACATGCAGCGCTGTGGCTTCATACAGTTCTCTGTATGAGCCTTATGGGAGCAGATATTGTCTGGTTGTTTTCATTATGGGGCTATGCACGGAAACTATTTACGCTCGAGCAGTGCATATTATTCGTTGTTTGGGGGCTGTAATGCTCGGAGTGAAAACAAGCTCATTTCCTTGTTCAGTTGACCTGCTGTCATGTGTTAACCCCGACATTTGAATTGTAGTGGAATTCACCGTTATTATAGTTTTTATTTTGGAATATCATGTAGGCTATGAGGCGTTCATTAACCTACGTGATAATCAGACAAAAATAAAATGTAATCTTCATGTTATTACCCACCGCGTATTGACTAAAGTATGACTGTCATTCTTCCCATTTTGCTCACCAGTAGTCACCCTACTGAACCAGTTGCCCTCCCTGACTGACAGCAGAGCTCCTATTGACTTCCCCGCCGAGGGACCAATCAGCGGCGGCGGGGGGCGGGGCCTGGGCAAAACCAGCTCCACCAAATATTCCCAGTCGCGGTCCCTTGCAGTTACTTTCCATCCAGGTTTCGGAGCAGCACTGAGGCATCATCCCTGCGCTGTTTGCGGGCGTTCGGGACGGATCTGCAGGAATTAGCCGCAGCGCTTGTTTTGGGGACCTCTAGTATGAGAACTTCCATTCCAGCTCCTTTGATTTCCTTTATTCTCATATTTGATCATTTTCTTGATTTTGACCATCCGACCTCATTGTCTCGCCCTTCTCATTTTTCTGCTGCTGTCACCCCTAGTTTGTTGCTCACCACCACCACCAGCACCAGCTGAAAGGAGAATATCACCATTTCACCACCAGCCTTCGTTCTCCTTTTCTCTGCTGCTGCTCTGGATCTTGGCGTGCGTTGCTGGACTATAACACAGGGGGATTTATATTTGTATTGATTTCCATCTGCCGCCCGGTCCACCACTTTTTCTCTCTGGGAGATGTATTACAGTGGGTGGAAGTCTGCGTTCTGAGTAGGGGAGAATATTAACGCACTGTCTGCTGAATGAACTACTGCCGTGCGCCTTTGGTGTTTTGGAGCAGGTCTCTCATCTGGAGATGCTCTAGTACGTTTGATCGGGGTTTGTGGTCCGTGCGCGTCCTCACTGGATCGGGATATAAGGTGAAGAAATTGCCGCGGTCAGCCCTTCCTGGAGCGCTTGTCCTCTGATTTAATTTTTTTTGTGGACATATTTGGTTATTTTGATAAGGATTGTGCACCCACTCGGAGGAGCGCAGGCTAACCATGGGGGACTCGATGTGGAGATATTGTTTTGGAGTTTTGTTTATTGCCTTCAAAGTGGACTTGTGCCGGGCGCTCATCCTGGAGTCCATCTACTGGAACACAACAAATACCAAGTAAGTGCCGCGCTGATTACTTGCCCCATAGTGCCGTGCGCTCTCCCGTGTGGAGGCGATTCCACGCCAGACTCCGTGGAAAAATCAGTCAGTTTAGTGTCGCCTTGCTCGCCGCCCGTAGCTTATAGGCTAGCCTACTCTATGCGTAAAAATAATCGGAATTTTTCAGAAACACCTCGTTCATTCAACATTTGTTGAGCGGAATCAAAAGCTCTCACAGTAGCGTGATTTAAAAATTGAATTTGTTTTTGCCTGTTATTCTCACAGTCCCTTTCCACCACAGAACGCTGTGGCGATCTGTTGGAATCACATTTGGAAAGTAACATTTTGTCAAAATGCATACACTGTAGCTGGTCATCCGTATGCCGAGTTTCCCAGAGAACCCTAATGATTTGCAAAACTCCTAAATAAACATTGGAGCTCAGCTGCCACAATTTTTGTACTGAGTTTGGGTGTTTATGACGGAGAAGTACCGGGGTTAACCACGCAGTAAAATAAGCCTAAAATGATAAAGCCATCACCCAAAACACCTGTCAAGATAAAGGAAGCTGTGCTCGCTGTTTAACTGATAGATTTAATGTTTGTGTCTTCTTGCCGTTGGGAAATATTTACGCGCAGTGGACGACGAGGCCCGCGCGGCCGTGCGTTATTATGCCACTCAACAGCTCAAACTCGCCTCAGAAGGAAGTAGCTCAGTAGTTTGTGTAATTCATCTATTATGTGTTGTTTATTGGCATATTTCTGCGGAGTTGGTCTGATATGTGGCTCATTTTGTTTGTGGCTGGCTGTATTGTATTTTGAAGGTAACTTTACGCCTCGCTTGCTCGGTCGGTACTAACCTCGAGCAGGCGGATTGTAATTCATATCTGACTAGCAGGTCCGAATCAGTTAAAATAACATACAGTTGAAGCTGTATTGAGCTAATTAGCAGGTCCGTTTTATTCCCTTGCACTTGTGCTTCCACAGGATCAGATAGTGGATGTTATATGTGTCCTCCATGATGAAGATAATATTAAAAAGAGTTAAAGAAGAGAAATCTTTGTTGCGCTAAACATGACGAAGCAGGAGCTTCAGGGAGCTGCTGGGAGCTCCACTGGGCCTCAAATGCTCTGTTGCGGCTTCCAACACTTTGTGTGGAAAGAATGAAATAATTAACTGAAAAAATGAGCCAGCTTATAGGGCAGATTATAAATATGAGATGGAAACTTTTAATTGGCCGTTGTGCGCCTCCAACCCGCGGCTCGCTATTTACAGCAATTTCTTGCTCTTGTCTTAAGCCTGAATGGAAAAGCGTCACAGAAGTGGCGCTGGATGCGTTCGGATGTGCCATTTCAGCATGTCCCATACAGTTGCATTTATGTTTTTAAAAAATCGTGCATTAGCTAAGACATACTGTTTATGATAATTAGGGAATGTGACGAACACACACGGGCCCTATAAGACCTAAATTCTTTTTTTTCCTAAATTACATTTCACCATCCAGAATAATCTGCACCCTCCATTTACCTCCTAAATGTTCCTACAGGCCATAAAAGGCGGTTAAACTCTTTTTTGCAAATAAAAACGGTGTCTTTCTATTCCTCTCCACCCCTGGTCTCAGCCCTGCGGGGGGCGCCCCTCTTTGTGGCCGTTTCGTCACGGCCAAACTCCGGCTCGCTCAATAATTCAGATTTTGGCTCCGACACAGCCAGAGAGCCCCTCTCCCTCTCCATCTCCTGTTTTTCCTCAGTGAAATGTACACAATGGAGACGTTATGATGGTCTAACAGGTGTCTATTGTTGCATGGCTTATAAATGTGCATTAACTGTGGTGTGCGTAACCGTGCGTACTCGGGCCTGGTGTATCTGTTATGCCATTTATTTCAGTATAGGTGGACAGATGATTTGCAGCGTTGTCTTTGGGACAGAGCTGTGATTTCGGCATGCAGCAGTATCGGCCTTCTAGCCTCTTGACTGCCAGGGCCATCTGTGTCCCAGCGTGTTTGAATCCAGACTGTGCACCGAATGACGCACTAACTTGCACCTCATTTTAAGATAGAACACCATTAAAAACGCATTTTAAAGGTTCATATCGGTTAACGTTGCACTTTGCACACCTATATTCCAACCCAAATGGCACTGTGCTGTGTGTCCGATATAAAGCCGTGATACAGTGAGTAGTTATGTTTAGGGCAGTACATAGGCTAGTGCCATTCGGGGACCTTTTGGCCCTGGTAGAAAGACGGTGATGACAAAACACCCGAAAATGTCTTTAGCAGGAAACATTTGCTTGATTGTGATTTGCAGATATATTTTAGTCTGAAGCCATTTCAAAGCAAATATTAACACTAAGAATATATTTTAAAATATGTGTGCTGTGCTATGATACACTCCATTTTGATTTTTGGCAAAGCTTTCTTTCTATATACGGATCGCCCAACAAGTCATTTTGTGCTGTTAAAATATCTTCCAGAACATGAAACCTCCTCCATTTTGGAACTGCAGCGCTTGCAAATTAGTATGTCATTTCACTTGGCGCATCAGTTTTGATTTTGAAAAGGAGGGAAAAACAAAGAAAGGAAAGTGCTTCCACCCTCGGAGCAAGTAAAGGCCTTGGGCAGCCACAAATCCAGCGGGCATTCCGCGGAATTAGCGTGTGCATGTGCGCATTCTTTGCGTTCTGTCTGGGTGAGGAGTTCAGAGGTAAAAGGCCAGAGTGATATCATTGTGTGACTGACACCTCTTTCTTTTTAAGTAAATATCCCGTTTAAGAGGGGCTTCTATTTGGAGCACAGCAAGAACAATAACTTCAGTTTGTAGTTCAAGTTCTGTGGCTGGAATAAATCTCAACTCTCACACTAACTCCAGCACTCTGACTTCAGCTAAAATCTTTTTACTCGTCCATTTTATTTATTACTCTCTACCAAGGAGGAGCTGTTCATGAGGAAGAGCAGACAAATTAGTAGATTTTCTAATATTTGAGATCCGGATGGAAAATGTACCTCTATTTTTCACAGTTAATGTCTGATAAATAAGTTTTGACACTCAAACTTTTATTAGGCCTTATCACAGCTTGTTGAAAGTCTTCATGCCAGGGTGTCAGTTATTCCTTCTGTGTAACAGAGAACCCCAAAGTGTGAATATCTTTATTCAGCAGGTCACCAATATGCTCAACAGCCCAAGTTGTCCCTGCCTCCGTGTCTGTCTTTTAGTTTGTGTGAATCCTCCTCTTTGACTATTCAAGGAAGGATGAATGTTAGTAATGTGAAGGCTGTGGGCCAGTCTAATGCCTTTGTGTGTGTAGGCCGGGGGAGAGGATAAAGAAATAGCTAGGTTCACTCTCTCTCTCACCCTCTGTGTGTATGTATACTAAGTGTGTGTGCGTCTAAAAAAAAAAATCCCTCCACAGGGCCCACGGCTGTGTCGATTAAACCTCATTGTTGTTTGCGCTTTACTACTTTACTGCCCTTATGCATGAACCTCCTAGGAAAAAAAGAAAACAAGAGAATGACCCCACCATCCCTCCTCCTCCTCCTCCCCCAACATGCACACACATAGACACATCACATCACATCACACCACACACACCTCCTCCTTGTGGTAATCCATTTTGTAGTTGGGAGGGAGAAACAAAAGGGAAGCCTGCTTTACATGGTTTATGTAAAAGGAGCGCTCTCTCTCTTCCACTGCAGTTCATTAAGAGATTACATAGAAGCCCAAAGGCCCTTTGTGACCGGGCAGTGACGGGGGCACCTCTGTGGGTCCTTTTGTGAATATAGGGGGGCTAGAGAGAGGGGAGGTGGGGGGGGGGAGCATAGAGATGCAGGTCCATCATGAATGACTGACGAGGCCTTGTGCTGAATGTCATAATGATGCCCTCCCTCTTCCTCCAACCATCCCTCCCACCAAACCCCTGCAGTGACTCTAATTTTGCCTTTTTTTCTTCTCTCCCCTTTCTTTCTGGAGTTGAGAGAGAGAAAGATCAGTTGTTTTAATTTAGCTACATCGACCGGCAGTGGGAGTGAGGGGAAAAATGGAAGGAGGGAAAGTGAAATCCTGCCATGTTCGACGCAGAGTTCACATTGCCGGGGCTGCAGAGGTTGACGCGCCTTTTTATGATTACTGCCAAGAGAAAAGTTGATGATTAAGATTGTTTAATGAAAGAACAGGGAGCGAAAGAATAGGGGAAAAAAAGTGTGTGAAATGAAACAGAGATGGAGAGAAGAAAGCATCGGAGCCCCTTGGGGCGAGGAGGGTAATTATGTCTAGGCCTGCTCAGATCCCATAGGCCTGGATTACTGGATGAAAGGTAGGGCCGAAGGCTCAGAGTGCAGACAGAACTGGAGAGAGGATGAGGGGGGATAGGGTGACAGTCGGCGTAAAGACCTCTGTCCCCTCGGACGACAGAGGCCGAAAGCTGGGGAGCTGCAAAGAATTGTGGGTGGATTAACCCTCACTGTGCCCCGGCTTGGCCTCTTTGTCTGCCGCCTTAATGAATCCTTGCATTGCAGCTGGGATTCAGAGTCAAACAGTTGCTCTTGATCTGCAGTAAATATTCACCATCCGCTCATTTCACTTTGTTTTCTCATAACTTCAGGGCCACAGGAAGAGATTGGAGGGGAGATTCGGACAGGGATTACACCAGGGAGGCCACCGTGGCTCTGTTTTGTCACACACAAATCCAACAATCCAGTGGTTTAAATAGAAAGTCTGAAAGAGAAACGGGGGGTTACATGGAGATGTGCAGTCAAAGGGGGACATAGGGAAAAACAGGCAGAGAGAAAGAGGAGGCAGAAGGGTTTAAACATGAGAGATGTAACTGCTGTTGGGTTTTTTTTTACTGGCGACCTCAGGAAGTAGGTCTGCAGTCCACCTCCCCGCTTTTTCCTTTTGCTCCTTTTGCCCTAAACATTTCCTCTCTCTCCCTAAACCCCCCCACACAGACGCTCACACTAAAAAAGACACCAAACTTAAAAGTGGGGAGAGGTAGTTAGAAGATAAACGAGAAAAACAGATGTCACCCAGCAAATTTACTTTCAAGTCCCCAGGAATCACCCAGCGTGTCTGGATCACCACTGTCACCCATCTGTGTGTCTGGATCTCAGGGGTTTGTCACGTATGGGGAAGAGACCGGCTTAATTTCATCAAACTAAAAGCCCTCAAACTACAGCCCTCACAAAGGAAGCCAAGTATGTCCACTAAAGAGCAATTACAGGCAGCAGTCTTTGCTTTAAAATCCTTTTCTAAGTAAAGCTGTGAGGGCTCTTTGTTAGTAGTAAATAGCTGCTGTCTGATTTTACTGTTTCATTATTAAAAAATCCTCTCAGTATTATAAAAGTCTTTTTTTTTTATCTAACTCTGCGAACATGGAGATTATGTGGAGAGAGTTCAGGCACCTGTGGCTGTTCTCACCTTCCCACCAAATGGCCTGACAGTGTGGTTAGAGATGAGAGAAATGAGGCCGGCTGATAGAGCCGACAGCTCCGTTCAGCTTCTCTGTTAGCTCTGCTGCTGGCTTTGTCAGAGCAGTTGGTGTGTTTGCTTTGGTGAGGGGGCAGGCAGTGATGAGAGAAGGATCTTCATCCAAGAGGAGTGCTGTCTCCCTGACGCTTCCTTTCCTTCTCAGGGTTACACTTTTGGAAGGTGTGTTGCCGACATTGTGAGGAGGACAAATGGTGTGTGACATTAAAGAAAACTGGAAAACATCAGAGGGCTGCAGCAGGGCTGCAAGTCACAATGATTTTAATATAATTAATATTATATTATCTATAGCAGATTTAAAAAACAAAAAAACAAAACCAGCAATGTAGTTTGCATTTTTGCTTGATAAATAACTTGATTTATCAACTAATTGATTAATCAACGGTTTGAAGTGCAACTAACATTAAGTTTAAATCTTTCTTGCAACAAAATAATATCCTTGTCAGCAGATATGTAAATTTCAGTAATCCCTCAAACTAAGTGACTAGTTTTAACTGTGAGACCCTTGTGATGAATTTGGACTTTTGGTTTTGAAAAATGATGTTGTTGGACTGCTTTGAAAGGTTTCAGTATACTCTGCCCTGTAATATTTTTAAGACATTCTTTTTGAAAAATACAAAAATAAAAGACTTATCAATCAATTCATGAAATTCATTTTTCACATTACTAGCAGCAGTCCATAAAGGTCCTATATACTGCTAGTGTCCCGTAGGATTTAAAAGGTTAGCTGTATTTAATCAAGCAATCAATCCTGTTAAAGTGAGTCTGAGAAAATGAATGGAGCTCATATTCATACCACTTAACATGCTCAGAAGTATGTGTTTCTGTATGCCTTTACATTTCCCCACATTCGGATATAACCGGCTGTAACGATTTTAATGCAGAGTCTCCAGTCCTCTGTGATAAAATGCTCTCAGCTCTTTGGTTCAGGAATATTTATGGTGGGGGCCGGCACACTAAAGAAGGGTTTTTTAGTTTGAGGAAGAGTGTTGAGGAGGAGGGCTGGGAAACAGGAGGGGTGAAGGGCCAAGTGTGCCTTAAAGCAGGGTGGGGGGCCAGTAGAGGGTGGGGGGTCAAATGCATTTACAATCATGAGATGGCGGGGCAAGCTTTTGTTTGTTTTCTGCCCCTCCCCTCCTTTATTTATCCTTTACTATCTCTGCAGCAGCTACATCAGGCTCCTCAGTCTGTGTGTGTGACCTTGTGTACTTGGTGTTTTATTGTAACGGCTGCTGTTGGGCCAGGTGTCTGGTATCCGACACACACATTTACCCATCCCAAAACACAGGCAGGGGAGGACAGAGCGCAGGAGGGAGATGCGGGACAAACGAATGATTGTCCAACTCTCTGTCTGTACCTCGTCCCTTTTCCCTCCTTTTGTGTTTTTTCTAAGAGACAATCCAGGATAGCATCATATTTGCCCTTAATCAGCCACTTGGCAGCTTATCGTCAAACCCACATTCAAACAGTTTTATTCTTCTTTGTCAGCGTTTATTGAATGGTTTCATTATACAGCACTGTGCTGTAAATCAGCTGGCTAAAATACAAGAGTGTAATAGAGAGGACGGTGTGTTTGTCTTATTTTTGTGCCCCTGGCAAAGGCAGATCTCATTTCTCATTTTGTAAAGACAGTGACAGAACAGGATATAGCCATTATGACACTGTATATCCTCTTCTGTCAGGAGAAACACACAGAATACAAAACCATGTGTGTTGTATGGAGAGCAACATGACAGAAAGAGATGAGGACATGTAAGGACGATGTTTCTTTGAGCTCTTCCATATCTGTGTGTGTGCTTGTGTGGGTTATGCAGCTCTCCCTGTGTAGGTTTAGTCATGTTTGATCTCCTGGTAGTCACCCAGTTCCGGTAGAGATAGCATTCATGCTAGCAGAGCACGAGTTTCGACGCCCTGGTTGATAGTATTGTCAGTGTGTTGATGAAATTTGTCATCAGAAAAAAGCTGACAGGCATTTGCCTGTGTGTGTGTGTGTGTGTGTGTGCTTTTTTAAACACTATACTTCCGTGTTACTAATACTAGGGTCAGGGTTAGAATTAGGTCAATACTTCTAAAGCTGTTATATATATATTTATTATTTGTACATGAACAGAAATATAAAAACAAAAATGTATGGTTTTAGGGAATTATGTGTCGAAATAATTTCTTTATGGAAAACAGATTATTCAGTATTACTCAGCTAACATCCCCTAACATCCAAAATACATACATTTATTCATTTCTGTGTGTGTGTGCAGGTAAACAAACAAGATGATATGTTTTATTTAGTCAGGTTTAGAATTGTTTGAAATTGCCGGTGTATTTTCTTACTTTAGACATAAGGACACATGGTTCCTGACAAGCTGAGCATTGGACAAGGTGAGAAGGACGTGGGGCTGTAGATTGGAGAACTGCTGTTCACCTCTTTGTGTTGTCATTTTGCAAGCAGAGCACTAAAGCACTTCTAGATGAACCTCTTTAGATAAGTAATGGCACATATGAAATAAGCACATAAGCACAAGCACCCCTGTATAAACACACATGCCCACTTGCACGCTTCAGTGAATGCTCACACATACACACAAGGTTAATGCATACACATACAGCTCCGCAGTATTTGTGTAGAAGTGAAGCCCCCAAGGCTTTTCTAAGGACCTTTCCTCTCTCTCTCTCTCTCTCTCTCTCTCTCTGACCCCCCCACCCCCACCTCCAACCACACACAGATGATACAATGATGCCAGATGGCAATGCATACATACATACCCTCTCTCTCTCTCTCTCTCTCTCTCCCCATGTCCGTCACTGGACACACTGTACCACCGCTGAGTGTGTCCCCAGGAGGCAGAAGAAATATTCGCTCGGCCTAGTTAGCCGTTGCGTGCCCGTGTGTGAGCTCGTGCTCGTGCTCATGCCAGAAGCGACGAAGACGGTGCACGTCGCAGAGGGAAGGAGAAATAACGTATGTGTCTGTATCTGTACGTTTGAAAGACAGAGTGAGACAGAAATAGGGTGAGAAAAAATGTTTCTCTATGAAGCAGCAGCCAGTATGTTTATATATATAAAACTGAATATGCGTTGAATCCACCCCCCCCTCCCCTCCCCACTATTTCATTTTTTTCTTTGTTAATTATGAATCGACTGTGCCTTACCAACGGTCTCCTGTGTGAAGGCTCCCCTGCTGCCCTGCGGTGGCTGCCTTTGTAGTCAGAAAAAAAAACAGTTAAAGGCTTACGCTGGTGTTCAGTCCTCACTGGGAGAGCAGATGAGTGCAGTGTTTTCAGTCTCATTGCTTTTGTGATACGCCCAATCTCAGGCTCTCCTACACTTTGTTCAAGGAAAAGTGGTCAAAGGACACTTGACGCTGGGCCTTCCCTCACTAAAAGACATTTGTATATACAATATGTTTTTTAAGAATGGGTGAACGCAGGTTTGTGAGGGAAAGACAAACGAACAGGAAAGAAGAAAAAGGAACCAACTAGTGCTGAAATTATCAGTCAGTTATCAGAAGCTTATTGATAATGATAATTTATTAATAATATAAAAAATACTCATTTCAAATAATTGTTAGTTCCATCTTCTCTAATATGATGATTTGCACCTTCTCTTTCATTTATATATTTATAAATGTAATATTGGTTTTGAACCAATAGGGCTACAACTATGCATTACTTTTATGATCTGCAGATTTTTTTTGTTAGTTTACTGTCACATAAGACAAAAAAACCAGCAAGCACTATTTGTGCTTAAAAAATGACTTAAACCACTGAATCAAAATAGTTTCAAAGTTTCTGTCAACTGACTAATCGCTTAATCGACTTATTGTTTCAGCTCTTGGTCATGAGCGTAAATAGCCATTGTTTTGGTCCTTCCATGCTAGAAATTCATCTTCACGCACAACACACACACATACAGGCACATGCACGCACACACACACACACACACACACACACACACACACACACACACACACACACACACACACACACACACACACAGTACCGTAAGTGTATATGATCAACATGTCAAACCCAAACGGTCCAGCTAGATATTCCCATCATTTCCATTCGTCTGTATTTGCAAAGCGTTCCTGTTTATTTACTTGCACCAGTATTCGCAGCATGCCATAAAAAGCCTCCTGGGCATCCACGGTTAACATTTCAAATTGTATTCAAGCATGGGGCAAATTCATTTAGCAGATAAATACAAGGTTTCACCTGGAACTCAAGCTCCAACTGTGAATGTGTGTGTGTGAGAGCGTGTGCAATCACAGGAATGCTGCAGGGGCTTTCAGTACTTGGAGACTAAATGGCAACATTATTTTACTTTTGGGAAGAATTTAGGGAAATTCAACTACACTCCCAGACAAACGCCCCCAGGCTCTCTGTCTATGTGTTTCCGCTGCTCTTCCTGTTGTGATTTTGCCTTACAGATCTGGGCTTTTCTTATTGTTTTTAAAATGTTCTGTTTTGTATGCCAACGCTGTTCTGACAGTTCCTTCGCATACGGGAACCGCGCCGACTCGTTCTCATTTATCTGGTTAATTATTCTCCCTTTCCATCGCTGTCTCAATGCTGAAGAAAAGCTCTGTGATTTTATCTTCAGATATGAGGGTCACTTTCCACCACCCGCACACACACACACACACACACACACACACACACACACACACACACACACACACACACACACACACACACACACATCCAGACACATCACACTTTCCGCCATTATCCCTCATCATATAAAATTAATGGACAAAATCAGTAATTACCAAATCAATAATTCATTCGACTTCTCTTTTTTTGCAAGATATGGAGAGGCTCAATGGCAAACACTCCAGTCCAAAATGCATAATGAATGACTTATCATCAGTTTTTCTGCAGCTAACTAACATCCTTCTTTCTCTGCCCTTGTTCCCTGCCTCCCTGCACCTCCTTTCAGATTTGTGCCAGGCCAAGGCGTGGTATTGTACCCCCAGATCGGGGATAAGTTGGACATTGTGTGCCCCCGCGTAGATGGCGGAGTGGGCGATGGCGTGGAGTATTACAAAGTGTACATGGTGCCCAGGGAGCAGCTGGAGAGCTGCACCATCACCAAGGCCGACACACCGCTCCTCAACTGCGTCAAGCCCGATCAGGATGTCAAGTTCACCCTAAAGTTTCAGGAGTTCAGCCCCAATCTGTGGGGCCTGGAGTTCTTCAGAGGGAAAGACTACTACATCATCTGTAAGTACATTTCTCTCCCTGTAGGGGCCATAAATTAGGCCTTGCGTAATCTAAGGGGAAAACAGCCATAAACAGTTCTGCAAGGTTCAAGAACCAGCTGTTGGTGACATACCTTGACTTTTTTGTGTGACTGTCCATTTGTCTTTTTCTAATCATTGTCTGCTCAGACAGAGATAGCCTATTGCTGCACTGACATTAGTCCGGGGTATGCTCTAAAGACCATCAGTCAGTTGCTCGTACTTTGCATTCACTGTTGCTCTCTCCACCTACATGTGTAAAACTACAACGGAGTTCACACAACTTCCCCAGATATTTTTGATGGACATTGGCAGAAAACTCAGAGAATTCATGAAACATCACAGATTTAGACTATTGAAAGGATGATTTTTACCTAGAGATCCCACAGATATACTCATGGAAGTAAACATTTTAGTCCCGTTTGAAGTTGTGCTAAAAGTCCATTCAAAGCAATCTGCAGTGTTTTCAAAGATTTCCTCTGTGGGATTTGCTTCCTGTGTAAGTCAGGCCTTTAGCAGGACCCAGATGAAAATATGAGAATATTGAAGCCAATCCAGGCAAAGTTGCAGGAAAACTTTTCAAGGAGTATTTCTGATGTTTAAATACCTCACTGTGCTGAAAAGAAAGTGCTTGTCAGATTATGAAACAGCACCTGAAACCCCGTCATCTCACACCTTTCTGGCACCATCCAAGTCTCATGGTGCAGGTGTAGCCACTCCGCTTTGCTGATTGCCTGTGATGTACTAACGCCATCCTGGGAGGAAGTTCTGATGGGGTTTAGAGACGGCCCCCTGGTTTGAAACATGGGAGGTGGACTGAACCATCTGTGTGGTGCTGATGGGGGGTGCGCCGCAGATAGAACCATCTGTGAGGCTCTGCCACAGCCATCTGTGAGCTGCCACAGTAGGGGAAGGCCATATTTCTGACTGAGTCGAAGGAAGGGGAAGAAAGGAGAGTGAAGAGAGGAGGAAAGATGAGCAGGAAACGCTGCTTCTTATCCAAACACTCTAATGTAGCAGAGGAAGTTGAATTTTGCAAAACAAATGAGCAAGGTAACAGCGTACTGTACTGTAGAAATCCCACTTCAAACTGCAGTACACGACTCCTGCGAATTAATATTTTTCTTGTCAGCTCCACAGTACTCCACGGTCCCATAGAGATATGTGTTAAGCAGCTGTTTCAGAAAAACAGGTTCACCGACACAATCATTCAGTCCTACTTAAGTATTAAACTAAACAGGCAACAGTAGCTGCTCTGTCACTAATGTGTCATAGCTGCAGGGTATTTGCATGGCGGGGCATGTCTTGCTGTGTCAGAGCTTAACAGGTACTTTTGTGATCTTGCAGGTGAGACATGTGTTCAGGCAAATATGGTGGAGCGAATCAAGAAGACTTAAATGCTTGACACCAGTGCAAAACAACACTACATATTGATGACACATGAAGTTTATAGGGGAACCTGATTGGATGCACACACAAATAAACCTGTGCAAGAATGTACGTGCATGAGCAGCCACACCCACAGAGCCATCAGATGTGGTTTGTGTATGTGTGTGTGTGTGCTCAAGGACTACAAAGGCTTCTGAATGAAGAGGCGCAGACACGATCCCCCTCCCCTTGTGTCCTCCTCGGCTCCCTCCACCCAAACGCTGCAGTTAATTATTGATGAGCCGATGCTGGTGTTTACTTACCCTGATTCTCCCAGTGCGCTCCTGCCGCTGAATATGATCGGACTGTGGCGGATCAGAATCAGAACGGAAGAAGGGGTTAAGCTCAGGTTAATGAAGAACACTGAAAATAAAGTGCAGCATAGACCATCACAGGTACATGTAAGAGTACATGTGGTTTGGAGAGACAGCCAGATACGTGTGTGTGAGGACAAACATGCACATACACACCTCAGTGTCCTCAGGAGCTGTAGCTTATATGTCCTGTGCAACAACAACAGTCCTCATAATCTATCTCTAATATGTATTTCTCTCTGTAGCTCTCTATCCCTGCCTGAGCACACAAGAACATTCAATATCCCACTGCCTCACGCTAAAAACCTCCTTTTCATCAGCCTGTCAAGTCGACAACTTAGAATGGAAAGAGTGGTGTGAAAGTTCAATTCAGAACTTTTAAAAGAGGGGTTGGAAAATCCAATTTTGCAGTTTTTGCAAATTCCCTTTCCAACGACATCTTCACTCCTCCACCCCTCTTCTCTTCTCAGCTACCCAAAATGCTAATGTGTAGCCTAAAGAGGGGAGAGAGGGAACTGTTTCTCCATTGGAGTGTGTCGCGTTTTGTTGTTAATTGCCTCTTCTTGGCTAGCTCCGGCCCTAGTTCTGCAGCTTTAACAGCCCACTGCAGTTGCATTGTGGCGCTATGTTGTGTACTTAGTGCTGTTCCTTTTTATTCCGCTTGGAGAAGCTCCAGCTTTGCATGGGTAAACACCAGGAGTAGAGCACAAACAGCCCCCCCCCACCCAGAGGTGTGCGTTGGTGGAGTCACATTCATGGTTGTTTTTACCTTGCAGTGTTGGAGTGAGCCAATGTGTGAATCTTTGCTTGTGAGCAAAACCGTGTGTGTCTATGTGTCGAGAGAGTAACATATGGGAATTAACATATAGGTCTCTTGCCCTGTGTAACTGTGTGCGAAAGCATCTCCATCTTGTTATCTGTGCCTATGTGCGTGTGCCTGTGTGTGTGTGTGTGTCTGACCCCCTCCTTCCCTTCAGCAGTGCTGTCCAAGATCCATCGGAGTGTGACACCGCCTCAGAAAGTTCACCGTGAGGATTTCATTAGTCTTTTGGAGTGAGCACTCGATACGTAATTAATTAACCAGCGTTTAATCCTCCATTTCTTCTCACAATTGCCAAGGCCCCCACATCAATGCTACGGATCTGAGTCTCAACCAATTGGATTAGAGCTGCCTTGTGTTGAGTATTGTGCCAAGGCTAGACCTAGATTAGATGTGTATGTACCCCCCCCACACCACCCCAACTCTAAAACCACCTCTTATGATTTGGACAGCTGATGCATCAGTCCTCAGCATTTGGCTGTCTCATCCTGTACTACGCTGTAGCAAAGAGTGACATGCGGTCATATCTGTGCACAAATGAAAAAAAAGAATAAGAATGTGTTATACGCTCTGTGTATTTGTGCACTGCATATGTGTTTCTGTGTGCCTTTTCAAAGTGGCCGCGCACAATGCTTCTCCAGTTGAGAGCAGATAAGTTTGATGTGATTGTTTGCGGCAGCATGGCCTGCAGCCGAGAGCCTAGTGAGCTACATGATTACATGAGCTAAAGAGGGAGAGAGAGAGGGGTCGAGAGAGATAGACAGAAGGCGAGAGAGGAGAGAAAGAGAGATGAATAAGGAGGGAAAGGGGGCAGAAAGAGTGACGAAAGCGAAAGAGAGCTAACGAGAGGGGGGGGGGGTGTAGAGCTAAAGGGAATGGGGGCATAGCAAGAGACAGAATGAGAGAGATGAGCTAAAGAGGGCAGAAGAAGGACAAGGCTGAATTTACAGTCAGAGCAGACATGCACAGGGAAATTTCATCAAGCCTTTAATCACCTTTTGCCTCAGTCACAACAGAAAACAGTCCCGTCACCTCCCTGCTGCTCCGATTGTCATGGGGATCTGAAGAGAGGTCTGAGGGGGAAAATTCCTCTTTTTAAAATCAACTTCTCATTGAACTATCAATTTATTCATCCCAATACCTGGTTCATATTATTAGATTGGTGGTGGCATTATTATCACAATACGAAAAAGGGTGGCAGGATTAATCAGTAATAGTTAAAGCCACTATGTGTGGTGACGATTATCGAAGTGGGAAGAAACACAAAAACAAATGGATTCTTGCCACATCTCTCAGCTGAACTGTGTTTTTTTGGCCACTCATCACTTTAATCCCTAACTTCAATTTAAGTGGATTTAAATAATGGATTCAAATGTTTATATATTGTTGAGAAAGAGCAGCGGTGATTGGTAGAGGTGGTTATTAGGCGGTATTTGGGGCGACCCAGATTTCAAGAGGCCTGTTTCTGAGGGTCACCGGGGCCCTAAACACGAAGGCGCCCCCTGTCACAAGCGATTAGGCCAAACGGTGGTGACGGTATTAACCAAACCATAAAGCCAGCACTGTGATGATGGCTTCGCCCTCCGCGGCAATCTGGTGGATGGCAATTACACTCTGCCTTTAGACCATAGCTGCCTTCTTCTTCTTCTTCTCTTTCTGTCTTTCTGGGACACATCCTCATTCTGTGTGCAATACACTTCCTCTCCCTTCCAATCTGTCTGTCTGAGATGCCTCTTCAGTCTCTTGTTGCCATGCCTTTGCTCTGTTCCACTATTTATGAGAGGCCCAGCATTGTCTTTCGGCAGCACATTGTGTATTAATTACATCCACGGAATTTGGCAATTTAAGCAAAGCATGCTCTTGGTACTGGACAACAGATTCACTTCTCGGAAATATATTTGTAAGCAAAGGGTTTGTAAAAATGTTAAAATCTTAGATTTCATAAAAAAGAACATTAAGCTGTCTTAACTAATATCAAATTAAACTAAAACATTAGCTTACAAGAATGCTAGAAAAACGCTAATACCACTATCTGAATGTTATATTAGCTAAACTACTACATGCCACTAAAACTAGCACTAAATGCTACCACAGTCATCTGTTGTGTTGGAGGTTTTTCTTCCTGTTTGCTAGATTCATTAGGAGACAGCAGGAAATGGAGTCAAGAGCTCACACTCTTTGTCTGGATTGCAGCACACAATTGTCTTGTCAAACACAGGGTGCTTTCCACTCTCTTGATTTGATAAACAGGAGAAAATGAAGTTAAGGAGGGTGAGGATGGTTGGGGGGGGTGGGGTGACTAGTTGTGTTTTTATGATGCGGGGGTGGGATGGTGGTTGGTCATCGTATGCTGGCGCTAATTTTACAGGTGGCTCTAACACAGACAGACACTCACAGTGAGGACACACACTTCTACTATTTTGTTGAGGCTGTGTTTGACTTGAAGGTGTGTGTGTGTGTGTGTGCTAGAACATTTTTTTACAGAGCCACTCAAGCTGTCACTTTGATCCCAAGACGTAATTTGTCACAGCAGATGCATGATTTTTTGCTGGTGGCCTTTTCCCCTGTTGCAGAGCCTGTTTTTTTACATTCCTGTATGTGTACGACTGTGCGAGTACAAGTGTGTATTGGACTTGTCTTTTTCATTCCAAGAACCACATCGCCAGTTTGAAAGCAGTAAGGCAACAGACTCTGTAATTCACAGTCATGATGAAGAAATGTATCTTTTTTTTCCTTTTCCTTCTTGTTTCTCACACATTGTTTCTCTCTGTGTCTGTGCAGAAGGTCACACACAAGCTGAAGTAGCGACTCCCCTACCCCCCCCCGTCTGTGAGTCTTATGTGGGTGTTGTATTGCCTGCAGTAGTTTGTGACTAAATCTATTTGTGAGGGTCTTGTATGAACCAGGTCTATCCCACCCTCCTCCTCCGTGTTCCCCGGGGCATTATGGATTAGCTGGGTAACTCTAGCCAGCTAGTCTGTCAGTCAGTCCAGTCTGGCCTTGCCTGGCTTGGCCATGGAGGGCCAAGTCATTCAGCCAGCCTTCGCCGATTCAACAATCACATTCTGTTTAAATCCAAGTCAGGCTTGCCTGGACTACAGCCGTGGCATAGTGAGTGTGTTTTACTTCACATTTAAAGGGGAAGAAGAAAAAGTTTGAAGGTTCATGATTTCTTTTAACTGTAATGTTGCAAGTTTAAAAAAGGTCAGGGTTTGGAGGCGTAAAAGGAGAGTGTTTCTGTTTTTTTTCTTCTTTATAGATTTTTGTTAATGTGTTAAATGATTTAATAGGGCAAAGGGAAAGAGAGAAGGTTGGAGGAACAAAGGAAGAAAGGAGGTGTCCCAAGTGAAGATGTGTGTGGCAGAAGAGACCTAATACCTGTGAACCTGTAACCTCTCAGGCAAAAGTACCTCAAACGTAACACACCGTCATCATTCAAAGTAAACAGCTTTAGGATGGTTAATGACATCTTGCAGGATTGTAACATTCATGTGTGTTGTACTAACAGGTTTATAAAATGAACACACGCACACACACAACACGTACACTCATACACACACACTGGCACAGGAACACAAGCCTTTAAGGAGCTTTGTCTGTAATGTGCTTTAAGTTCTCCTGGAAAGCCATAGGTCAGCTAGAGAAGGAGGCGGGGGGAGAGGAGGCGAGATGGAGCGGGGGGGAAGGAGGGAGGGAGGAAGTCCTTGTTAACATGCTCTTTGTGTCCGCTCCCATCACAGTCTTATTAAAGCAAGGGGATTCGGATCAAAATGAATGGTAGCTGGGAGGACGGAAAGAAAGGGGAAAAAAAGAAAAGGGACAACTGGGAGGAGGAGAAAGAGAAAGTGGCAGACTATGCAGAGCTTAATTTTTCAAAGCTATTTCAATCGGGATCTCACCGAAGCACCTGCCTTTCAATTCGGTTGCAGTTGATGGAATAGCTTTGTGTGCTGCAGCAGTGAGGTGGCGATGGGGAGGTGCGGAGAGTGTGTTCAGGGGTAAAGGGTTTAGGGAAGAAGCTATCGTGGCTGCAAGGTGGCAGCTCCAGGGAGGGGGAAACTGTGGATGATGGGGTGTTGTTCAAGGGAGGGAAAAGAGACTGGAGAGGAAGCAGAGGGGAGGGGATATGGGTCAGTGTGGTGGGGGCAGTCGTAGTGAATGCGGGCCACTGCGTGCTGGCGGGAAGCCAAGCTGTTAAGCCTTGGCAGCTTGTTAGCCTCTGTGTTACTGACCTGATAGACCACAAGCCTGACTACCCCCACCTCCCCTTTCCTCCCTGTTCCCTGTCTCACTCATGATCCAAGCTAGCTGCAGTTGTGCCCAGCAGCCTCCAGGGGCAGCGCAGATAAAAGCAGAGAGGCAGAGCAGCAGCTAATGGGCTTGAAAGCATCCAGCTGATTGGGCTTTGGCAGGGCAGCTTGCTTTGGCGTTTTTATTTTGTCTCTGGGCAACATCTGTACAAGTTTGTCACAAGTAGAGATATCTTTTATAAAAATTCAGTTCGTTTTTAAAAGGGCCTTTAACATCTGCTTACAGGGCCCGTTTTGTTGCTGTCACATGTGGGACGTCTTGCACCGCCTCTCTAGATTCCTCTCCCAACATCTGCTACTCTCCCTGAAACAGAGTGTTTAGCAGTGCACTTCTGTTTTCTCCTGTGTTTAAATGTTTTTAGATCCTTTAAGCTCTTTTCATCTGAGGGCCATTGAGGTATTTATTACCTCCCTCTGTTTCACTGCCTCTTCTGGAAAAGTGCCCTATTTTTTAAAAACCATTTCCCATCCCCTCCTATTTACGTCCCTGCTTATTTTTTCATGTTGTCAGCAGATCTCTCCTTCTCCTCAAGCCTGGCAGCAAGTTTAGACTTTAGATCTGAACATTTAAGGGCTTTTTAAAATCTAAAAGTGTGTTCTTTAATAACTGGCTACCACTCTCTGGAGTGTCGTTAGCGCTAATGCGCGATAAGCCGCTGAATTTCCCGCGGCATGCCAAGATGGCCGCTGTCATCGCAGTCATCGTCGTTTCGCTCTCTCAGTCTTTCCACTGTCCTCACCTCCCTTAACTGCCTCCTTCACGAGGCCCATCAGCACAGTTAGAGATATTACAGTCACAATTACTCAAGCTAATTGACTTTGGGGATGTGAAATATTTCGCTAGAGCAGAGCGACTGAGGTGATGAACGGGTGAATTGTGATTTTATTAAAGGGCGTATGACTCATATCCTTCCTCAGCAGAAGGCTTTCAGTGCCTTTGTTGTCTTTGGGAACTGGCTGTTTTTCCGAGATAGGCTCAGGGCATATATGGCAACACAGCTTCCCCAACACATCTTTTCTGTACCAGATGCTGGCAGTGACAGCTAATTCTAACCTTGTTCCTCTCTCTCTCTCTGCTGTAGCTACATCTAACGGCACCATGGAGGGCATCGACAACCAGGAGGGGGGAGTGTGCAAGACCAAGTCCATGAAGATAATCATGAAAGTGGGACAAAGTGAGTATTGTATTATTGAATTACAGTCGTGAGCGCCTGCAGGCATGAGCAGGCAGCCACGATGCAGTGTTCGTACAATGTGCGAAATTGTGTGAGTCTCTGAAAATGCCCTAATAAGGTTATTGGAGGCTGTGCAGCATACAGCTCCATCGTCGCCATGACACCTGGGGCTGTGAGGGTGCAGGAGATGTAATCTAGCGGAACTCCTAATGCACTGAAACACACACACAATTGCGTAAGCCTTGCACGTGTGTACTGGAAGCATGTGCTGTACACTCAAACCTATGTTAGAGGCACACCTATTGCTAATAACCTATGACCATAAATGTGAGACACCTGCACACCCACTGTCCCTGAGTGGGCATTGTACACACTTCATCTGAAGCTCCACACACAGTCACACCAGACCGATAGGACCCTTTTTAGAGATAATGGTTCATAAATCAGTCGCCCATCTGCCACCCAGAGTGGTCATTTCCCGGGGTTGGCCATCATGTCAGCACCAGCTTCAGCACAATGGAGAATCGCTGAAGGTCAAGGAATTAATCGAAGCTGCTGCACTCTAAGGAAGAAAAGAACAGATGCTGAAGAGGCCTGTAAATGGGTTCTGTGCCTAAATAGTACTGAAAATCAGCTCCAGTGTTGAGAAGGGATGCGTACAAATCAGTGGATTTATTCAATGAAATGCACTACAAAGTGTGGTTTCAGTACTGTTGAGCATGATGTTGAACTTGATAGTACTAGTGATTATAACAGCAGATGCTCAATGAATTACTCCACCATTTAGCCTGAGTTTTGGAGCCTGCCCAGCATTAGAAGAAACAACAGCAATACTGACAGACATTTTAGCACCATTTAGAACCAAGTGCACCCACTGCAGAACTGAAAACAGCCATTGGCTACTCTTTAGGTTGATTGCAGTAATATCTGTGTCATGAAAAGTCATGTCTAGAGGAACGTTTTGCTTTTATGTCGATCGAGTTGAAGAAATCGAGAGGACATTTGACTGCATGATGAATTACTAGGGTTGAAGCATTTAAAGTTTATTTATCTAAATTTTCTTTTGAGATGCATTTTGGTGCTTTGAGGAAATTACTTTTTTAAGCTTATATGACATAATCAATGATAGATTAAAGGATAGTTATCTTGTGTAATACCCACATGCCCATATGGACAGCGAAAGAGTTATCGATCGCTCTGATTGCTCCTACATGCTAGCTGTGAAGACAAGTGTGACTACATTAATGGGGGGGGGGGATCCATAGTACCCCTTCCATGCAGAATTTCATTTTACAGTTCAGCTGAAGCCAGTATAAGGCTCAAGGAGTTAGACAAACAAAGGGTTTAGATCAATTAAGTATTTTCCAAAAATTCAGATTTTCCTACAGAACTTTTTTTGTTTTTTTGTACAAAATTCCCACCTGACTGAATTCCTCATTCATTTTCTTTTTTCCAGATCCCTCTGACCCCGTTTCACCCAAAGACAACCCCACTAGAGTACCAAACTCTCCTAAGCACACAGATGGACAGAAGGACACCAACATTCCTAACGAGGTGTTGGAGAAACCAGGTGAGATCACCTATTTGCAGCTAAAATCCTGGGGAAATGGTAATTGAGTGGAGGATTTATTGAAACAATTTGGGCGTTTGGGCGGACAATTGTTCGGCCATCTAAAAGCAGATAGCGCTAAGTAAGTGTGTATTTGCGAGAGTCACTGAGGTGTGTGTGTGTGTGAAAGTGAAGGAAAGAAAGGTCAGCGATTCATCAGCCAGTAATTGAATGTTGCACATAAAACTGATAGGCATCTCTGGCCTCTCAAGGACTTATAAGGTATCTCCAGGCTGGCCCCATTCCAGCCTTAACCTGCAGCTTAAGTGACATTTTCAGGAAAATGATCTGATCGCTGTCTGCCATCTTTTTAACGACCTGTTCTTAGTACAGACACACACTTGTTTCTGCGCCTAATCACAAGTCAGGCATACGTGCGCCTACGTGCAGACCGCTCTTATCTCTGCTATTATATTGCAGTTAAAAATCTCCCAAGACGAAAATCAGCAATCTGCAATTTCCTCAGTGAGCTGTGTGCAGAAAAAAGAAACAGGAAAGGACCAAGAACAAAAACAAGATGACCTATATAAAGTAAAACATCCCTGTGTCCTGGTTCATTAAGGGCGTGGCCTCACCTGACACTTTCTGCATTCACTTCCAAATCTGTCCAACGTCGAGCATGCAAATCTGCCACCCTGTCTGTTAAATCCACGCTGGCACCATACTTTGCAAACATCAGCCCCTTGCTCTCTCCGTTTTCCTGGCCTCTCATGCTTTTTATGTCTAATCTCTCCATCCCAGCCACTAGCAAGAGCATACGGGCATCAGAGTGCTATGGGCAGAGCGTCTGAGGCAGCATAATCCCCTTGTAAAACAACGAAAGGGTCCTTGCTTTGGGCTGCATGCCATCCTGTATCCACTCCCCTATCACAGCAAGAGCACTTTGAGGCCCTCAGGAGAACAGTGGCAGACAGGGAGACACAGTAATCCTGCCTGCTTTGGGAACATGCTCCTGTCCCGGGGAGAACAGAACACACCGGCCCTTGAGTGTTGGACGTGAACCAGAATGTTCACCGCTGGGATTCAGAGCACAGTTTTGCTTTCATAATTGATGTCTCATGATGACATCAAATATTTCTTTCTTATGTTCCACCCTCTAGGGTTGTTAGTTAGAAAATGAAGTTACTTTTTATGTCTTTCAAAATGCAATTTATCTAAGTGCCTTTTGCCTGTATCTACCCCAGCCATTGTATCTCCTATCAGGCTCCGCTTGCCCTAGTTTCAAGGTTGCAGTCTTCACCGACTGAATTTGAATAGCCACCGATCGAATGTGACTTTTATACAAAAGCCTCTTAGAGGCAGGCTTCAGAAGACACACTGCTTCTACCTCCCTTCTTTTCCTTTAAGGGGATCACTAAGTCGTCGGTGTTTTTTGGATAGCATCTGAGCCCCCTTCCCCCACCTTCCTGATGTTAGAATACCATTTTTAACAACCCCCAAATCAAGCCCACTTCACACAGTGATCAGCCAGGATGTGAGCTTCTCTCTCAAGCTCTTTTTTTTATTCTTGACACAACAACTTTACTCACTTTTCACACGCACAACCAAGTGCAACACCATGAACGTCTTTGAGGAAAGTGTATGCTGTTATCCCCATTTGGATGATTATCACGTCTCACCTCTCTCTGTGATGGTGGGCTTTTCAATCATGCCAATAAGTGTGGCCATTTGGAACGCTTTTGCCTTCAGACGCAGTCGGATGGCATAGTTTGTTTTGAGCATCTGACCTTGCAAACTCAATCTGTCTTTTCTGTTGATGGCAGTGACAGGTTTCCACATATAATTACTACTAGATGAAACATAGCCAGCAAACAAAAGGCTCATTTTGTCATTTTACTCACTTGTGCTTCCCTCCGTCTCCCAGGTGTAGCGCCTAGAGAAAGCAATGAAAACGACAACGGTGGAAAGTCCTCCAGCGTGATTGGCTCTGAGGTGGCCATCTTCGTCGGCATCATTTCCGGCAGCGTCATTTTCATCATCATCATCATCATGCTGGTCCTGCTGCTGCTCAAGTACCGGCGGCGGCATCGCAAGCACTCACCGCAGCACGCAGCCACGCTGTCTCTAAGCACCCTGGCCACGCCCAAACGGAGCGGAGGCGGCGGGAACAATAACGGCTCGGAGCCCAGTGACATCATCATCCCGCTCAGGACTGCTGACAGCGTCTTCTGCCCGCATTATGAGAAGGTCAGCGGCGACTACGGCCACCCGGTCTACATAGTTCAGGAGATGCCACCTCAGAGCCCGGCCAACATCTATTACAAAGTCTGAGGTGGAACTTTTGAAAGCAAGAGACAAACTAGAACAATCCGGGCAGTGCGGGTTTTTGGTTCCGGCTGGCACCGCCGGCCCACCTGCAAACTCTCTCGCTCTTTCTCTCTCTGTCTGTCTCTCACTCTGTCGACTTCTCCTCCTCTCCTCTGATGTTTTATTACAATTTTTTTCTTTTTTCAAAGTTTTGCTGATACCTTGTCGGTCCGGTTTGCGGATGTGGATGGAATGGGTGGGGGGCCGGAGAGAAGGCCACTGCCGCCACTGCTGCTGGTCTCTGGGGCTCTTGAGAAAAAGAGAGGACCCCATCTTTCTCCAGTGATGCTCCCTGTTTTGTTTTGTGCACTGCGGCCATGATTTTTGAGGCGTGTTGTTTGATCAGAAAGTTAGACAGGTGCACAGTGTTTTTTGTTTTTCTCGGATGGGACGGACAGACGGATGTTCTGACATGAAGGTTTCCTGGCATGAGGGGAGTGGAAGGAATTTTTGGCCTCAACTATAGAGAGACTACTATTTGGAAAAACAGAGGGAAAGAAACAAAAGATGAGTGAGGAGGAGGAAATGTAGGATATGGGCTGAGCAAGAACTATGCAAGAAATGGCTGCCCTTCCTTGATGCTCACTAGCCAGAGAGACTCTGTGGATTTACCAGCCGAAAGAGGAAAAAGCAGAGAGATTCTCACACCAATCCTCTCTGGGACTTTCCTGACTGACTCACAGAGATCACCCATTCACCCTGCCACCCACATGCTCACCATCTCATATACACACAGTCACCCACACGCACAGACACACTGTCTCACCGGTCAATGTGGGTTTGGGTTTAAATGTGGATTACATTTCTCCTCATTCCCAGATATGTTTTCAGCAAATCACGTCTGTCAGATGTTACTTGAAATGTTTTACAAAAAAAAAATTACTTTTTTGTACTGTCAACATTTACTGATCGTTTTTGGTCGTCTCTGGTTTTCATATCCTGGTGTAGTTCAAATGCAGATAGAGGTTTTCTTTTCCTTTAGTGACATGTCATATGGTATGTGACGTTCAAACACAGCCGACCCGACAGGAGTGGCAAGAGTGTGAAAAAGGGAGGAAGGGTTTTCTTCACTTTTGCACCCTCTGACTAGGGAATAGGGTGCATGCCAGGTCTGCCCTAGAGGCTCTTGGGAAGAGTGGAGGACTTTCATATACATAGAGCAGCACTTTTTGGTACCTCCACCCTTCGCAGCAGTCAGAGAGAGACACAGTTGTAGCTAGAGATGGGAGAGCAGCTGTGTCCTGTCAGATTTAGTTCTGAGGGCTCGCCTCAACTTCACTAGAGCCGAGGCTTTTCACAAAGTGTTAGGGGCAATAAAAATCCAATTCATCGTACTGCCATTTTTTCCCATCAGGTGAAGAAGAGGGCCAAGATCTAGTTGAGGTTAACATAGCTGTCTGAAACAGCTCTAGGTACTGTAGTGTTTACCCCTAGGGGTCCAATGATGATTAAGGGTGCCCTAAGGGCCCAAAATCAGCATGACCGGTGCTCTCCTATTCTTGCTCAAAAAAAGCACAGGGACATCGTCTTACATTGTCACTGTTTTTCAGTCTTCATTAGCCTTTCCATTGTGTGAGTTTTTGATTTACTTCTTTTTTTGTACAAAGTAGATGTACATTTAAAAAAGGACATTAAAATGATGAACAAAATAAAATAAATAAAAAGCAGAATTTATTTATGATAGACACATAGAGCACAGGTGTTGTCAGGTGGTAATGATAGGAAGAAGAAGAAGAAGAAGAAGAAGAAGAAGTAATGTTAATATATTATGGTATAAGTTCACATTATGCAATCTAGGTTTTTGATTATTTGATATCTCTCGGTCCCTTGAGTCCCATATTTTCAGGAGCTCTCGTCCACAGACACAGGGCTCGGTCCTGGGGAGCAGAACCAGTGGAGGGCAGTGAAAGGCAGCCTGGGCACCGCCCCCGATGAAAGTGGAGTTATCTGACCCAAAAAGAGCCCACATTGGTGTACAAAAGGACAGAGTACCTGTGTCTCCCACACTCACTCAGTGTACCATTTCCCAAAGGATAATTCCCATGAACACCCAGTGCCCCTATTTCCTCATTCACACCCTTCATGTTCTTTGTGCATGTGTGTGTGTGTGCGCGCGTCCTAAGCAAGTCTCGATTTCAGCGACTTCACATTCATTAATATATTTGGCTTGAGATCATAATCGCGACTTAAGCCGTTCCCTAAGCATGTATCAGCCCATCATCAGCATCGTCATTTGTTCATAAAGAACATTTCAAATTTCACCGAAAAGCCAAGCCTTGTATGATCTGAGGTTTGTGCCTCTAAGAGGCTACAAAATCTGCAAATATGCAATTCTTATTTATTTTTTTAATCAATTCTGAGAAAAAAACACCTAAGGAAAGTGTTCTTAACCACTGAAAGATGTAACAACAAACAAATGACACAAAACTAGCAAAGTACGTCACACAAACCTGCTGTTGGTTTTTATTTCCTGCATTATTTCTAGTATTATTTTAACCTTTTCTGTTTTAACCATGTGCCGTAGTACAAAGGTAAACTGTGAAAAATGAAACCATTAAAAAGCATATATATCACACCTGAACAGGTATGTAAGAAAAGATGAAAAAAGACACACACATACATCAAAAGAAATGGCTGTTTAGTTGCTGTCTGCGGCAGAATATGACAATCTTATTAGTTTCTTTGAATCTGACGTCCTTTTCTTAGCTGCCACTCCACTAACACTCTCCCAACATTGACCAGGTTTGGTTCAACCTGTTATGAAATGTCGTAGTGATGCTGAGAGAGTCTTAGCACAGGGGCTAGGAGAAGCACCTCAGGCTACTGTAAAATGCCTTGCTCGTATGGTCAGCCCTTGGTCACTTGACTCAGTAATTTTGCACCGTACTTCTGTAGGTAAGAATCTGTAAATACATTAATGTTTGTATTGTATATGGATCCTGGGTTGCTACAATAGCCTTATTCACCTTTTTAGAAAGTAAATGAAAAAAAAGTACAGAAAAAATGGAATACACTTCAGTAAAACAGAGCATACTACTTTTTTGGTAAATAGCTTATGTAAATATTGACCAGAACCCAATAAAACATTTTTTTATAAACTCTTAAAGTAAGATGTTTTGTATAAAATTTGAATTTTTTGCTATGTATTTTAGCTAGCGCTCAATGGAAAGCCCGTGTCCTCCCACTCCTTCCCCTTTTGCACTGTTTCCATGGTAATTTGGTTTTTAAAAAAAAGAGAGAAAAGTTGCCAAACTGACTGCTGCATATTTGTGCCATAAGTGTGTACCATAAATATTTATTGAATTAGTTTCTGTTTTTCTTTTGTTGTTCTGTTTATGATTTAATTTCAGTCCAGTTTGTAAGTAACACAGTATTATATTTGCATTGTTTGTTTGTCTACCCCTGGTTTTCTTTAGTCATGTCATGGTTACCGGGTCGCTGTAGCCCTATTCTCCCTTTCCTTGCAGTAGGAGATGGCCAGGATGTGAAAAATGGTTTTAACGTTCAAAAATTTAAAACAAGTTCAAAGTGAGGATAAATGACACACATTCCACCAGTCTGTTACAAACTGAAAATGTTTTTCAATAAAATGTTTTTCCTATGGACACGCTGTCTGCCTGTGTGGCTTTGTTGTTCTGCTTTCATACCGCATGAATAAATAATGTAACTTGACAGTAAAAGAGTTGGTATGACAGTTCCATTTAGTTTAGATTTTAGTTATCTCAGTGTAGAATCACTACTTATACAATCCACCGCCTCACTCCCAATGAGGCCATGCTGTCATTTAGATTCAGATTTATTTTTATTGTTTAACTGAAAAGAAGAAACCAATGATCTTTGATTTTCTAATTTGGGAAAATGTACCGTATGGTTAAACATGTATATGGACGCCTAAATATTACACACATTTGTTATAATTGAAGATCTTATTCTGAATTCATGGACATTGAAGCTGGGGTAAACAATGTTGGAGAAACTAGCAAGAGAAGCTAGATTTGTCTATCCAACTGAAAAAAATCCCACCCCCGCCCTTTCAAAGCCACTCCAAAGCCACTCCCCACAACAAATCACATGTTCATAGGCAGTGAGTGCACAGGTGATGCACGCAGGTAGACAAGTAATAATAATAATAATAATAATAATAATAATAATAATAATAATAATAATAATAATAATAATAATAACAACTTATATTTATATATCGCCTTTCACAAGACCCAAGGACGTTTAACACATCATTACAGAGACGGAGCAACAGAAAGTCATTCAAGGTTGAACGTCTTTGTGAAGAGGTGGCTTTTTAGGGGTTTTTTGAAAGTGTCCAGAGAGGGAGCATTTTGGATCTCTGTGGGGATGGAGTTCCAGAGGGTGGGGGGCTACGATGCTGAAGGCTCTGTCTCCAAAAGTCCGCAGTCTGGTGTGGGAGACAGAGAGCAGGCTCTTGTTGGTGGACCCTGAGAGGGGGAGTAGGGGAAGGTCCAGTAGATACTGAAGGGCGGTGGCATGGAGAGATTTATAGGTGAGGAGCAGGATTTTGTAGGTGATGCGGAATTTGATCGGGAGCCAGTGAAGCTGAGTGAGGATTGGGGTGATATGCTGCCACGACCTTGTGTGTGTGAGAACCCTGGCAGCCGAGTTCTGGACATATTGCAGCTTGTCCAGGACCTTGCTGGGAACCCCATACAGGACACTGTTACAGTAGTCCAGGCGGGAGGTGATGAAAGCATGGATGAGAGACTCTGCCGCAGAGTCTGAGAGTGATGGTCGAAGTCTGGAGATGTTTTTGAGGTGGGAGAAAGCAGATTTGGTAATAAGTACTAGCATAATAGTGGAAATCTGAGACCAAGTAGGTCAGCTAGTCATTTCAGTGGTTATTTACAGTCACAGATTGGATAGATTTATTTCATGTTTGAGTCAGAGCATTTCATTTATTGAATGCAGTCGGGATGTAAAGAGAATTTCAACAAATATTTAAAAAAAGCTGGAAATTACTTGCCTACCCCAGCTGTGCTGCAATAACAATACAATTCAATTTTATTTATATAGTGCCAATTCACCACAAAGGTTATCTCATAGCACTTTTGTCTAGACCGTACTCTGTGATAATATTTACAGAGGCCCAACAAGGGTCAGGGGCGGCAGCCATCTGCCTAACTGGCATTTTGGTGAGGGACAGAGACAGCTAGAGAAATAGCGAGAGAGAGATAGAGAGAGAGAGGGAAAGACAGAGATAGCAATAAAAAGGAGAGACACAATATCCACAATGGGCATCCACAATGCCCTCACAGCCTTCACTCGTCTGGTTTCACGCTCCACCAGATGTTGGAACCTGGCTGCAATAATTTGCACCCATTCAGCAACAAGAGCATCAGTTAGGTCCAACTCTGATGTCAGGTGTTAAGGTCTAGCTCCCAGTCAGAGTTCCTCCAGTGTTGGATGGTACTGAGGTCAGTCAAGTTCTTCAATGCCAAATTGCCAAAACAACTTCATTGTGGCGCTGGTTTTGGGCATTGTCATGTTAAAACAGTGGTGGATTTTCCTCAAACTGTTGCCACAATTTTGGAAGCGCACAAATGTATAATGATTATTTTATGCTGTAGCATTAAAGGTATTCTGCAGTGATTTAGTATTGCAGTTCCATAAAGTTTGGCAACTTGAGAGAGATTCCAAAAAGAAAAGAAGAAAGAGCTTAGATATCCTGACTTTTATTCCCTAAAATTGGGTCAAGCCTCCAAAACACTTCCCATTTTCATTTCATTTCACTCCGTCTGGTAAAAAACCTATGCCTTTCAAACTCCATGCCCTGACTCCAACCTGATGGGCTCCAACCATAGACTGTTATAAAAAAGTGATGGATTTTAGGTTGGGTATAGGGTTGCATTATACTCCAAGTCAGATTTGGATTTGGTTATTTGAAAATGTAATATTAAGAAATGTGTCTTTCTCTCTTTGACCATACCAATCATCTGTCCATATGTCACATGTTTTGCATGCATATTCCAACCTATTTTCAATCCCAAGTTATAATTATACCCATTTAGTATCATTTCTGGATGTGCAGGATTTACAACAGGACAACAGCAGTAAAGTTAACAATAAATATGTTCCTGTCAAGCCAATGATATAAAAGACATAACAATGCCCCCAAAATGTAGGGTTTGGGTCTCAGTGTTAGGTCCCTGGAGGGCACTATTTTCTAACACAGGTTTCTATTGAAAATGCGTAGCCCCCGGGGTATCTGTTAGCTCACTCAGTAGAGTCCACACACCATATACCAGGCCTATGAGTCCAAGGTTGGGGAGTAACGTGTGCAGAATGAGTAATCAAAATTGTACAATGGTTTTCCAAATGACACACTTAAATATCACCAAGAATACCTACAAAACAATGTTCTTTGTCATTGATGGGCGAGATACTGCCATAGTGGTGACATAGTGCAAAGCATATCATATAAAAACATTTAAATATGGATTTTGGGAATAAGAGATTTTGTTATTCTATGTTTCTCTAAAAATACACTGAGCAGAAAACACATCAGTGATACTTCTCTTGTCTTTATTTGGTTATTTGACATTGAAGTAATCCAAAAGTAACTAAAACTAATAAGATTACATAGCTTTTATTTTGTGTTACTTGGATTACATTATTGATTATATTTTTAAAGAAGTAATTAGTAATTGCACCGGATAAAGTAACCCTCCCAACCCTTTATGAGTCCTTACTGCAAAGTCCTGGGTGTGAATCTGACCCTTGCGTCATTTGTTGCACATCTTCCACTCTATCCCACACGTTTCCTGTCTATCTTCAGCTGTACTATCCTCAATAAAGGCAAAATCACCCACCAAAAAAGAAAATGTCTCCCAGTTTGTACATGCTGAATTGCACTCTCTATAATGAGTACATTGAAATTGATATTGTAAATCAGTGGAATGACCCCTTGTCAATTTAAAACTAAGGAGCCAAAACTATTAAAGCAGTCCCGGACCAAGGAAGTGGATGGTGGTGTCCACATAGTTACAACCATGTATTGTACAACACAAGAGATTACTGTGGATAAAGTATCGAGGACACTGAGGTGAAGGTGTGTCTGCTGGGTGTAGTGTGGCCCACTCATTGTTGATGTAATATGGAGGCAGTGATTAAGGGATCCTGTTTCCTATCAGTGGGATGATGGTTGCTCTCTGAAGCAGAACCAGCACAGGGCCACATTGTCACTAAGCTGGTGAGTCAGACTTGTTGTTTTGTCGGCCAATATATCCAGGCAACTAGCCTGTATAACCAGCCATGCTGTCAGTGAGTCAGAAGGGAGAGCCTGCCAAAATTTAGCCAGGCAAAGACACAACCATAGCAGGCCAGGCATCCCTTCCACTATAGCTAACTAGTGCCAGTCAGCCAGCCACCAAACCAGCTCTTAGAGCCCATCAGCTCAACACCATAACTCTCTGTTTAGCCAAAGAGTCTGAATGCCAGGATATCAAGCAACAGGCAAGATTGTAGCTGTGACAGCCAAGCATCCAGCATTCTTGGCCAAGTCTAGATTAGGGCAGTCAGAGTCTTGGCTTTAGCATCAACACCAGGTCACTGGGTCTGTATTCACTTTCTGAAATAGATAGCCAAACAAGGTTGAAGGCAGGGGTGTTGCTAGACATAAAGCTCTACTGGGCACAGGCCCCCATACATTTTTGAAAGTGTATGAAATGTGTTAGTATATGCTTTACCAGCTTCCCTTGCTCAGCTAGTTATTATTGGCACTGCCTTTACCTATGTCAGTAGAGCTGGTCCTGACCTCCCTGAGGCCTAAGAAAAATTCTGCTATGGGGCCCTCCGACCTGACTCCTGAGCGATGTAAACAATTTGCCATTGTGGCTCAGGAGGTAGAGCGGGTTGGCCGTTAATCGGAAGGTCGGCGGTTCAATCCCCGGCTCCTCCAGGCTGCGTGTCGAAGAGTCCTTGGGCAAGACACTGAACCCCGAATTGCCCCTGGCGGCTGTACCGCCAGTGTATGAACGTGTGTGAATGTTAGTTCCGTTTGAGCACTTAGGCTCAGTGAGTGAATGTGTGTGTGAATGGTGAATGCAGATGTAGTGTAAAAGCGCTTTGAGTAGTCGAAAAGACTAGAAAGGTGCTATACAAGTACGGAGCATTTACATTACACCTGACACAGCAGTACTCTAACTGCAATCCTCCCTCTTTAAAACAGTCTGTCTCTGTAATAAATCTGAATGGAAACCACTTCTAGAAAAAATCCAGTGCTAGGACTTCTGCACACTAACTCAGTCATCATAAAGTCTCTTAAGACAGGGGCAATCTACTGTTCAATTAAGGTTAAAATCCATTGCCTCCAGTTACGGCTGCGCTGTGGTGCTGGTGCTTATCGCGGCCATTATAATCAATGCTTTTGAGTCCACCAGATGCAGCCACAGCGCGTCCCAGCAGCGTGTCAGAAGTCTCCCAGAAACGCCTCAGAAGTGTCTCAGAAGGGTCCCAGAAGCAACTCTCTGCCCCGCTCTGCAGAAAATAGGTAGCAGGTCTATTTTTGATGCAAGTTGTGTCAAGCAGTTGAGACGCTTCCGGTGGACTTTGGCACCAGGCCATGGCCCCTGATGGATTCCCGGAGTTAGGGTCTGAGCTGCTTGTACCTGACGCTGGCTGTACTTCTATGTTTTTGCTAGTATAGCATAGTACCTGTAATTTATAGACAGTTCTTGCTAGATATTAACGAATGAATGGACAGAATATGTGATGTTTATTTATTTACTGAGAAATGTACATCTATAGCCGCTCTCACACCGTGATTCCGCAATAAATGCGGAAAGAGTGTCCGCCAATGTGCCACATTCGTTCATTCATACTGAACAAAATATTGCGGCATAATCCAGTAACGGTGTATTCTTTCACATATCGTTCCGGCTTTACCTCCAACAAAACAGACAAAAAAGAAACAATTTAACTACGTAGCCTACTTAATCATAGTAGAAGCACAAAAGCAAGCACTGTTTACCAAGTCCATCAAATCTAAACATGCCAGCAAAATCAGACAGGCAAAATGCTCTAATTCTGAAATATTCCCTGTGGATATGCAGCCTGGTGTTGACGGAACAAAACAGGATCAGAGACAGCTGTGGAGAAGGTAGTTGAAGCACAAAAATGACAAATAAACCACAAGTTAATGCTGAGACACTTCCAGTGGACACTGACACCGGGCTGGGGACCTAACGTTAGCTCAGCTGTAGTCGGTGGACTTTTAGAGTAAAAAAGGCCGCGACTTGTAACACAACAGCTTAACGTCACTCCTGTTCCGGCATGTTGACTGTGGCTTTTCACAGAGACATTGTTTCGCCTCTATTACTACCAACATTCCCGGCTCAGAGGCGGATCAAATCAGACCCCCCTTTCCAGCTCAGTACCTTTCACACAGCGCAGCGAGCTTGGTGTAATAATCCTGGAAAATTGGGCAGTGTGAAAGCGCCTTGTATTGCCGTGTCAGACCAGCTAATAAATATTTTAATAATCAATAATCAGTGTGAATCCACAGCTTTCCATCTTGCATTAGTACAGACTTCTATCTAAACTTGACTGAGACACAGATAATCACTTATCTTGTTTGAAAATGCGTGCGCCTATGAGGAGTGCTATCACGCCTGTGTCTTGTCTGGACTGGTCCCACTTATGGTGGGACACAAAGTCTGTCAAGGAACCAAAACAGACAGAGAAAGTCGTGCTTCCCAGCTGGGTTAGCACGTTAACTTACTCTCATCTGATGACATCAGACTTTGAGAGGAGAGAACACAAGTTTACCTGACTGCTGTTCCCCAAAATTCTTGTGCCCAGAAGGATAATCCCTCGTCATCCTCTCATCAACGTTATAGACACTTGCTTTCACCTTTGACTCATAATTTTTGTGACGTTTCACAATGGTAGTAACAGGTCACTTCACGTTAACCAGAAGTTTTATTTTCAAAGCGTAACCGGACGTTGCATTTTTATAATTGCTAACAACACCAGATGTTGCAGATGTTTTCTTGATAACTTGACTGCAGAGTCCTACACGTCCAAAAAAAGTGTCTTGACTTTGCGATTGGGACACAGAGCAAGAATAGTGCGGCACGTGCCTCAGCAAAAAGTGTCTAATGACGCCTATGGTTGAAGGTACCATGCTACAAGACGGGGTATCCTTTGGTTTTTAACGCCCTTAGACCATACCGCTCTTCCTGTTGCTGCTAATGTGGCTTTGGATGATTAGGAAGGGAGAAATCAACAGCTGCATTGCGTTGGTGGATTACTGTATTGCAGGTCTTACTTTTATTGTGGTGACCCCAGTTATTTGACATTCAGCGAGGCCATTACTGTAAAAAACTGACTTGTGATTCCTAAGACAAGCAGTATGGCTAAAACCAGCAGTAAAAAAAATCTTAATGGAGCGCAAAACCTCTGAGTTGAAAAGTACTCACCATGTATTTTCTTCTTTTCATCATTATCTAATACTCGTTCTATTCTTTGCCACATCCGCAGCGAGTATTAAAGATATTAAAGCCACCGGCTATATATTCATCATTTCTAACCACATTGTCTTCACAGCCCTGTTTATGAGGCTGCAGTTGAAAATGAAAATATCTTCATGGCTCAGCTTTTGACTGTTTATCTGAAAAAAATGCCTGAGAAGCCAAGATGAAAAAAAGCAAGAAACAAAAAGAGAGAACAAATTCTAAGCCTCCCATAGCTTGCTCTCTCATGGTGGTCCGTCATCTCCTTGCATCTCCCTCACACACTTTGATGAGGAAGAGGAGTGGGAGGCGGGGACTTTCTGATGTTTTTCCTATTTAACGTTTCCGCTTTATCTCCCTAGCTTTCATGCTTTGGACTGCAGAGTGCTGTTGAGAGGCGATGAGGCGTTGTGGGTGTTTAATGGGTTTTTCGTTTTCAGGAGGCTGAAGAGTTTATCATCGGGGAGTAGTCCGATTTTTAGGCCTTTAACCTCTCTCCATATGTCTGTTTAACATTGTTCAGGACCCAATGGTCAGTGTCTTAAATGTCCCAGAAGTTCCTGCATCATCGTTGATTATGTCTTTGGTAGACAAATGGGGCTGGGGCTTTAATTGGAGTATGGGTAGGATGAAATCTCTCTTGAGGATGCTTTGAATTGCAATCCTGCGTGTTGGTATACTGTACATATCTTGTTTTGTGGTAGTGAGAAAAAAAGCCTGAGAACCCTGCACTCTTTGCATATAACCACTGAGGAAAATTTCTGTGATTGAGATGGACACTGTGTTTGATATTCCTCTGCGGCATTCTTGGGCAGACAGAAGCAACATGATAGAAACTGGACTCATCTGTACAGATAAGCTCCAATGAGTAAGTTAATTACTCACTCACCCTAGTTTCTGACATGTGGAAAGAGTAAACAAATAAGTCATAAGGGTGCATCAACATCTTACATTAAGAAAATAATCCACACAGAATATCTTGATTCCAGCTGTATGACTCATGAAGGAATATGAATTCCACTCGTAGGTGCTCACATGGGAAATATTTGTCATGATCAATGTGGATTTTACATGAACAAATAGACTGTACCTCTGTTGTCCTGGCAAAGTGAAAGACTATAATCCATACATACCAAACAGAGAGTTTCAGTTCCAGTATAACGCGCTGGACTGTACCAAACCCCACTGTTCTTACTCATCAACATCTGGGTGGTGACCTTGTTGACATGCCGCAGAGGTATGTAAATACTGCGAACACCTCGCCTAATGTGAGAGCAGTCCAACCACACGCATAAACACACTTCTCAAAAATGTGTTTCTATTCCATTCCTCATCTGTTGCTCTGCTTTGGTATTGTACAGACAACAAGCACCACCCCTCTCCTTTGTGTGGATGAATGGAAGGTGTTAGTATATGACTGACAGTGTCACATGTAGAAAAAAAGAACAAAAGAAGCAGCTTTAAAAATCAGTTAATCCCTTCACCATGCCCTTTCAACTGGCACTACCTCTTCCCAGCCTGTTTTAGATTTGTCTCCTTGAGTCTCACACATTTCTGTAATTTTGACTGTTCTTCCTTCTAGTCCAACATTTTGTCATACAATTTGAATGTCACATGTGCATGGTGAAACGCTGCAAGAAGAACACCAGGTTTTAGCCCTGTCAGACAATGCTCAGCAGCACCCTTGCACTTTGCCATGGCGGCTTTCGACTAAAGTACACGCGCAGCAGGTTGAACTTTGGGCTCTGCACATTGTAATAATTACCCACTCAGCCAATAGAAACGAGGCAGCCAGCCAGGCATGCAAGGCAAAATGGAAGAAAAGCTAATACTGTGTGTCTGAATTCCCTGAATTGTACAACACAATTTCATACTTGTGCCGAGACCTCAGAAGGAAGGCCCCATCTTGAAAACACGTTTCCAACCATGTAGGCACATCAGGTGCATTTTACCAGGTAGCCGTGTAGCTTTTATATTATCAATATCAATATCAATATGATTTTTATTTATATAGCACACTTAAAACAACCAAGGTTGACCAAGGTGTTTCACAGGTTAAAATACAACAAGACACTACTTACACAGTAAAAGTATAGCAATAAAACATTATAATATACAGTATACGATATATAGTGAAATTAAAATTGCCAGGAATAATAACAGACTTAACTAGAATGAAATGCCAAAGAAAAGAGATTTTAACAGTGATTTAAAATGTTCAAGAGTTGAGGCGGTTCTGATATGGACTGGCAGGTTGTTCTACAGGTTAGGGGCAGCTACACTAAAGGCTCAATCACCTCCGGTTTTAAGTCTGGTCCTGGGTACATCCAGGAGGAGACTGGTGGATCTCAGCACTGCAGCTGCAGTATGAACGTGAAGAGGCTCTGTTAAGTACAATGGAGCCAATCCATTAAGGCATTTAAAAGTAAGATTTTAAAATCAATACTGTAACGAACAGGAAGCCAGTGGAGGGAGTACAACACAGGTGTGATGTGGTCCCTCTACTCCTTTCCTGTCAGGAAGCAGCAGCAGCATTTTGGACTAACTGTACACACTGAATAGATGACTTATCTATTCAGCGTCCACCTCGGAATAATCACCGAGGTGGACAGAGAAGCTCCTATCTGTTAGATAGAATTGAAACCACCTAAGTGCACTACCTTTGATTCCCACACTTTTTCAACCGTAACGAGAGGATTGAGTGGTCAACAATGTCAAAGGCAGCAGTGAGGTCTAAGAGCACTAGGATGCCAGAGACTCCTGAGTCAACAGTTAAAATCAAGTCATTAAAAACTTAAAAGTGCCGTTTTAGTGCAGTAATCTAAACATTGTATGGGGTATAATCATTTTTGTTGCTAGCAAACAAATGAGACAGACACCCAACAACCGACACCCCCCAAACAACCCAAAACCATGACAGTTTCAGGATATACATATTCTGTCTGTATAGCTCAAAAATAAAACTATCTGCATGACTAGACACCATTAGAGGTGAGTGAGTGTGTGTGTTTTCCCCTTAATTTGAGGGAACTGACCCTTTAATATATTAATCAAACCTTCAGAGGGTGGGAGGTGGGAGAGCTGAGCTGAAGCCATGTCACCATCACATGTCAATCAAGCTCACTGGCAACAAATCAAGGGGTGCATCGGTGCAGGAATCCCTCCCTCCTGCTGTCCTTGACGACCCGGGAGCTGTCAGTCATCCTGTTGTCATGGGGCTCTCCTTGCCTTGAACTGCTCAGCTGCCAGTGTTGCCAGAGTCACACCAGCATCATTAGAACCATATCAGTCCCACCATAATGGACCCCTAAGGAGTCACTGCACTGTTTGAAGTTCAGTGTGCTCTGCTGCTGTCCCAGTGGTGAAACACACACAAACACAGAAGGAAATCATACTCACATTTGCTGTTTTGGAGATTTTTTTGCAAGAGTGAGGTATTTGTTACGTTGAGAAACCCTCTTGAACATTTTAAGATTTTGAAATCCTTCTGAATCTCAGTGGGAGAGTTAAAATGCAGTGCCATCAAGCAGAAAACACAACTGTTTTCTGACTTCCTGGAAAAGTGACATTTTAGCAATACAAGATGTTTCCACCTGACACTAATGATAGACCAAGACACAAAGGCAGATAGACAGCTGGAAAAGTAGATTGTTTTAATCTAACCATTATTCTAGTTTGAAAGCAGTTCCTTTTTAAAATCACAGTGTTTCCTAAAACAAATTACTTGTAACAGTATTGGTTGGATTAACCTGATAGGTGGACCTGCTGAAAAATATGTTTAGTGGGCCTCCACTAAAGGTAACCTTTACCTCTTTTCAGGTAACCCAAACCATCTATTACTCCCACACTGGTGGGTCATCGCCTGACCACAGGTTTTCTGTATGTCAATTACTTTGACTTGTGCAGAGCGACCTTTGCGGTAGCATCGGGCCCGTGGAACAGTGTTATTTAGTTATTATGGAAAATCAGCTGCCCTGATGGGTCAGCTTGCTTGGACCTCCCTGTGACTCCTGACCCTTATTGACTATGTGATGTCACTCATTATGCTGGGTCAGTCAGAGGCTCTGATGTCTGAGGAGACGTAAGTATATGTCTCGACATGAAGAAGAGATGAGATGAAGGTATGTAAGCCCAATCGCTCCATTTTCCAATGCCTGTATAATCTGCACTAAACATCTCACATTACAGTCTTACATCAGCCTTAGGTCTTAACAAAGCTACACTTACTAACATGATAACGCGCTAAACGCGATTAGCATTACAACTTTTACAAACTGCATAAAATTGGTATAGTAATAGTATTATAGAACAGTATAGTATTAAACTGTATTATTAAGGTAATTTTACATTTACATTAGCCATGGAGTTAAGCTGGTTATATATCTGGTGTTATAAAGCATTTAACAGGACAATACAACATAGGCCAGGTTTGACTCTGAAGGGCCAACACTAAAGTCACTCTCCCCACTCCTTTCTAGGAGTACTTTAAAGAACATGGTTGGAAGAGGGTCACAGGTGTCAGTAAACACAGCTCCTACTGTTGGTGAGTATAAAAGGGGTGTAACTTTACAATGATAACCTCCTGCAAGTAAAAGTTCAATTAAAATCTTTATTGTGTGAAGCTGACACTGCTGGTAGGTTATGTGTTATAGTTAAACCTATAGAGATAGCTACATTTCTCACTTCTTGTAGTGCCTTGTTCTTTGCTTATAAATCTGTCATGTTGAGAGTTTGCAGTAGCTGTTTTGATGGACTGATTCTGGAGCATCATTCTGGAGCCTCCTCCAGTGTTGAAAGTCTAAAGTTAGATGGAGATGGCATCAAACTCTCGTAGATTGTCTTGCATTATAAGATCCTTCAGATTTGATGCTAAGAACACGAGTCATTTCAATTCAGTTAATTTATGGATTTATGGAAAACATGGATCTGATGCGATGTTACTATACAAGCAATCCCAGTGAGAGGGGTTATATGCAGAGACTAATGGATATATGGATGCTTCGAAACCCATCATCAACACTGACAAAGAAACAGCTAAGATACTGCGCAGAACCCTGAAACTCCCAGGCCTCTGGTAGAGGACCCGAGCTTGAGGATGACACATACCACCCCGCAAGGGGTGAGAGGGGGAATTTTTTTAATATATATCTATATATATAAAGCAGTAAGTAAGTAATAAAGTAGAAGTAAAATAGATCTTATAGATCTTAAATAATCTTCTTCTTTTGGATATATGCTTATAAAAGTATCTTATATATGTTTGTTTTCATGCTGAAAGTGAGATGTGACATTTGTCTGTTAAATATGAAGTCAGGAGATGGTTGAATTAGCTTAGCATTAAGACTGGAAACAGGGGGAACCTATTTATTTGTAAGGCAAGTGACTTTGAGGAGTCTCCGCTGGTTGCCTGGTATCCTCATAGTCAGAACAAGACTCTGAGAAGTTACTGTGCCCAAAAGAGAAAAAGTTTTAGTGTCACTCCCCACAAAACCAAAGCTTTTTGTCTCTGTATTTTAGAATGTACGGATTTAACACACATAATATAACCTATTTTGTGAGTTTTAGAGGTGTTGGTAGGCAGATTTTTGGTAGGCTAGCACTTTCTTCCTGTTTCCAGTTTTTATGCTAAGTTGAATTCCTTCATTACCATGAACAGTGTGTGAACATTTCACACGGTGCAACAGTGTGGCTTAGTGATGTTTTTAATAGATTTTGGACAACAATGAAACTCTATGGCACAGAGGAATCCCACATATCAGGTTTTAGATACACAGACAATACTTGTTAGTGAGATCCATTCAATGTTGGTTTTAGTCTAAGATAAGTGTCTAGTTCATATTTAGTTTACAGACATGATAGCAAGAAAGCAAATGAGCATATTTTCCAAAATGTTATACTGTTCTGTGCTGTACTGTACTGTTATACTGTAGACCTTCACAGACCAAGGGTCACAAGACCCATCTTTGTTGATTTGCTGGACTGAGGTGCAAATTCCTAAACAAATTTGTAATTAACCAAATGACATACAGTCAGTTGATTTGGTACCTGGGGCCGGGGTCCATTTCCACAAATGGAAATCCAGGCATCCTATAAAGCCGATGGCTTTCATGGAACCATTGTACCATGCATGTGACCATTTCATATGAGGGAGGGAGTGCGTAAGAGTATGAAATGTAAAGTCAGTGTGTGATGGTATTATTAAAGACTTTCTGTAAGCTGCGGCCTGGGCACCACTGCTTTTGAATGTGACCACTGCATTGCAGTTTTGGAGGAGAAAAAAAATTGGATTGCAGCGTAGTGTCTGAAAAACCTCCTCAGCCCATCACCATTCCAAAACTAATCTCAATCACCTCGGAGAGGATGATCTCACAGCATGGGGAGAGAAGGAATGCTATTCGAGCCACAGCCTGACTACTTAGCTTTCACTTTGCTGCTTATCCCGGCCTCTTCTCCCCCTCATTTCCAAAAGTGGATTGACCTTCTTACTCCAGTCAGCACCACAGAGTCACTCTCATTCTTTCAAAACTCATCTCTTCAAAAAGTACCCCATACTACCTTTTCCACACATAATCATATCCCTTCACCTACATCTTGCTAGTCTGCTACTTCTAATGCCATCTTGACAAAATGGAAAACCCTCCCACCTCTACTTCACTTCTTCCCTTCTTACCACTTAAAATTCCAACCAACCTCTTTTTTCTCATTATCTGTCTCTGAAATCATCAGTTGGGTGACAATTTATTACTTTGAAAGAGTTTGTCTTATTGAAACTTTCTATGATGTTTCTATGAAGTTTCCTGCAATTTTAATTTGTAAAGGACATGGCTTACATTAAAATGAACATGGAGGTGAAAACTTGAGAACATTTTTCTTCATATTTCTTCAATTAAGACCCCTAGAATGTTCTTTAACAACATTGAATACACATCCACTATAATGTGATTCAAAGGCTTAATGGAAATTCAGAATGTATAGATGATTCGAGAATAGATGGATGGTGGAAGAACGGTGCTGTCTGTGATACTGGTCTGAGAGGATGTACAGAAGCAGACTGAGTTTTGGAGATGGGTCTCAGACATCTTTTCTCTCTAGATCATTATGGGCCCCCCAGACAGTCCCTAGATGAGACATAAGAGAGGTATACACTGGATTGAATTGGAATGGATGAGGGGAGGAGGGAAGAGGGGATGAACGGAAGAGGTGAGGAAGGATGAGGGGGTGCGGGTAGTGATGGACAGAGGGAGGAATGAGTTGGGAAGGGATAAAGGGAAGGGAAGGGAAGCGGAACGTGGTTCGAGTGATCTGAGACAAACGAAGCAGGATGGGTAGACCAGCTATAGGCTTTACAGGAGATTAGAGGTGAACTTAAGTTAATAAGTTCATCATCACAGTCTTTCTATTCTGCTGTGATTGAATAAAACTAAGCCGATGACCAATTTAGATCAATCAATAATACCTTGCCTTTATAAAAAAAAACAGCAATCAATAGGACATTGAGCTAGAGACAGCCATTGGTCCTTGGGGTTTGGGTTGCAATGAATGCCCTCTAGCATAAGGATAATCGTTTTACAAGTCAGGTTTCCAACAGAAATGAATGCAGGTTTCCATCCACTTTTATGTGAATATTAACTTGGGGATGAGATGAATAGTTGGTGGCGCTAACTCTGCAGTTGTTGGGAGAAAAAGAGGGTGCGACGAGATGACCAGTCAAACCTCAAAGAGTGGAAAATCAAAAATCATGATTATGTTTGTTTCATATATTAATTTGAGGAAGGTTACAGTTGCCTCATCACTTCACACAAACCTGATGTTTCATCTACCTTTATAGTCTGTTCAGAGGAGCGGAAGCTTGAACGCCAAGTCACACGATTGTGTGAGACAGAATGTAAAGGAAGAATTGTTACATGAGTTACAGGACTATTCCCGAAAAGGTTTGGATGTTTTATTTGTTACAATAAGTTTGCAGCACTTATGATCACTGCATGTAGTTATTGCGCTTGTGTACAGAAAGATCTGGAATATGGGTAGGCGGGGGTAGGAGAGAGTTGGCGTTGGACTGGAACGGAGTATTTGCTGGGAACAATATGAAGCTTTTGCATTTGCCTGCACGGAGTGCAACAAATAAGCAACAAACTTCAAGGTATTTTCAATATATTTTTTTAAGTTTTTAGCCTAAAACTTTCAGAGCTTTGGTTCAAAAACCTTACTTTTTTCTTTCAAAAAACTTTGAAACCCATTGACAAGTGGCTGTGATATAAGCCGTTTGTCAACATGGATGCGGCTTGTCTGTATGTTTTGTTTGTACCTGGAGAATTAAAAAGTACACCCACTACGAGTGCTGAATTGTTTTCGGACCAGAATATCTTCCCTAAGTCCTCCAAATCGGCACAAGTGAAACAACTATGCATGAGTGACTTTCAGTTTATAAACTATTTATGGATTAGGGCAGCAACATCGGCAGCTGCCACATGCTAACTTAGTAACTTAGTTAAATCATTGCTGGTAACTTGCTAATTTAAATGCTAGTCTCTTTTCTAATTAATTCACTCATTGCATTCCATTGTGAAAAGGTTCCTGAATTGTCTGTGTCAATACAGAGAATTGATGTCATTGGAACGTTTTATTTGCTTATTTAACTTTTCCCATCAAAGGCCTCATCAGTAGCAGATTTCAGTCTCATACTGTCAAAATGTGTTTCAGAGCTCTGTCCACCACCCGAAAACAATTTTGGCGTTAAATTCAGGTTCAGTTACACTGTGTCCCTGTTTTCTCTCCGCCCACCCACTTCTGGCCACAGCAGTGATTTCTCTGTCCCTGATGTTGGGATCATGGACTTCTTTTGTCAATCGTATCAGCTCACAGTGGTTTTGTTATTTCCTAATGTTCAGTGATGCATGGACTACAGCACAAAGGTTCAGATCCTCATCTGTCTGAGGGTTTTGGGGATATAAAAAGAGAGACAAATTAACAAAGCAACTCAATTTCATTTGCATTGTTTTAATGGCAGAGTGGAAGCGGTTTTGCATACATAAATATAAATGGATGAATTAGCTCTTTTGGCTCAAAGAGTGAAAGCATCAATGACAGGTTTGGTCCATGGTGGAGATAGAAAAAGGAGGAGCGAGTCCAAAAACAATAGCTTTTCTTTCCTCACGCTCCAGCCGGATCATCGGCACTGATCCGTATGATTGGCTGATGATGAGGTGTCTCACGCGCACACACACGACAAGCTGGGATGCAGAGCTAATCACAAGCGGGGTGACAGACGATTGGATATTATGGTGGAATAATGAGAGGACACAAGGCGGACAAGGACCATAGGAGATGATGGAGATTTGGAAAAGAAATCAGGAAAGATGTGATATGCAGGATGGATATCTTATAATGTAAAAAAATAATAATAACAAAGCATGGCTGGATCAACCTATTAGTGCGTCCCTGGGCAAAGGATTCTTGTTGGGCTCCTTCTGCCCACCTACCCTTTGTATTTTGTGTGTACCCTACAGTAACTCACAAAAGCGAGTAGCTACACCCCTCACATTTTTGTAAATATTTGATTATATATTTTCACGTGACAGCACTGAAGAAATGAGACGTTGCTACAATGTAAAGTAGTGAGTGTACATCTTGTATAACAGGGTAAATTTGCTGTCCCAGCAAATCACAAAACCGCTGGCAACAAAAGTGAGTACACCACTAAGTGAAAATCAAGAGCGGGTGGATGTTAGAGACCTTGCGCTCCTCCACCTCTGTTGGAAGATACCCCAGAGATACCCCAGGGAAGAAATCCCAGTGGGTTCTTATTGGCCCATTCTGTGAGTTGACTCAGGTGAGGAGGCTGACAGCTTTGTGCTTTCATACAAATACAGACACACTTTGGTAACAAAGTCTACAGAATGAGCAGTCCCTGCAGTTTCCTTTTCGTTATTGGTAATCTAGCCTTGACAGACACAATAAAGAAATCAAACATGCATATCAAAGGGTGCAACATTATTTTACAACAAGAGAAATAAAAGATTACAAAGGACAAAGAAGAAGGGAGAATAATGAAGGAGGAGACGGGGGGGTTCATGTCATTGCGTGCATTCATTATGTATGAATAACTTCACATACAGCTCAGTCCCCAGTACTGGAGGCTATCTGTTCCCCAAAGGGTGCTTGAAGATGTACAGCCATGAAATGATGTAGTCATATTCTGTATGTGGCTCTCTATAAATATCACCCTTAGTGCTGTGTGGCCCATCTTAGTGAATGTAATCCTATAGGATGATCTGTCTAATATGTCAGAATTCCCAGAGCTTATGCAATGGGAATCACTTCCACCTGACTGTGCTATATTAAAGTAAAAATGATCCGGCTAACACTGGTTCACATAGATTACTCTGTTGTGTTCAGTCTGTTTTATTACGTACATAAACATCTCTCCCTCAAGATTCAGTCCGCAGGACCCAAAGTTCGCACATGAGATGAAACGTGGAGCCGCTCCACCGAGAACAATCTGGAGGCAGAATGGAGAGTTATGTTGCATTTACACCAAGGAGTTGGGGTTTATTCAAACTCCAAAGCTCCTCCAAATAACCGCACCCTGCAAATGTGGGTTTCAGTCATCTTCCAGGAAAACTGTGAGAGTTTTATCCAAGCCAATAAGGGAAACAACAACTGACAAATAAGGGCTGATGGGAGACAGATGATGGTGGGATGACAGGTTACCAAATCTCTCTGTAATAAACTATTTGACTCAGAGATTGAATTGTGTTTATAAGCTCTGGTGATTAAAAATGTGAGCCCCCCCCCCTTCAAATTAACTTGCCTTTTTATTAAAGATCTAATAGATTCTAGTCATAAAATGTGTGGATTAACAATAAAATCTCTCTTGGCAATGCTGCAGCAACCAGAAAGTCTCTTTGAGTGGAGCAGTTTGAGGATTTAACCTGTGCTGTAACCTTCCAGAAACACTTAAAGGGACGCTATTGTTCAGAACATGGGTTTATTCATAACGTTGTACTCACCAAAGTAATTAGGTCTGGCGAGATCACTAAAAATAGATCTGATGAGGCAACAAACATGAGCAGTCAGCGCATCAGTAAACTCATAAATGTAACCAGATTAGCTGTCATCTTATTTAGGGGTACAATCAAAAGTGATGCTTGTGACATGTTGCTAATATTCCTTCTCTGCACAAGAAAACTAAAACTACTCACCTACGGCATGTATTGTAAGTGGATGAATGAGACTGGGCTGAGCGAACAGTTGCCTGTTTACACATCCAGCAGAAATAGACCAACAACAACAATTCAATGTTTCTGATATCCACTCAATTTTAGCTTTGTCCTAGTTCCTGAGAAAAACATCTTGCTCCCGTGACACTCCCCAAAATTATTCAATCATTTTGTGTTTATTTCATTTAAATTGGTTAAATATTATCACAAATACAGTGAATGACAATCACATTATTTTATTTTCATGTGTAAATGGTGAATGCAAGTGATTAATGGAAACAGCGTCCAGGTGGAACTTTTGCGCCCCGGGTAGCCTCAGAGGGAAACTTCCGACCACCCCTGCGATCCAGATGACGAACTCAATGTGCTGTGTTTTCACTGATGCTGAATCTTATCTGTATTTTACAGATTTTCTCTTAGGACCCGTAACACTCCTCTGCTACATTCTCAACTATGTTCACTGGCTGGTAGCTAATTTTATCTGTCTACTATTTGGTGCTGAGCTGACGGCATGAAGTCCGATTCTCAGAGGATTTTCATTGAAAACAGCTGCTGGAAACAAGGCAGTGCTTGAAGAGGAAAAAATAGGTGCTAGTACTATTTATATGAAGGGAAACCAAATTAAAAATTAAATTAAATTAAATTCAAAAATTAAACCAAATTAAATAAAATTAAACCAAATTAAATCAAATTAAACCAAATTAAGGTGGCAGGTGACAATTCAAAATAAATCAATTCAAAATATAATAGAATATAATGCAGTAACCAGCTTTTGGACAAATTTGTTTCCTCTTGATTTCAGTTGCATTGCATGTTTTCTTCTTGTGCATTGTTTTATGTGTTATTTAACATTTCTTGTTGCAAGCTGTTTTTCAGAACATTTTTAACAAATGCTTTACAAAAGTGATGGAGACATTCTGACATGTCCCCAGCATCTCCAGTGTAAATGACACCTTTCTGTCAATATTTTGAAATGTCCTGCCCCATCCAGGCTGTGATTGGTCGGTTCACAATAAGTGACATTGACAAGCTACATTCCGCACACGGCTGCTTGAAAGGCCCCGGAGCTTCTCTTCTCCCTCGTCTCTCTCCTTTGACAGAGATTAGCAGGCAAGTGAGAACGGGAACAGGTGAGAGTCGCGTAGCGCCCAGAGAACCTGACGGCAGAGGAGAGTAACTGCAGTTTGGGAGACGTCCCAATACGCAGAGAAAATGTCCCAGTACGCCAAAGAGTAAAATGTCATACCGGTGCGTACCGGTACACTGAAAGCACTGAAACAAGGTTATTGAGAGCTGTGAGAGTTAACCAAAGTAATGAGCTCAAAGATACTGAGGGGAGCTTGCAAGGTTGACTGATAATTCTCTGTGCCTTTGTCACTATGATCTACATCTTTCACATTACACAGAGTCTTTTGATCCATGAATCCAAATATTGATTTTTGCAGCTGTAATCATCTGGTCAGTAGTTCTGAGAGATCAGTCCAAATTGCGCCTCTGCTGCAGTTCTGTAAGAGAACGTGCTGCCAGTACTGGCAGTATGGACATGATTAACAGAGTTATTCCATGATTCCTGAACAATATAATCCTATAATGTGTTTCACAGGCAACACTCAGAATGTATGTTATGCATGTTTTATCATCTCTTCAGTGGGATTCAGTAAAGCAGTGATAAGTGCACCTCCCATGTGGATACCCCAGGCTGGTATGCATAAAAATTGGATTATACAACATTCACTCAATGAGGACTTATAGGACTCTTATAACGTTCTTACAATGATGTGCACTTAGCATTTAGACCTGTGGTCCACCTGAGTGCCGGCTGTGCATCTGTTCCTTTTGGTGTTGCACGTCTTGATGTAATTTATTTCCTACAGGAGTGCAATGCCAATATACATTTTAAGGCTAGTTTTTAGCTTATTTGCACAGTGGAATAAATGTTACTGAAATGGTATTATAATAAGGAAAAAAATATAAACCACACAGACAGAAGGAGAGTAAAATAACAAATTGGCTCAGGTGAGATAGCCCAGGAGATTATGAAACAAAACAAGAACAAACATGAAAATTAAGATGACAAATGTAGACACAAAACCACCTGGTGTTTGAAAAGAAATGGTTTCTTATTTCAAGCAGCATTCACAAGTTCTCAAGTTAATGCTCCAAAAACATTTTGGTCACGGTGGGTTCTGAAAAAGGCTGCATACCCGAAACCTTCCCACCAACCGATACACCAGTTCGTCAAGTGTCTGAGAGGTTGGTGTCTGACAGTCTGCAGCCATGGCTGACTGAGCTCCACCATTGATCCTCTCTACTCCTGACCCACCCTGGCACATTCTAATCTATGCTAGATACTCACACAGTTTCCAACTGAGACCACGTACTGGGATGTGTGTAATTCATGACTAGACGGAGAAGTGGAGAGCGTGCCTTCTGTCTGCGCTCTCACAGACAGCAAAGCATGATTACAGGACCTCCTCACCTCTAATGACTTGACTTTGACTTTCCTCTTGTGGAATTGGATCAAACACCTGCCAATCATCCTGCAGGACCCCACTGGCCCTCCCACATAGTCTTTTGTCGGCTTCTTCACAGCCATGCCCTGAGAAAAGAACAAGCAAGGTAAGGTGTCTTAAGGTACAGTCACAAGTCTGCACAAGTTAGGAATATTCAAGATTGGTCACTCTAAATAGGCTAAAGTTCATCCCTTATCAATATTGCCCTGGAAGTTTGCATGGTCAGCCAAAAAGTCATGTACTATTTCTTGTACAATGTTACACATTCACTTGTATTGGCCACCCTGGAACTGTGACGTCATATCCTATTTCTGTATGATGTGGGGAGACTTATGTCAATGCACCTTTTCAATCAATTGGTCACAGAAGCTAAATGTTTGTCCATTCCTGTCAGCATTTCCACCGCTAAAGCAGAAAATGCCAAAATTAGTCCAACAGATGGCTTTGTTGGCAAGTCAACTTTCACTTATGATGAAATACGGTGATTGGGGTTGTTTCTTGTAGTTTAATGTTTGTTTAGTGTTGTGTCTCTAATGTCTGGATAATTGTAATAAATGAGGATGAGGATGCAAAGAAATACGTTCAAAGGATAACACCTTATCTCCAGAGTGGTAACGGTTTTTATCCTGCTGTTTAGCCTGCTGCCACCCCAACCAAGCCCTGGAATAGGTAGGAAATGATGGATGGATACACTACGGAGTCCTCTGGTTTAAACACAGGTACAAATCCTGAAGAGTTCTTGATAATGTGTCTAGGTTCCTGGAAAAGTGGCTATAGAAATAGGCTTTCCACTGTGTATACACTCAAAATGGTTCTTGCACAAATGTGCTGATGTTTATACTTAAACATGACACTGGTATGAGCTGACTGTGATGTTTTTTTATTAAGTCACATTTTGACATGTGTCTCTAGTATTCTGGTATGTGGAATCTTGAATTGAAGGTATCTCATTGTCCTCAGTGCTCATGCTGATTCAGCCAACCTGCTGTCAGTACAAAGGTACTGACGACTAACGTGACAATAAATGTAACATTCATTACTCAAGATTTTATCCATTTACAGACAATGATATACCAGCTATGAGTTATGGGTTAGGAGTTATGGAATAAACTAATGAAGCACAACGAATGAGACTAAGCCAGGTTAAACAATTAGTTTTATTAGAGGGTGTCTGCAAAACTTTAAGACGTATTTTAAAATAATTACAGTGATATATAGCCTACTACTGATCTTGGCAATAAACACTCAGATTTTTAAATTCCCATTCAGATGTTGTTCCAGTGGAGAGGATATCGATCATTTTATAAGCTGTAATGCTGTCCAGCATTAACAACTGCAAAATGCTAATGCCTGCATCAAAACATTCCTGAAATAATTTCAATATACAAGATGGTGAAAATAAAGACAAATCCCAGAACACAGTGTTCCTGTTTTTTTCTTTCTTTTAATAGATGCATTTGAGGTCTAATGAGTAAGACCATTTCTCACGGTGACAGTTTTCACAGATAGTAGACCGGTATAACCCAGTCTGAACAGGCTCAGAGGGGCAACATGACCCGGTTGTGTACACTCATGCATATAGATAATATGCAGCAAAGTGGAGGCGGGAGAGAGACACTCAGATAGTGGGAGAGAGCGGGATCTTAATGTTACAAGATATCATAACCCAAATTCCAACAGTTACTTACAGGCTGGGACTTTCTGTTTGATGGTCGGCTGTGAGAGGAAGAGTATGGACTAATCCACCATCTGATTTACATGTTGAGCGTTCGCATTAAAGACGCCATTAAAGGGGCACTTACATGTCAAAGTTAATATGCTCCTAGCATGTGGCTCTAGAGGAGCTTCTTTGTGCCTGAGAATGATGTCATAGTGACAGTCGTCTTTTACGAGGAGGGGAAGGGGGCACAGCCTGATATCTCCTGATATCTCTTTTCCTCTTAGCCATGGAGCTCCGTTGCTCTCCAAAAACTATTAAAACACATCTGTGAGCCTCACTGCTGCGCTGGCTGACATGTTCCTTTATCACAATAAACACACACACCGTAGTTTACTTTGACGCACATACACTGTCCTGCTGCATCAAATATCCACAAGAGCACCACATGTGGATTCATCTGCGGATGAAATTGTCCCCAACAAATGCACGATTTCTTCCTGTTTGATTAACGTTTTCCAAAACATACAGTGAACAGCTGTTTCAGGAGATTACTGAACCTTTTTAAAAAAATTAAACTATATTTTTGTGAGTTGATATTTACCTTCAGTACCAGTGAATCTGTGGCTGAGTGATACACACAGGGTAGTGAGAAAGAATGCAGACAGCCAGATACTACTTTAAAACTTTTTCTTGACCTTTTCATGGGTTTTATGACTGTGTGAAAATCTATAATAGTCCTTTAATTAAGTCTGAATATCTAATTTCTAATTTATGATTATAACAAGCTTGTAATCTACATTGTTGCATTAAAAATCACATTAACTCCATCATATAATAACATTCTGAAACTCTTTAAAAGTGGATTTTTTTTTCTTCTTTGTTGCCAGAAGAATTATGTGGATAAACTGATATGGAGCAGCAAGATTTATATGACATGAATTCAAATTATTGTACAGCATATCATCCGGGGAAGTTTTGGAATCAGGTATTCGCTCTATTACATACAACCCTTGTTGACCCTTGTTTCAAGAGCATTTGATTACCATATTACAAACTCTGTACAAAACCAGCTAAACAGTGAAATCTTTTAAACGCTATAAAAATTGTAGTAAAGCTTCTTGTTTGCTACAGCCAGGATTATTCAATATACAGAGAAGTCAGTGATGACAGTGGTTCCTCCCAGTGAATGAACACTTGCAGAATGTACATGTTCCTGCTTCTTTAGTTTTATTCCCTTCTTTTCTTGTCTAGCATCTCTCCATCTTTATCTTTCTCTACCCACTCAGACAAAACCATCAGGGGATACTATCACTGGGTTTCTATGCTTTTCATGTGTTTCTTTTAATCTCCCATTGCTCTATACTAATGTTATTTTTCTAACTACTGAGGAGGTGTGCACATCACCCTTGTCTATGGCAGTTTACTGGATTGTTTACTCTTTGAGTGCAGTAAGTTTGGCCCACAGAGACAATGGCATTTGAATCTGGAGGCTTCAAATAACTGAAAAAGTGTGCTGTGAAGAAGATGTGCTAAGGTTTGTTAGAAGTGACAGCATAAATCAGCAAAAGTTCAAGGGAGGTTTCCCACTGTGGCCTTGATATACGTTTCCTTAAGTTATCCATAACTTTCCATAACTAACAACAAGTGCTTAGGATGTGAGGTAAGCATTAAAAAAGGACCTCTTTGTAATCTTTATATTCCCAGACTTCCCATAAGAATTTCCAAAAACTGCTGAATTTCTCTGTCTTGATTTGCACCTCTCATTATTCCATGTTTCAGAAATCCTATAAGCAGTGGGAAGCCTGGCGAGTGAGCGTAGCGAAAGCAGAAGAGAGAGGAGGAGGAGGAAGACAAAGCCAGGCCTGTGCAGCTAGCAGTGATAGCATCACCGCCCGAGTCAAAGACCCAGTCTGTCTCCCTCAACTCTCAGAAGGCCAGCCAGCGGGGGAGAGACAGAGAGAGTGTGACAGAGCAGGGAGAGAGAGACAGAGGGAGATGGACGAAACAAAACACAGAGCACAAAGAGATGAGACAGAGTGAGTCCAGATTCTGTGCACTCTGACATAGTGGTGATGACATGTGGACCTCATTAATCATTATTTTATTTGAATGTGATCTCAGCTCTTTGGCTCCCAAGTTGACAAGCTGTCTGCTAGAATACAAAATCTACTTAGCTCATAAGCTAATGTTAACCATGAAACTGGCTCTCACCCCCATTCTGATGAAGTGCTGGTTCTTCAGCTCATAAAGAACACCAACCCAGCAAGCCTGGACCAGTTTAGCTTTCAGAACCAACAGATCCACAGAGGATGCCATCTCCACTGCCCTCCACTCAGCCCTCACACACCTTGAGAAAAACAACACCTACATCAGAATGCTGCTTGTGGATGAATCCCCATGAAACTGATCAGCAAACTCTGGGTTTAAATACAACAGTCTGGATTACTGGATAATGAACTTCCTCACAAACTGACCCCAGACAGTTCAGATGTCTCCCCCACTCAAGTTCTCAACACCGGGCCCCCCAGGGCTGTGTGCTCAGCCCCCTCCTGTTCAGGCTGTACACCCACAACTGCATCTCTCAACATGAAGAGAACTCTGTTGTGTATTTTGCGGACAACCCCACCATCATCAGGTGGATTTCAAACAACAATGAGACTTCATATCGAGAGGAAATTGATAATCTTACAAAGTGGTGTTCAGAGAACAACCTACTGCTCAACGTCAGCAAAACCAAGGAGCTGATCACTGATTTTAGGAAAAATGAGGCAAAGACACACACTCTGGACTCTGGACACACTGAGGTGGAGCAGGTGAACAGTTTCAGGTTCCTGGGACTCAGCATCACAGAAAGTCTCACATGGTCATCTCACATCTCCATGCTGGTGAAGAAAGCTCAGAAACAGCTGTATGTCTGTAAGAAGGCAAAATAAACATACTGTAAATACAACCTGGGCATATCATGAATATGCAAACAGTTGCATATTTAAATATCTAGCACACACAGATCAATAATAGAATGTAAATCTAATATTCACTCTCCTTTTAGATGTTTTGGTCTCTACCAAAGACAACTAGACAACTAGTGCAAGTAGTAACTACAATCCCCGGCTCCCCCAGTCGAAGTGTCCTTGGGCAAGATACTGAACCCCAAATTGCTCCTTGGTGTTTGAATGTTGAGCAGGTCTGATGAGCAGTTGCCGACTTAGTCTCTGCCATCACAACACAGCTGCGTCCACAACACAGGTACTCTCAGTTAGATAAAAAAAATCAGTTAGTCTCTGCCATCACTGTATGAATATGGGTGAATGTGACATGCAGTGAAAAGCGACATGTTGTGTAAGGCACTTTGAGTGGTCTGAAGACTAGAAATGTGCTATACAAGCACAGTCCATTTACCAACTCCCAAGGGAAATATTTGGCTCTTTATCTGCCAACTGACCCTTCGCTAAGCCACGCCCCCCTTAGTTACTGTTGCTAAGTTCGACAAACTGTCGGAGCTGTTAGACTTTTATGACGGTGCTGCCACTGTCTATTTGCACTTGCAGTATACATTTGAAGCTTCTGTGCAGGCTGTCAAACTGACTCAAACGGATGTGAAAAAAATGAAAGATAGAAGGTAAAGCCTACCGATCACACAGTAAAAGTGAACCACCGCATCCCCCGACGACTGACAAAAGACAACGATATTAGGGATCAACACTGTCCCTGTAAAGCTGGTAGGTTACATTCAGTAGGAAGTTAGCTGGTAGCTAACTAACATCACATTAGGAACAACCCACAGCCTACATTTTTCTGGATTTATTTGAAGTTTTTGAAAGACAATAATTCGTACTTCTCCTTTCAACCGGCAGCAGAAAGCCAGAAAACGACTCCTTTTACAATAGAGTGAGAGCGTAGCCATGAAAGTGTCGCACCTCAGTTAGAGCGAGGACTATAAGCGGAGGTGCCAGACTCATGAACAATGTTTATTTTTTAGGAAACGTTTAATGAAAGTTTTATTCTCTCCCTCCTTTACCTACAACCTGCCTACGTAACACGTAGCATCTGCTGCGCGGCCGCACGTGAGAGAGGACAACAAATGCCAGTCATCATAAACTTTGGCTTTAAAACTTCATACAACAAGACCCAAACAAAAACGCTGAACGCAAATAGGTTAGTAACCTGAGGTGTGTAAAAATGTTTAGCTCAGCATTGGCCATCTAACGTTAGCTTGCTTCTTGCTTCATGTACGACCTACAAGAGGTTAACTCCCACTGTCGTTCGTTATGAAAAGATGAATGAGCTACTTGTGGTAGTCGATTAATGTAATCATTTACGTCCCGCTGGCTGCCATCACCTTAATTATTACCGTTGATCGTGTAACCTTACAGTTTTATTTAGTTATAACGTTACACTGGTTTGAGAGTCTGCAGGGTGTGTTGACTTACAGTAGTTTATGCTGTCATTGATTGGATTGTACATTACATGGCTGTGCTCTATAAATGAAAACAGGTTACAGGTACAGAATTCCTTATAGCTATGCAGTCTATAAGCAAGCTGGATTGAACGCAGCAGGTGATACAACATTTGTAATAACCAGGAGTGACTTCAGACTTGACTTGGACTCTAGCTCAAAGACTTGTGAGCATCTCTGCATTCCACCATTGCTCTAAAGGATGTGATTCACTGCTGAATGGCATATGAAGTCCCTTCATTATATAAACAGAATGTTTTGATTTTTAAACTTAACCTCCACAGATCAGCCTTGTAAGCAGCCTGGGTAAATGGCATTTTGTCTTATTTATTATTGTCTGGGACATGTCCACGGGAGGGTTTACAAAATTGGAAAAGAAAAATGTGCTTTCTGTAAAACAAAAGAGATTGAGAGAATTTACAGAATTGATTCACAGCTGAGACAAAATAAAATTGCTATTCAGGGGTGTATTGATCTCTTAGCTTTCTGCTTCACTTCCCTTTAGTTTGACAGAATTGTTTTGTCAGACCCAAAAAAAGGAAAAAAAAGAAGAATGATGTTTACTTACTGATTTAGTTTATTTGATTGCATTGCTTATTTTTGTGTTATGGATTTGTACATGTAGTGTGTAGAGTTAATAAAGCTGTTTGAACACTTTTCCTGGTTAAATGTGTACTGGTTAAAGTGAGCCGGATGCTTAAAAATGGACCCATACCAGCCTAAGGCTCAGGCCTAGCACACGCCAAAATCTCCACACTGAGCTGCCAGAAAAAGTGCTGCAAGCATGTTCTCTCCTCCTGCAGACAAACCAATCCTTTTTGAAGCAGGAATTAGCCGTTGGTATCTTAATTGTTTTGCCTCAGCGTGAGTCACTGCGCTGCCGAACAAATGGAGCTCCATTTGACTATCTCTGCTCTGTCATCTTTGACATTGGCAGACAAAGAAATCTGTTTATCTCAGTCAAAATGTGTGCTCTCTGCACAACCAATTAAATGCCCATTTACTCAATTGCTCCAACAATGTACACCCACACATAATGCACGCACACACTCTGGATAATTTGCTTAAATACTACTAGCAGATGATGGCCATTTCCTGTTTACAGTCTCATTGTAAAGCATTTAATAATTTCTGCTTGCAAAGGGACTCTTATACCATACCATCTGCTGCCATCCTCTTTCAAGGGCCTGGCTTCAAATATGTACTGCAACCAGACTTGGAATTTAACTATCAAAATTTGTATTAAAATGAGATGAAATATTAGCCTCACATACAAAATATTTACCAATCAATTTGGAAAAACAGGATATAATTTGCCCTGAACTTTGGGTATTCCGCTCTCAAATGTCCCTAAAATTCATGCAACCAGACCTTGAGAAGCCTTTCTTTATATGCATGAAATTCCACCTGACAGAGTTATTGGCACATTCTTTTCCAGCAGACACTACCTGATCCCTTTTGGCCACAGTGTTAGCCCTGATATACAGTCTCTAGTCTTACCTGGATCCACAGGGCTCCAAAGGAACAATAAGAAGAATAATCCTTGTAATTAACTTTAAGCTGAGAAGAACTCCAGTAAAGAGGTCTCCATGTCTCTGCGCTCTGTCATTGCATCAAACACAGTCTCACACAGTTTTGTGTGCACAGGCAAAAACATTCATACACCCACACGGGCTTGCAGTGGGGGCATGTTCTCAGGATTTCATGCATGTGTGCTCACATATATCGAGGTTGTACTACAAGCTCATAGCCTATCCTGATGTCCCATTATGTGTGCAGGGACATCTAGTTTCTGTAGGTGTCTTTTCAGCCATGGTGAGCATTGGTGCTCTTGCTGACGAGCCAGTTTTTCTATACTTTTAACCCAATTTTCACTGTTTTTTTTAAAAAGAAACAGATTTAAAGCGACTTTCAACTTGAATTTATTTCCCAACATATCCAAAAAGACTAAATGCATTCTACAAAATTTACACATGGCAACATGGTTAAAGCAACTATAATCAAATTATTATATCAACAATATATCAACTGACCGCATGAAAACAATGTGACACTGTGAAGCTCTCTCGGCTTTAGAGTGAGTTTAGCCTCAGGAGTTGACAGAGACCAAGAACAAATCTAGGGCTACAACATTCATTAGGTGGACACAAACACAACGCCAAATGAATGATACTGTTGCTCAAAGTATTTCTCCACATATTATGTACAGAGCATCAAACCAATAAACATCGTTAGCCAGCTAACCAATTTATCATGTAAAGTACTTAAAACTTACAGCAGGTATGTTCATTATGGCGTCTGTGCGTGCGGTGTTGGAGGACAGAGGACAGAAAACCCGGCGCACTTTCACCTGCCGCCGTCTTATATACAGTACAGTGTGCAACATGCATTTTTGCTGACGGCCGTTTTACCAATGCATCGGCGGAGGCACCCCCCACACCTCCGAGGTAAAGTAAGCGCACCATAAAACATTTTAACGAGTTATCGTGTGCAGTGCTTGACAGGACCATCGACTGTATGATTGAAAATAACTGATACGCGCACATTAGTTTCTGTCATGGGTAAGTAATAGCTGCTCCTGCCAGACAGTAAAGTGTACTAAACTTTTCAGTGTAGTGATGTTAACACCACTATCGTGAACACTCCAGACGGTCAGTTTTTGGTTGTCATGGCAATGTTACATCCGAACCACACCCCCATTCTCTGTTTGAGAAAGAACGTTCGCCAAAAATGGCAGTTAAAACTGGCTGGAGGGGGACTTTAAAAATTAGGAAGTAGTGTCTTGTACCATTAATGAATTTAAAACAATTAAGCCATGGTTCCAAAATTAGGTCCAGTGTAGGAGAGAAATGTGACTATATATAGGATTTTACAGCAACCAGGTTACTGCATGTAAACAGGTTGTCCAATGTCCTGTGTAACCCAAAAGCCTTTATTGACTTGATGTGGTCTGAATCTTTATTGTGCCTATCAACAAGCAATAAAGGGAATCAAAATGACATTTATTCATATGAAAACAGTGCAAATTGCTTCTTAAACTCATAGTAAATTAAGAGACAACTTTCTCCAGGTTGTGTTGCTGCAACGCCAACTTGCACAAACAAACAAAGCCAAGGAATAACAATAAGGAGACAAATAATGCCTATGCTCACCCATCAGTAGATGTTAATTGCATGGAGATGATATACATGCATCTGAAGAGGTAACGGTGTGTGGGTGTATGTAAATGTGTGCAGGCAGATGAACTTCTCAGATTTATTGTTTGCACAGTATGACCATATGCTTTCCCACATTTAATGGGCTTTTCTGTGTGGCTGCAACGGCAAATTTTACATCTCTACAAATAATATGCACCTTACGTTTGCATAAAGACACACCCACAGAGAGATATGAACACATGCGATATACACACCTTCAAATAATATACATGAATTTCAATGTGTGCATGTATGCAAATGCTTATGTGTGTGTGTGTGAGTGTGTGTAGTGCCTTGGTACTTCTTCAGTCTTACTACTCTGAGTATATGTGCGTTCTCCATATGCCTATCTTTATGTGTGTTTGCGGTTAAAGTGTAAAGTGGGGACTTATATGGTCGGTTCTGTGCCATAGGAGTAAGTTGATGCTGGTGGACAGATAAAGGTCTCTTTAGACAAAGGTGCCCTTTGTGAGCAAGAACCGCTCTCAGCCGGTGCAAGATGATCTGCTGCAGCCCCCTGGAGCATGAAAAGCCTGCCGTGTCCCAAACTGAGCGAAACAAAGTGGCTCCAGACCTGCTAACAAGAGCCAGTAGCCACTTCCGTACACTGGAGGCCAGGGCTGGGCTGGGAGAAAAGGACGGGTGGAAGGTTTTTGGGTTTTCCTACAGCGGCAGGGCAAAGGACATAAAAAGGTTGGTGCTTCTTAGCCATGCTAGCCGCGTGTCTCCATGGATGGGAACGATGGTTAGTGTTGGTCTAACAATATGGTTCAGACTGAAATATCTCAACAATTACTTGATTGATTATCATGGGATTTTGATAAGGGAAAAATTGCTAATGGCTTTGTTGGTGCCCTGACAATTTTCCTGCAGTGCTGCTTTATTCCAATACTGAGCACAGGTCATCTACATTGCTTTTCTTATTTCTGAAGAGGGCTGATGTTCAAAGCACAATGTACAGCTACAGTATTTGTCATTCTACAGTACACAGCACAATGAAAATAAAGTAATAGCCACCTTCACGTTGCAGACAGAGAACATACATATGGAAATGTGCAAAACCATGTCATTTATTTATGGTGCAGTGCGGAAAGTTGCCATTACTTGAAGCTGAAGTAAAAAAATGAAGATGAAGTCATGAAACGTTGTAAATAGCTATTTAGAAAATATGTCTCTTTTACAAGTAATGTATATGTGAAATAAATGTTCTTAATTTATATTAATACTTACAATTAATTTTGAAATAAAAATCCAGAATTGGCTTGGGTGGTTGGAGGGGGGTTAATATGTAATCCTGTGCCCAGTATGTCAAATTCTAAGATGCATTGCCTGTGTTAATTACAGTTTTGAAGTTGAAAGCAAAGGAAAAAACTCAAAGTCCCTTATTACCATCAGTCACTGAACTGGAACAAATCACCCACAGGGTGAGCTATTTCTAGATGTCCTACCAGAGAAACCAGACGTTTTGATCCTGCATGTGTGTTATGTGTGTGTGTCTGGGAGAGGGGTAGAATGTAAAGAAAAGGCAGAAATGGCGGAGGAGGGGAAGGGGTAAGGTTAGAGTGCAGGGGGGTGGGGAAATAGATGCAAATCTCTTTATTCAAAAATTTTTGAGTTAGATTGGGAACTCAACAAAGTGACTTTTACTGTAAACTTAAACATCCCCAACTTAAATAAACTAGAATAGGTGAATCTACTTCAGATGGATTTAGTGCAGAGCGTGTGGAACTCACAATATCAAATTACAACTTAACCTTTGAAAGACGACTTTCTGTACATAAATGTTACGTTATTTCAACAACTGAATAAATACTAATCGAATAACATTAATGGAAACTCTTCCTGTAAAACACTTTAAACCTGCCTGATATATTTTTTTTTTACACTTGAGTTCGTAAGCAACATCTGGTAACTAGTTTTATGACCGAAATGTCCAGGGTTTTGTGAGATGTCTATCCAGTTCTGCGATACGTAAGATGGCCTAGAGCAACACTGAACCAACACTAAAAGAGACTGAAACTGTATACAATTTAACTAAACAATTGATCCCTTTGTACCAGTGTTTACTTGTACTGGCTTGAGAACAAGACTTTTCACATTTTTGATTGAAGGTCTTAAATAGAATACCATCACAGCTGTAGGGCCCAAAAGTAATCCTTTGAGACATTATACTCTCTGAGCCTCAGGCATGTCTTATTTTTATCTGACTTTTTTGAAAAGATTCAATCTGGACTGGTGAATGGGAATCTGGAGTTTGGTGTCTCTGCTTTTTTGTACAACATTTTGTCACAAAGCCTGAAAATACATTATAGCAAGTTAAGTGTAGTGGCCTAAAGTATGGCCACCTGTTTTCAATGGAATTGTCATCAGGCTCGTACAGTAAAAGCCCTTATTTAAGCCCGCAAATGCAGTGATGCATTAAGTCTCGCATAAACACTCTCACATGCACACAAAAGGACTCACGCACACACACTCGCAGATATGTGGTGATTCACTTGAATGAAAGTATACAACGGGTAAAAGACGCACATGTGGACACACGCACATATATTGTAACCACATTTGTGGTGATGCATTCAGACCCATAGAAACACACACACACACACACACACACACTCAAGAGAAAAGAAATACACATGTATGTGTACACATGCAACCATTTAGACACTTCAACAAATATATACAGTGTCCAACAGATGGGTCAAGTTCAAAGTGCCTGTGTGTGTGTGTGTGTGTGTGTGTGTGTGTGTGTGTGTGTGCAGTAAATGGAGCATGGTGGCTGTGGAAAGCTATAGTGCCTAGGGGTGTTCTGCTACCGCCTACTGCCCTGATCTCTCTTTGAACTTTGCCATCAAGCAGCCTCTCAGCAAAACAAAACACTGTGACTTTGTTGTGAAAGAGTTGGAGGAAGACAAAGAGAAAGTGAGATAAAGAAAGAAAAAGAGAAGTGTGGAGAGAGAATGAGAGAGGAAGCAAGGAAATTATCTTGCAAGTTTTTAAGGCACTGACTTATGTTACCGTGGTTGCATTCTGGTATCACGAGTGTGTATGTGGCTGCGTGGGAATGTGTTTGCTGTCTACCAAATACAAGTTGTTAAGGTAAATGCATATATACATTCAAATGAAGAGTGATTTCTCTGCGTTGCAGTGCAGGATGACACAGGGGCAGATGTAAAGACAAAGACATGCAGTTAACAGTTTGGCAATACCAAGGCCAGCACCGCACATACTGGCACTGTTACTGTTATGAAGTGGCCTGTATTATTATGTAGCACGTGTATGTGGAGCAATGACTCACAATTTATATTTTGGTAAATGTATCATTAATAGGCAACTATTACTTATTTATCATTTCATTATTTCTGCCAGCTCCCATCTGAGAGCTGATTCTGCATGTCCCTCATTTCTCTCCACTCTGCGACGTCATGCAAGTAACATGCACAGAATGTGATCCACTGTTAAATGACGAGTGCTGTGACAATGATGTTAAGAGGCTGATCTGCTACTATCAATGCCTAAAACAAGTCAGGGTATTAGTTGTGTTTATGTTCTTGAAGATCTTCATTTTGTTCTTTTTAAAAGCAGCTATGGCGAGGTGTGTTTTTTAACTCCACTTCCCAGAGATCCGAACAGTGTGCTGTGTCTGTCAGCTGGCACCTGGGCCATGCTGCCATAACAATTCAAGGTCACCAGTATCCATAAAGATGGTCGTTATAACACAAAAAATAGTTGGTAAAAGTAACAGTATGTATATACTAACATTAGGCTAACTTATCATTCTAATATATTGATGAACAATTTAAATAACGGTAACGTTTGCGAGGTTGGTAGCGTTAGCTAGCTGTTTTTCTAATTGGTAGCTGACATTAAAGATGATGAGACGCAGTGCCCACCCCACACAGCCTGTTCACCCTGCTGTAATATAACATTTATCCAGTGCTGTACTACACACACATACATATATATATATATATATATATATATATATATATATATATATATATATATATATATATATATATATATATATATATACCTGTAAACAGGTGGCGATACTTTAGGCCACTACACTTAACTTGCTATAATGTTGTACAAAAGCAAAAAGCAAAGACCCCAAAGTCCATATATATATATATATATATATATATATATATATATATATATATATATATATATATATATATATATATATATATATATATATATATTCTCTGATGCCTTTTTTCTTGTGTCTTGTGTCTTGGATATTTGCTGTCTTTCTGATCTTAGCCACTAATGCTAGATCAAGAATATGTTCCGTATTTCTAAATCACATATTTCTCTGGCTAGCAATGTAGCAACCCTTGAAAGCAAACTGTAGAAGACCATAACTAGCCCAGAAGAAGTAGGGACGCATTGGGAGATGGGTAGGTGGGTGATGTGCACGTCTGGGTATCTGGGTGTTGGTCAAAAAGAAGAGAACAGTGGGAGAGGAAAAGAAGAAAGGGGAAAGGGGCTGAAGTCTTGTGGGGAATTAAAAGAGAGACTCTCAAGATGAAAGACTGGCATCTGCAGAGAGGGAAGATGACTCAAATAAAAGACCAGGGCATTGGATTGGAACCAGTGTGGGATAGCACTGAGAGGCAGACCATCCACCACTTTTACCCTCCCCACTCAGAGAAACACTTCCTGGTTTTTGTGGGGAAAAAGAAAGGAGCATCTCAGAGAATAGAGATTATTACACTGAGACAACAACCTCTGGAAGGAAAGGGAAGCTCATCTGTCACATGTGATGGGTTTATCCAAGTTACAGAAACAGCTTTTAGAAAAAGATTTTTCGCCTTTTTAAGATAATGAAATGATGAAGATTCATAGAAATCTTATGTATGTATATTCAAGTGTGGTTAGCAACAGCTGGTCTGAAAAAAATACCTACAAACACCTCTCACCTTTGTCTCTTATTTACACAATATATCTTGTTCTTTTAACCTGTACATGGATACGAATGAAAACAACAATTCTGATTTAGGGGGAGTGATGTGCTTGATGTGGAGCCATTTCTGTACAAACAAGAGTGTAAGGGTCTCCGGCTTTAGGATGAGTTGCCAGATATTGTAAGTGAGCTTGGTTTTGGTCTTTGTACAGGCACAATGGTAGCAAACCTGGCAACCTTACTGTGACAGCAAGACTGCAGCACAACTTCCACTATAACACAAATAGTGTTTACATTCCTGTATACATACAATGTGTTAATCAGTGAGGTTTAGAGGTGCTAGTCGGACTTTTTTTTTACATGTTGGACAGGGCCACGCTAATTGTTTCCCTTCTCGTCTCACTCATATATAAAGCAAATAAGGTTTAAGGTTTACGATGCTCAGAAGAGTGCACGGTACAGCTACTTAGACAGCCACAAGGACATAAGGGCATCTGTGTTGTGCATGTGTAAATGTATGAAAATGTGAATATATAAAAAAGAAATTGGGAGTGTGTCTTATCATGTCAGAACAGAAACATCTCTTTCCTGTCATCACGGTGATGTGCAGAGGAAAAGCGTCTGTTTTTTCACACATTCCTCCTGTTGAGAATGCTACAGTGGAAATAAGTTTCTGACAGTTTTTTGTCCTCGAAGGTTTTGTATCAGAGATTTCAACCTGTGCACCCATTGCTTGCTATTTTAACTTTCAGATCCATCAAAATTAATCTGATCTAACCTAATTTACATGGCCACTATCACTGATCTGTTTTTCTCTCTCAAGTGTTCATTGCACAAGGTTGTTGAGTCCCTGAGCTCTCGATCGGCCTCCATCATTTATTTCTATTTATCTTTCTTTTCACTCTCCAAAGTGGAGCAATAATTTTTTCTTCTTTATCGTTTTATCCTTTTGCGTTCTATTGCTGTTTCTGTCTCTGTTGTGTTCTCTCTCTTTACTCTGCTCAACACCCAACCTGTTTATCAGTGACATTGTACATCAGCAAATGTGTTGATGATGTGGTGATCACTAAGACGATAAAATCATCCCACCTGCACCAACCAGAAAGCCAAAAAAAATTCTGCTTTTCAAGTGTCAAGGAGGCATAGCAAAGACATTAGCAGAGACTGGAGAGCGACCTCAACACCAACAATATCAAAGATATGTGGCAGGCCATCAAAAAGACAGAGGATGCCATCTCCACTGCCCTCCACTCAGCCCTCACACACCTTGAGAAAAACAACACCTACATCAGAATGCTGCTTGTGAATTTCAGCTCAGCGTTCAACACATGAATTCCCATGAAACTGATCAGCAAACTCAGCACTCTGGGTTTAAATACAACAGTCTGGATTACTGGATAATGAACTTCCTCACAAACTGACCCCAGACAGTTTAGATGTCTCCTCCACTCTAGTTCTCAACACTGGATCCCGCCAGGGCTGTGTGCTCAGTCCCCTCCTGTTCACGCTGTACACTCACGACAGCATCCCCCGACATGAAGACAACTCTGTTGTGAAGTTTGCAGATGACACCACCATCATCGGATGGATTTCAAACAACAATGAGACTTCATATCAGGAGGAAATTGATAATTTGGCGCTCAGAGAACAACCTACTGCTCAACGTCAGCAAAACCAAGGAGCTGATCGTTAATTTCAGGCAAAAGGAGATAAGGACACACACTCCGGTCTACATCAGGGGAACTGATCTCACACCTCCAACCTGGTGAAGAAAGTTTAGAAATAACTATTTCTTGAGGGAACTTAAAAACTCAAAATTCTGTTGAAATTTCTTGTTTAACGTTTAGCAATAGAAGTACCAATAAAAAACATCCAGGCTAAGTGGAATGGGACCACAAAACAAATGTAACTAACTCCTTAGTTTACATTTAGGATAAAACCATTAAAATATCTGACAGCCTAAAATGTAGTGTAAAAGTAACGTGCAATTTATACTTCTGCATCAAATTGACGGCGTAGCCTCTGCATAGCCCCGTATCCTGTGCCGTTGCCTATGCTGTAGCCTGACGTGCACCTCTTCAAAAATGCAACTACACGTTGATGCGACACAGACCGTAAGTACTGTGATTGGTCGGCTGGGTAGCCTTGCAATGCCTCTGATCCGACAGGAAGTAAATTTTACTAGTGGCCAAACCAGCGGCTGTAACAAGGTGGATCAGTATATTTGACCCTCACAACCTGAGCAAAATGACTTGTTTCACTATCAGAATCTGATCCATTCGGTTTATAATATCTTAAAAGTCTATAAATGTGGCTGGGAGGCTGGTGGCTGTGGCTCAGGAGGTAGAGCGTGTTGGCCATTAGTCGGAAGGTCGGTGGTTCAATTTCTCGCTCCCCCAGGCTGCATGTCAAAGTGTCCTTGGGCAAGACACTGAACCCTAAATTGCCTCTGGTGGCTGTTCTGCCAGTGTATGAATGTGAACCGGAATGTTAGATTCTGTTTGAGCACTTAGGCTCAGTGTATGAATGTGAGTGACAGGTGAATGCAGAAGTAGTGTAAAAGCTCTTTGAGTGGTCGAAAAGACTAGAAAGGTGCTATACAAATACAGAGCATTTACATTTACATAACAGCCTCATATATAGAAGTTCACCCCTGTTCATGTTAGCGGAGGGCTAAACCGGAAGTTAGCCTGCTCAGCCAGCAAAAGTCAACACAGTGGACGCTGTAGTAATACCTTTAACTAGCGTTTGGCAGTGTAATTGCAGAATGACAGAGACTGACGCACAAGTATAAATGCATGGCTATGTGCGTAGCCTACGACGCAGCTCGCACATTGCGTACTTTTAATGAAGTTAATTTGTTAAGTTCGGGAGTGGGGCTACGCCTCAACCACACCTCTGATCACCTGTCAAGCCTTTGTATACCCGTGCTACTCAGCCGGCCTTGTTTGTCACAGATTGCTTGACCCACCATTCCTTTTCCCTCCCCTTCAGGTATTAACCTACCCCCCCTCCACTTAGCCCTTCATCCACTTGTCCAACGCTAATTCATTCATCCCTCGATCCTCTCTTCCCTCAACCCCTCCTATTCAACCTGGTGCACACCTCTCTCATGTCTCATTTAGGTACCGTCTGGGGTCCAGTAACTTGCTCGGGTGAAAACACTTCTGAGACCCCCACAGTGAGTCTCCTCCGCCCCGTCTTCATACATCCTTCTAGACCAGCTTATCAGACAGCATCCTTCTTCCACCACCACCCTCCCCTTATATCCATTCATCTGTCCTCACATTCAGAATATTCATTAAACCCTTAAATGACACATTGTTGTGCAGTTGTCTTTGCTAGTGAAGCCATCATAAGCTAGTGGTCGTCCCAGACCAGGCAAGGCTGTAGCAGCAAAACCTCTGAGAGTCTTGCAGCAGGGGTACTAATACTTGTGAGGACACTTATTGATATACTGCAGTGCATTTTCCAGGCCCACCCTGAAATGTCCTCACCTCCCACCACTGTTCCATCTACCATTCAAATTTGTCCTCAAAAGAACTACAAGAGCCCACTCACTCCCAGAGTAACCAGGTCCTTAAAGGACAGAAAACAGAGATGGTGCAGAAAAGGACAGAAGAGAGAGAAAAGAGCAGCAGATGAAGGTGGAGAAGGAATATAATGATAACTCCGCAGACATGCCCCCCCACCCCACACATGAACACACATACAGTTGCATACACAAACACGCACTCTGGTTGCCATGGGGACTAGCCATGGTTGCGGATTGCTCCATGGGGGGGTTAGGGGTCCGGCTGAGATCAAAGAGCCAACTGTCGTCATTTAGTCAATATGCCCCCCCCCAAAAAACTCTCTCCTCACACACACATTTTCTTGGTACACACCCAACCTTGAGTCCAACCCCACCCCACTGTCCCTGCCTTGATATCGTACGCCAGAAAACTCCAGCTCCCATTCATTCTTTCAGCATTAAGCAGAGGTGAAGTATCTGCAATGCTGCCATTCAGCACATTGAGTCCTTCTGATCATTCTCCAGACAAGTCTGACATTGCAAAAAGGGCTCACACATGTGAAGAAACACAAACTAAAAGACAACATGAGAAGTGTAGTGGATAGTAAACCCACTATACTGTTCAGTGTGCAGAAATAAAACTGCATCTACCCATTAAAAACTACCATAAATCTGCCATTTAACTGACATCATGTAAAGTAGCATCAAAGTGATGCAGGTTCTATGATGCTTTCCTGGGCATGTCATTGATTTATGGTTGCATTGGTGCTTGCCTTGGAATTCCTTCTAATGATATCTGACTGGAGGCAATAGTATGGACACTTTTATTTACGGTACAGCTATATCACAGAATGGATATAGATGTGTGAAATTGGTGGCGCACCCCTTTAAAATCGGCTCATTCACAGTGGTTTGTGGTTTGTACCTAATTTTTCTTCTGTTTATAGTATGCGCTGTATAATTATTAGTCTGTCAGTTACCTGTTCATTTTTGAATTGATTTTAAGATGACTTAATAATTAAGTGGTACATTCATTACTGCCCTCTTAAGACAGTATAGACGTCTGTTTAATCTCTCTGTGCATTTAATCCTAATGTGACAGCCTTCGCTGCAGACTTGCTGTGTTGGAAGATTTACAGAAATGTTATGACAACAAAATTGCATAATGAAGTGCATGTCTAAAGGGGCTTATAGACAGACAGACAGACAAAACCACAGTCTCCTCCTCCTGCATCCTTCATACCGCATGTCGACCTGGTCAATATGCACCCACAGTTTCTGTACAGCTTGAAAGCTAAACACAAGAAAAAATACGAAAGACGGCGAAAAATACGGCTGTAATTGCAATTCATTTCCAGCCCGGGCCCATGGGGTGCCATGAGTGCGTTTGATCCCAAAGGCGAGCAAGTGTGGAAATTAAGAGATGCAGTCATATGTATGCAGAGAGAGAGAGAGAGAGCGAGAGAGAGAGAGAGAGAGAGAGAGAGGAGCCAGGGAGTTGAAAGCCTTTTAATATTCCGGGCCATGGGTTGAGATGAGAGACTGCTCTCATACCTTCAGGTTCATGAGCATAATGAGATTTTTATTTTGCTGAGTGCAGTCTGTGAGTGCGCGTGTCTGTCTGTCTGTCACGCACAAAATGCTTTCTGATCAGTTGTGTGTGCATGTGAGCGTGTGCTGCAAACTCCCCCTGTGGGCCTATATGTTTAAATCTCAGCATCTGTGAATACGCATTTGTGTGTGTGTGTGTGTGTGTGTGTGTATATACGTGCTGAGACACAGACACACATATGCCAATTAGGGAGTCAGGGTCATTACTCTCAACACTTTTCCCACAGCTCAGATGACATTCATTGACATCAATTGACTTAAGTCTCACAATAAATACTCATAACATTAGCACACTTTCCTATTATCCTTCTCAATGGTTGCTTTCCCTAAACACTATCTCCTACTATTCCCAGAGTCCTTAGGGCTGAAAAATGATCGTCCACAAGGCTCAGGACCTGTCTCCTACACACGCGGTCCGTGTGTGTGTGTGTGATGCATCACTACGACACATGCAAACATCCCCACCCAGTGTGAGTGTGGTGTAGGTCTGCGCACAAACAAGACACTCTTTTCGTTTTGAATCACACGCTGAGCTCTTTGTCAAGCAGGATAAAGCCCAGGACAGGAGTCATATTTCTCTGTGATGAGTTGTACACTGCACTACAGTGGATCTTTTGTTCAGTGTGTGTATTGCACACATGTATGTGTATGTGATGAGAGGCTATTGGTGTATTGTGTGGGAGAATGTCTTATGAACAGGATGTGCACGGGGGTTACAGAGGCCTTGACCAAAAAAAAAGAAAAAGAGAAAAGTTGATTAAAGGATAATTCTACTTTATTACCAATTGGGTCATATAGTGACCATTCTTATTAGTCGTAACATTGCACTCATCGATGGAGTTGCTGAGATTTGGAAACAATGAAATTGAAAAAATAAAGTTAAATGGATCAAGAAACACGAGCATTCAGATGATCAGACAGGTTGTAAGCAAACTTATTTGGAAGAGAAAACGAGGGCAGACAGTATAATATACTAATCAAATTGTACCTTAGAAACATCCATCGCAGTTTACCATGGGTGTAATAAAATTACAGAATACCGTATTCCAAGAAGAAAGCCATTTCATTCAAATGCTCATGTTTGGTGTAAAAGGCCTTATGGAGTCGTCTCAGGCTGAGGCGGCTTTGAGACTTGTGGATACATTGTTTTATCTTATGCATTTTCATAACACAAACAATAAATCAGAGTGTTTGTGCCAACTTCCTGGTTCAACTTTGACCTACAGTACTTTCCCTAGTTGTGCATGTGGTCCTGTGCAAGGGATTATTAGCAATGTGTTCAGGTGTCCTCACGTTCTAACTAAAGTGGCTTAGATAATCTGGATGTGCTGTTGTTTCCAATCTGTCTGATCGTCCGACTGCTTGTGTCTCTTGCCTCGCCAGAGCGAAAAAATGATGACCAGAGCTATGATGAATCAAAGTGAAAGTGAAAGGGCAATGTAGGCTAAAAAAAGGAATGAAAAACCAAAGAGCACAGAGCTGTGCTTTTACTCACTTACTTAAACATTTCCATTGCTGCGTGACAGGCAGTAGAATTTGTTTCTCAGTCTGTATCTGCCAACTTCAGACACATACAGAATTCAGTCAAGTCACTATTCTAGTTTACAGCCTGTCAGTTATTCATCCATCCCGCCATTCATAATACTAGCAAAAGCAGCACACGTATACACAGAACCAGAACAGTGCATGCACATTTGAGTTAGCTTTAGTTTCCTCAGATCTTTTATCTTACACAAACAATACACATGCGTTTCATTTCTTTGTCTGGCAGACTTAATACGTAAGTATCCAGATGTGCGTGTGTGCATGTGTGTGCGAGGCCTTTATGTGAGGCTGACAGCCTCCCAACACTCTCCACACCTGGCTGTGCTTCACATAATCAAAAGGCAGCACCTACTCCATCTCACCTTCCTTTTATTCACCCTCTCCACAGCTGCAGCAGTCCTCTTCCTCCTCCAGGGGTGACACTTATTTTCATTTCAACCTTGTGTTCTGTGTTTCATATTCACTTTCAATCTTAATTATTCATCTTGATTTTCTCTTCTCAGCCTCCCAGTCACCTCTGTGGGCTTCACTCCTCCGCTCCCCTTGTTCTCCTCTCCAGAGGTGGTGTTGCTGGTGATGTGTGTGATCTCGGCGCGTCATCAATCCTCTGCTAGACGTTGAATAATTAGGCCCCGCATGCATTACCCATGCAATGTGGAGCCCCTAATCCCTAGGAATTGTGTAAAGTAAACCATCACCTTGGCAGCCCCTCATGACCCCTCACCTCCCCCTCACCCCTGTTTAACCCTCCATTCTTAGCCTTTTTAACCCACGCCCACACTCAACACAAACCATATTTCCTCATCACCACCCACCACCCTTCAACAAGATAGTCCAGTTGGAAAGAACCTAACGTCTTTATTGCCAAGAGAGCAATATGTATTAGTTTTTAATTCATTTTGTGTGGAGAGAAAATCAAGTCACATATCCATAAAGCTCAGAGATTTCACTGCTGTGATATGAGAGCTATTCCCACAATCCACCGCTGTAAACCAACTGAAAACTTTTCCAAACAAAATGGTTATATTAATTGAAAACTTTAAAGATTCAGGAGGGTTAAGTTTTGAGGAACCACATTTGTGCCTCCACTGGTCTAAGATCAAATCTTCCCACAGTTTGCTCTCAAATAGTCTGCTTTCCTTTAGACTTGTCCCCTTAGTAAATAAATGATAAAAATGCTAATAGGTGTCCCTTCTGGAAAAGTCTTATTTTGCTGCCCTACTTGACTCCCTCCATCTCCTAGTCTCTTCCCTATGGAAACTTGGTGTGTGGATACAGACTCAAATATTTTCATAGCATCCATTACCGCGCCATTACTTTACTTATCCCTCCTTTTATCTTCGAAATTTCCATTTCACCCCCCTCACTCCACACTCTATCTTTCCAACGCGCAGCCTTCCTCTCCCCTCACTCTGTTTCTCGCTGCCATCACATTTGTCTTCCTCCACATCTCCCCCCTTTCACCACATCCCCCTCTTTTTTGGTTTATTTTCACATCCCAACACTCCGCACTATCCCCTTTTCCAGGACTGGATTGGGACTGGTGCATCATTGCATTATGGGTACATCAAGATGAATGTCTGTTGTTAAGCAAACAGTGTGGTTACAGCAGTGCTGTGCAGAGGGTGATATTAATGGGGGCCTGAGTGGCTGCCTCTGCACTACTTGCCCAATCGATGGGTTGCTTGCTGACTGTTAATTCAATCAGTGGTGATAGTGAGGGGAGATAGTGTGGTTTTCCACTGTTGGGGGGCATGAGGGTGGGTGGTTTGTATACTCATCAAGCAGTGTGCTGCTGAGCTCCTGGTGCCATGCCATTTTCACCAGCAGCCTGCTGTGGTTAAACTGCAGCTACCCCAAAAAAAAAACAAAACATAAAACTGAGAGCTGCCTCCAGACGAAGACTTCTGCTGCAATGTGTTTACCCCCAAATTAGCGTAAACACGATTCTGTGAAGTCTCAGCCTACAGCACACGACTGAGTCACTGCGAGCAGACGCTCAGCACCTGTTTGTGTTTACCAACAGCTCAAAGATATTAGTTCTCTCCCTGCATAAGATCATCGGAGTAAACAGGGGGGACGTTACACCCTATTGACCTCATATGATTTGTCTTTAGTCATGTGTATGCAAAGGTTGGACTGCAGCAGAAATTAAGTGATTAGCATTCATGATGATTTTGCGCCAAGCTATTTATATGTAGACATGATCAGCTCCTTGGAATAATCTGCATGCAGCAAACACAAATTGAATTTAGATTACTTGCTTCCTCTGATGTTCTTTTGCACAAGTGGAAGAAATGTGTAATTTGTTCTGATTGCTGTGTTCTTCCCTACTACAATGCACATTTTGGATTCATGTAGCCTACTGTAAGTCCTCCTCTGTAGTTTTCACTGGGGCTGGCAGTCGGGTCAAAACCTCTGATGACATCAGGGTTCTATTTGGACACGACAAGGTTCCTCCAATGCCACAGAAGACATACAACTGTTACAGGCTGAGTAGTACATGTCATAACACAATGAACTTTACATGTTAAGTGGCTCAGTGGGTTAATAAACTGCATTCAGTGTAATTGCACATGCAAATTTTGATTTTGAATTCAGTTTAAACTTTATCTTGTCCCTGAATCTATTCAAATTTTCTTATTTATCTACAGAGCACACCAAATGCAAGGTATGACATAATAAAGCAAGACCACTTATTTCCAACATGATGATGATTTTGAAAGATCTCTGAAACCAGGTGAGGTAAAAAAAAAACAACTAAAAAAGTACCAAAACACCTACTTATGGTGTTGTGCAAACCTCAGATGTTTATCAGTGTATTTCATCATGTGGCAGGTGGCAACTTCACAAGTCCTAACACTTGTCATCCATCCAGTCATAGGGGCTGGTACTATGAGGGCGGTGTGGGTAACACACAAGATAAATTCCATGCACTGTCAAAGGAAACTCCCCTCTTATGGCTGAGCTAAGTGGAGCTTCTTGAACCCTGATGTTGGCACGTATCAGCCTTTTGTCTCCTACAGTTACCTCTGAAGGCTTGTTTCATATGTAAGGTGGCAGATTAAAGGATGATACCGCTTGACAGCTTTATCAATCATAACAGATCGGCGAGAAAACAAAGACAGCAAAGGAGTTTTTCAGAAGAGAACACCATTATCTCCGGTCCTGATAAACATATTCATAGACAAGCATTTACGAATCGCAGAGTGGGTTTCCAATTACCCATGAGCCTCTGCTCTCACCCTGCAGTCTTGGGTTGAGATTAGTTTTGCATTTTCCTTGTTATCATTTGAAATCAAACAAGTGCATCAGCCTCTGTCCATTCTGAATCACAGCCAGATCCAAGCGCTGCTCAGTCTGATCCCGCTGGTTTCAGAGTGTGTTCTCTGTACTGTGTGTCTGCTGTATTCACACAAATCACCCGAGGGGGAAGGGGGCTGTGGTTTTGTTATGAGTTTTTTTTTTTTTCCTTTGCGTGGTCTGACCCTGTGCTGAGATGAAGGGCTAATTATGCACTCTGTTTGTGTTTGTGTGTGTGTGATTGCATTGCTGTGTGTGGAGGGTGCCCGTTGCCACCGGCTGCTGCTTGGAGGTGGTAATAGTGTGTATGGGGTCTTCGGGATGTGTCTGACCTGGGCAAGCCTACCAGCGTGAAAGGCGCCAGTGTCTGATTGGCAGCTCGCCCACACACACACACACACACACTCCCAATCTTTGCAGGAGGGGAATAAGGAGTATTCCGGGGGTGAAAGATGACAACAACCATATTGTACAGATATAGTCAATATTATGCATGCAGTTACGCTCACACACAGGAAATATATGCAGCATCCAGAAACAACCATTTTGCACCTGAAAGAAAAAAACCTCTTCTGTTTGTAGGAGAGTACTTACAAATATGTAAATGCCCATAGTGAACACACATGCACGTACAAAATATGGCCAAGAAAAACATGAAGGCAACTCAGTCACCATGGAAACCCATCACTCCATCTCCAGCCACAACTATTTCTTTTCTGTATTCCTCCCTTTTACTTCGCCATCTTGCCTCAGCGGTAGCTACCAGTTGTCCATACTTCCTGTCATATTTACTTTTTCTACTTCTCTCCCAGCTAATTGCTATTATTTTCATTATTTTTTCCAGGAGCCAATAGCCAAAACTTCTTGATTTTTCCAAAATATATTATTCTAAAAAAATAAGACAAATTACATTGAAAACATTAAATTACCTCAACCAATTGTTAGATTTGAATGTTATGTTTTGTTTAGTAATATTTTAAGACACAATCATAAATCATTGATTTGATATGATTGATAGTGTTTGCTCAGTCTCTGTTCCTGTGATATTCATCCTTTTTCTGCTTCACCTGCCTTTTTTATACCACAAATACTCTGTACATAGTTTTTGCAGAGGCATGACCAAGTAGGTCACTGAGGGTCAGTAAGGCAGAAAGCTCCAGGTTAGAGTCTTACAGGGCTGTGTGGACAAGCAGAAAACCAGTGCCCACCGGCACTACACATTCACTCGGTCCAGGATAATAGAGACACCCGTGGGGTTGGTGGTCCGGGGCCAGCTTGGTTGTGTGGAGGGTCAGTGGATCAGCCTGTAGCTCCCTGCAGGAGGTCTACATAGAATTCAAACAAATACAGTCCCCTGAACAAAAAGAATTGGGGGCCATAGTGAAACCTGTGTGTGTGTGGTATGTTTTTTTTTGTGTGGCAGTAGCAGAAGAGAAAGCATTTACACGTGTCTATTTACCTGTACATATGTATAGTATATATATATATGTGCATGGCATATTTGAGGCAGTTGGATGAGGTCAGAGTTCAAGGTTTCATCAGTCCCAGCAGCTTCTAAAGCCTTAGTTCCAGATGTTTCTCCCAGCTGTGAATCTTTTCACATCTGTAAAAAAAAAGTATTCCAGTCCAGCAAGCATCACATGCACCTAATCAGTCATGTTGTATGTGACAGCTACTTCCATGTCTATTATCTAGGCCAGAAATTATAATGCAATACATCATGTTACTGAGCTCCAAGTAGCTGCAGATAGAGCGGAGTGCAGCACTGAAATTATCATTGTGTTAGATGATTGGCATCAGCTGCTTCATTCATGCTTAGCAATCACTAGCTCATTCCCCAGTTGTGTGGCTGACTAACATCCAGTCATAGTCACGCAGGTGTACATCATAAATGCCACATCATGGGAAATGTATTGTGTTGGTTTCGAGAGCATCCTCACCTTTGAAACAACTGTGTGGCATGGAAACCCCTCAGCAGAAGACAGGAAACATCTGGAAATAATAGTTTGTGGTAGCAATAGCATTATTTATTATTGATGTTTTTATTAATATTCTTTTTATGCATAAATGTTTAATTGTTGACTATGGACATTTCATGTTTTTCTTACCACTTCTTTTATGTCCCTGTGTGGTTACTGTATGTGACGTGAGGTTTTTCTTGGGTTTTGTTTTAGGTGAGCTCACCAAACTAAACTAAACTTGAATTGTTTAATCTTGACAGAAGTGCCTCCAACTCGGCTGATTAAAAATGTTGTCCGTGTTAGTTTTAAAGGAAAGGACTTCAGTTAGGACAGATTTTAAACTTTCTAAACCAATCCTAACACAACTAAGTAGCAGATCATTTATTCAGTCTTCATTTACAGGTCGAGATTCCCAAAATGTTGTCCTTGAGGTTGATGCTTCAAAATCTTCTGGTCTGGGTTTGGCCTCTTATCTTCCAGGAATCCTGGTAAACAGAGGTGCAGTCCAGTGTACTTTGAACGTGAACTTTTCTACAGAGCTTGTGTATACTGACTTCTAATTATACATTTTCTCAAAGAAGAAAGAAAAAACAAGACTGGTACAATAGATAACAATAAAATCTAATGGGAAATACCAGAAGAGTTTGAAAAATTCAATAAATGGAAAAAAGTTGAATTGAAACAAAAACTCAGAGTTTGCTAGCTGCTAGCTCCGCAGGATGGGTAACATTTGACTCTTTCACAGTCCAGACAGATGCATCTGCATACTCAATATTGTTTCGTAAACAGTGTTACAGTATTTGCATCCTTACTCTCTGTCAGGTGTGTCAGTTCAAAGTAGTTAAAGTTAAAGAAATCATTTGTCATTTAGCTTGATGTTTAGCATTTGGAATCAATCTTCTCATCTAACTCTTGTCAAGGCAGCAAATTAGTACATTTCCCAAAATGTCAAACAATACAGAATACTCAATACCTTTAAGTATACATCAGGCACAGGCCATGTAATCAGGGTTAGGGCTGTAACATTTCCATGCTATGGAAAAGGGATATGTGTATCCATAACCATTGTTTTCTGCACTGAAGATTATGCATTTCAATGACTTTATACTATTTGAATAAAGTCTTATAAGCTTTAATACTGTGATTTTTTGTTTTACTGACTGCATTGATATTTTACCCAACTTTCAAAGTCAACTATCAAAGACCAGACAGTGACAACATATCAAATATTTTTTTGTAAATACAACAAACCTTGATAATCCTTTGAATAAAACTGATTGAACATTGAACAAAGCAATAAAGATGATAATGATACAAGCAAAGAACATTTCAAAACAATTAGTATTGTATTTGACATCACAATATCACAATATCTCTCCCTACTGCAGCCATTTATGACACAGTGCAAAATGCATACCAGAACTTCAATATCTAATTAATCTAAATTTGTCTTATTGTTGTCTTGTGCCACATCATACTGCTGAATGTTTTCACTTATTTTGTGCAAAATGGTTCCATAGTGTTTGCACATTGAGGCATGGTGGTTTCTGTGTGTTATTGAACATTTGTGTGGTTATTTCATTTGTCCCCTTCACCCCTTAATTGCCGTAATCCCACCATGACCTAATGACTGTCCCAAAGCATGGCTGACACACACACACACACACACACACACAGTACATAAACACATACAATTTTAGGCTTTGTTTTGTAGATGACATGGATATGAATTCATTTTGATTGACTGATTGACTGATTGATTGATTGATGATACTTCTACGCGCAAACTATCTCTCTGGCACACACAGACAAGTCAGCGTAGAGCGAGAGAGAGAGACAGGGAGAGAGAAATAAAGTGAGACCATCCTATCTCCATCCATCACCTCCATAAAAAACGAGTGGAGAGAAATGGTTTTGCCTCCCAGCCACTGCCTCCTACCTACTGTCTCACACTTTCAGTCAAACTGTGTCTGTACTTATCTCGTTGCTTTGATGTGTGCATTTCTGCTAGCATGTGTACACAGAATGTGAGTGTGTGCGTATCATGAGGCAGCTCCAACTCTACAAGTCCAGACAGGACGTTAGCCCCTACAGCAAAATGAGAAAAGATGAGAGGAGAGGGAAGCAAGGACAGAGCAGAGATGACAGGAAAGGGGAAAAGCGAGACGTGCCATTTATTTGCAATTCAGTTCCTCTTGTCTCTGCTGAGGAATCTATGCAACATCACAATATTCAATTCATTTGAGTTCAATTTTATTTATATTTCAAATGAAAGACTTTTCATTTGAAATAGACTTTTCATTTCAAATGAAAGACTTTTCATTTGAAATAGACTTTTCATAGACTTTTCATTTCAAATGAAAGACTTTTCATTTCAAATATAGTCAATCACTAAAAGTCTTCAAACGCAAAGAATTTTACTGATTGGCTCATGGATTGGAATATATTCATTTATCATTATTCACCCATGCTAATACCTACGCACTGGCTTGCAAATTATTATGTGAAAGCAGTATATGGTAACACTGTGTTTTTAAGGTGTCATGTTGTATTCTAGTACTAATGTCTTTTTAAGGTTACATAAAACACACAATCCATGCCACAATTAACACATTAATTCACGCTGACAATTATTTTATCGCAGCGTTAACGCAGTTTTATTATTATTAATATTTTGAATTTCCATTGCTCACTGGCTCTGAATGCACATACAGTCAAACCATCAAACAATCACAGGAGGGGTTGAATGTTGATCAGCCTGCAAATCCCCCACTAAATTAAGCAGTGGAGGGAGGCTTCAGCGGACTACGGTGGGTGCAGCGTGTGGGAAAAGTAGATAAACAAAAGTAAGATAAGTGATCAAATGCCATAGCGAAGTGGTGAGCTACACACTGCATGCTGATGGGGAAGGTGTCGATGTTAGAAACATTCTTAAAATCACAACATAATCACTTGACCCCGCAGGGTTGCACTGCACTCCATGGCAACAGCTTCTGTGCGCGAAACAGCGGTAGCCTATTTAATGTAAGTTAAAATTAAGTTTGGTGGGGATGCTCTGCCATGCCAATTCCCTCCTGATAACTATTAAGGAAACACTAATAGATTCTGGAAACTCAAAAACAGCGAGGATCAGTCTCTCTTCCAATTATTTGATTACAAAAAGTTCAAGACAATTCAACTTCAGCAGTGGGCGGGCGTGTGCATGAGGCGACCACTTCACCTCACTCTAACATAAGGACACTTGCTACTGAACATAGACTTTTACTGTTCTCTGATAAAAGAAAAAAGTTTCTGCTGATACCAGTTCAGACAAGAAAACAGCAAAAAAGATTTATAAACGTTAACCTGTTGCTCAGAAGGTGCCTGTTACGATGGTGGCTCTGGACTCTAACTTGTTTTAACACACTATAAAAGGTAATTCCCTGGCAGTGACAAATATCTTTGGTTTAATATTTGATTTGATTACATTAATGTTTAAGTTGAGATTTACAAGAAATATTTTATTGCTGCTGTGTAAAAATAAAGTGTTTGCAAACCACATGTTATTGCACTTTTGTGTATATAGCAGTATATTTAAATTAAAAGTGCGCAATACACTACTATAGAATTCATTATTCAATTTTGCGTAAAACAATGTGATTAATTGCATCATTTTTCATGCACAAAATTGATTTAATTGCTATTAAAACTTTCAATGGTTTCCCTGTACTAAAATGAATATCTGTTAAGTCACTATCTTTGGCCAAATGACTTCACACAATGGTTACTGAGACTATGGCCCACTGATTAAAGCCCTTGCATTACTATGAACTGGGTGTTGATGGTGAAATTCCTGGAAAGAATGCTGTATTAAGTTACTACTGATGCAAACCAAACCTTTCCTACCACTGCAGCTTCACATTAAAAGCATTTAACTGGTGAAATGAGTTGATTTCTATTATGAAGTGGTCAGTAAATGCAACATGTTTGTCAGTGAGATCAGCACTGATGATACCGTTCATCAAAAATGCATCTAGATAAATACAAGGCAACGGTCAGTTTTGACATATTTTGACAGCGGATCAGTCTGAAATATTGCAGAAAGTAAACAGTTAGAGCAGCCACAGTGAACTGTTAGATGAAGAGCTGCAGGCGACAGGCTGCACACTGAGGTTACCAACTTCTTTCACTGCGCCCTGCTGTTCACACACTCATGCCATGAGCACCATAAAATCAGATTACAGTTGCTAACAGAATGCTGAAAAAATTGTTGCCTGACTTCTTTTGCTGACCCCAGAATTCTGTGACCTGTAGTATTAAACCCATACATGCCAAGGCCAGGTCCTAGTGCCCTCCTTGTTTGTTGTTTCTCCTGGGAAACTCTCGGACCTTAAGGGGGAAACAGTTACGATGACATATTATATGTGTTCTGTTGTGCTAGTCAGCTTGAATGCTAACAAATTACTTGTTGTTTAACTTAGCTAAAATTGTTCTGTAGATACTAATTAACCTTAGAATATGAAAGAAAAATGTCAGGTAAGCCTACATGTATATATTTTTTCACAAAGATAATTAAAAATTAAGTCACAAAGAAAGAATAATGAGACAATATTGAATTACACAAGTTAGTGGAACAATGGCTAACCTGGATGTGATCTGAGGATTTAGGCTTTCCATTAGCTCCATGCTAATAATTTAGCACACCATATTACATTAACACTTGAATGTACAAGGCCTAAGTTCAAAACTGTTGTCTGGCTAACTGACACGATAATTTCACAGCCTTAGTCTCTTTTTTCTTTGTGTCCCGGGCATATCACGGTGGTTGGGGTGAAGTGGCGTAAAGCGGTAAGAGGAGATGGGATCAGGCTCAGCAGGACGAAGCCTTTTGCATGTTAATCCTCCGTGCCTCGGTGGAGTAGTCCAGCCAAGGCCTTGATTAAGGATTCATAGAGTATTAGCCTGATATCATTATGGCTATACATCATTTTGCTGCTTTATCAATGGGTTGTCTCATCTTAAACCAGGGAGCTAAATCCCAGGTGTGCGTGATTATGTGTATATGTGTGTGACAGTGTGAGATTAACATTGCATGAGGGATTAGGTCAAAGCAGTAGGTATTTTCTGAATCTGTGCTTCTGTGAAGTAGCAACTGAGATTTTAACAAGCAGACACATGAATAATTTTATCTAAAACCACGCGGGATACAAAAATACTCATGTGAAGTTACTAACTATTAATAATTAACATTTCAGTATCTTTACTTAAGGCTTGATACCTAAGCAACATAGACTTTAAAAATGGCCTTGAACTGACTACTAAACCACCGATGACCTAATCAAGTGTGTGGTTTACTGACCCTACAGTCTCCCTTGAGGTCAGTCAAACAGGCATAGGTCAACTGATTCACAGTTATTGTGTTACAAGATCTGTTTCAACAGAGATGAGGTTTCAAATGTTCTACTAATGAGAAGACAGCTGACAGTGGTTAGACATTTCAACACATTCTCATCTCAATGCGTCATATCTGACGCTTTCATCCGGAGTGACAAAGCGTAAGGATTTTACGCTAAAGGTACCCTTCCGCGTCCGTATGAAACGCTCCCGTTTCCTACGTTAAAGCAATACAAGGGAGGCTAACCCTACCTGTTAGCACATCGGCCGTGCGCAGCTGTAGGGTTAGCCGGTCGACATGCATACATTCAGAGACTTGGGTTTAGGCACTAACATTTCGGATGGTTGTGGTTAGGGTAGGGGCTTCGGGGCTGTCAACACCTTTATCACGAACTTAGCTACCTAGCTAGCTACCACTAGCTAGCTAGCACTTCCGTCCGAACCGACGCCTGGAGCCGCCTCATACAGACGCCTCGAGCGTCTCATGGAGACGCACCGGTGCGCCTCCATAAAACGCTAAAGGGTACCTTTCGCGTAAAATACTTACGCTTTGTCACTCTTTCTCAAATCGTCGGTATATGACGCCCTGAGATGAGAACGGGCTCGACATTTGGTAAGTTCACAATTGATTGGCATCAGACCTAGACTGCCTACTACGGATGAGCGAGCACAGGATTATCTGTATCTGTATCTGTTAACCATATGAATTATCTGTATCTGTATCTGTACACCGAAAGTGGGCGGGATTTAACCCGAAAGTGGGTCAGGTTGTCTTGAAATGGGTGGGGCTTTAACACTATGTTATTTTAAGGATGCAATTGATATGGGTTGATCAGAAATTGTTATATTTATTGCTGATTAGAAAACTATTTACATGACAGCATCAGCATTGAGCTTCAGATCAATGGTTTTGATCACGATAACAAACAACATATGCGATTGCAATTATGAAGTAACATGTAATGAACAAGAGTTTTCATATCCAACGTAACTTTCTTTCATTAACTTTTAATTTTTTTATGATCAGTGATTTTTTTTTGGTTCTTTTTAATTTTTTTTATTTTCCACACCAGAGGCCTGTACCACGAAGCAGGATTTGAGCTTATCCAGGGGTTAACCCTGGCACAAAGGTGGTTCACTTCTCCATGGCAACTTATGCTGAATGGCTAACCTGCTCCGGAGCAGGTTATGTTCCCGAAAAGAGATTAACTCTGTGAAAACGCTGCATACTGACCAATCAGCTCTCTGGAAAATGACGTCACCATCTGTAGGAAATCCCACAGACTGTTTTAGCCAATAGGCTGCTTTCTGTTTGCAGCGGTGATGTGGAGAAACTCTTGACTATGGCGATCCTACAGAGACTGATTAAAAGCCTCAGGCTAATGTTGCCTACAGGTTTTTACAGTACAGCAGGATCAGCCTACTTACTGCCTTTAAATGTCTTTAAGATTTTTTATTTGCTCCCAGTCCGTTTCACACAGCCTGACGCAGCCGTTAAATAAATGGATTTTATTTTTCTTATGTGAGGCTGAATATTATGAGCAATTTGGTATTGAAATATTAAATTTTAATATGAACATAGGCTGTTTATTTAGGTTAGTAAAGCTTTCTAAGGCCGACTACAGAGACTGTAGTCATGTTCCGTCCCACCTTCTGGGCGCTAAAGGTGTGTGGCGGTTCTACCAACCGCCAACACCTAAAGTGGCGGTAATGCCTTTATTTTTCTTTACAAATAAATCACAAACACATTATTTCTAGATATTTTTATTCTTTTCAATGATAATTTCCAATCTGAGTGCACGCATTTTGGTTAATATTCATTTGAGAAGAATTGTTTAGTGATTTATACCTGTCTTTTGTTTCTCCACATGCTGCCTCCGAGTCCTCTGCCAAAGGGGGTGCTGGAGTTTGGGAGCGCCTTTTATACTCCATCAGAGGAAGTGGAAGGAACCAACTCCTGGCAGTGGGCAGAGGGACTCTGAACTCTAAAGATTTTAATAACGCAGCAGCATGTGGATATTTTGTTTTTTTAGCTAAAGTCAACCAGCTGACAGTTTAAAAAAAAATCTCTGATGACCGGCAGAGAGAGGGAGAGAGTGTGTGTGTGTGCAGACACAGTCAGCTACCCAATGAGGATTTTTATTCAATCCGAGCACAGATATTGACTCCTATTACTCCTATAATACTAGTACTCGGCAAAAGGGCTTTATCCGTACCAGATACTCGTACCGGATAGAGTTGAGCCGAGTATCCGGCTCAACTCTACTGCCTACTGTACAGGAGAGGTTTAGGGATAACTGGTGAGGAATCACACTTGGTGTTGGGAAGGTAAATGTCAGCCTTTTTGCATAAGAGAATCTGAATATGAATGAACATGGTTCGTGGACTATCCCCATGGAGTAGGAAGCTGAGCAGGGAAAAGAAATGTCAAGCTTTCAGGACGTTCAGAATTTTATGATAGAATGCCTATCTATTTCTAACAGGTTGGAGCAGTCTGGCAGTAAGGCCTCATCTTTCTGTATAACGCCCTTAAATTTTCCTACAAATCAAAAACACACAGTTTTTGGATGGCAGTTCTATTAAGAAAGAAGAATTAGAATGTCCAGATGGTTGAGCCATTTATTCTTGGCTGGAAGTACAATCATTTTCTTGCAAAAACGTTGTCACTTTAATTGGCAGCAAAAATGATCTCCTTTAGGAGAAGTTTGCCTGATTGAAGCCATCCTTTCAGCAGCTCTTACTTAAAATGTCAAATGCCTTAAATTTTTTTTGGGATCAACTGCTCTTTCATAAATCTTTCAGTCTATTTATGACAATTGACTGCTTGCAAAACCCCACCCCCAAAAAATAATTGTCCAATCATAGGGTGCCAGCCTTAACAAGGCACAGGAGGTCTGCCAGCTTTGGATGACTCCACGTGCAGAAGCTCCGAATGGTGTTCTAGGAGAATTACTCTGCATTTGAAGAGCTTGGAAGATGACGTCTTTTTTAGTCGCCAAAATGACAAAAATTCCAGCCTTACAGAGCCTTTCTCAACAGTATTCTTCATATGTCAATAAGGCTAGGTAAGGTTGGTCGTTTTTTGAAACTATATAATACTGATATATCAATGTTTCGTTGCACCATTTCCCATAATGGTGCCATTGAGACATTCTGACTTGTCATGGTAGGAACAGCACAGGCTAATAACATTAACGATGGCTCTTGTATTCAGTTGTCTCTGCAAACCATGGCAGTGTGTTGGCATGCACAATACTAGGACTCTCAAACTGCCAGCTTAATGGAATGTAGCCGCCATTCATTTAATTATTTACACCTGTGCCATACATGTCAAAATGTCTTCCATGAAAAAGGCCCATTATTGCCTGGAGCTCTCTCCAGAGGCCTGATTGCCTACTGCGTTGTGCTTTGTTGAGCTGAGTTTTTCAGCAGACGTTAGATTCTTTCTTTTTTTCTTTTGACACACTCCGGTAAGGTTGCACAGATTTCCACACTCTCTCAGCTCAGACTTGAACAACAAGTCATAGCAGTACAGCTGGGCTCGATCACTGACATCATCATCATCATCTTTGAGCACTTGTGTTATACGTTCGCTCTCTCTTTATTTTTTCGTCTGTCCATGTCTCTCTACCTCTTTCTCTTGATTTAATACATCATCTCTCACATCTGAATTGAGCAATAATCATAACATAGTGATGAAATCTCTATTGTGGCTCGATGTCGGTCAGGCATCACAATGCTTCTCAATGAGATCCTCTCTGCATGTACTTGTGCACATGCATGTTTGCATGATTTATTCTGTGCATAAAATGTACTAATATGTGTTTCCTGTGTCCAGCAACATCACTTCACATGATGAAGGGGCCCACTTTTCTCCTCGGTGTGCTGCCTGACTCCAGGTGTATGGTGACTATAAAGGAACAATGAGGTTTGTGTGTGTGTGTTTGACCAACGTGCCACTGGCAAGGACACCCAGTAATCAAGTCTGCTCGCTATTCTTGTGTGCAAACCATTCCTGTAACTTAAGAGTGACAGAAAACTGGGACAGGACACTTAGAACACACACAAACTAGCACACATCAAGCTGAAAGTGTGTGTATGGTTATGCTCAGGTGATGCAATTAGTTCATTTCAAATAAACTGGCTGTTCAGGTGAAAGGACACACACCCTTAGACCGCTACATACAGACACATTTCAACAGGCTGTGTGTGAGTGGACTTGGCGACAGGCTGCACAGTGACACCTGAGTGCCAGAGTCAGAGATGGGAGTGTGTGAGAACTGGAGTGAACTGATGGGAGGGTGTGGGAACCTGTCATTCTGCAAGGAAGACTCAGCTCCCGTTACCAGAAGATCAGGATTTGCTGTAACCCAAACCTCACTCTTCTTTTCCTTCCTTTCTTTCCTAAACACACTGTTTATCAAATATACACACACTTTCTCAGACACAGTTTTAAACTGGAAGGATTGATGGTTTTATTATGGCAGACGGTGTAGTCAGATTGGGCTCATTAAGAAGATGGATACATTTACTATCTTATAGCATATCAGTTGTTGCCATTTTTTACACTTTTTTAAATCCAAGAGCAGATGTAAGTCATGTAATCTAACAATAACCGTCTGATGTTGTGCCTCAGATATATATACAGTAATAGCCTGTCAGATCTCAAAACCTTTATTGTGCCCTCAGAGACAAACTGTGGTTGGGCTGGGCAAAATGTGACCACAAAAAGACATGTTTTAATTCATTACCAGTGGCATAAATACAAGGTAAACACACCATAATCTCTATGCAGTTCAAAGAGAGCAACAGTATGCATGAACACGTTAGAAGGAACTTTGATCATCTGTTACTAGAAATTATATGATTTTGGCTTGTATCCTAAAGAAAGCGCCTCACCTCACATGACTTATATATAACTATATATAACTAGGACAGAAAAGTATCTACATTAAACCCACATTGACCGATGTTGGGATTGTCTGCAACATGTAGTGTGCAGTTGTTGAAAGTATCTAGGTACATTTACAGGCACAAGTACTGTACTTAAGTGTGCTCCAGTAATAATACCAAGCTGCCAACCAGCAGCCATGCAGCGTTAGCAACTGACTGGTGAACATACTGGAGCATTTAGCAGCTAAAATGCCAGATATTTCCCTCATGGAGTTGGTGAAGACCAAAGACAGAGAGAAAAGAGAGTAAATTAATTGATTAATCCCCTCAAAAAACTGCATTTAGCCAGGCCGTTTTTCATTCACAGCATCACATCAATGGAACTCAGTACCACCATCAATTAGAGAGTCCCCATCCTATTACTCATTTAGGAGTAATGTTAAGAATTGGCTTATTGAAAAACAGCACTTTCAACACTGACTCTGGCCCCATCCACCAACAATAACTGTCCATCCATCCATCCATCCATCGTCAACCGTTTATCCTGTGTACAGGGTCGCGTGGGGGCTGGAGCCTACCCCAGCTGACATTGGGGGAAAGGCGGGGTACACCCTGGACAGGTCGACAGTCCATCGCAGGGCCACACACAGACAGACAACCACTTACACTCACATTCACACCTAAGGACAATTTAGAGACACCAATCAACCTAGCCTGCATGTCGTTGGATGGTGGGAGGAGTGTAATTTTTTACCTTTTTTCTCTTGTATAATGTATTTTACTGTATTATAACAGTTTACCATTTTAGGATACCCAAAAACATTTTGCAAGGGGACTGCCAATGAAAACTAGCCTGTGCCTAACTTGGTTACGCTTACATTTGCTTTGAATGGTAATCAGTGCACATTGTCCTTTTTCAAATAAACAAATAAATTAAATGAAATGCCTGAAAATGTGGCTTCAAATCTTAAACCAGACAAAACTTTTTTAAAAGATGATATGGAGATAATGGTGGTGGACTGCAATTATAAAGTGTCTTTCTAGTTTTTCTACCACTCAAAGTGTTTTTAGACTAAATTTCACATTCATATATACATACATTCATACATGGCAACTGCTTGTCATTCAAAGGGGGTTCCCATCTCCCACAGAGAACTCTGCTCTGAACTAACTGAAAACAGCTCGTTTGTAGTCCAGCCTTTTCTACAGTAAAATAATGCTCGCCTATCGGCTGGTCAGACACGCCCTCAAAAACACCGGTGGGAAAACCCTGAGCTGCAGCACACAGTGACAAGACGTCTGCCTGCTGCCTCTCCTCTCCCTTCCAAACATTAGATACCCTCGAGGCAGTCAATGGACATGAAGTTGTTACTGTGATGTAGAGACACAGCTCATTTATAACTTTATGGATGACAGATTCATGTGTTACTCACCTCTCTTAGTCTATGTTGCTAAGCTGGTAAGGGAAACATGTACAGCTGAACTGAATCCCTGTTTACGGGCTTCTACTGACCCGCCCTTCTCTGCTTCTGACTGGATATCAGTCCTTAACTAGGAACTGCGCAACTCCCAACAAAGATATCACTCCATAGCTAAAATGAAGCCTTCAACACAGAGTGAAAAGAGGAGCGGCAGCAATGTGCAGTATGACCAAAAATATGGTGTTTTTTGAAAATGAAACCATGTAAACCTGTTCTGGTACAACCCCTAAATAAGATTTTAGACCTGAAAATGTGCGTAATATGACCTCTTCAAGTATTTTTCTTTAATATAACATCTGTATTACTAAATGTGTAATAATTACTTTTAATTACTACCCACTTAAAACCTGTGAGAGGAGCACAAACAAAAAAAATACAGTTGTGAAAGAACCAAATCTCTATCTTACTTTGGCAGAAAATTGTGTGTTCATGTAGGACCCCATGATTGATAGTAAACAGCTGATTGAATGAGTACAGTGTGAACTGCTATTTTTATTTATATAAAGGACTTAATACTTCCAACATTGAGCTTGTGGAAATTGTGTATACTGCAGAGAAAACACAAATTTGGTTAAATAGATTAATTCTCCTTGGCAGCCTTCAACTGCACCCTCCAGGATCCTGCAGTTTCTCCAGATACTTACACCTGAGGCAGTGTCTTTTTACTAAGAGTCCAGTTGCAAAACAATATGAGTGCATTCATTTAAGAAGGTAGAATTTAGAAGGTAGGTTTACAACCTGTTGTAATGTGACATTAGGTTTGTAACTCCCTTCTGTTACATAGCAGACAAAATACAGCGATACAAAAGCAATTTTAAAATGGTATAAAAACACTATATTCAGTGGAGCAGTGCTGAGGATGAATTTCAGTTTCAAATCTTGGGTGAAGAACCTGCTCTGCAGTCTGGTAATATGACGGCGGATATTTCTGTATATCTTCCCAGAAGGCAGCAGGGTGAACAGGCTGTGGCTGGGTGGGTACCATCCTTTAGTGTCCTATCAGAGCTCTGCATCGATCATCTGCACCTCACCTCAGCAGTATCACTGATGCTGGAGATGGTTACCAATGATCTTCTGAGCTGTTTTTTTTCACCCGCTGCAGAGTCCTCCAGTCCTGGAACGTGCACACCCCAGGCCAGTCCTGACAAGAACCCGGCACAGGAATTTAACAGCCTAACAGCTTCTGGTCAGGTAATGTTGAACTTGCAGGGGGGAGTTTTTTGTCCCAGTAGGACTGCCTCAACCACCATTTACAGAAACTTAAATTTACAGTAGTTCCAATCTGAAAAGGGTGCACTCAACCATGCTCAAAAGTAATTTCCCTATTGCTAAAAAGGCCACACACAGACAACAGGGGTTTGTTGGTTATTTTATGGTAGGCTAAACCAAACTACCACCAGTGTTTTTGACCCTCTCCTCAGTCCACTTATCACACTGAGAGATCTGTCATTTCAACAGCTCTAGAGAAAACTACATTTTTCCTGCTGTGTTATGGATTCAAACACAGCTTTACTGGGAATTTACTTGCAGTTATGAAAATTACTGTCCAGCTGTGAAAAGGAACTTATTTCAAAAAGTTGCATGAAAACATCTCAGTTGATTACAGCTTTGACCTGATGTCTGTCAACATGATGCCTGATAACGTGTCAAGGTGAACTGGAGTGTAATGGAGCAGTGAAAGGTCACGTGACTTTGCATTACATATTTCATTAGATGCTGTGTTCAAAACACTCCAGGTGACACAATAGAGATCAGCTAGAAGGAAACCAATCAGCAGCACCTGTGCTTTTGTGTGATGCTGTTGTCTATCTCGTCAGTCTCTGGGGACGTGTTGTTACTGTAACATCTCTGGTATTCTGCTTGTGAGTGTAAATGAATCAGGCCTCAGGTCAGTAGCAGCACGTGTTTGTGCGTGCCACCAGAGCGTATAATGCAGTTGTGTGTATGGGACTCGCTTTTTTTCTTTGAAAGTCTACTTTTATCAGCTGCCAGCAACTTCACAGTGCAAGAACCGAACTACATCGAAGTTACTCTTAAGAGAAAAAGCTGGTTTTTTTCCTTAATTTATTCATGGAAGTTCCACTGAAAGCCAAGCTCTTTTGCAGAAACACCCTGTGCACACTCACAAAGATATAAACATTAACTCTACACAACTAGTTGTTAAAGGATTTGCTTAAGGACACCTCAGGGTAATGGGGTCCACTTCTTTAACCTAGGCCAACACTTGTTTCTTTTCAAACTATTTTGTGAGTCATTCAGTGCAACATTGCAAGAGAGCAATCTGTATCTGTTAAACCTGCATCACACTACAAGCAGCAAAAATAACTATTCATATTCATTGCTGCATCCCCTAGAAGTCAGAATAAGCATCATAATGATGTAGTTTCCCTTTTGGTCAGTAGATTTGATGTAATTGGTTGCAGTGATATATATGTGGATATTCTTAACCTTGATAGTTACAAGTTAAACAACAAAAATACACTTGGCAGACTAAGTGGCGGAGTGTGTCTATATGTAAATTCAGGCCATTTAGATTCTCTTTTTATTCATTTCATTCAATTCATGTCATTGTTGGAGTGATTTATTTACCCCCGGACTCTGATTTTGACACTGTCAAGATTAAACTGAGTCAACTTAAAATAAAAAGTTATTTTATCCTTTTTAACATTGAACAGCCTCTTACACTCTGGACCCTCAGCTACGGTTTCTCCTGCTCTGCACACCACCAGCCACCAGCCTGGTTCTACAGCATCTAGTCTTCCACTCTATCTCGCTAATCCCCGGCTCAGTATCCGATCCCTCCAATCCCTTTTTTATCTTACTGCAGTCTCCTCCCTCACTTAGTTCTACATCTGCTAGCCTGGTCGTGACAAAGTTACACTAATTTTCAGAAAAGGGTGTGTCTGTGGCGTAGCGTTGAAAATTGATGACTCGCCATGAAACAGGAAATTGTCATAACCTCACTGTACATGCTCACATTTGTACGAAGTGGCTGGCAAGACAAAGACAGACCAAAGACCGGTGCCCAGCTAGGTTAGCAACAATGTTGGGTCATAGCGTCGCTACAAGTAGTGCTGTTACTAGTTTTACTACATTTGTCAGTAGCTTTGTGGTAGCGTTGCTGTTTTCCCCCTCCTCTGTTCAGTGACGGCTTCTCAACTCTGGTGTAAATGACTTCCCTGACACCTCTTTCAAACCATCCATCATCTCTGTCTAAAATGTGCACCTGGTGGTCGTCAAACGAGTGTCCTCTGTCCTTCAGATGTAAGTAAACTGCTGAGTCTTGACCTGAGGAGTTAGACCTTCTGTGTTGAGCCATGCATTTGTGTAAACTAGATTGCTTTTCTTGTGTTTGGGTGTACGGTCTTTGGGATGGATCAGTATCTGTCTTAGCGTGTTCTTGGGTTTAAAGAACACAGGGATGTGGTGTTTGTTGAAAATCCTCCTGAGTTTCTCTGATACTCCAGACACGTATTGGAATCACAATGTTGTTGCGTTTGGTCTTCTTTCCCTCAATCATAGTGTAACCATGTTTGCAGCTCTATCCTATGACTTGTGATGTGCTGCTGACTAGTGATTATTGTAGGTCAATTTCCTTGAGGCTGTTACAGACAAAACTGTTAGTGTTACTTATTTTTATTAATATAACGGGACAAACAAAATTCAGGGTGCAGGTGACAAGGCGGCAAGTTCTCAGGCACTCTGTGTAGCTGTTACATATGTTTCTCCTGTAGTTTAACTTTTACAAGGTTGTTTATTTGTCATTATACAACACAAGGTTGGTGTATAACAAAATAAAAGTATAAAAGTTTGTAGTCCCTTCATGCTGCACACACAGAAATGAACATACTGAAGACACATTAAATGTGTATTAAAATATTTTCTCCTGTAATATCATCTCTGCTGAGTCAGCACACCTGTATGATTTAGTCCTTCTCCTCTTTTGTCTTTGCCTTTGTTTGGGGGAGTAACCTCTTTCTCACCTCAATGATAAATTAATTCATTTTGATTTAGCAACTTTAATAGCTACTATGTTGCTCCATGTTCAAAACTTTCTGCTCATTCAGAATCTCTACCACATTATTTTACATTCTCTGACATGTTGTAAAAAAGTCAGAAAAAAACAAGAATAACGTCATCATTTACGCTCAATGCCTGACAGTTGGCAGCTCTGGTGTTACATTTTTTAAAGGCTGGTAGATGCCATCATCAACGGGGTGAAGCAGAGGTTCGGATACATTTTCCAAGATGCAAGGTTGCTCGTAGCCTCTGCAGCTCATGCTATGTTCAGAGTGCATCCCCGGTGGAAAGATGGATTATGTTGTGTCAAACCTGAAATCAGAAGTAAACCTGCTTCAATCTCCAGTTGATCACATGCGGACAGATGTGGAGGAACCAACTGATGATGGCGATGAGGTAACTGGATACTTCCCATCATTGAGAGCAAGAACAGTTCTGAATGAAGTGGGCAGCTACTTTCAATCAACCGAAACCAACCTTGTCAGTGCATTCCAAAACCTGCGGATGATGAAGAAGATCTTTCTGAAGTACAACAGAGGAGTCCCTGCAAGTGCAGCTTCAGAATGACTCTTTAGTGTAGGAAAATACATTTTTTGACCAAAGAGAAACCGTCTTTCTGATGGAAATGTTGAAAACACCTTGAACAAACATCTTTTTTGAGAAGGATCGGGGTCCAACTTTTCCTCTTGTGAGGAGGAAACTTTGTAGTGGCAGAATCTGGTTCCACTAAGAGAGATAGATCCCCTTTCTCTCAAGCACACACACACACACACACACACACACACACACACACACACACACACACACACACACACACACAACACACACACACACACACACTTTGTTACTGTTTAGAGGCTTTATTGCTTTGATATTGTGGTTTGAGCTGAGCTGTTGAATTTTGAGTTAATTTAAAGTTTGTCCTGCAAATGGGACTAAGTCTAAATTGAGAATTACTGATGCAAACAGAGGTGCATACACACATGCACACACTCTTAACACCTGGTTTTGTTATTGTGTGGAGTACATATTTTTTTGTTTGTTTGATTTATTGCCAAAGTGGTTTTGGAACAGTGAGAACTGTTTATTGTTTAATAAACAGTTTAACTTAACCAATTAGCCTTCCTATCGGTTTGACTAACAGTTTTATTGGTCATAAAGATAAAACTGACTTGGAATGAAGTTGGTTCAATATAAAAAATACTAATTAAAAAGTAGCTTAGATGTAGTAAACTACTTTTGTCATGTTGCTGTAGCTTAATTTGCTACATTACCATGTTGGGTAGCTTCAGTGTAGTGAAGCTACCCAACAAGACTAACTAGGAAGAAATGGGTCTTTTGAGAAGTGCCGGTGAAAAAGGAAGGAGAGGCTACATCAAGTCCCGGTGGGTGGTTGCACTTGTTTGGATGGATCCAGCTCTTTTAAAATGAAATAGGGATCCTCTTTTCTTACTTGTTGGCCATACTCTCTACATTTAGAATACATCCATCTCTAACTGTACTTGAGTACAGTAACAAATGTCACCCTCAATTCTGGCGGAGCTTTGAGCTCTGACAGCTCAGAACACAGTGAGCCCGACTGACTCGGGAAGCTGGAGCAGGTTTTCTCTGCAAAGTGTTAGGGTTATGGAAAACAATATACTGACATTAATTTTTGATTAGTACAAGTTTAAGTTTGTGTATTGGCATTCATCCACATACCAAGTAGCCTATACAAATAAACTAAATATTGTTCCTCACGGTCCAGTGTGCATAAACCAAGTCACAATAGTCTAATTCAATTTACAAGACAAGACACTATATTAACACAGAAATTAATTTCTGGCCAGCCAAATAAATAGGCCTAATAATGAAATAATAGCAGCATCAGAAATAGGCAAATAGTGGGAGCAGACTCATAAAAGAAGGATAATCCCACATGCCAAATATCTTTATTAATTGTATCTTACCTATTTTTTTTAACTGTTTCGACTAATGAAATAAATCTTTTAGAACCATTTAGTATTTTTTTAGGTTTAGGATGTTTCTTAATTTTTAATTTCTTAGGGTCTTTTCAGTCTTAGGTGTTTTGCACGTTGTAAACATTACTTTATAATAAACCCACTTTTAAATCTAGACAAAGTGCTTGTAAATATATATTATAAATACTATCTGCTGGGTCCCTGTTCTCACGCTTCCATTTCACATTCATACTATTTGCCAGAATTGTTATTGTCTCATTTAATTTAAATGTAGTTGAAGTATGTCTCAACAAAATGTTAAATTTTGTCATCTCACATTAATCTTACATGTTATGAAACTGCTTTCCCTCCAGCCTGCGTTCATATGGCGTGTTTCTATGTTTCCATTGTGTATGTGTGTGTGTGTGTGTGTGTGTGTCCATGAGGGAGCCTGAGGCATGATACTGAACCTGAATCCTAAACTCTGTGACAACATGTGGTTCCCACAATCACATGACATTGCCGGCATTTCACCCTGAGGTCACACACACAACGGGTGGGCTCATTCATATTGAAACAATCGTTCTGAAAGACAGCTGAGGACACTGACTGTCCAACCATCGACGTTACTTCATCACTGTGCCATTAATACATTCTCCTGTGATCTTTGACCTCACTATTGTCTCTCTTAATCCCTGTCTCGCTGTCTGTCTGTATGGCTCTGCATTCCTGGTAGAGTTCTCTTATCCCCTGTCTTTTCAATTCTCTCTCTCTCTCTCTCTCTCTCACTCACTCACTCACTCACTCACTCACTCACTCACTCACTCACTCACTCACTCACTCACTCACTCACTCACTCACTCACTCACTCACTCACACACACACACACACACACACACACACACACACACACACACACACACACGCAGTGTGTGTAATTTGCAAACATCCAGTCCTGATGACAACAATGCTCAGGCAGAGGAGTAAGGAGAGAAGCCACACCTCAGTTTGATTGGATCAGAGGACAGAGCCTTGTTCCTATTGGGTAGTGGACATATACATCTATGTGGGTAAGTGCATACCATTTACCTGCAAGACATTTTGTGTCTTCTTCACTTCCACTTTGATGGATATTAAGGCAGCTGTGTATAAACAGTGCTAGCTGTTGGTTACTGGTAGTTAGTTTTGGCACAAGAGCATGTGTTCTTGTGGGGTTATCTACTGCCAGAACTCCAGTCATTCAGCGTGTTGTCTGCTATTTACTCAGTCGTAAGGTTTAATGCTCCTACCTGCCTGTCAAAGACAAATCAGTGCAAGTGCAAGTTGGTGAAAACCATCTTTATGTCTGTTTTTCCAGTCTTCAGCTTCAGCTGTAGTGCAGATGATTAGAGACAGATTAATAATAATTTCCATCCTGAGTTAATCTGTTGATTATTTCTTTTGGATTAATGAATAATTGAAAGTCTGTAAAACATCACAAAACAGCAAAAGTTCCCAGACTCAAGATGACATCTGAAAATAGCCTGTTTTGTGGATTCAAGTGTCTAAAACTCAAAGGGAATCAAATTACAATGATATAAAAGAAAGAGAAGCAGCAAATCCTCACATTTGCAATGAAGGAAGCAGCAAATGTTTAGCATTATTGCTTGATCTGTTATCAAAATGTCACTTAAATCTTTGTCGATGCAAGCCAGATTTACCAAGAAGGCAAATGGGGAAACTGCCTACAGGCATAAGAGAACTCCAGGGGCCCCCAAAGTAATAGGCGCTCAGTGTATCAAGTAGTGTGTGCTACTTTACTGAATTCATTCTGAAAATATATACCACAGAAACACAATCTACTGACATGACACTGCCCTTCATATGTAGATCTTGTCCTATGATCTGATCATGTGACTTGAAGATGGTACTTACATGAAATGCAGTTTCAAGACCATCATTTTGTGCTAACATGATGCATTTTTCTAAATTAATCTGTGTTTAATCACATTATCACACAGAAAATCTGGGGCCAGGTAGGTCTGACTTCTTTTTACAGTAACAATGTCACAAAAATACACTGCATGTGTACTCTTCATGTGCCTTTTGTGTATCTGCGAATGAATCCATGTTCCTTTGTGTGTATATTATTGTATGTGACTGCTGTGTGGGGTCATGCAGCTTTCATGGCACTCCCTCTGATTTACTGACTAAGATTACATGCATGACCACAGTCTGCACATACAGCCTGCACGCTCCATTCTGCTCAGAAGCTCTGCCACCGTCCATCCATATCAATGCTGCTGCAAAGTCATTACTGTGTTAGTGCAGAGGGAGTCACTCCTCTCACTCAGTAATCCATATTCATACAGCATTTTGGATGAATAAGAGTGAGCATGCAAAGCAGCAATGGCCAGCTCTATCAGCTCCACTGGTTTTAATGTTTGAGGAGATTCCTTTGTAATTGATCTGGAGGAAGGCGGCGGTTACAGCACAGTGTCTTTAATCCGCCAGAGGAGGGCCTAATTATTCGGTTGCCTCAATCAATGTCTCAGATTGTTCTGCATGATGTGGCAGAACTCATTGGAATATTGATTTTTTTTAACAGTTTCAAATCAGATGATGTAATTAGCAAGAAAAAAAGATTCCCTTGTTCTTGTTGAAACTGAGACTGAAATTGAGGTTGTATTTATGATAATAAAGTAGACTACATGGCCAAAAGTTTTTATGTTTGTGGACTGGGTCTACTTCATGGTAAGAGGGGGTCTGAGTAGGGCATTTTTTGTTAAGGGAATTGTTCCTCTGCGCAAAGCCAGGTCCAACAAGTTTTCCCAGTTTGGTGTGGAAGACTTGACTGGCCTGCACAGAGACCTAAACTCAACCTCATCCCACCAGCAGTGGGCGATGTCATTTTCACTGTTCGACATCTCGAGTCCAAGGAAAATTTGAGACAGATTGTAATTCAATTGCTCATTTCTTAGACACTAAACTGCTGTGTGGCGCAAAGTCATGAACATTGTGGGCTGCATATTTACACAGTGTTAACATAGCATGCATCAGTGTTGTGCGATTTGTGTCACTGCAATGCTCTTGTGGCCCTCCAGACGGGTTCCAGAGGGTTGTACAAAGCCTACTTTCAATTCTGGAATGAGATTCCCAACAATCTCATATGGGTGGAATGTTTTTGTCTACATACTTTTGTCCATGTAATGTGTTTCATGCCATTACACAGACACTGATCTTTATTTATTGCCAGTTAGGATTGATATACTAACTACTGTATTAGTATTAGTTCATCTGCACCATTAAACGTCATACTGGACCATATTCCAAAGCTTTGTTTTTCTTCTGACCATTATTATACTCCTCCTCAACTTATCCTCGTGGTACAAGTCAGCTCTTTTCAGAGAATCACACAGCAGTTACTTATCACCATGGAGATGCTCATGAGTGTATTTGCATGGGATGTATTTCATGAGTGCTCAGAACACTACTTAATGTAAAGCGTGACCAAAACATTTTGCAAAGGAGTCCACAAACTCTCTGTAAATAATCTCTGGCTCACATTAACCGAATTTCACAAGAGGTGCTTTGTAGTAAAAACCCATCTTACGTCTGCCATTCTCCAGATACTTATCTGTGACGCCATAGTGATTTTTGTAATATCCATCAGGCTCTCTTCACTGCTCTCTGGATCGCTCATCAGATTCATCTCTTATACCCCGTCTCTCTCCTTTCTAAACATCATGCACAGGACCTGGAAATGCTTGCAATTAGCGGTAGTCAAGCGAGCCATCGTTTGAATCACCGAGTGGCTCTTAATTATACAAGGCTTTTAAAGTTGTACGACACTCGAGGCCTCCCTAAAAAGCATCATTTCGGCTAACAGCCTTTTTTGCTAAGTTTCTCTGCCTTAAAATATAGATGGAGCTGCAGAGTGTTTTCTCCAGCAAGGCACGAGCACTGAGATATAAACTGTTTCTTTTTGATGTGTCACAGAGGGGGGTCAAAGAAGATGCTTTGTGGGTGTGCCAGTATGCGTACATGCTTTGCACCCTACAATATATTTCATAATTCTTCAGTAGAGTTTAGAGAAAATCACCATATCTCCCTCTGCATCTAGTCTAAATCCACTACTGACAATTTCATGCAGAGCTTTTGCTGAATTTAAAGAAAAAAACAGACTTCAGATGCAGATGTTCCACTGTGAAAGGGACAGAATCATGAGGCAATGAGCTGTTTAAATATGAATGAGTGTTGTGTGAATGCCTTGGCTGTGATATTTAGACAAGAACAAATCCCTGTGTGTTGTTGCTGTGTCTTTAGCAGCAGCTCAAGGGAATGTCACTGCTGTTATAGTATTTTGCAGGGTGGAAATTCTCAAAAATATTTTGCGTGAACAAGAACCCCAGGAATTCTGCAGTATCTTCATCTTCAGCATTTTATTTGAATTTGAAACAGCTTAGACTTTTTCATCTGGTGACGATGATCTGTTTGAAACCAGCTATGTTTTTTATCATGGCAAAAGTCAGACCACATCCAAGCATCTCAGAGAAGTCGTTTGCGCTTAGTGGTTAATACCATGGCCCCGCAGAGATCTCCCCTCTAGCTCCCCAAAAGAGATATTTCTGACTCCCTGTGGATCCCAGGCCTTTTCAACTCTGTCAACGAGGTCAGAAAATCGAGGACGCCGCAGGCATTGCCGCTGGAGCCGGAACCCACCTTCTCCTCATCAGCAGCCTTCCTCTCATACAGGCACCCTCTACTCTTCAAGGCCATCTTTAACTCAACAAACGGAGACCATACCCAGCAGTTTAGTCAGGGGACATACTGGGTGCTCTCGACTCTGAACTCTACTGTCACATCTTTGCAGCCCGTACATCCCTCCCCTTTGAGTCTGCTCTTACCCTGCCCGCATGCAAAGTCCGTGCCTCACCACCCCACTCACGTCATTTTCCCTTTTGAAACACCCCAGTGTTCAATTATCACCTGCTGTACCCCCCATCATCTATAGGCCTGCAGACATATGTCCTTCCATTAACATCCCCACCTCAATAGGGAATTGACAAACAGGGAGGGCCAATTCTCTATCAGAGAGGCAGGATCATCTGCAATAATTTCAACCACCTGGTCTGCACTCTTTCCAACTGCTGGCTCGTGCACGTCTGCTCACGCCAGGAGCAACTGTCACCACAATCCGACCACATCAGCAGACTGACCAGCACAGCACCTCAGTACAACCGCTCAAGTATTGTAGTCATTCCAAACACTTCTCACCTATCCACAATCTCTGAATTCAGATGTCTACACACCAAGTTCAGCTTTCCGTGGTCAGTGCTCACAAACTATACTCCATTGTCATAGTCGCCATTCATGTCTAGGAAGTCCATACTCACCCACTCTGATAACACTATAGTTGTAGAGATTTTACAATGTCAATCCTGTTTTCCACTCAGCACCCAGTTTCTTCACAGACTCACATCCCTGGCCACCACAACACCATTTGAGATTTATCATCTAGTTTCTCGTTCGGAAATTTAGACTTTTGAACCCAGAATCGGATTTTCATCCCATACCAGTCTCACTGTTTTCACCAACATCATGCAGCCGCCCAGCTGAAAAACCTCTCCTCACAGAAGCCGTCCTCGACAGCCTCTGCCCAAGCACTCTCTCAGCAGCATACCTAGCTGGCTGGAATCACTTTAAGGCATCACGTCACCTTTCAGCTGTCATTTCCCTATCAGGACATCATTTCCAAACGCTGTTGCATTACATACGTGATTTCAGTCCAAATTCGTTCCTCCACTATCCAGAGATATTTTTCAGGAATCAACTTCTCCATCAAACTAGTCTTTGGCCTCCATTGTCCTTCTTCTCTGCAGTTTCACGTTACCATGCTTACCCAGGTTTACAGAACCCGCTCTTAATCCAACTCTTCTGGGGGTTTGAAATAAGCTTGGGTGAAAACACTTCTGAGATGGAACACTGAGTCTCCTCCGCCTTGTCTTCTGTACTCCCTCAAAGACCAGCCTTTAAGTCGACATCCCTCTTCCACCGTCATAATTCCCCTCGTATATGTACTAATCCGTCCTCTATAATCTATACTTTCCACAGTTACATTAATTACATATTAGATAACAGACATATGAGTGCTGCCAGCATTGCTGCAGAGGTTGAAGAAATGGGGGGGTCAATGCTCAGACCACACGCCACACACTGCATCAAATTGGTCTGCATGGCTGTCGACGCAGAAAGAAGTAAATAAATACTGCACTTACTGAAGACTATATTCATATGGTATGTTACATGTTGTATTCATGCTATTGGCCTACACTAACCAATGACATGAATTTATGAGGAACATGAGGAATTCTTGTATAACGTTAAAGATGTTTTAGACTATTCTTCGTTGCATATGTTATACAATTCCCTAATACTCCCATATTTTGGATACTGCACAGAAGTCTGGGGTAACACATACCATAGTAACACAAAACCTCTGTTTTTGTTACAGAAAAAAGCATTAAGGATCATCAACAAGACAGGCTACAGAGAACACACCAATAGTTTATTTGTAAATTCTGGACTTTTAAAATTTAAAGATTTGGTTGATTTGAAGATTTTGATTTTTATGTGGAAAGTAAAGCAGAGAGTTTTGCCTGTGGTTTTACAAAATTCATTTACTCTCGTATCAGAGGAAGATGGCCATAGAAGGCAATATTATTTTAAAACTCCTTTCGCACGTACTACACAAAAACAGATGTGTTTGTCTATTTACGGAGTTCAACTGTGGAACGACTTGGACCATGAACTGAAGTGCTGCAAAAGTGTTTGCAAATTTAAGAATTTGTATAAGGAAAAAATACGGGACTGTTACAAGAAAAATGATAAACAAGTTTAAAAAGCCAGAAAAAAAGAAAGAAAAAACAGATTTAAAAATGATGATAATTAAGTGTAAAGATAGGTATTACTGAAAATGTTTGGTGATTGGGGTGAGGATTGGGGTTGATCCATTCATAAAGCAGCTGTTTTTCTTTTGTTTGTTTTTTTGATGTGCACAAAAAGTGACAGGTAATACAAGATTTTTCTTCTTCCAGTTCCTTTTTTTTTTCGTTCATGGAAATGTATGTATATGTATATGTGTTTATTGCTGGTCAGAAAAAGAAAGCCGAACAAAATGTTGTACAACGGCATGAACGAAATAAATAAATAAATAAATAAATAAATTTATGAGGCACATGTTGATTAAAAGTTAATTTTATTTTAAAAAAAGGCTAATACAAAAAACTATATACAAACCATTTACAAAACATATCAAATGCTGGGCTGCAGGACAAAATGTCTGTCCATCTCAGTCATTTGGTGGTGGCTGTCAGAACATCATTTATGCTACAGACGCCTGTGATGCAGTGCTTTGTACTTTCGATTAGCCTTCAGCTTTGTCTGCAGGTCGGTAAGCTCCTGGCTGTGAAAACTTGGGAGTCGCACAATCCGCTGTGACACACCCTCAAAGCTGCTATCTCTCTCATACGACATCAGATTGATAGTGCCGCCTTTCCAGAACGCCACTTCCTCTGTTGCCAGTACACTCTGCTTCACTTTCAGCAGCTGTAAACACAAACACAACTGACAATCAATACTGCAGGCTTAGAAGGTAGGTTTTCATTTCATTTTACAGAGTTTTAAAATGAAAAGTTTTGTAACTCACTTCTGCTATAAAGCAGACACAAAGTAGACGGGGGTCTACGCCACCGCTTACAATTCTGTTCTTTCATCACTTCCCAGGAAACTTAACAAATGTAACCTGTTGGCCTCAGGTGAAGATGCCAACGATGGTCATTCAGACTTGGCCTTGGGTAGTCCTAACGACTGTTGTGCAGGAGCACTAACAAACAGCTGTATCAACGATCCTGGCAAACAACCCCACAGAGGTCAAAAAGCTGAGTTTCCCTACCAGTCAGTCAGAACTGAAGAGGTCTCTTGGATTAGGGACGGAATGTCCTCTAGTATCGTCAACCAAGTCCAGTTGCCCTAGATTTGAACCTTCTTTGGAGTATTGATGCATTACTGCCACTAACTTTTATGGAGTGTGGATCAAATGATTAGTACTTATATTATTTACATAAATAAATAATTCAATAAAATAAACTGTGTATTTTTATCATTCTGATGTTCTGAACCAGCTGCCTTCCTGTGTGCAGCCTTTAACCTGAATTTTCACAGCAATTTAATGTGCCACTAACTGCCAAAAATCCCACTTTTCGTGCAGTGATACTGAAGCAGAGCATGATCCCCTCCCTTCGGAAACTGGGCCGCAGGGCAGTATTCCAGCATGATAATGACCCCAAACACACATCCAAGATGACCACTGCCTTGCTAAAGAAGCAGGTCTCCAGATCTAAACCCTATTGAGCATCTGTAGGGCATCCTCAAATGTAAGGTGGAGGAGCCCAAGGTCTCTAACATCCACCAGCTCTGTTGGAGGTATGGAAGAAGACGTCATTAGCAACCATGAAGCTCTGGTAAACTCTGCTCCCAATAGAGTTAAAGACGGGGTAGGCAATTTGTTTCTAAAACATTTTTTGCCATATTTGTTAAAACTGTCTTTATATGCCAATATTGAAAAGTTTAAAAGATGCAGTGTCTGTAGTCCTCACAGGGTTACAACAAAATCAGACATTGGCTTGGCTTTTCAGCATTGCCGACAATTGAGAGACCCCGAGGGGTTGAAAAGTGACAACATGCTTTATTTCTGCAGACAGGTAATCTGGCTTTTTTTGTTTTGATGATAATTTGGTACTTTCATGAAGTATGTTTCGCTAGCCAATGTAGCTACCTACTTATTATACAGCTAACGGTAGCTACGACAGTGACGGTGTAAAGTTTGCGAGCCAGAGTAGAGATGATGAATTATCAGTAGCAGCAGATGATTTGTAAAACAGCAGTGCAGTTGTATTGGAGAAGTTAGCTAATGCTAACATTAGATAAGACATTGTAGATGTAGACTGTGCTGAAGAACTATTCATAACTTATACCTAGCGTTACCATTAGTCTAAGCTGTGTTCATATGTTGTACCTGCACTGGGTTATTTATTCACCTTTAGTTTATTTTTTTCTGGTCAACCTGTTTACACCTAGTTACCGTGTATCTCTACATTTTAGATATGTGGTGATGAAGCTTATTTGTGTGTGAAATCACTGTCATACTGTAAATGTTGCTGCTATGCCAAGAATTATATCACCAGAAATACGGTATGCTTTATTTCTACTGTGTTATTTCTACCTCAGGTCAACTGCAGATTTGAAGAATTCTAACACCCTGTACTTCTCACCTGTATACACTTCCCTATTTACATGTAGATTTTATACCAGCCGAGGCTGAAAATATATTTTCCTTTATTGCATCTCCATTTTCTCTCTAATAGAAAAATAAATAGGTTCATTTACAGTTGATCCACATTCCTTAGTTTCTGACCTGTCAAATGAGATCAGAATTATGCATGTAATGGTGGAGTTATTACTGATTTATTTTGGGTATGTTATTTTAGGCATATTTCCAGGAAATAGGTAGAAACTATATAATCAAATATTTACAAAAATGTGAAGGGTGTACTGACTTTTGTGAGAAAGTGTAGGTACCGTCTGGGGGTCTTGAAATAAGCTCGGATGACAACAATTCCGGACGGAAGCCCCCGTGTTCTGTGCACCCTCCCAGACCAGTTTATAAGAAGACATCCTTCCACCGTCACCGTTCCCCTCCTGTATGCATTATTCCATCCTCTATTATCAATACATTCCACATGTACGTTAAACCTCTGAATTACATGTTGTTGAGGCAAATCAAAGCACCATGCAGGCAACTACCATGGAGGACTGAGATGCACACTATATCATCCTGGATCAGGGCTAGTACTATGCATAAACCCCAAGGAATAAACTCATACTCATCTAGGTTAATTTCCTTTAGGTTAGCTGATTGCAAAACATGTCTAAATTACTACATCTAAACTAGGACTTGAAGTTTTGTTTTTTGTCCATTGTATTTACGGTTGATAATCTGGGAATCACTGAATACAGATGTTTAGGCCCACATTAGATTCCAGTATTTACTGTACTGCTTTCCATCCTGGAAACATGGCCCATGTTCTTATATACTCGTTTGAGACAGGAAGGAGAGACTGCCAAGAGTTCCATCTGAGAAAACAAACACACACACAATTCTCAAATCAGTCAAAAGCAACACACATGCAAATTACATGTAGGCACTATTTCAGTTGCACACACATTGATGTCCATACACTCAATATAGGGTACAAGACTACAGACTGCAGTGAGCACCAGTGACTGGCAACTAAACCCAAATCCGCTCAGCTTTCCCCTGATGATAGCAGATGGAGGAAATCAGGAAGAGAGAACAAGAGAGAGAGAGAAAGACAGAGAGAAATGTGGAGGGAGGCCGTTGGGTTTGTGGGGCACCAATGAGGGCACAGGAGCGAACAATGGGAGGCGAATGAGGAGGGAATCCAGAGAGTAGGTGGGTCAGTGAATTAGAAATGAGTATCAGAAAACAGGATGCATGAAAGAGTGATCAGTGAACTGAAGTGAAAAAAGAAAAGAGACTGGAGGATTTGACAGTTACAGTGAAAGAGCAAGAGAGAGTGACGGATAACAATGGAAGGGAGACGCTAGAGCGAGGGAGAATTCAGTAAGGCCAAGAGGGAGTGAAAGTAAATACGGGAATGAGAAGAAAACAAGGAATTGCAGGTTGATAGTCACATCAGTTATGATAGAACAAGTTGAAATGATATGTAAACCTTCATGAATGTTGCAAAAAATGTACACACACACACACATATTTAATAAGTTATTCTGAAAGATGATTTCACCTCATTACATCCTAAATTAGTTGGGCTTCCTCCCACCGTCCAAAGACGTGTGGACTAGGTTGATTGGTGGCCCTCAATTGCCCTTAGGTGTGAATGTGACTGGTTGTTTGTCTATGTGTGGCCCTGCGATGGATCGGCGACCTGTTCAGGGTGTGCCCCGCCTTTCACTTGATGTCAGCTGGGATTGGCTCCAGCCCCCCCCTGAACGCAGGATAAGAGGTTGACGATGGATGCTTGCTGGTTCACAGCAATACTATGAACTGACCAAGCACTTACTTTTAACTGTTTAGCCATAAGGAAGCATTTAGACTACTAGCAAAACTCATATAATATTATATATATATATGTTCCTTTTTTAATCCACATACAAACACAAATGTGATCATAACTACTTTAAATAATACAATTAAACTATTTTGTCACTCTTGAATAAGGTTTAGCTATCCGTCCACCCAGCACTTCTGTATTTCAACCAGCAAAAACTCACTGTGCCTGCTGGTTGCCTGGAAACCTCACTGTGATGATTGGACTGCGGGAAGTCGCAAATTCCAGCCTTTGTTCGACAAGAAAAGTAGCTCCCAGTAACACAACAAAGTGTTGCCTTTACATTTCTGTTTGTGTACATACTGTATAAAACAATTAGATGCTTGGTGTTAATGTCATGACATTTACAGATTCAGAGGTGGAACATGTAATATAACTTTGGAAAGAGCCAAGCTAGCTAGGCTACCATCTGCTTCCAGTCTTTACACAAAGCTAAATTAAGATAAGCTGAGCTATTCGCCTCCTGGGTCCAGCTCTGTACTTACTATGAAGTACAGACATGAGAGTGATATCTTCTCATCTAACTCGTGTTTTCTATCTAATATTTTGCCTGCTAAGATGTAAGTATGAGGAATGTTAAGAGATTTTGTTGTTGATCTATTCACAGTGCACAAATTGGACACAAAGGCAAAAGTAGCATGACAGGCCAACAAGCTTTGAAGGCGATGGTCAGATAAACAAAGCATTTGACTTTGACACTGAAGACCGGTTTCAGTAACATATCCCTTACCAACAGTCAAAACTGATTACGTTTAACAGTGACCAGTGTTTCTCTAACCTCAACTAAGTAGCAATAAACCATATAGGTGGCAGATCAGAAAATGATTATGATCTGATGATCTGATGTGATATTGCAGTAGTACATTTTTTACGCTTTTCTGTACATATCATACAGCATGAGCATTACCATACATTTCACCAGAGACACACACTTACCTGACAACAACAAATACCTCAATAATAATGTCTTACTAAATCTAGCCCTGACCCTGACCCTAAGTAACTATAACCCTGACCCCAGATCCTTGCCAGCTGTGTCTTATCGCCTACCTTCAACTCTTACAATCTTTGTGCTCTTTCACAACAGAGATTCCCTCCAGCAGAGCTCCACCTTGAACCTGAGAAACAATAAAACATTATAGTGTTGTGTGGATGCAGCTGAAGCCACTTCTCTTTGTGGCCATGGCACAAAGAGAAGTGGCTGGTGATGGCAGTCGGCCTGTGCACAAAAAAGAAAAAAATCCCTTCAAAACCTAACCTATTCTTACCCTAACCTTAAACCAAGTTTTTCTCCGAAAATATAAGGATTTACATAATGTACTTTCGTTTTGTCCCCAAAAGAAAGGTGAGTCCCTACAATGCGACCATCTAAACAGATTTGTGTCCCCACAACATGAGTACTACATGTCCACACATACGCACACACACACACGCACACACACCAAATGCAGAGACACCCAAGATCCAGCCAAAAAAACGCTGTTAATTTCCTCCAAGACACATGACCACAACACAAGTGCTATCATGTTAAAACGATGATGATGTGACAGTGATTATGCTGATGGTGTTTGAAGACAATTATTATGATGGCAAATCTACTTTTAAGATAATTAAAATGCTGGGAATTGTTTTAATAATGAAAACAATAATGAACATACACAATAAAACAAGGTTAAGTAAAGACAACTCAAAGTTATCATTGTCTATCTGACCCCATAAACAACAGCATCAAGATTAAATATAAGCTAAACGCAATCAAGTGACAGAAGGAAGGAACATTTGGAGATTAAATGTATCTCAAAAGGCTTTTCTAGCTTGTAACACTCAAATCAGCCGGTTAGAAAAACCTGAAGTAGTCTAAATACTCCATTATGGCTAAATAATAACAGATGGTGGGCTTTATTTTTTTGTTTTATTTTTATTTTATGTAAAATATCTATTTCAGTTTAGTTGAAGATTTAAAAGTAACATTTACAGTAGCAATAGAGAGCTTTAAAAAAATTTGTTTACTTTTTTCTTTGTAGGCTACTATAATTTCAATAAAAAAGTGCTTTCATTATACAAATACCACCAATGTAAGTTATTTATTTACTTAATAATAAGTTGAAAGGAGCTTGAAAATGTACGTCACATTAATTAATTTCTAGAAACAGTCCAACAACAGCTGTTACCACTGCGTGTTCCACATGTTAACAGTTGTACACAAAGTGTTCAAACAAAGTGGATCACTTAGACTGGATACAGCAGGACACCATTAGTAGAGTTTTCAAACTGCCACTTTCAAGCATTTAAAAGGTTCCAATTGCAAAATGTTTCTCTAATAATATAATATAACAGCGGGCTATGCATCTGCTCTTATCCTGAACCCCTCTTTTCTCCCAACCTTTTTGCTGTGCTTCTTTTGGTGGACATAAATAAATTTCTAAAACACTGAGTTAAAGAATTTTGATAAATGCTTAATTTTATAATTAAGACGCTTTCGGACAACGTGACGAATAATTATTTCACACAAAAGGTACTTTTCAGTGGAGGCTAAACCTACACAGCTGTAGGGTTAGACGGTCAACATGCATAAAGTCAGCGACTTAGGTTTAGGCACTAACATTTCTGATGGTTAGGGTAAGGGTAGGGGGCTTCGGGTGGTTGTCAGCACCTTTAACATGAACGTAGCTAGCTAGCTAGCTATGGCGTAGGCTACGGCATAGGCCACCGGGCTACGCAGAGACTACGCTGTCGATTCGATGCAGAAGTATAAATCGCACTTTACTCTGATATGAACATTTGAAACTCTCACGGACAGACCCATGGTTGTCTTTCAGATTCACAAAAACATGCAAGCTCAGTGTGAAGTTGTGTGTGAGTGTGTTGGATGTGTTGGAGTTTTGTGCGTCTATTTGATGCCTACTAGGTGTCTCTGATTTAAAAGCAGTTGTAAAATCAGACTCTGCACTTTGATGGGCAAACGTTGAAGGAGCGTGTCAAAGATTCACACACACAAGAAAAAAAAACACATTTTTGCTTGCACTGACTTTCACAAACACATTCCACAGAGATTTTAAGATGCATACCAGCCATAAATCTTCAGAAATCCTCAATTTAAGACTTACATTAATCAGTGATTTAAGATACCTTCACAGATAAGTGTGAGAAAAATACAATCTGTAAAAACTACAGATACTAATGACATCCCTCACCATGATGCTCGGCATCGCTGTCTTTGCATTGTACTGAAATCAAAGTGGTTGCAACATTCTACTGCTGTCAACTGTGTATCTTGTGTTCTCTGGATGACAGTCAGAATGACAAAGCAAACAATAATTTATAACTCAAATTTGACATTTCAAAGTATCTTATTTTTCACTTAAAACAAAGAGCACACTGTGACACAGGGGAAGACCATTAGGAAAAAGACATTGTACTGTTTCTTATCAGGTTTAACACCACTGACACATTTTCTTTTAACAAAATAATGACCTGAATGGCGAGGGATGGATTATCCTGCCATCGGGACAACTGCCGGAGGTTATTCTGCTCCATTATAGTGACAAATTCCTTAAGGTGAGTGGGCACTCTCCTGACTCTCTGAGGTCTACTGTCCCACTGTGGGGTCTCATTCATTGCTGTGTCAGCAGGTTGGACATTCAGCCTCTCTCCAGCCATACAAGTAGGCGCAACTGTCTCTTGTGCAGCCGGAAACCAATGCTTCACCAATGTGTCAACAGACACATGACACATCATCTTCTCATCATCCTATTCCAGAATGACTGAGGGTCCTTTTCTGTCCACCACAATGTGAGAGTCTGGTTCAAATGGTGTTGAAAGTTTGTTCTGTTTGTTCTGCTGGAGCCGGACCTTGTTGCCCTGTTTCACTGAACTGTCTTTTGCTCATCTGTGTTTGTCTGCATCCACGTGTCCTTCCTCGCAGCATCAGTCAGGTGAACAGCAGCATCGTGTCTCATAGATAGTCCACTGATAGTTTAGGAAGTTTGGTTCTGATCTGGCTGTTGAAAAGGGGCTTGTTTTGCTTGAGGCCAATACGGTGTGACAGCAATGTGTAATTGCACTTTCCTGTAAATAGTTTTGAACTCCTTAGACAGAAAAGGAGTGCCTTTGTCTGTCACTATACAATCTGGGAGTTCAAACAAATGTCTCAGACATTTGATTATGTTTGCTGAGGTAGGGTTCCATAGGATATCAACGTACCCCCTTCTGGAGTCGTAGTCAGTCAATACAAGTAGATGGTCCCTTGGGAATGGTCCACACATGTCCAAGGCAAGTGTCTGCCACAGTTTAGCTGGGAGCTCTGTCTTGGTAATGGGGATGTTCTGTGAAATCAAGCTGTTGGTTTAACAAACATGAAATGACCTCACCAACTTCACTGCTCCCAGATCAATATCAGGCCATCGTACTTTTATACTAAGCCTTTGTTTTGTTTTTACTATACCTTGATGTCCCTTGTGTGCTAACATCAGTGTTTGCATTGAGCAGCTTGAGGAATTACAATCCAGCACTATTTTCCCAGTGGTGAACTCAATTTGGACTGTCTGATATGCTGGATCACACTCACTCCAATTCGTCTGACACCTTTGTAAGGTAACTATAGTGGCTTTGCCGGTTATGTTAGCGAGACATTCAGCTGATCAGTCATGTTAACTGGCAATAAAACCATAACATTAGCTTAGAGCATGGACGCATCAGCCGGTTGGATTGGTTTATTCTCCAGCACTGGCTTTGGCTTGTGGTGTAAAATATGTAGTAGGTTTAATTTCAGGTAGTTACTCTCTTTGCAGTGCTCTGTTTTGGCTTTGTCATTCTGTTCTTGAGACAATCAGCTGATCACTAATTGGCAATGGTAGCTTACAGCTGCAAGCTCAGATCAGCCAGCTAAACCTTCACTGAGCTGGTAGAAATATGTTGTTGGCCTCATTTCATGTAGTTACTCTCTCTCTCCAGCGCTCCTGTTTTGGTTTTGGTTCACGGGACAATCAGCTGATCATGGATTGGTAATAAAAGGCAGCTTCCAGCATCAAAGCTCAGATCAGCTAGTTAAACTTTAAATTTGATGGTAGAAAAAAAATGTGGTTGGCTTTGTTGGCTATGGCTTTGTTATGTGGACAGAAATGTGCCCTTACCTTCAAACAGCTGATGAATATTTTTGGCATTAAAACGGTAAGAGCAGGGAACACGTATTTTTTTTTACTGGTAATGATCACATATAACAAGACCGTGTGCCTATCAAGTGACCAATAATGAATACTTTCCGAATTTGCATTATATTATTATTGGATATTGCTTCACTACTGTGCATCCAATAATGGGCAATGTGTAATTTGTACTTTCACGTGCTAAATGCCCATTAAAAATGTTGCACCACTTTGCTACAAACTGAAATTATGTTTGTCAGTACTACTTTTTGTTTCGGTTGTATTTTTAAAAAAAATAAAACACATTTTGGTAACATTTGCAGATTGCTTATCTAATTGAGCAAAGTGAGAGGAGCCTTGATCCTCACCAGCCAATGCCTTTGTAAACTTGATGTATTATGTGGTTTATACAGAATGTTGTGGTGCAGAAACAGTGAGGCTTGTATTGTCCTGTTATCTGTCAGTGGTCATATTTGATGCACTAAATGTGATAGTTTTTGAGATTTTCTTCATTTACTTTGGTATGTCAGTCCAGATGAGCCAACCCTCCCAAGTTGTAAAATACTGTATTACAGGAGTACACAGTTTGCCAGGATAATCTTTAAGTTCCTAAAAATGTTTTTATTTATTCCATTGTCTCTGACGTTTCCTTGGAATTATTTTGGTACCAAATGTGTATTGATGCTGTGTTTTTGCACAGTAAATTTGTGGAGATGTTTAAAAAATTTCCTATGCCAACATCAAGGTCAGTTTTACTGACTTTTGCCAGACTTTGGTTCTTTTCAGTGTCTCCCTACTGGAGTCCATGTATCCTGCAGTACTGCCTCCGCCATTCGTTTCTTGTGTCTTGTCCCTTCAGTGCTCTTCTCCTTTTTTAAGGTTTCTCTTTGGCAGTGCCACTTGACAGGCCTGGTACTGTGGCATAGAGGAAACCAGTGCTTTCAGGACCCCTCAGACAAAAGCTGATTCACCAGGTCGGCTTTTTGCTGTCTCTGTGCTAACAGGTCGTCTGGGCTCTGTTTTGTCATGTAGTTAGCGTGGGAGGCCTATAGTGTGTGCACAACTGGACAGCCACTCAGTGCAGAGGAAAATGGGCCTGTGAGAAAGAGAACGTTTTTTCTTTTACTGTCTCTCACATTGTCATTTTCCTACCTCTACTTTGTGTTTCTTGACATCTATTCTCTCCCTACCTCCCATTTTTGTCTCTCCATCATCTCTGTTTTTTCTTTTTTCTGGCAGACTCCTCTTTAGACACCCCCACATTGCCAGATATTCTTGTTTCCTACTTCTCTTCCTTCTGTCATTTTAGAGACCCTCTCTCCTTAGCCACAGATGAGTGGTGATTGTCGTTTGCATCATGCTGGTACCTCAATGGTGGAGACAATAGCCTTCTCCACTAGCGAAGCAGAAGTAGGATTATGCTTTCCTTTATTTTCTGTCATATATGTTACAATGTCGGGTGTTTATTATAAATGTGGCCAAAGTTTTAAATAATGAAGCAAACATATGAATGCAAGTAATCTCTACTTTCGTGCCGATGTCAGATCAACACAGATGTCCTTATAAAGTCATCTGCTTATGATCTGCTTTGGGGAAGAATCAACGCTAAATTTAGTTGTAATGAAAAGATTAAAGGTGTATTATTGTATAATGCAATTGTAATTAAAATTGCCATGTTTTTGAATGAATAAAATTGCAGTCTTTCGTGAGAAAAGGATAAAAAGGATTAATCTTTCAGCCCTGACGGTAATAATTCATTGGAATAAGATGGAACAGGGTGCTCTGTTTGATGTTAAAGCAGAACTTCTTTTTATCTTGGCCAATTCATAACATCTGTCTCTGCCTAGATAAAGAACTGTAGGTCACTTTTGTTGCTTTTCTCTCTGTTGTTTGCTTCAGTTACTCCACCATGTTATTACATTCTGGCCCAGTCGTTCCCTTTACATGACCTGAACCAGGTCTGAGAAAACTATTAGAAGCATATAATTATGTATTGTTTAAAACATATTAGAAAAAAATAGGCAAAAGGAGAAATTCTTTCTCAACAGTTAACTTTATGGAGATGTGATGTTTATATTGGGCGGTGTGGTTATATTTTCTGCTCTGTGGGCTGCCTGGTGGGCCTCCTGGGTATGCCTTAAAGGCCTCATGACTGGTGGATCATTAGCAGCTTGGCTGGGACACTGGCAGGCACACACAGGGGTATACACATTGCCACACATGCACACACCAACACACGCATATCCTCATTTCATACCCATTAAAAATAGTCTGCTCTGAACTTGAGTCAGCTAAATCAGTAGAACTGAAAGTACTTTTTTTTTCAGCTCTCTTTTTTGTAGCATATCATCAAATCAACACATCATGAAAAGATTTACAAAGAGGCTGAAATCTGGTGTTGCTGGATTTAATTGTTATGATACTCTCTGGAACTAGGAGAGAACTAAAGAAGTCTCTTGGGTGAGGGACAAAAAAATCTTCTAGTATCTTCAACCAAGTCCAGTTGCTCATAACTTTAAACTTCTTTGGATAACTATGACCTGATTGACAGAGAACCTTCACAGACATCTTATGCATACTTATGTGTTAATTTTTGCCAATGTGTGTGTGTGTGAGAGATCAAAGACAGTTGAGGTCAGTTATGGAGCATAAAATGTAGTCCAGAGGCTGGCAAGAGAGTAGAATCCTGGGAAAGGTCAAAGGTCGGGCTGCTTTTGCCCCTTGGGGGGACATTAACCCTTGAGCCCTTGAGCTGTGTGTTTGTGTGTGTGTGTGTTTGTGTGTGTGTGTGTGTGTGTGTGTGTGTGTGTGTAAGTGAATACATGACAGGTTGATTGGCATTTTACAATGAAACATGTTGATAGAGAACAGGTAAGGCAATCCTGGAAGTGAGTGTGTGTGTGTGTGTCTGTCTGGGAGAGAAGAGTGTAATATTGACAAAACACAAATGTCTGATGACCTGGACTCCTGGAATGGCATCTACAGCGTGTTGAGTAGGAGAGAGAGAGAGAGACAGACAGACAGTGTGTGTTGGCTGTGAAACGTCTGTCAACATATCTGTCATCAGGTGAATTAGTTTCAGTGTGCAGGAAGAGCGTGTGTGTTACACAGAGCAGATGGACCACAAAACCAAAACATTTTAAGTGCACCTTTTTTTCTCCTCTCTCTCTTTTGTTTCTTCTCTCATCCTGAAAGATGTCAGTGTACATCCACTGGAGGTCCATTACGTTCCTAGTACCACAGACCCAATCTCGGACTTACTGTAAGTCAGGCAGGTATTCAGTCTAATCAGGCCAGATAGGGTCTCATTGTACTTCAGAGGGTCTCAGGTCTATGTGTCTATAATGTGTGAGTGGATCTGAGTAGACCCCTAATCAGGTTTAAACACCTAGTGACAGGAGGAAATGCAGGCAGTGTGGCTGTAGGTATGGCCATGTTGGCAAATTACTTTCTGTTTTAGCTTTTCCTAAACACTAAGCTGTTGTTTAGATCAAAAAACTAAACTTTTGAAAACACTTTTAGTGTGGATGAGGAAGAAAATCTGGCCTTCTGGAAAACAATGACATAAGGCTGCTGAGACAAAGTTGGCAGTGTAGACGTCTGTAACTTCTCTAAAATCCCTCTTTGAAAATGTCAGTATAGCAGATCATAGCAGAAAGAAGTTAGTGTCATTAATCTGTGTTTCTAGAGATTTTCAAACAACTTTGCCATTATACATTACAATTATCATAGCAATTTGATCATCTCGGCACTGAAGCGTAGAAGTTACTGTTTGCCCTGGTAACATAGTAGTAGTTCTATTTATGAGCCATAGTCGAATTTAAACACAGTGAATGTGATCACAGAAAGCTGAAGGATACTGAACAGACAGCAGTGTCCCTCTGTCGACAACATGTTGGCTGGAACAGTTTTGTTGTTTGAAAGAAGAAATTAAGCAGTTTTCCTTTTTTCAGGGGTTCCAGTGTTGACAGAGATCTTTACAAAAACAACCTGAAAACAAAGTGTGGATCAACATCTTTAATAGCATTTGGCAATGACTGTCAACTGTGCTTTAATGCCTTATGGCTAGAGGTTGCTGCTATGGACACTGCAATGTTTAGTGGCTCATGTTTAAGATATTCAGATAATTCTTCCTTATGATAGAGGTTCTAATCTAGCTTTGATGTGAAATTTAATGACCTGTCAATGACTTTTAAAAAAGAAGTTGAACTACTGCCATGACCCAAAAGCATAACTTATTCCTGATTTGTTTATGTTGTTTTTAAGCTAACGGGTTCTAAGGAGGGTAAACAGTCCCTGGTTTCCATTCCAGTTGAGGTTGTTTTGAAGAAACAGATGAAAACCACAGTCTTATGCAATATATTTCCTTTCTTCCCTGGACAATTAATCAAATCAGAGATTTGATCAGGGGTTGGTGGCTGTTATGGTCGATTGGCTTTATGTCTCCCAGATTTGCCTATTTAACTAATTTGTTATAAGGTGATCTTCCTCCATCTAATTTCCCAAGTTGGTTAAAACATTAAGTAACCCAGAGCTGACAGGAACAACACTATAAGGCTAAACAATGGCATTATTAACTGAAAAATGCTGTTCACGCATTCCAGGCCATTTAAAGATACAGCAAAATACACATTCTGCAATATCCACACAGTCCAAAGCCTTCAGCTAACACTGCATGAGTGCATAGCCGGGAGACCATCAGAGTTTCCCCTTATCCAGACACAGAGGAACCTCTCTTTGGGACCACAATAGCAGACCTGTGTCAAATAGCTGTCACCAGATTCCTACTTACTTAGATAACCAAATGGTTGGGATTTAGTGCAGTGGCAAGATTCATTTTGCAATTTTAATAAAATGAACTCAAATCAGACCAGTTATACTGTGAGGCCATTTTATATGAGTAGTAACTATATACTATACCCCCACAGGCCAAGTCAAAATCAACACAATAGAAGAACAGAACAATTGATTTTTCTTATATTCGCTTAGTACAATCAATAGTGTTGGTTCATATGTGGACACCAACATCCACAGATATCAGTTTACCAGTGGTTTCCAAAGTTGATGAACCAGGCAGAGTTCATAGACAGAACTGTGTCATCATGTTACTCAGAGTCATACATGAACTAATGATTCTCAGAACTGACTGAACATTGATCCTGATTTAAACAAAGGCAGTATGTGCAGCTTTGTGCCAAGCTGCCAATAATGGGATTGAAAAGATAGAGCTATTTAATACTAATGAGCTGTCTCTTTGCCAGGTATATTAGCTACTGATATCATGAACCCTGTTGCAGTTTAGCAGAGTTTCATTTAAAGCTACTTCAAATATTATTTTTGTATGAAAATAGGATCACATGACTATGTGGTCGCGGGGGTCGCTCATCGTGACAAACCCACAGGAAACTCATCAGATTTAGCAGTTCCTTTCACTGCTATGGAGTCTTGTAGTGTTCTTCAACTTATTGTCATGGCTTTACTGTACTCATTTCCAGCAGCAAGCAGCTGTTTTCAGTGAAGAAGCTCTGTTGAACCTCCTGCCGACCAGAAAAAGCAGACAGATACAGTTAGCAACCAGCTGGTGAACATATTCAATCAACTGTATTTTCATATGTACAAAAATAAAATGAAGTCAGTGATTATACATATTACATTTTTCTGTCATGAAAGCAGCAGAAGATGCTTATTTACCAGGATGATGAGAAAAACATTTTGTTTTTCATACCTTGTAAATGGTTCTTGTCTTTCCAACCACTCAAAGTGCTTTACACTACATCACATTCACCCATTCATACACTGATAAGCAGAGGCTAAGTTGCCAGCTGCTAACAAGAAACAGAAACCCATTCATACACATCACACACCAATGGCAATTCATCGGGAACAACTTGGGGTTCAGTATCTTGCCCATTGACACCCAATGGGAGCCAAGGATTGAACCACTGATCTTCTGTAAGTGGATGACCATTCTCCCCTCTGAGCTTTAGCCGCCTCTTGTGTCATTTTCCTAAAAGTATTTGGTAGTTTTAGTGATTTTACCGGGTGCTCAACATGCTTTATATTCTTTTATGATCCATCCGTCTTCATCTGCTCTCCGGGGTTGGATCGCAGGGGAAGCAGCTCCAGCAGGGGACCCCAAACTTCTCTTTCCTGAGCCACATTAACCAGCTCTGACTGGGGGATCCCAAGGCCTTCCCTGGCCAGTGTGGAGATATAATCTCTTAACCTAGTCCTGGGTCTTCCCCGAGGCCTCCTCACAGCTGGACGTGCCTGGAACACTGCCCTAGGGAGGCGTCCAGGAGGCATCCTTACCAGATGCCCAAACCACCTCAACTGGCTCCTTTCAACGCGAAGGAGCAGCGGCTCTACTCTGAGCTCCTCACGGATGGCCGAGCTTCTCACCCTACCTCTAAGGAAGACACCAGCCACCCGCCTGAGGAAACCCATTTCGGCCACTTGTACCCGTGATCTCGTTCTTTCGGTCATGACCCAGCCTTTATAACCATAGGTGAGGGTAGGAATGAAAATTGCCCGGTAGATCGAGAGGTTCGCCTTACGGCTCAGCCCTCTTTTCGTCACAACGGTGCGGCAAAGCGAGTGCAATACCGCTCCTGCTGCTCCTATTCTCTGGCCAATCTCCTACTCCAATCTCCCCTCACTCGTGAACAAGACCCCAAGGTACTTGAACTCCACTTCACTTGGGGTAGGGACTCATTCCCTACCTGGAGTTGGCACTCCACCGGTTTCCTGCTGAGAACCATGGCCACAGATTTAGAGGTGCTTCATCCTCAACCGATCCAGTGACAGCTGAAGGTCACGGACTGATGATGCCATCAGGACTACATCATCCGCAAAAAGCAGTGACGAGATCCCTTTTATGATAATTTCTAATATTATTATTAGTGGTGGGCCATTATCGGCGTTAACGTGCTGCGTTAACGTGAGTCTCTTTTCGGGCGATAAAAAAAATATCGCCGTTAATCTATTTTTTCAAAGTTGGATTGGGAGCTGGGTCTATACTACGCAAGCTATGATGACTTTCACTTTGATATTTTAGCGCAGATGTATACCTAGCCGAATTGCACTGTAGGGGGTGAGAACAAGTCTTCGAACCTGTGTGTTTGCCTACTGTGAAATTACCACATCAAATGTGACGAGCTAACATGGATGCAGCTGTTGCTACGTTCCATTTACGTCAGAGGTCGGAGCTGGGAATGAGTTATTGATACGCCGGTTGATTAAAAAACGCATTGTGCGGTATTTCCTCACACTAACTGTAGCAACACGTCCACAGACAGCTGTTGGACAGCACTTTGTGTACGAACATTTCTGAAGCCGCCGGGTTTGCTTCTGGGAAAATTTACTTTTAAGAAGCTTCCCAATGGAAAATTCGACAAGACTAAGGTTGTTTGCACCTTGTGCAATGCGGAATTAGTTTACTGTAGGAGTTCTTCCAGTCTCAAGTACCACCTAAACGCAAAGCACATCACAGGAAATCTTATTGAACATGATTTATTTTCATCACTGATTATCATAGTAGAACAGCTTTCTCAAGTTGTTTGTGATGCATTTTGGAAACAGGAGATGAGCCCCTGGTCCACCTGGCTTGAAACCTGGCTTGAAACCCGTTTGTACACATATTCTGAATGCCTTCGGGAGAATTCAAATGAGCTGTTTTAATCTAGATTAATTTCAAGATTACAGTGAGATTAATCTAGATTTAAAAAATTAATCTATGCCCACCTCTAATTATTATAATATTTTAACATATGCTGATAGTGGCTTATGATTTTACCTAGTGAGTTTATTCAACTTTATTGCAGAAAGTTATCATATCATAGAGTAACATATACTATATAACACAATGTCAGTTTAATAGTGTCAGTCAGTCTGTGATGCTGAAAGTTGTTTGTCCTTTGTCGGCATGTTCTGAAATGTTGGGCTTGACTATGACCTTAACTGCCTCTTGCATGTTGCCATTTCTGAAGTCCTTGCTGAAGTCATAAAAAGAAAGAATGCTACATGTCAGGAGAAGGCTGAAATCTGTGAAAAAAGATGGGAAAGACAGGAGCAGCAGCGCTGAAAGAAATCAAAATACCTTAACCTTACTGGTCATATTTGAATTATCAGCTGTGGCATTTTTGGCTGCTAACCAAAGGTCAAAGGTAACTGGCTGTCTTTCTAGTCTCTAGTCCTTCACACACACACACACACACACACACACACACACACACACACACACACACACACACACACACACACACACACACACACACACATACACTTACATTGTTGCAGGCTCTAGAGTGCTCATGCTCCCAGGAAGACTCATCATTGCAGTCCCACACTGTATGTCAAAGGGTGCTCATCTCTATCTGGGGAACAGGAGCTGTTGACCTTAAACGGACTGAGGAAGAAATACAAAAAACACACTGACTCCATTTTAACAATGAATGCACACTTGATGAGCAGATCATTTTCCTCGCATAGTGCAGGTCGGTCACTCACTCAACCTGCCCTTGAATAAATTCTTTTGTCCTACTATTAACTGCAACCTTCAATGATTGTTTCACAGCATGACGAAGACCTTCTAGCTTGAAGTAGGCATACTGCAGAAAAAAATACTCAGAGATGATTTACTGCCATCGAGAGAGGGCGTGCAAGTGGATTCAAAGTAGAGTTATTAGAGGCAATAAAAATACATTGGGAGAGGAAGAGCAATTAAACAAGGGAGCAAGAATGTGGCACGCCTGAGGAATCCTGCTTCAGTGGTAACTCAAAGGAGAACAAGATCACACACATCATGAAAATATACTAACTGTTGGGCAACAAGAAAGAGAACCATCCCACCCATAGATTATTTTATTTATTTGCTCAAATTAAACTCTCGTTCTGATCATACACCACAGAGATTAATCACCATCATCTGAATAATTATCTATGATACAGTATTTTCACAAAATGTAATGTTATGAAACATGAAGTGCCACAAAAAGCAACTTGACCAACAGTCTCCCACTTTCAGCCTACTTCTCTGGATTCACACAATTTCTCTTGGCTGTCCTCCTCAATATTAAACACTCCAACATTGCTACAGCATGTGTTTAACCTAGGCTAACCTTGAGGAGGGAAAGGAAATAATTGAAATGTCTTTTTACCTTTAAGTGTTGCAATATTGGGTTTTTTGCGGGATACAGTGATTTGCAGCTAAAAAAGAATGTGGGGCATGGGCGTAAAGTGTGTGTGTGTACGAAGGGTGGGGGCAATGGCCCCTTGGCCTCCCTATTTCCAAATCTTATGCTTTAACATTAAAATAATGCAGAAGAAAAAGGCGATTTGGAGTAGTCTGTGTAGTGCCATCATCCTACAAGACAATAAAAGTTTTATTAATAATGAAACAGTGGCAAAAACTGTCAGAACAGGCTTATATTAAAAATTATACAATTATGTTACATTTATATAATATATAAATTATATTCTAAATAAAATTGGATGTTGTCATTTTCCAAAGGTCAGCACTGTGAATATGATTTGCAGTTGGTCAAGCGTACAAATTTACATCAGAGTTAATCAAACTTGAACTCAACACAAAAAGTTTCTTCCTGAAAGCTGCCTGGTGTTGCTGGAAGTGAGATTAATGACAGCAGTTTGCCAGTCGGAAGAGAGAACAATAAGCTAAAAGAGGCTAAAATTCTTTGTCACTATGAGTGACACCTTTCAAGTTAGACATAATCATTTGAACAATCCAATTGTCAAAAATGTCAAGTAGTGCAGCTTGAAATGAAAAACGTGGTAACGCTGTGGAACCTGGTCTGTTCCACAGTCTGAAATGCTTGAAGTCAGGAAGCTGTATTGATCCTGGGCAGTGATGATGAAGTCATGCCACCAAAACTGTCGTCGCCTTTAGCTTGTGTTATAGTAAATCCTCTCTGACAGCAAACTCACAATCTGTCAACACCACCTGCACTGATACTAATACTTGCAGGTTCACCTCAAACGGTGCTCCCTTTTTTATAAATCACACACATTTACACACAAACTCAATTGTTACCATTGTCACTGTGAAAGAAGATGTAGCGAGTAAAGCTTTCAGCCTGAGCAACTGGGAGGCACTCAGACAGGGACAGCTTTTTATCACTTTGTAGTGGAGTGTCAGTTTATGGAGTCGAGCAGGAGTGAAGCACAGCTTAACTAGGACACATAAAGAGCATTTCCAGGGAGAGGAGAGCAAGGACAAGCAGGTGAGCTAGATTGGTGTGATATCACAGGAATGGCTCCGGGGCTGGAAGTGTGTTTGTGAGAATGACGTGAGGCAGCAGAGACTAATACATTGAAAAGAGCCTTTCTTCTTCAAAGACTTCTGATCACAGGACTTCTCTCTCTCAAACACACACAAACCCCAGCCAGAAGTGTGAACACACATCTTTCAATGGCCTCTTCCTCCGTCTGTCCTCACCTTTCTTGCTCTATCACAAACACAGTCCTCATGTAAATGTACAAAGAATGTGTGTTTGTCAGAAGCCTTTGGGGACATCATGACATGCACCCGCTGGTTCGTCCTTTTACACACCACACAAACTGTGCTCCTGTGAAACACATACATAGAGAGACAGATACAATATACAGCTTTTTAAGGGTGCAAATGTAAGCCAGAAAGCCTGCACTTCAAACTGGAGGTACTGAGTTTTAAAGGTGATACCAGGAAAAATGGCTCTTGTGAAAGATGCCATGCTAATCTTGAACATCTGTAAATGTGTGCCTCAGGGGTCCGTTTTAGGGCCACTGCTGATCTCGCTATGCATTAATAGTACCTGTTCTTCTGTAAAACACACTAGATATATTTTTATGCAAATTGTATGATTATGTATGCAGCAGCCTAATTTCAGTCATTGGTAAAATAAGATAAGACTTCATTGTCATCCATCTAAATGCAGCACAGTACAGAGCATACAGGAATGGAATTGTGTTTCACCTGGTCCTCTGGTCTTCTCTCGTGAAAGAATAAAAATTAATTTTGTTAGTGGAAGTGAAGCAACATACACTACACAAACTGCAAGTGTACAAACAACATAAAAAACAAGATACAAGGTACATTACACTATATTGCAGTACAAAAACTACAAAACTATTACTGTTACTGTTAAACATATAAAAGTATAAATATATAGAATAAGTATAAAGTGTAATTAGTGAAATAACTGCAGTAGCAGTTTGTTGGTCCCTGAAGATATTTCCATGTATAATATCAACTCTACAAGCTGATCTTATTAAGGTATTAAATGCAAATAGGCCGAATTCATGCTTTAACCTCTTAACATTCCAACGGCCCCTCTGTGGGCTGTCAGGTCCTGGTGGCAGCTTTCAGTATGTGCACACAACTGCTATGGTAACTTCATACTCATATGATACACCATTTGAAAACTAAAATCGTTATGATTCGACCCATGCAAACCATTTCAAGATGCAATCACCACAGCAGGTACAACCAGCGCCTCTATCAGACCAACCTGTACAAACAAAATTGATGCTACTCACCTATGATGTAGTAATCCACCGATCGAACAAAAAGGGTCTTTGTTGTCAATCAAGAAATCCCCAGGGACTGCTGCCGCATCGTTTCATATTTGCCGGCAGATGTAGCTCATATGTCATTATAATCGTAATAACTCAGATTTGGATGTAAACAACTACGACAGCTTGTATTCAAATTAGCCGCGGAACTTTCAAGTGACACCAAATACAACCCAATAGGAGCTCACATGTCCGTTTCACAGCCTTCAATAGCCAACGAGAGCCTGCGCTGTAAGGAATGGTCAGCCCTTGTTATTTCCGGGGTAGGCTGAGCCAATTGCAAGCAATAGTACGGATGACTGGCACTTTGTGTAGCCAATAACATTCTGAAAATAACAATATCCAGTTTTAAATGGGAAGGTCATGATCACATCTGCTTCAGTAACTACCGGCTACTGGAAGTGATGGCAGCAGCAGCTTCTTGCCGCCAAGGGGCGGTGCTGTTTTTGAAAAAAATACACTTGAAAAAAGACATACTCTTAGAAGGACCTGTGTAAAATAGTCATTTTTCATGGTACAGGAATAAAATTTAAAATTGGACTAGATAAGGCTTTATGCTGTGGCCCTAAAGTGTTTTCCAGCTAATAAGTCCCAGCTATAGTTGTCTGCATGCAATTGTAAGCAAGTATTTTCAAGCAGAAACAAAAAAATATATTAGTTTCAGTAATTTTATACTTAATATATAATTTTATATTAATCAATTCCAGTAGCACTTACAAGCATTCTGACTTTTGGGTTAGACACTCCAGAGTGTTATCTGTCAGAGAAGCCCACAACCATGCATTTACTCCAAATAAAGAACTACATTCAATTTACTTTGGATATGCCTTGAATATTTTGCTTTGTATGAATTTTACAGGAATGGAAAGAGGTTAAAAAGGCACTTGAATTAAACTGGAAATAAAATAAAATAAACACTTTAATTGAGTCCACCACAGTCTATTCAGATGTCTAAAATGATTAGATCTTTGTGAATTGCAGATCTTTGCATGTGGTAGATGTGCTAAGCACTAAAATAATTGTCCCCCATCCTGATGAAAACGCCTGTGTTGTATGCTGTGCGCATGCTTGTGCATGTCTAGGGTCTTTATTTCACCCCTAAAATAGTTCCTGCTCGCGTAGTGGTACTTTGAGGGGGTGGGGCTTGCCATGCAGTGAATTTCTGAATGATCGAGTAGAAGCTACTGGCTTTAAATTGAGCATGTCGGGTGTTTTTCTACAACTGCTTATCTCTTTTCCACCGTTGTTTGCACAATAAATAACAATCAACAGTCTCACACACAAGTCTCGCTGATGACCGAGATTGTACGTTGTACTATTTATAGTTTGAAAAAGCAGTGCAACGGTATGTATACAGCAAGCGGCAACCTTCATCTTTCTGGACTGAGGCCGAACCAGAAGTGCCTAAATCGGCAATTCATCGAGCGGCCACTAGAGTCTGGCTCCAAAAGGAAGTCAATTTCCATTGATCCCCATGTTAAAACACCTACCTTTACAGCACAATAAAACATGTTTACAGCCTGGTACAACAGATTGTTTTACTGTATATTGCTAATTTTGGCCTTCATGACAACTGTGGAGCTCTGGAGCTTTGCCCTGTTCGTGCCTCTTGGACATTTCTTCATGCCGATACCAGACGAATAATGACTGTGCAGTTTATTGGAGAGAGAAAGAACCTCCACAAAGCCTGTGCTCCAGTTGGTGAGTGAAATTCTAGTATTTTATTTATATGTTACAATAATTAGCAGGTATGGGTACATAATGTTTGCTTGTTAGCTTAGCTACTTAACCAACTAATTAGCCAGCTTTAAGCTTTGGCAACGATACTAAAATAACGGGAGTCTGCTAACTGCAGTTTAAAGAATCATACACAGAATTCAAAACGTTTTAGAGAAGTGTTTGAATTCACAGTAATAAAACTTTGGAACAAAAGGCGTCTGTTAGAAGGTAAGAAGTAAAGTAATGTTAATGGCCCACCTTGTCAGTTAACTGCCATTATGCAATGTTAGCGGTAAACTTGCCAAACTAGCTCTAGCTTTAAAACACTGGGCTGACATAACTTAGAGGGAACAGTTGCTGTTAAGGGGTTGCTGGGGATGTTGCTGCTGCTACTGTTGTTGTTGTTGCTGCTGATACTACTGGAGGTGATCTGTGACTAGATTTATTATAACAAACAAAGGCCATATATTAGATAATTAAACAAATATGTGACCATGACAAGATGTTAAAGATTACTGACAGTGTTTGGGACTGGCTCACTATGACTGACCTGCTGTAGAGATTTAGCTGCTGCCAAGGCTGACTGATAGAAAATAAGAGGGAGACGTACACAGAGACTGCTGCACACTGAAAGCTGCAGGGAGAGGAAATAAAATAGCAGATTCAAAAAAGTGTGGGAAATAATCTGAGAGTGAAACAGTACTGGGAGAAAGGACAAGGTTAGCCAAGGCGTGAGACAAATCTATAGACAGGTGTGTGTGTGTCTATAGGGAATATTTAGATAATGATTTTATATATTGCATAGCGAATCTGAGATATTTTGGATTTTGATTGACTATCTGTCTAATCATAAATCTAGATAAATAAACTAAGATTTGTGTGTGAGCTCAGTAGGTAGAGCGGGTTGTCCGTCAATCAGAAGGTCGGAAGGTTCAATCCCCGGCTCCCCCAGGCTGCATGTCAAAGTGTCCTTGGGCAAGATGCTGAACCCCGAACTGCCCCTGGCGGCTGTTCTGCCAGTGTATGAATGTGTGTGAATGTCAGTTTCTGTTTGAGCACTTAGGCTCAGTTTGTAAATGGTGAATGCAGATGTTGCGTAAAAGCGCTTTGAGTGGTCGAAAAGACTAGAAAGGTGCTATACAAATACAGAGCATTTCATTCTGTTGTCCCATAATAACCATGAGAGAGCCTTTCACATTAACATTTCATACCTTTGTTAATAGGGCCATTCCTTCTTCACTCTTCACTTTGATGTAAGGAATAATATTTATTTTACACTGACACTGACATTATTACATGTATTTCCAGTTATTTAGTTTATATAGTTGGTTTGCTGTTGTAAACACAGTTAAAATGTAGGCTATATCCATTCCAATACTGTTCTGAATTAAATGATCATTTAAAAAACAACCCATAGTTGTATTAAAAATCTAGATAATGCCATGTAACTTAGTACTAGTTCAACAGTAAATTTAACATAAGAGCAAAATGATACAATAATAGCTAAGTTGACTGATAGCGTGGTGTCTAGCAGCCAGATTAATATTGCACATATGATTTGACAGTGAACAGTGTATTGCACATTGCCATAGTTACTGTTACACAGCAGATGGGTTATCATGCTGAGGAGATCTCAGAGTTCAGTAGGTTTGTGGCAGTTGTTGCCTTTACAGGAGCCAGAAAAGCTAAAGAATCTCCTTATGGTTTGTTCTTTGACTATTTTGTTTCAAAATTAAATCGGAAAAACCAAAAAACAAGTCGTTTTTTGGTTTTTCTATTTTAAAACCAAAATGGAAAAACAGATAAACAAAAAACAAACAAAAAAAACATGTTTTTATTTTTCTGTTTTAAAACCAAAACAGACAAACAAGGCCACTGAGTTTTGTTCTGTCTAAGACTGGTGTAGTAGCCTATCCCTACTGGTTTTCAAACTAACTGCCTGCTACACACATGCGCCCATGTGCCTGGGCTTCATCCAACCAGAGGGAATGATATCAGCGTCCGTCCGCTGATTTCTTTTAAATTTGATTTAAAAGACATTTTAAAAACCAGGATGCTTAGGCAACTTCTGAGGCATTCATGTTCCTGTCCCAGTTGCTATTAAGTTACAAACTGAACTAAAAGCCCATATGTTGATGTTCAAGTTCATCTTAATTACATTTAATCAAGCCCAAGTGTAGGCCTATCTGCTGCAGGTTTAGTGTAACACACAAAGCTACAATAATCAGCAATCAAACATTAGATAACAAAATCAATATTTTCGGTTTCGGTTTTAAAACAAAAACAAAAACCGACATGAGTTTTTTTAGTTTTCTGTTTATCTGATTTTCCGTTTTGGTTTTGAAAGAAAATTATTAAAGAACTAACCCTACACGGACTCTGATGGCAGCATCATTCCAGATGTGAAGCACCAGAGTCCAGCTCTACAGAAGTCCCCGCTTCCAATGTGGTCCAGCCAGCTCCTGCACCTTACTGCTTTGCTCTGCCTTTTGTTTTTACTTTTACTCCACACCTCAACACCTGAACTGTACTGATTTCAAATTATGACACTGGTTTCCTATACATAGGTTCTGTCATTATATTTACTGTTACAACACATTACATTAAGTCATACAAAGCAACTTTTACATTTCTAACCTTTAATATTTATGTTTCCATGAATGCTAAATATGATTATAATTTGTTAAACTGTTGCTTTTTTATTAGAAATAATTATATAAAATTGAGTAGACTGAATTTATTTTATTACATTACATGACATTATTCATTCATCAGTTTCTTATATGAATGGAATATAATGTGATCCAAACTTAACAATATATGATAGTTAACAGCTGTAAATGAAAATATTAATACAGTATTATAGGTTAATGTTTTTCATGTGTGTTAGTAAAAAGTAAAAAGCTGATGTAATATATTTGTTTTATTTGGACATTTCCTTAAGAGATGAATGTGACATTCTTTGTTTCATCATTTGCTCACAGGTTGGTTTGGATGTGCACACATTGTTCCGTGTTTAAACTAGACTTAAAACAAAGCAGCAAACGTCTCTGCAGCTCTGTGGCACCAGGTGGGGCATCTGATCTAGACTGTAACTATAAAAGGAAAAGAAATGAGTTATAAATGTTGCAGGTATAATACAAAGTTTATTATAAAAGATGCCTCAGTTTGGTTAATAGTACATATTTAAGAGAAAATGGAACATGGGGCAACACCTTGATATATAGATGACAGTTATTAGTCAACAATGTGTTTTTGTGTTGTCCTTTGAAGACAGACAATGTAATATCAGCTGTCAAATGTCAAGTAGCCATAACAAGAAATGCTGATCCATGGTAACGTTAACTGTTGACGTTAGTCTCCACATTATTTAGTGTGGCAAATTACCACATTTGTATATTAAAAACCATTGACGCATTTTAAACATTGTGTATTAAAACTTAATAACAGACAAATAGTTACTTTAAGTGCTGTTGTATAGTTTCTGGTTAACTTACCTACATAAGCTGGTAACTATGCGGCCACAAGCTGCCAACCTCCAACCAGACAAGCTCCGGGTAAGAGCTACTAATGGAGAGTAGCATATAGCATTAGCTCCTTAGCCTGAGCTAACTCAAACTAGGCGGGTGGAGTTTCAGCAACCAGTCACCTCAGCTCCACCCACAACCCGCCTCTTTGCCCATTTTTGGTTATCCGGGAGTGACACACGGTGACACACTGCCAAGATGGCGATGGCCAGCTTCGCCGATAAAGATCTTCAGAATGGCTCTTCAGAAACCTACGGATGATGTCACACAAAAAAGTGTTAGAACATAGCGTGTAGTTTTTCATCATATTCAAATCATGTCGCTTTGCGTGTATACATCAGCTGGTTAATTTTCCTAATCTTTGTACCACTGTGGAAACGCACACATTGGGCTGAAGGAATCTTTTTGTTCCTTGAAAACTAGATCCTGGGACTAAAAGGGTACTTTTGGTGGAAATGCAGCTTTAGATGTTTTCTTATGTTTGAAGTCTTTTTAGATGAAATGTTTTTTCCCCAGTCCAAATTTAATTAAAAATATGTTGACAGGAAAATATAATAGTGATTAAATACAGTTTTTTAATGTTGAAAACATGACCCTTGTACAGTATTGATTTGACTGCAACATATAAACTGTGACTGCTGTAAAAATGTTGATTGATTGATTGATATAAGTATAATTTTCAGCTTTAACCATCTTGCAACACCTCTGACCATAACTGATCAAATAACTACTTTTTCTATTTGGGTAGTAAAGACTGCAAAGCTGTGACTGGACGATCTCTGCCCGTTGTGTTCTATTTTTGTATATTTAGATTTCTCAGCTTGATACAAAGCAAATACTAAAACATATCTTTATTTGCAACTGTTCTCTCAGAAAAAAAAATTCCCCACCATAAAATGAACACTGAGAAATGCACAGCGCTTATTCCCCCATGTGCATCTTCAAACCATCTTCAAACTGTGCCTTGGTTCGTTTGTGAACTTTCTTCCATGACACTTTCTGTGATATTCAAATGGCTCCACTCATTAGTTCATATGGGGGGTTCCTCTGTTGGCTGTGTTTAAGCCCTGTTTTCAGTTTCCTCATCTGTCCTAAACACATCAGCTACATCAACCTCGGCAAAGACAGAACAAATTGCTCAGTCTGCCACTCTTGATAGCGAGATGTCATTTTTGAACCCAATTACCCACAGACGCCGCAGACACAGAAGCCATTCTGTGCCTTTGGAAACAAATGATTTGGAAATGTAAGAGGGGGAAATCGGCAAAGGGAGGCAGAGGAAGGAAGAGCATTTATCACACATGGGAGTAATGCGATCAGAACAGGATAAACCCTCTCTTAGCAATTGTTGGGTGCATTCACTTGTGTGTGTGCGTGCGTGTTTGCGTACGTGTTTGTGCGTAATGGTCCGAGACAATGTGGCCGTCAGGAGAGACAATGTCACATCTCCCGCAAAGCCAAGCGCATTATGGCTGCAGAGGAAATGTGGTGTAGCGTATGGACAGAGATGAGAAATGAGTCAGAGACAGAAAAACAGCCTGAACTCACTGTTGATGGAGCAGCGAAGCAGTTAAATGAGGGAGTTGAAAAAATAATGAAGAGAGAGCGAAAGAGATGAAGGAAAAAAGCTTCCGTTAGCAGCACCCACAGAGTTGAACATCTTGTCTTATTTATAGCCAGCATGTACAGCATCTCTCTTAAGCACACATTGAGAGTTCAAGGGAGGGTAAGTCTTTCTCACAAAGGTCTCAGGAGATAAGAGAACATATATATTCAACTCACAAACCAAAGAAGCAGCTCTTTAGTCCCTGTTTAATTGAGGGCAGCTGCAGCATTAGCCCATGCTAACATACCTGCATTGGAAAGAAAACATAGCCTATGTTTTATTTCTTTAAATACATTTTACATGGAAATTCTGGTTGAGAGTAGCTCAGGGAGTTTCAACTTAGTCACCTCTACTTGCTAACGAAACCATGGCACAGAATGTCTGTTTCAAAAGAGCCACTTAACACTGCCTACCACTAAGGATAGACCCAGGCAGTGCTAATAGTTTGGCTTGCATTTCAGTCTTTAGTTGTATCTGTGGTTCAGAAAGAGTGGAGGGCATGAGAGAGTGATTCAGACCTGAGGATTTCACAATCAGCACTATTGTTGCCATAAATAAATAGACTGCTTTTATGAGGTGATTAAAAGTCAGAATTAGTTTGTTCCATGGCTTATTCTGATGACATGGCAAGGCAGCACCTGATGATCATACCATCAACATACCGTCTGGCATGAGCGACCGTCCTGTTCTTTCCAAATGCTTCACTCCACATGCCTTTATACACTCACAGGCAACCTAAACATATTAAAACTGTTAATTAATATTTATCATTCTGCAGTTAGAAGAAAGATTTCTCATGCCGTTCCATTGCAGATAGTACCCAGAGATAGTACAACTCAGTGTAGCTGGTCGAGGTGCAGTTGTTGGTGTAGAGAGAGAGGAGAGCAGTGGGGAGTGCGCACATGCCTGGGGGGCATCATCCACTGAACCGTTTGACCAGTAGGCAAACTGTGGGTGGCCCAGCAGGAGGCCTGTGATGTCCTTCAGGTGGACCAACACCAGCCTCTCCAACGTTTTCATGTACACAGGTGTCCTTTAATAGAAAGTGAGGGGAATAGCCAAACCAGGAAAAACAGCCCCAGACCAAAAGTACCCAAAAGTATATGGACGGGCATCCATACTTGTACACTTCCTCTTCTAGTTGACATTTTGTTGTAAGTCGGTGCGCTAGATAGACCATGTGACTCTTAACAAGATTTTTCTTTAATTGTGAGTGCTACTCACCAACAAAGTGTGTTTGTGTTTATGTGTGCACAGTTCCCATTGACTTCCTCTGCCATTTGTAAACACACACACACACTCGCACTCACCCACCATACTGCAGTGACACCAAGGCTGGTTGAACACAAAAGCCTGCTGGCCGTGACCTATGTGGGCTGAATGCTAACAGAGACTAAGGAATGCATGCCACTGGGGCAAACTCTATGAACGAAAGAACAGACACACACATACACACACCCTTCTTTTTTTTTTTTGAAAAAGCACTTAAAAACGCAGTCAGCGTTGTTGACTTGTAGCTGCTGTTTGGGATAGGAGACCGAGCGAGAGAGATGGGGGTGGAAATGCAGCACTCTGCCACCGACAGGCAGGGTCAATGAAGAGCACTTATGAAAAGAATGCTCACTGCTTGTAAGATTTACAATGAATGCCCAAGCATTATTTTTCCATTCGGCTTGTTTTTCCTGTGGCTTCTTTTTCTCTCTCAGAGAGGATTCTTGGAAGAATGTCCCTCAGTTTGATACTGTTGGTTGACTTTTTGCGAACAAGCTGCACAAACTGAGTTATTGAAATCATGTATACTATAAATGAGATGTTTTTTCAGGCACCTATGAAGAAAAAAACAGAACCAAGCAATTATTGTGTTGTTAAGCTCTCCAGGTAATTCACAGAGTGCACAGTAATCTTAAAAAGCATTGATGTTCTAATTCAAACATCTTGACATGGAAAATGGAGCCTTTGTCTGAATCTCTTTGGTTATTTCTCCAGCTAATGGCTTTAGTTGTGTCAATAAAGTCTGAGCGTGTGTGTGTGTGTGTGTGTGTGTGTGTGTGTGTGTGTGTTGTACTTTGTGTGGCTTTTTTCAGTTTTGTTTACCGAGCTGCACTTTCAGCAGTTGCCACCCTAAACTATTTTCACTACCAGCAACCATAAACAGCCACACAACTGCCCACTGGATTCTCAGATTGTCTGGCAGCATTTAGCTGTGACCTTTGACCTCAGGGATTGTTTAAGGTAGACTGTGGGAACACACTGACATGGTGATTTTTAGGGTCTCCCCCTTCATCTGCTATAAGAAGCTCACAGCGAGGGGGCAGAGGTAGAAGAGTGAGAGCAGGAAGGAGAGGGGGGAGAAGGTAAGAAGAGACATGGTGGCAGATAAAGAGAGGCGGAAATAGTCATTAACTTAAGAAGGAAGGAAGATCTGATGTTTATTCACAGGGCTGCCTTAGTTACCGCTGCATTACAGAAGCTTCCTCTCAAGCGCTCTTCCTCCAGCCAGTCATCATCTTAGTAATGACCATGGAAGTGCTGCTATTTACTACCTTCAGCTTGGTCTGTCCTTTCCTCTTTTTCTCTCTTTTTTTCCTCTGCTGTCGGGTTTTTGTCTGGTCCTATGTTTAACTTCCAGCTTCCTTTGCATCCCCTAAAGGCCGTTTTCAGAAAAAAAAAATTGGTCTATTTGCCACAGAGCAGTATAAACATTGGTATGTGGCTTTATATTTCTCTGTCCAGTATTTGTTTAGTGGACACTTTATCCCAGAGGTTTATTGTCTATTTGTCAGAGATTTCTTTGCTATTGGACAGGGGTTTTCAAAGTCTGAGACCCCCCCCCCCAATAGAATCATGGGATCATGATTCTATTATTTGATCCCATAGACACTCAACATTAGAGCCAGAATTGCCAAAATATTGACATATCTTCTGACTACAGAAGAATAGTTTTAAAAAGGTTTGTCTTAAGGCATTTATTAGTTTCTGACTCAGATGAGGGGGGAAACAGTTCCTGAAAACTACTGTATGTCTGAACTCTTACACATGTAGCTAGTCTATGTCTATGATCTAATTTTGATAACTAATGTAATATTGTTTCACTTCCATTCACTGAGCCTCCCCTGAAACTGTTTGGAGCCCCCCTAAGGAGACCCACCTCACACTTTGAAAACCCCTGCTATAGGATACATTTTCAATGACAGACAGGTATTTTGAAGAGTTTAGAAAAAAAACAAGTTAGTGTCTATCAACGCTGTCCTTAAGGTAAAGAAAAGTATGTACCCACTGCTATCCATTTAAACTCACCTGATGAAATGGCTGTGTGCATCTGTCATGTCTAGCCAAGACCTGTACTGTAAGTCTGTGCAACTGCGAGCACGAAATCCATCCTCACACAAGGAAGTGATTGCAACGGAACGTATAAAGGATGGAATCATTCGTGTGTTAGACCATGTCTAAACGTGAAAGCCGGGAAGGAAGTAATTAATTACATTCACAATGTTGTTTTTTTGTGTTCTTGGAGTATTTTGAAAAGTAGGCAAATATACTTTGCTTAAATATTCTTATTACACATTTCAAGTTGCTTCCATGACAGAATAAGAAAAAGTCGCAACCATTGTGTTGCCTAGCAATGCAGAGTTATGTGTGTGTGTTTTACAGTGTGTAAAGACTGCAGTTTGTATTTTGCTCATGTGTGTAATTGCAGGCTGCAGTCTCTATGGAGTCTGTGTTCTTCACACATATCTGGGTTGTCTGCCGGTCATGCTTTATTCTATTGTTTAACACATTCTCACTCCCGACTCATCAGATACAGACGCTTGGTCAAGACTCCTTGGCGTTGACACCCGGGGTACCACTTTAGTGTTGTTTTTTGACATTTAGGGCTCTGCTTTCAAGTTACGAATGGTTAGCAACAATAAATATGCAGCACGCATAGACTTTCAAAATAAAACATTAATGTTGCAAAACATTGGTAGTTTGAATTGGCAAGTTGTGAAAGCATTTTGCAATTTGGTTAGGCTTAGACACCAGAATTACTTGGTTAGGGTTAGGAAAAGATCATAGTTTGGGTTAAAATATTACACTGCAGTTTGGTTTACACATAACTTAAGTAACATTAATTGCGTAACTTACGCAATTTATGAAACCTATGTAACTTAAATAAAATTTTGAATTAATGTTGACTTTTTGTTTCACACCGGAAACGAACACCGGTCTCCTGGTTGAAAGTCCAGGTTCTGGCCCTCCATCCGCCTCCAACCACCTCCTTCTTCAGTCTTTTTTGTTAAATATCATATACCTACCTGTACTGTCCAAAACTGACGCTACAGTGCTTCCCACGCTGTGGTGAACTACGACACTATCAGGATCCCCAGTGTGTTACAAACTGAAGCTAACAGGTCTTCACCATGTGTCCATATGCAGTGTTGGGCAGTAGCGTCGCTACAAGTAACGCGTTACTAGTTTAACTGTATTTCTCAGTAGCTTGGTGGCAGCGTCGCTATTATCTGAATCAAATAGCTTTTCGGTAACGAAGCTCTTTTATTGACCGCGGTAGCTTCCACGCACGCTAAATTTTCCCCAAGGATCAGTAAGTGACGCCACACACAGACCTGTATGTGCAGCTGGCAGAAGCACTTCCGCATGGCGGTGACATCACGTATCGATCCTTGGGCTGATGTCTGCGACTTTGCCGCAGGTCAATAAAGACATGCGCGATCGAGTTTACTTTATATAGTTACTGTAACACCTCTTGTGAGAGGAATCAGGGTCCAGCCTGGTCACCTCTTCTTCTAGTGAGAAGGAAACTTTGATATGTAGTGGCAGAAACTTGTTTCCATGAAATGAGATATCTCTCTCTCTCTCTGTCTCTCTCTCTCTTTCTCGCTAATTGCCATGAATGTTAGGTTGTTTAGGTTACAATGTTGCTAGAGCTCAAATCCACATAAACAATAAAAGATCTATAAGTAATTAATAATATGATAATTAAGTTACTATATACATACAAACAACAATGGTTCTCCATTTGTTGCATGAGGAAATTTAGCTGCAATGACATGGCACAAAGTAGGAGAGTTTCTGTGTGTCTGATTTAGCTCTCTCACGCACACACACAGTTTGGAGCAGGTTTTTAGTCTTTCTTCATTTGCTACTGTGGAATGAAGTTAGTTCAATCTAAACTAGGCCTATACCGAATGTGTGTGTTTGTGTGTGTGAGTGTGTGTGTATATATAACTATAAAATATTTAAAAAATTAAAAGTAGCTTAGATGTAACTAAGCTACTTTTGCCACATTGCTGTAGCTTAGCTTGCTACATTTCACTGGTGACGTTTCACTAGCTTGCTACAATTCAACCTAAACAACTTCTGTGTAGTGAAGCTTCATTTAATGTAGAGTAGCTAGTAGCTTAGCTCACTACAATTTCCAAGTAGCTTGCCCAACACTGTCCATATGTGACGACTTGGGAGTGAGAACAGGTCAGTTGCTTCTATAAGAGTCAGACTACTTCATTTATACTTCACTACTCATTTATACTTGCATTCCAGAAAGGATAATGTATCTTGAATAGTCAGTTTCACTGGCAACTAAAAATGATTATTTTGTTTTGCCCTAACCAGTCTGTAGTGACTGACGGATCTGTCCTAACAATGTCCTTTTCGGTCTTGACATGGAAGCAGTAGCTTGCAGAACGTTTACGAGCAACTGTTAACACATGTTGATTTAAAAGTTGTTTATGTCACTTGACTCACAGCAACCTGTACAGCTGTGTTGATCTCATCCACATGTGTCTTCACAATCACAACAGTCACCAAAATGCAACATGGGCAGCAAAACTACAGAAACCCAAACCCACAGTGGAAACTGTAAACAATGAAACCACAGCAGACACTGCTTAGACGTCAGCAAAGATGTCAACAAATTTAAAGCAACATGCTTTATACACTGCTATTTTGTATTTTATAATTTAATTTTGTTATCCTGGGAATTACCCCCCCCCCCCCACCAACTGATCACATCCCCTGCTGTGATCCCCCACCATCTGCCCTGCGACAGGTGAGGAGCCTGAACGATATGGGAGACAGATGAAGACGGACGCTGACGCTTTACACCAGGAGTGTTTGTGTTCACGCGAGGGGTGTGTGTGTTCACGCACTTCATGTTGACCTCCTGCAGGGTTTCCCACACCAACAGCACCTGAAAACAAACAAACAAACAGCCATGGCCTGTTATGACACCACACAAATACCCACAAACAGGGCTTCCATTGCTTCTGCTGCATTAAGTCAATAATACCAACAACAACACACACACACACACACACACACACACACACACACACACACACGCATACACACAGATGGTAATGCAAGTCAGTCTTTGAAAAGCCCACGATTTTTTTCCTTGTCCTCTTCTTGGTTGCCCCTATCATACCCACTTCTTTCCCTTCCTCTCTCTCTCTCTCTCTCTCTCTCTCTCTCTCTCTCTCTCACACACACACACACACACACACACACAACACACACAAAACCAACTAAGCAAACATAAGGTAGCAAACAAAGCAATTTGGACCACTTAAATAGTATAAACAATGCTCTAAGGTAGGCTTAAAACACACCTGTTGCAGTCCATTGCATGCCATAACAAACACACACACACACACACACACATACACACACACATACACACTCGTATGCAGACACAAACACTTGAATAAACAAACACCAGGATTGCACCGCCAGATTAAGAAATTCATCAAGACACCTGTACATACACTTTTTATTTCACTACAATAAAACTTTATTATTATTGTAGTTTGTGGAAGTGGAAGAAGTCCATTCATAAAGTGTCGCTGCTGAACTGCACAATCTGGCACAGTTTATTGCTCTTAAGCTTTTTTTTATTGCTCTTTGTCACTGGCATCAGTTTGTTTACTGCAAATTTCACATATATGGTGCATAGAATGTGTGGAGTCACAGTTATCGCAGTACCAACATTTCCTGAAGGCAACACGATTGAGGAGAGTCTTTTGTTAGGCTGTCACTCATAATTCCATACCCCTCTCAGTTTAAGCCACACCCCCTCAACAAAATCATGGCCTAAAGCCTGAAACTGAAAAAAACTGATCTGAAACTGAAAAAATAAGATATGAAGGTGTAAAAAATTGCTTTGCTTCTGAAAACATAAAATGTGGAAGTGAAAAAAATAAGTCCTCAATTCAGGTGAAAAATCAACTTTTTATTTAAACTAAAAAAAAAGTACACTGATTTTTAGTTTGAATACATGGTTGGTTTTAAAAAAAACATTTGGCCCTAATTTAACTCCATAGTATTGACACACTAAAATGATAATATGTTGGACAGTAAGTGTTTCCATTCTCCCTGTTTATAATAATAAAAAAATAAACAAATAAGATAAAAAACAGTGGGAATGCCATGAACAGAAGTTGAAATAGAAGTCAACAAAAAGTGCTTCTTTTTGCCAATGACTCAGTGGCTCAGGCTGTTATACGAGGTGTCTGACAACATAGTGGAAAGGATCCCTATGAGAAATACCCTTTGTTTTTAATAAGAAACCGAAGTCTCGCTCAAGGACAATTCTCACTCTGAAATATAAATATGTGAAAATAGAGCCCAGGTTTAAAAATATTGAAGTTACTTTCAGAACATGAGAAAATGTTTTAGATGCAGCTGCAAAAGAAAAACCTTCCACTTAAAATGTTTGATTTGAAAAAGAATGTATTGTAATTATATTTATTCAGTTTTACAAATCTATGTGTAAATTAATTACATTAATAATAGAAGTTATCTACTCAAATTATCTATTAACTCTAATTACAATAGCATAAACTCCTGTTAACAATGAGTCTCCATCAGGAAATATTTGAAAATGACCATGCTTTCACAGACTTCCACTCAGAGGTGGTGGATGGGGGAGGAGGGCCGCCCCATCTCTGATTAGAGGGTGTTAACATTTTCTTTTTAATATACTGTATAGATTTCCGACGTAAATTACTACCAAATGGTTGACTCTATGTCAGCGCTGTCTTTGCTTGCTTGTTCAGGATAATTTAAAACAGGAGAAACAGTGTTGAGCCATTTTCAACCAATGAAATGCATGCAATGGTAGGAAAAGCCAATATTAACACCGCCATTGATGTGTTTCATCACGCACAGTCATACCATTTAGTTTACAGCTCAAAAACATGTTGAAGACTGCAGTACGTCTTTAAATACAGACATCGACTGTTGCCAAGCATAGAGCCCAGACATCTTCACTTTTAATATTCCTCTGCTGAAGCACAGCTAGTCTCGTCTGGCTCATAGCTCCAACTGTTGCAGATATAAAGCTAGTGCACATTTCTTTTTCCTGTGAACTGGAGCACAACCTCAGATCTTTTTGCTCTTTTATCCATCTCTCATGAGAAACTGCTTTTCCCTTCCAATTCATTGCCATCCAATTGTTAAAGCAAACTACAAGAGTTTCTCTCTCATGTTGTTGAAGGAAAAAATTAACCGCAAGTTGGTGGCTGGTACAATTTAATCCACATGAAAAAAAAAACTAATTCACCAAATATGTAATATTAAACCTCTTGACACACATGATATGGCTCGTTTGTTGTAGTCCTTACAGTTGTGGCAGTATGACTTCACACACCATGATCAAACCAGTTGGTTTTATTTAAATGCAATGTTTTCGTAATCACTTTAGTCTCAAACAACCTAGCCATTAGGCATTGCGTCAATAATGTAGAAAAGCATATTTATGTTTCAATGTGTTTAAACGCGACATAGTCTTTCTTATCTCATATTACCTCATATACATGAACCTCTTTGCACCTCAAACATAAAACCATTGTCACAAATTTGTTGCCATGTCACTCGTGTGTCTGTGAGCGCATTATGCTTGTGAATGTGCATCCTTTTGCGAAATACAAACAAAACAGGGAGAAACTTGTAAAGACTCTTCTCCAATGCACTACTAGTGGACAAAAGCACAACATAAGGGCACCTTTAAGAGAATCCTGCACCAATTTAAACTCTGTCACATGTAATAAGGCACAATCATAATAACATTGTTGGGGGACAGTTTAAAAAAGCATCACAATGCAGCAGAACCAAAGGTATTTTTTATCCCATGCATTCTCCTCTGTCAAAACCTGGCACCTACATTACCCACAACGCATGTTGACCACCGGTTTGGGTGTGCTATGCTAGTAGCAGCTAATGTAGCCTTGAGTATGGCGTCTCAAAACCCCTGCACATAAAAACCAGGCGCATGCACACAGAATAGTATCTACAAGTGGAAAAACAGCTAGTGTTAAGCAGTTGCAAGCATGTAGGAAGGATCAAGCTAATGTACATCATAGCCCCATGCTCACAGGGCCACATTTGTACATGAGGGGCACTCCCTCTCTAGGGTGCTTTTACACTTGTGGATACTGTTCTGTGTGCGCTCGTATCACATGCCCTCGCCTGGTTTTTATGTGTACAGGTTTTGTGACTGATTAAACACCAAACTTGAGCTGCTAGCCTAAAGCAGAGATGAGTGACGGGCTCACTTGTTGTTAACTCCTCATCCCCAGATTGTTTCCATTTTAAAACTCTCAGGCTGAGCCCAACCCTGACGCTTGAAGTTCTCTCTGGAGCTACAAAAGGCTTCATGCAACTTATACAACATATGCAGTAGTGCTCCCCAACTCTTCAAATTGGAGGGATTCTCCTTTCTGTACATACTGATTTGAGACAAAAATGTCCTGTCATTGCCATGGAATTGGGAAACTCTAACTTAAACAAGCTCCTCACTTTAACTACGGCCTCATTTTTATGGTAACCATCTATTTTAAAGTATCACAGTCAGTGATACACTAAAGGCAGACTGCACGACTTTCAGCATCGGCCGATAGCTGTGCTGTTCAGACTACACAACCTGCCATCTTATGATGGGAGTCTTGACGTCATTGTGGCGTTCTCAGAAAGCGGCTCTGTCACCCGACGCTGGTCTTCAAACCACGTTTTGTCAAGAAAACACACATGAAATGTGAAACAGGAAATGACGCAAACCTCCACATGAAACAGCTGTTGTTTGTTTTATAAAGATAGCAATTATAAAGACAAAGAATCTGGGTGAAAGAATAGATTAGTACACGCAGGTAGCAGGGATCGTCTGAGCTACAGAGAGCTGGAGGTGAATAGTATTTTGCAGTGAAAAATGATCTGCCTGCTCTCATTGGCTGGATGTGGATGTCGAGTCGGCCGAGTCGAGATATTTGGCATGCTTGATATCTGGCAGACGTCGGCGATGTGTCAGACATGTGGAGCCGTTTTTACGCCTCCTTACGTAGTTCACAACGAATGGCGACCACCAACTGATCGCTGATTTACCCCTGATCACGGTCGCCAAGCTCACCGACTGGCAAGTCAGCCTTAATAGTGTGTAGTGTGGACTAGGCTTAATGTGCACGCCTGACAAATCCACATATGACAACAACAACATGCTATTTTAATACAACCACGTTCCAAGACAGAGAAAATATTCCATCTCTCTTTGTCTCCCTTTATACTTCTCTCTCTCCCTTACTTTCTTTCTCTCTCTGTCTCTCTTTCTCTGCTGTTCTTTCCCTCTCCATCTCCTCATCTTTCTCTCTTCCACCTCAGAGGAAAAGTAATCTGGGAAGCAGATATCTCTCACACTCCCCTGAATAATGAATGGGGCTTGGGAGTTCTCCCACACAGTAGTTCAAGCCCCTGATCAGTATGCCAAATACAAGAACACACATCACTGCTGGTGCATTAAAACCCCTTAACTCCTTAAGCTTTGGACATTCCAGTTTTGGTTAAAGCTGAAGTGCATCCCTTCGTTAGGGGATGACAAAGTGTCACAGCCACAGAGCCCATGGAAGCCCATTCTAAATGCTGTGTTGTTTCACAGTATACACAGTATCACAACTCTTGATTCATTGGTGTCTGGGAACTTGACAGAAGGTACAAGCTTTTCTTGCAGCAGAGATATGCTGTAGCCCCCTTCATTACCGGCACCACCATAAGAAGCACTTTGAAGGCTCCCACCAAGTGCATTCCTCCCTTCAGCTGACTTTTTTGAGCTCTAGTCTAGTGGAATTATTGATCAGGCTCCTTTGGGGGGAGTGTGGAGTTGAAGGGTGAGATGAGGTTGTGGGGGCCTGTTAAGAAGAATTTGAGTGGGAGCTGGGAAGTAGTTTTGTGTTCTGACTGCAGTAGGATGCCCACCCATCTTCTCATAGAAGCTCAACCTATACTATATAGTATAGTATATATATATAACTATAAATTATATATAGTGGGAAAAATAGGTAACTTACTCAGTAACGCATTACTGTAATATTATTACTTTCCCTGTAACTAGTTGTGTAAGGGATTATTATTTCCAAAACAGTAATATTATTACAGTTGCTACCAAGTAACACTGCGTTACTGAACGCACCGTGCTTGACGTGAATGTGCGGCTGCGCCAGTTTATCGGCACCGGACCTTATGTTGTTCAAGTCAGCTGTTAGCGAAAAAGCTAAAGGAAGAATGGAGAACGAGGGAGAGAGGCGTTCAGTAGCTCACTTACTGTCATTGTTGTGTCACAGTCTAAGATGCAAAGAACATTGATGTCTGTTTTAAACTTTGTGCGACCAGCAAAAAGATTTCAACTGCGAGCAATTCTACATTTGATTTATTAAAGCATCAGCTAAAGCAGCGCGGCAACGTGAAAACATATAGAAAGAAACTCCGGTCCTTACTGCCAGTGATGCATGCGCTCCTGGGGAGAGAGTGACGTTTTATGTTTTGTAAAAGCACTGAATACTGCTCTTTATTTGCTTATTTTTTTTCAGCCTGTGGCTTTATATTGTTGTAAAAACGTCTTGCTGCTATTATTTTATAAATAAACCCTTACTCCCATGTCTGTGGTTAGGATCTGGTTAAAATTTGAATCCTGAAGATTTAAATCCTGATTGATTTGACTTTACCTGTAAATTGCAAGTGCTTTGTAATAATCCAGGTCCTAGAGTTCAGTTGGAAATGACATGTGTCTCAACCGCTGGGGGCATCAAGCACACCTTGAGCTGCTTGAGAAACCTGTTTACAGCAGAGTCAAAAAAAGTCATGTCATATTGTTTCAGTCCAGACACTGTAGAAGACAGTAAACTATGTCATTACCACACTACTACTGACTAATAGTCACTAAATAACGTTCCTGCATACTCTCATTCACAGGAAATAGGCTGTGGGTGTAAGCCTGCCATTGGCTGTTGACTGTTTTTGTCAGACTTCTCCTTTTTTTCTTCCATTATTATTTTGAAAGGACACTGTCACTGCATGCTAAGCTTAGCGCTGCCCGAGATGACTTGTAACTGGTTTAAATAAATACAAACAATATCTGTCTTAATATATAAACAAAAACTGCGGTGCCCATTGTCAAAAGCAGCGTTCCCACCTAAAATACCAGTCCCAATCTTAGGATCCACTTTTCAAGGAAATAAAAGGTTCCTTCAGCCATACAAAAAGAAACAAAAACATAAAAACGCAACACTTTGGCAGGACAGAAAACAGAATGGGACACCTCCAGAACTGATGGACATTAATACTTATTAATTCCAGCAGACATGAACTGCAGATCAGGCTTACAGAAGAGAAGAACAGGAGACCTTCTTCGGCTCCTTGTATCCTTGGACACAGTATTTAGCTTAAGTCCATCATTTGTTAGCTGTAAACACACACCAGGACTAGCTGCACACTTTCCGAGCTATAAATATAATGCAGACGTACAATCTCAGGCCGCCATCAGCAAAACATGGTGTTTTTTACATAAGCCTACACACTTGGTGTCTTGATGCACATCATCAATGCAGCAATGCTATGCAACGACTGTGTGTTGTATAATTACTTTTAATTTGACAGTATTGTTCCTGGACAGTGTCGTTAGGGTGTCATATTGACAGCACACAATGTATTCTCAATTGTTTTGTGTCTAAAACTGATTCATTGACATTCAAAAGTTTAGACACTAGTCTGCTGTAAAATATTTCAAAAAGAAGACCCAGTCTCAAGCCCCTTAAATGGCTAGTATCCATCCAGCTGTGCTTACTTTGGGCACGACACTGGATACATTCTGACTTCTTCTGACATTCCTGTGTGTGTGTGTGTGTGTGTGTGTGTGTGTGTGTGTGTGTGTGTGTGTGGGCAGGGTGGGGGGTCAACAGAAAATATTGTTTCCCCCTTAGGGAGTTAATTAAGTATCTTCTTATTACCATTATTTATCTCTCAGGTGCTCATTATAACAGCTTTGTGTGGGCAAACCCCAACCAACCCACTACTCCACACAAGTCAAACTACAGCCTGAGAATTATTAGGTAGCGTTCCCCTCAGGCAGCTGCACAGGCGTTTAAACACACACAAGATCACATACACTTGTAAAATCCCTTTACATGCATACACAGCACTGTTTACTGTACAAGCAGACCTGCGCTATGCAAATTCCCTCACACAAACACATATACACACTTAGTGTACATCCATACATACATACATACACAATCATCTGCAACTGCCCTTCTCACACACCGACAGACACACCAAAGTCTGCCAAACACACATTTTCTCACCCACAAAAAAGTAGCTCAACCTTTGTGTGTGTGTGTGTGTGTGTGTGTGTGTGTGTGCAGCAGGGCAAGGAAGGCCCAGGGCCAGACAGACAGACAGGCTGGGCCAGTATATATTTACCCTAACTCAGGGGAGTGGAAGTGAGGGATTAGTTACAACAACAGGCTGGCTGCTCACTAAGACACACTGCTGAAGGAAAAGGGACGTTAATACATCCAGGACAGGGCTGGATGGGTGGAAAGGAAGACAAGATGGCTGCTGTGTCTGTGTGTGCTTACTAAGTGAGGTGTAGGCTATTTGAATGTTGTGGTTTTTTTGGTTTCTGTGTAATGAGAGTAAAGGTAAGATAAATTCTGTCTTTCTTCCTGGAGACACTCTTTCCCATACTCTTAACAAATTTAAAGTTGTCATTCCCTCAAGCTAATGTGGCAACAATGAGGAAGAAATCTGCATCCGCTTGTTCTTTAAATGTCCCTTCTCTGCCTACTTCTCCATCTAGCTTCAGTTCTTTTCACTAAACTGATTTTACTGACTTTATTTTGGATTCTAATACTGACCACTTTTAAACAGATTATTCCATCAAACTTTGCTGCTTTTTGGAAAGTTTCACTTTCACTTTCCATTTCCATTTTTAAATGGTAATTTAAAAGTTAAAAGCAAACTGTTTTTGGTTAGCTAAAACAGTCTAAAATTCAATTTAAAAAAAAATCCTAATAGATGCTTTTCTATTAGGACTTTTTTTAATATGATTTGAACAAAATACATTACATCAAAATTATATATTGTTTTTATTTTGTTACTTCTTTTGTTACTTCCTGCTGAAATTACAAAACTAAGTAAAAATTTTTTTAAATTCACATTTATTCTTGTCATTTTGTGTCTTGTCATCGTCGTTATTAGGTGGTGGGTAGCCAGACAGTGTATGTCGTTAGTCATCCGCTAACAAACACTGACATAAATACCAACTGGGCATTCATATGAGATTCCTATTCCTGTGTTTTTACACTCACTGGAAGTTCTTTATAACCAGCTGGAGTTTAGTAATGTTTAAACATTACTAGAAGTAATCCCAAAAGAACAGTGTAGCTTATTCTTTTGGAAAAGAAGCCAGAAATTCAGTAATTTGTCTGTTTGTGTGCGTGAGGGGACAGGGCATGAGTGACACTGAAGAAAACATATTACAATGAGCCAGTAGGAAAGTTGAGGGAAACAAAAGACAGTAATTAAATGCAAGATTAAATGCCTGTACTGTACACAAATGGCATCCTGAGGGAGAAACCAGAATAGTGGAAAGGGCCAATTGGCCTCTGTGACCCTGTAAGTGAGAGATGGCTAATGTGGGGGCCAAAGGGCCTCTGGGCCTAGCTGGTGTACTGTTCCCCTTACACACACATACTCACATAACACGTGCACTAACAGGTGTGTGCAGCCAGGCGTAAAGGCACATGTACACATACAGTATCATGTGCACAGTCATTCATAAGCACATAATATATGTAGGCAGGTATGCACACACACAGCCACACTACTCACTGTAAATGGGTTGAGACAGTGTTTGTTGGTGTTTCTGATGAGGAAACTGAAAAATAGCGACCCCCCCCCTCCCCAACTCCATCCCCACCTCCGACTCTCCTGTTTTACAGGAGTTAGACTGGTTTTCCTTTTCTCCTCATTAGCAAAGAATGTGTAAAGGGGGGGACAGTCAGTGAAGTATGCCAGGCGACTAAGCTTTTCCGTTTTCACTTTCAGACCTGGAACCGTCAAGAGTTGTTGGGAGCGTTTCGCCCCGGGCAGCTCCAATTTATTATATATGCTTGGGACTTGACAAATTAGAAAGAGTCCAACTTTTGGGCAGGCTATTCCATTTTGCTGCCGGTCTTTCTGCTGCGTCATGAGTTCCACATCCTGGAACCGACTACTGCCCTTTTACCCAAATAATCACCTCACTGTATCTTCAACAGGGAGCCTGGGCCCAGAACCCTGTTAATGGCTGATCCCAGCAGAAAACAGTATAAAGTATAATATGCAAGAGGTTTAATGAGCCAGAATTTCTGAGTGACACTGCATTTAATTATACAGTATGTTATGTAAATAAGAGCAACATTTACAGACAAAAAGGCATTTTTAAGATATAAAGGATCACTGAATTGTGATCATTTCTTTCCACACATAAACCGTCAACAGCCCCGCCCATTAAGCCAAGTCAGATCATTTCTTGTTCCTCCTGTATAATCATCAGGGCAGGGAAGCTTATTTAACAGCTTACTTACATAATAGATTAATCACTACAGGTAGTCTTTATAACTATTTCCAAGATTGTGGAAATTCAAGACTTCACTGTCCAAGTTGGAAATGTTGCCTAACCAGAAAACCTTCTGAACAAATTGTCATGCTCAAAGTAGAATTGGAATGGATTTTTGTCTGCAAGTAATAATGCAAATAATTCAGTGACAAAATGCAATTACTTCCCACAAAGCAACACCACTAAGAACACAACCCAATACAACAATATAATGACTTTCAGGGGTGCCCTATTTTTCGGGGCTGCCACCTTGCCCCAGACCTATCCCATGACAATTATGAAAGATTTCTCTATATTTTTGATCAAATACAACCAGGATTAGCCACAAGTTTAAGTATTATTTTGATTAGCAGATTTAAATGATTAACTAAAGAAATGTAATCACTACTGATTTCAAGTTACAGGAACTGAAATGAAGTAATTAAGTTAATTGGAAGAATTGACGCATAGAATACATTAAATGCTAATGATAAAATCAGAACTAAAAATATATGTTTTTCTAATCAAAGATGCAGTTTGCAAGATTTTTAAGCAGTGAAACATCTCAAAAGTGTTATCAAGACTCAAGTGGAATAAATAAGTGAAGCTTCTCTTGAAGAACCCATCACAGAACACTGATTTGCTGTGTTAAAGGACTTTCAAAATATGTTTTTTAGGTCAGGCACAGAAAAAAAGACACATCCTGAAGCTCATAATGTCTTCCCCAGAGGAATTTGGTCATGGTTATATATTTTGTGTATGGTTAGGGTGTTTGCCTGAAGATAATCACCAATGTCAGATGCATCATGTCAGAAAATCCTGTCCACTCGAGACTGCTTTACCAGAAAATTTATGTTGTTTGACCTGGATTCCCTTGAGTGATCCTGGACCTGCGGTCGGTGAATGAAATGACCCTGCCATTTGATTGTGTACAGCTGCTGGCACGCATTGGCTGCTTGTGAGTTTGTGAAAGTTTCTACACAAAGCATTTTGTGCCATTATATTATGAGCCAACAACAGGCTACCTGCAACAGAAATGTCAATGCTCTGTCTGCCTTTTAGTCTGTCTGTAAGTGATATAACTGTTTCTGTGTTACAGGGTCATCTAACTATCAGAAGATACGTTTGGATTTACTTGCTGAGATTTTGATCTCGGTCTCTGAGATTCAACACTTTTCACTGAAACTTATTAACTCAAAACAAATAGTATATGAAAACAGTTGACACTGGTTTGGACAATGGTGGACATTTACTCAATGCTTGTATTAGTATAAATTTGATACACACTTTTTTTTTTTCACGCCACTTTCTTCACGTTCTACTCCACCACATCTCAGAGAATTGTACGTTTTACTCCTCTACATTTATGTGACAGCTTTAGCTGCTAGTTGCTTTACAAATTAAAATTTTGACACATAAAACCTACAGCTGAAATGATTGGTCAATTGACAGAAAATGAATTGAAAAAAACATTTCATTGTTTTAACTTTAGAAATATGAAGATTTGCTTCTCTTTCTTTTAATAATTTAAACATTTGAATGTATTGTTATTAATGTTGAGGGTTGGCATGGAGGACCGATTCTGACAAGATTTAAAAATAAATACAAAAATAACTAAATGCCCAATTAATAAATATGCATCCAATTTAATGGCCAAAAACTACAGTAAAAAAATAAATGTAGGCACTAATTAAATTATATAATGAGACATTAATGTATATATAATGTATATGTGTCTCTTTTAATTAGCTGTTTTATTTAATTTTATTTTTGTCTGGGTTTTTTTCTGTTATTTTTTTCCTTTGCATTTCTACCTTATTTATTTCCACAATGGTTATATATTTCTGCCTGCCTCATTTCTCTATGCATTTCTGCCTCATTTGCAAATGAGGAGAGGATGTGTCTAAAGGGGTGAACTTCTCCCCTTTTGGTGGACCAGTCATACAGCAAAACTCTACATGCACTTACATCAACAAGCCTTGGCTTCCTTTACACACAAATAAATACATTGAAAAAAAAAGTAATTAATGAATAAATAAAGCTTAGGGTTTCAACGGACAATAAATAAATAAGGTGATACAAAAATAAATAAAGTACCTAATTAAAAGAGATATATACATTTATTTCTCATTTTATAATTTAATTACTGCCTAATTTTTTTAACTGTATTTTATATATTTATTTATTTATTGAGGATTGATTTATTTATGCATTTATTTCTGTATATTTAAATCTCTCAGAATCGGTCCTCAATAGGTTGGACTGTTGGTTGGATAAACCAGCATTGTGAAGGTGTCACTCTGGGCCCTGGGTAACTGTGATGGCATTTCTCACTATTTTCAGAATTTTTACAAACCAAACAATGAATTGATTAATTGAGAAAATGATCAGCAGATTAATTCATAATGAAAATAATTATTAGTTGCAGTCTGATACAAACTAGTTAAAAATGAGCTCCAACTACAAAAGTAAAATCCTGCTTTTACATGAATGCATAAAGTAGCCTAATAATAATAATAATAATAATAATAACAGCCAGGATTGATTACTGAATTGATTAATTTTACTTTTAATACTTTAGTACAGAGAAACATTTGCCTGATTACACCTATACTTTTACCTAAGTAACATTTTAATGCAGTGCTTTTACTTGCAACTGAGTATTTTTATAGTGTGGTATTAGAAGTACTTTTACTTAAGTAAAGGATATGTTGTAGTGATGTGCAGATCGATAATAAAGTATTGATATTTCTGATATCCTCATATATTCCTGCTCTAGGTTCGATACTCATAAAAGGATCGATATCTAAGCACAGACATTTGGAGTGAGTGTGTGTTTTATCACAAGAATCTTACTGTCACCAGGATGGTCTAATTATACTCGACTAACAGGCTGACCTGCTTCTCCTTCGGGCAGTCAAAGTCATACTTGCGCTATGGCGCTGTGACGGAGCTTCTTTGAGGTGAGCCGCAGTAAAAGCAGTCACGTCTGGCTCTATTTAGCTCTAAAGGTTATAATAATGCTGTGTGTGATGTTTGTGCAAAGACTGTGAAATACTTTGGCTACAACGCAGACTTCGCTAAATATCTGAGATGAAGTCAAAATAATATGATGATGTTATGAATCTGCAGCTCTGAGCAGGAGATTTTCATTATAACTAAAGAATATGTCAGTAGCTTGATGTCTTGTCATTAGGCAGCTATTATTTGGAATTGGTAAGCCTACAGCCTACTCTTTATTTCCCTCATCAATGCAGAAACGGGAGGTCACATTAAACTAGAAATAAACTATGTAAAAAGTATTGGTATGGGTATCGGCAATACCAGCCTGGTTATTACTTGGCATTGGATCGTATAGGAATTAAGCGGTATCGCACATCACTAATCCGTCATCCACCACTGGATAATCCCGAGTAAAGGCCTGGTCACAACACAACAGCACACAACAGCAAAAAAGAAGTTTGGTTACATGGTGACTAAAACAGGATTACTGGGTAAACCGATACCCTACTAACATACTATAACCAGCCAGTCATAATGGCTCCCAAAGCTTCTATCTGTTTTCACCATAGCACACAGTTTTTAGGTTCACACACTCTACTCTGAACATATATTTTTACGATTAACTCCTGTCTCATAACTGTGTGTAACAGTTGTGGAACTATTTTTATTATTACTGAGGAGGTTAAATAAAAGCGGGTGGTGCAATGTGAAAAAGCTACAATAGCTTCCACCATTTTGGAGTCTGCTTTTTGTCCCCTTGAAGGTCAACACTGCAACACTTGACACAAAACATACGTGTGGATTTACTTTGTCTGTGCCAGCAAATCAACTTATCATTCCATTGTAATTCATTTAATTTGCTAGTATAACTATGCAGGGACACTGATTCTGAGACAGACACATGGTTATTGAATTTTGTGGCCATTATTTAAGTGCCGCATTGTAAAAATATAACTTTCCTTTAGTCTCGATCTGGGAGGGTGTTCCCTGTGGCATCTGAGAGCTGTAGCTGCTAGGACACTGCCAGTCATATTCTGCGGTGTGCTGCTGAATGAAGGTCTGTCGTTTTACACAGAGAGAGAAGTGAAAGGATACATTTAGGGGCCTCTGTCACAGCAGAATTTTAGTGAGTTTAAGCACCTAAACTACTGTGAATCCTCCATTCAATGGAAAGAAATTACATATAAATTGTACATTCTTATGGGTTGGCTTGTATAATCCCCCTAACCCACGTTGTTGAGGTTGCAGAATAAGCTAATGTCTCAAAACACTACGCCGCTTGCCAGAGGGAAATCATGGCAGGTTGCAGAGATTGCACCCATTTACTGCTGTGCACTGATGTATAAAAAATATTTGTTCGCTGTGGCTAGCTGTCTGCTATTGAATGGAGGTTTCACAGCAGATCGGGTGGTTTAAGCAACAGTTAATTCGGGTAGATGTTCAATATGATTAAACATCATGAATTTGAAATAACACGTTAAACTGTATACATTGATTAGGGGCTTGCATAATGGTGCAGGTTAAGGAATCCCATTTTGAACTGAGGTAATTATAGCCCACCAGTTTCCTGTGGTGGACAGTGGTTATCTTCGGTTCCAGCAGGCCATCCGTCTGTCCATCAGCAGGCTAATTCTGTCTGATCTTTCTCCACGCAGTCTGTGTGGCTCTTGTATGTTGTATTATGGAATGCGATGTCTGGCGAAAGGTTCCCTCATCGCTGAGATTAGACATTTATAAACAAGACTTTGCTGCGCACCACATGATTAGAAAATGGTTTCCTCCTGCACTGACTGTAATCTTCTCCTGCCAACACCGACTGCTGCAGTGTTTCATGATTGTTTGGGACATTGCATACTATCAAAACATTATGTCATTTTCGCATGGTACATACACAGAGACACAATCATACATGTGGCTTAGAGCACATGTGATACTATACTGGGCAGCTCACTTATCTGTTTCTTGTACAGTTCCCTTCATGTTTCACACATCAGTCCCTGCCTAAGATCTCAACATCTTTACTCCAGGCTCCTTATTTCTTTACACATTCTGATACCATCTACAAGCCGGTGGTGATAAATGTTTTTCTGATTTTTGTTGCCACAGTTGGGGAGATTCTCAGAATTTCCTGCCAACAGTCACACTTGGAACACAGTAGCTACAATAATTGCAAAGTGTCATTAAAATGCCTCAGGTAATTGAAGATTCTAACGTCGGTTTAATACCTTGACAGGTGATGTGCTGATGCTCTGCATTTGGCCGTTTGTGAACTCACACGCTCATGGGTGAGTCATACCGCATAAGGGCATGCTTCATACCTCAGAACCCTCAGAGTTGATTCTAATTGACAGGTGACTAAAGTTGGTAGAAAGGCTGGTTGAAATAGCTGCGGTTGACATACAGTATCTACAAAAGATGAGCAGAAACCAAAGAACAAAGAGCACTTGTAGCAGCTGTTTCTGTGAAAAGTATTTCTAACCATACAGTAATCTCTCTGATTGTGTTTGTTGGACAAGCAACAAAGCTACCAGTTGTTTTTAAATCTCAAACATGAATTCTTGTCAAGTTCTTTCAAAGAAACTGTAACATTTTACCTCTTAAAAACAATTAAACAGTTGAAAAGAATCTGAATGAAGAACGCGAGCTGAAAGAAACACAAAAGAACCCTTAGACTGTCATTTTATATTTATGCAAGTATCAAACCGGCTTTTATACCTAATGTGAATTTTAAAAAATGTTGATTTTATAATCAGGCACAATGCAATCCGTATGAAGTATTAAATTCCCCCAAAGGCAGCTGGTTACAACTAAAATGTAAACCTGTGACGTCATCCACATATAAAGTCTACAGTGGTTCTGAAGAAAAACTAGACATTGAACAGCACATAGCATAAAAATAAGCATTCACAATCATACAATTATAGCCTGACTGAGTTTGTTCTGGCAGACAAAGATACAGACAAGAATACTTACGATCGGATAATGTGTCGGCCAATATTTGTTTTTATCATAAACATAACATTTTCGTCGTGCTGTCTGGTAGACAAGCCATATATAGTAATGATGTCAGTTTCTAAACCTCTGACATCATCATCATCTGATGGGCGTGATTAGAAAGTGGGTAAAACAGCAGATCTATCTAAATGTGTTAGGTACAGCAGGCCAAAGTTAAAGCAGAAAGTTGATCTGTAAACTGTGACAGATGTTGAGAACCATCTAATAACACATAATAATAACATAACAAGTTTGTGTTCATTGCCCCGTTGGATGTCTGTTTAGGGTTGTCATCGTGCCTCAGCAGTTCACTTGGTGAGTATTATGGATGTTATCATAATCCATAGAAATTTAAGGCACCATTTAAGGTACCATTATGTGGTACATTTAACTTTTAAGCCATCTTGGATGAAAGGGCCTGAAAGTTCAATAGATCATAACAATCATAACAGCTATTGAACTTAGATGTTAACATCATGACGAATGATAAAAACTGTGCACAGTTGAAAGCTCTGGACTTGAGTTGGCAATGTTTTTATCAAAATACTACTTCCAAGGTAAAGAATAAACTTTAATGCCAAACCTAAGTTGAAATAAAGCAAAGTAGTTTCCATGCTCCTACAGTATCTCATAGACTCATCTGTCACAGAGGACAGAAACCGCTTTGGCTCGTCAACACACCTCATTCATCCCTGACCCCTGACGGGGTCAAGGTGAGACCCTAGGACATGCTTCAAATTGGGAGGTCAAAGGTCAACCTTTCAGCCCTCACTACAGGGTTGGTGATGTTTTGTTGTCATCAAAGCAAGACTCTAAAGTGCATGACAAATTAAAAACTTGCTGGGATTGCAATTGATTAAGTGTGTGTTATGGGGACAGGAGTTTTCCTTTTTCGTTGGCATGACAATTGCCATGGAAACTTAGAAGGAAGTTAAGTTGATTTTGTGGTGTGCCGTGCCCGTAACTAATGACATGCCGCAAGCGTTATTCCCCAATATAGACGCAGCCAGGAATAATATCGCTGGCTTTTCTCAAATGAAATCACAGGGGAAAAGAACACTCCTGGGGCTATACTGTATGTGTATGTTCTCAAGTATATTGCGGCTAGATTTTTTTTGTTTTATAGTCCAGCCCTCACAACACATAAATTCTTCCACACACAGACATACACACACACTTTTATCTCCAACACTATTCTCTCTAAACCCCGGCGTAGAAACTTAATTAATCTGATAATGTTAATTCCCTGCTTCGTATGGAGAATGAGGACTAAACGCTGTTCTTCTTCCATTGCTAAACCTGTTCAGTGACGTGCTCTATCTCTTTCCCGCATTCTCTTAAATGCTTTTCTGTGGAAGGATGCAGTGACTCACACAAAGCAAAGTTAAAGGCTTATCGTGATTGATAGCGAGACAGACAGAGCAGAGAGCTTGGCAATCATTCCATTAATTAAAAATCAGAAATGCATGATTGCCCTCCCCTGTGGAAGGAGGGAACCATCTCTCCGGGATGGTACGAGCCAGAGCAACCCCCCTCCACCCCTCTCGTCCTCCTACTCCCCCAATGTGCCCAACTCCCAAACCGCCAGTGTTGGAAGAAGTAGTCAGATCCTTCTCAGTACAGCAATATAAAAACAGCTCCATCACAAGTAAAGGTCCTGCATTTAAAATCTCACTGGAGTAAAAGTACATAACTATTATCAGCTAAATGTACGTAGAGTATCTAAGTAAAATCACTTACTTTCCCTGTGACTGACTATATATTTGACAGATTGTTTATACTGATGCATCTTGTTGCAGCTGGTCACAGAGCTAGTTTTAACTGCTTCATTTACAATTAGATAGTTTAGCCTAGTGGTTCCAAACATAGAGGTTGGACCCCTCCAAAAAAATAAATGTGAGGGAAGGAAAGAAGAATCATTTATAATAATAAAACACAGTTCGGTATTATGAATATGGATATAATGGCAGAGGCTGCTAAGAGAGAGGGACTGAGCAAGAGCCCGGAGAAGACTAAATATGTGAGCTAAAAGAGCTGAAAGGATTCAGAACAGATACAGAGCAGGTCTTCTGTTGGACTAGTCAGTAATTTTGCTGTCTAGTGTTGTCACACTTGTAGTCTCTCACTTGTTGCTTGGTGTTAGCGAAGTTGGCGACTTGCTGGTTTTTGATCATAAGTAATGTAATGATAACAAATGCATGTGTACAGCTGTCCTTATTCAAGACAGTGTTGAATTAGACTTGGAAACGTCACACCGAATCTTACACTCTGTTGCTATGAAAGAAAAAACTGGAAAGTTTAGAAGGGAAATCTGTCATTGGTATCAGTGGTAACAACTTATTAGCATCGGAAACATGAATCACTGATGCAATGGAGCCTATCCTCCACAGAAAAATAAATATACAGGTTCACAAAAGCCACACACAATTACGATTCGTTTACGTTTATTGTGGCAGCGACCTCCAGTGGCCATAAAACACAAACACATGACACGTATTATAAATAGCCATAAAGTTGTGTTTTGATGGTGGTTGGTTGGATGGATTGATAGTAAAGCCCCATTTCTGGTACCAGCTCGACTCGACTGGGTTTTGGCCAGCCGTCCTCCATTTTCCATAGAAGATTGTACCCTTCAGAAAGGCTTTAGGCCATAATACTCAGAGGTAATAAATTGATTTATTTTACACAATAGTAGGCCTATTCTTTTCAAACCTTTCATCTTTCTGCCATGTCAGTCGCCATTTCTCATTTCTTCAGTTCATGTACATACGCATTGTTCAGAGTTTGCGTGGATGACCGCACATTCTCCTGTCAAGTTTGTTTTTTATAGATCACAACCTTTGCTTGTTTTGTACATACGCACTGTTTATAAATGCGACCCCAAATGTCTCTTGATTTAAGTTAAGATGTTTAAGCATTAATCAGAATTTAAAGACAGAATACCTGTAATAATCTTTCTTACAGCTGTTTTCCTCTGCTGCTGTTGCTAGAATCTCTGCAGTGCAATGATGGTGCAGTGAATAGTGATGATTCTCTCTGACCAAGCAGTAGCCTGCAATGTTGTCATATCACATTAAGTATCACCTCAGCTCGCTTGTAAACTCGACGACGGTGATACGAAAAAAAGTACCAGGTAGCAAGTACAATTTCAACTTTTCCCCAACAGAAAACCAAAAAAGAAGAGTCGAGACGAGTTGAGCTAGTACCATGCGTTGGAAAAGGGACATAAGTTACCTGTTTTTCACCCAGAAGACTGGCGTTGAGTTCCATTTACTTAATTTATAATTAAGTTATGCAGTAGCATTAGCTATGTTAGCATTAGCAACGTTACCTACATTAGCATTAACTATGTTAGCTTTGTAGCGTTAGCTAGCTAGCTAACTAACTATATTAGCATTAAATTTGTTGACAGCCACCCATTGCCCCTAACCTTCACAGGGGTGTGTGCCTAAACCAAAGTCTGTGATTTTATGCTTGTCGATCAGTGAACCTAACAGCTGGCCGATCTGCTAGCAGGTAGGGTTCACCTTCTTTGTATAGCTGCGGTCGCCACGTGTTGGTCATGTGACGGAGGTCACCTGATTTCAAAAATGTAGCTCCGGTCGGGAAACGAAGTTCGAAATTGTCGTTTTGGGAGGCATAGACAAACGAAAAAAATACCTTTACCTCTGTACTGTAGTGGAGTAGAAGTTTAATGTAGCAAATAATGGAAATACTTATACACTTGTACAAATTTGTACTTCAGCGCAATATTTGAGTAAACAGATTTAGTATTTTACACCACCACTCCCTCCCAATCTACTGTATATCCTCCTTACATCGCTTCCTCACCTCCTTCTACAAATTGGTTTCAGCTACAGGAAATACCTTTTTGGGTTGCCTCCACATTTTATGTGCCGTAAGACAGTTAGGTTCTAGCGAGTTTCGGGCTTCAGGAAAGGTTTGGCCTTCACTCCTCTCTACTGTCTCTTCTTCTCTCTTGTCTTTTCCCACTCCCTGTCAGTCTGCCAGAGGACAGCTGGGAAAGGGGCATGACGGTGGAAAAGAGGGAGACTTTTCCACCAAGCCTCATTGTCTACACTGGACTCGAGCTGATGTGATCCATCTTTAGTTAGCCTCTGAAAGTACAACAGCCCTGGATCATCTCCCTGCCCTGCAGCTTCCAGACAGCAGATGCTTGTTCAAGAAGTACAAAGGTGAGACATCAGTGCCGCCTGAAGGCCTGCAGCAAATCAAACTTGCCGAGTAGTAAGAGTTGTTGAGGATAATAAAGGTATATTCAAGGCAGTACTTTATTAGTCTGGATTGTGGCTGGAAAAATGAGAGTAAGAAGAAATGCAACAAATCAAATTCAAAGCTGCGGAAATGAGAGTACATGCTATGTGAGATACACCAGAAGCCTCCTCCTAATTTGTCTGGCACCTCAATAGTTGAGAAACCTTTTAAGAGGGAAATTGGAACCGTACAGAAGAGGTCCTGGCACGTGTAGTCAGATTTTTGTTAGTTACTTTGTGTTTTTCTTGCTAGATGTGGGCTATTATCTGTAACCTATCCTACCCTCATGAATTCACAGCTGAGGATGTTTAAATTCGGCATGTGAAAATGTGCACACACGTACACACTCATACAGTGTACATCTGAGAGAAACAGTAGCTGCAGATGATTCAGATTGTTTGCTTAAACCTGTTTGAAATATCAGAGGGGTGGAGTTAACAGCAGCAGCAGGGTTCAGATGAAGTCAGGTATCTTGTCAGTCAAAAGGACAACACAGCGACTTTGAAATGTTTTTTCAGTGACTGACAGAAGTTCTGGCAGAGAGATGTGTCATTTGACACACAAACAACTATTTATATGTTTCATTTTGGTGCACAACAGCTGTGACATTTTTTGTTTGTTTCAGATGGTGATATATTTTATTTCTTTATGTAAGTCTTAATTTGGCTGCTTTACGTGACATATAATAGCTTACATGGATCCACCCACCCCCTTCATCTAGAGTCTGTCAGTCCACTGCGCACCTTGCACTAATTGTAATGTGACAGCAGATTGACAGCTAATCATAACAGCATTAGCTAGTTTGCAAAGAACATATTTCATAGTAATACCATTGGTCTGACCTGTATTGCTTTTCTCCCTTGGCCTTTTCAAACATACAGGGAAACAATGAAATGACTCTACATTATTATAATAAAAAAATCAACATGTGTTATTTAATTTCTAAATACATGTAGCCTGAGAAGACCTGATATGGAGTGTCTCCTGTAATGTTTGACGGTTTGTAGCGGTGAGGAGAAGGAGGGCACACGGCTTGTTGCCGCTGCATTTCATGATGGTTGAATCTTTTTAACTTGCTACTATGACTCTGTGACCACAGACACTAGAGGGCTTTTACTTTACTGATTTAACTGCCTGAATCGTACATCTCTTCAGCAACAGATCAATTAAAAGACACACTGCATTGCAGCAAGCCTGAATGTCTGGTCTGGTACAATAAACAATGATACTGATTAGCAAAACTTGCCGTATTAATTGTGTCATTATGCTTATCATTTCCTCTATTTTAAGCTACAACCCCAGCTGCATGTGCAATTAGATGGATAACAGCAGGTAGAGGCCGTGGTAATGGCGTTGCACACTTCATCTGCTGATTCAAAATACAGAAGAGCACTGTTGCTGGGCGGCAACCTCGGCTCATCTGAAAGCACCCTTATGGCGGCTAATAATTAGCTAACATCAGCAAACATGTGACAGGTTACTGCTGTATAACACACGATTGCTCCCTGGCAGCATACGCCAAAAAAGTCTTCCACACATTTGGCCCACCAGAATCCTCTCTGTTGGTGGTGGTTGAGAGCATGTGCATTAGAGACTACTTGCTAGCTTCCCGCACACATGAATGGCATAAATTTATTTATGCGGCTCTCTTCAGATTTGATTGGAGCAAGAGTTACATAGGCTTGTACTAATAAAACTCACCCTTGACATTGTAAAACACAGGTGGACACGAATAGACTGAAAAGACAGGGTGGAGACACTCACATGCAGTCAGGCACAGCGCTGGCACACACAGGCACAGACAATAAGCACATAGGACACAACACATACACATGGGCACATACCACACACAAAGTTACATACACACAGATTTGGGTTGTCGTGGTCCCCAGCTGGTTGTTGCCTTGTTGTTTATGCTGTAGGTTGAGTTTATTATTTAAACTAATTGTCATTATTTCAGTACTATGCGCTGTGTTGTTTTTTCTGCTTGACTGTTGTTTTCTTTTTGATGGATGGTTGTCTCTTGTTTTGGTCTGCTGTGACAGGCAATAGAAATGGTAAGGTGGCTTCAGAAGCTAATCGATCGTGCAGCAAGCACTTTTTATAATTAAGATGTCGCAAAAAAAAAAAAATCCCCTTTCTTTACACCCCTAGTGTTTACATTTTGCTTGTATGTCAATCAAATTTCCACACTGGTGGAGCAGGATTTCTCAAAGTGTTCTTCTCAGGGTGGAGTAGCACTTGCAAACAGAAAAACTTCAATGGAAGCTGCTAAACCAGCGTGGACTACTTCCTGCAGAAAACCCCAACATCCTTTATCAGTTGGCAGTAGTTGGTTAACTGTCTCAATGAAATAAATGCTTCTGTATTACCAAGTAACGCTGGGGTTCAAGGAAACACATTGTCTTTTGCACTACAAGGTCATGTTTCTGAAGTTAGGCTAATTTTCACTCTTTACATTTCCTCTCTGACCCAGTGATGAACTAAGCTTAATTGCCTCACCAGTGTGGCAGATTGTTTGTATGCAAGTTAAATGAGATTTAATGAGGATAAAGTAGGGTGTGCAAATGCACTTGTTTCTTCAGGGGCATAATGTTTATTTACAGATAACAGAGAAAAGAAAATAACATGTACTTGGAAAATACTTTCACTGTGTAGCCGGCTGCTGTTAACGTAACTCCTTGAAACACCAAACAGCCGGTTGTTTGCTGGGAAAGTGTGGATTACTTTTATGTTTTTACTAGTTCAATTTAGACAAAGACAGGAAGGCTGCGCTCTCACAGTGAAGTCATGAGAAAGAAAAAGAGAAAAAAAAATGCCCCTGAGGTTAGCGCCGGGATTCTTATGGCTTCAATCATGCACACCATAATTGGTTCAAACTGAGGAGCAATCATTTTACACTTGCAGTCAAATGTGTCTTTGAACATCAAGGCGTGTGCTGACGTGAGTGCATTCTTTTCTTTCAGTTTGCTCTCTGTGTGTTTTGCATACCATGTGGAAAGTCCCCGGACTCAAAATAACACAATTCTTTAACACGGTGTCATTAAGCAAGCAAGATAAGGGCTCATCCTAGCACTGCCTTTTCACAGGTGAGTCTTTGTGTTATTCCCTGCCACTCTTCCAAAGCATGGCCATGGAGACAAGTTCAAATAGTCAGACAAAGCTACCTCCCTCCCTTTCCAAATCTCCCCACTTATAAAAATGCAAACATATCACGTGCTTATTCCTTTTGTCATCTTTCATGTCTTCAGGTGGTCATAAGCGTGGCATCAAAATCAGCAGCGAGGCTATCCGGCTGCCTGCACGGCTGGCCGGTTTGCCTCTGCTACTTGACAGCTCCTGTCTTTCCACTCCAGCGTCACTGAATGTTATCTGCGCAGCTGTGTTAGACTGCATCCCCATCCCATCCTCCCTGTGCGAAGCTCGTGTACCTCTAAGACTGTGAAAAGCCAGAGAACAATAGCATCTTGTGTTTCATTCCCTGTTATCTGTCCTTCACTCCTTTATTGAAAAGGCTTACCTCATTTTCTATTAATTACACGAAAACAATGATTTTAGCCGAAGATGGGCTCCCCCGGCGATTCTGGAACTGTTCTTTAATCTCGGTTATGAAGAGGGAACAATGAAGCTGTTGTGCTGTAGTGGATAGGATAAAAAAAAAAACTGCATTTAAATAACACTGAGATAATACGCGTGCAGCCTTGCGTTGACTCGTACAGATATGTAAAATCTTGAATAAATGTACTATGAGCCTTTGTTATGATAAAAGCAATAATACATCGTGTGAATTGATCTGTGGATGCTGTGTGTGTGTGTGTGTGTGTGTGTGTCTGCTTGAACATGCAAGTGTGCATTATTTGTGAGCATGCCTTTGCATTGAAACTACCTTATTATCCTCCTCAGTGGTGTTAAGCATTGTCCTTAATCCTTGTAACAGGAACGTTGCTTACGACAATTTATGTCCCTCTCTTTGGCTTTCTAAACACACAAGGCCAAAACTAGGGTCAAGTCCAGCAGGCCTTCAGCAGGCTGTAAAGTCCAGAATCACAGTCTTGACTTCAATCTGAAGTAACAAGCTGTAAACGACGGCAGGTTCCTCTCAAATAAAAAAGAATTACAGAACAAGGTTTTAATCTGTGATGAGGAGGAAGCTGAACTCTTCTGTGCCGCAAACTGGCAAAAAAAAACAAATCGGTGTTTAATTTAAGTTGTGGAGTGTTAAAAAGAAAATGCTAGTGTTCATGGAAGCTGACAGCCATCAAAGTTAATTTAGTTTTGAACAGCTGCCAGCTTTCACAACTTTCTGAGCAGACAAACAAGTCTCCAATCAACATTTGTCAACACCAACTTATCATGCGAAGTAAAAACCCTGTGTTTATTAACACCTTCAACATTACTGTGTTTGACTGTGTAACTAAGACATAGGTTTCTTATTTTTTCTGAATCTTATTTAATTCAACTTTTAAACTCCTCAACCTGCCTCCACCTTCCGGAGTGCCAGTCATTACCGACTCATGCGTGTGTAGCCAAAACATTCTGCAGGGGAGTTCCAAAGTGTCTGGAGATGCCAAATATGGAATCTAACAAGCCAAACCCTGAGTTAGAATGTTTTACTCATTGTAAATGTTATCTAACTTCAATGAGAGGCTGGAACCAGCTGATACAGAATATACGACGCTGTCAGACAGTGCGGGATGAGATCATACAAAAAGGGGAAAACTGTAGGGCAGAGCCCTTCAATTTTTGGTTGTGATCAACAACTCATGTGTGTTTTATCAGTACCAGGTTCTGTTTTGTTCAAACGTGGAATGACTTTGGTCCGGTCACACAACGGCACCCATTTAAACTGTTTATTTTCTTCTTATTTCTAATTCAAATGTTATGTAATGATACTGACCTTTATAGATAATTGCAAATATATTTTGTCGTTTACCTTTAATAAAGATATATATTAAATGTCATTTTTAGAACAGATGGCCTAACAGTCAATGCGTATTTGAATTTATTCTTACATTTGTGCTTCGAATCATTTTGAGTCATTTACAGTTAAATATAATATCTCTTTAAAAAATGAGGTGAACCAATCACTTTTCGTCTCACTCACACTAGAGTAGATATTGTGAAAGTAATGGTCAAAACTGGCCAAGATATCTGGACTTTTATTCCCGAATATGTCTCAAATTACAAAAACGCTGGATCTTACCGTTCCCATAATTCAACACAGTTCCATCTTTTTTCTAGAATCTCCCTGCATGGTGAATGTCCAAATCCTGCAAATTACATCACTCCAGTCTGTAACGACACTTTCTTTTTCAAAATCTGGGGAAATCCTGGTGACATCATTACCATTACATGATCATGGTTATTTTCTCAGACTTGACAACGCTAGCAGAAGACATAATACTGTTATCTGTTTATCCAGGCGGCACACAGCTCCCCATGGTGAGTAAACTGATTTAATCTCATTCAGCTCATTTTTTTTTCTATTTATTTGTTTATGCACAGAAAGCATGAAATATGTCTTCACAATGTTGTGAGCGGAAAAGTAAAAAGCAAAACAAAATAAGTCTTTATAGCTACTTTATTGCAGAATTGTTGGGTCCCTGTTAATAATATTGTAAAGAGTACGGTCCAGACCTGCTCTATGTGAGAAGTGCAATGAGATAACTTCTGTAACGAACTTGTGCTATATAAATAAAATTGAATTGAATTGTCCCATTGCCACCACACATTTTTGTGTCTGTTGACTCGTGGCCACTTTTTAAATTGAGATATTTGTGTTGTGACTAATCTACTTAAAGCTGTATAAAGAAATTAGCCTTCAGTTGCACTGCCCAGCTTTTATTTGCATACATCAAGCTGAGCACTGACCAAAATATTCTGATCCCGGCAAAGGGAATGAAGTTACGTAATGAAAAATGTGTTCATCCTTCTACACTGTGGGAAAATGTTAATTCTAGGAAGTTCTTAAAAACCTGATCTCCACTGGAATGGACTTATTTTGATAAAATATTATGACCTAATACCAATTTAAGTCAATGGGCAGTGGGTGGTGAATGTCACAGATCTTTAAATATGTCAGCCTCTCCAAAGTACACCGTAGCTCCTACCTTCAGTCAGTCTGACAACATTAAACCTCATGCCTTTCTCTAGGCACATTCGGCATCACAGCTGTGCGTTTCCAAGCTTCCAGAAGCCCTGTAGTCACCAAAACACCGTAAAAAACACACTTTTACAAGGTCATGTGTGTATGACTGTGGCTTTGCAGTCAGTAAACTTTCCAACTCCTTATGAGTAAATAATGAAGGTGGGCCCAGACATGGTGGCTGTTTGCCCCTCATTCCCCATCCGCTGACACACATATACACAATCACAAACCCAAACGTCCCACCTGCTTGCAGTTGGCATTCCTCTGCACTCCAGCTGAGGCTGAACAAATATATAAAAGCTCTCCGCGGCTTTGACACTCAAAAATGAGCTGGGCGGGGCCGTTTTCGGTAGCTGCGGGGAGTCATGAAAGTAAAATGCCTCCCATGGAGGCCAAGTTTACGTCTTGGGAGATTAAAGTTAAAGTGTGTGCGAGTACACAGGGTGCATGTGTTTGTGTGATTTAGGGGGAGGAAGTCAGACAGCAGGGCTTGGTCTGTCTCGATCCCACTCTGTGGTTTCTGGTGTTTAGTCTCTTTTTAAACAACTTGAGGCATGTCAGGGGTGTGAAGACACTTGTTCTTTGTGTAGTCAAAAAGAGGATGAAAATGTAATGGGTTACTGCTTTATTGAATGGATAGTAAAAATGGACACTGGTAAAATCAAAATGTTAAAAAATGACTATCAATGTACTTCTTTTATCCTCTATTTTTATCTTCCAGAAAGTAAATCAACCTTTGCAGCAAAACGGCAAAGCATTTTTTCCCCAATAATGTCAGTCAACAAAATTACACCTTTAAAAGGTTTTACAAGCTCTGCTGATTTATCTCTCCTCTCAGTCACTGCACACACTCACACACCTGGCGTGTACTGCGTTATTCTTCTTTTTTGTTGATTTTCTCATAGTTGGCAGCCGTCTTCCTCCATATTTTAACATGTCACTCCACAGTCCTCTGCTCTCTCTCAACTCTCATTTTCTCTGCTGTAGCTCTTCTCCTTAAGTGTTTTAATGGACCAGTCTATCAGAAGACATATAACAGGTAACAGCTCTCAAATCACCCTGACTGTCATTATGATTTGACGAGTTACTGAGTTACTCTTCATTGACCTCAATTGAAGCCAATGATCATCCATCCCCTATGCTATTATGTGCATTTGCTTAATTAATTAGTCCTGCTGCAGCATGATGTGTATACATGTGGGGGGCCTATTCATAGAAAATACATCTCCATAGATTTGGAACGTATTAACTCACCTAATCTCCACAGGTATCAAAGCTATTTCCGGTGTCTTCCTCGTTAAGTGTTCTTGAATAAAACTGCCTGTCGTCCTCCTTATTACGTGTCGCAATCAGTCGTGACCTAGTAAAACATATACACAGGTCTTGTGTATCGCTGTTTGACTGATTTTTAGATTTCCAATGGTGATATTTTTCACAGCTATGATGCCGATATACAGCATTGTTAAATTTGGCAATTTATGCATATAATAATAGTAATGCACTTTATTCATAGAGCTGTTATTTAAATAAAAGTTACATTGAAAAAAGCACAAGTACTCTGAAATGCAGGTATTTTGGAAGCAGAAGTGACCATATTTCGACGAGAGGGTGGAATCAGGAGCGATACGCATTGCTACACCTGGCAAGTTGCCATGGTAGCGACTTGTCAATCACAAAGTAGCCATGCCCTAAAGCATCCAACGTCTATTTTCCCCTAAATGGCATCATAACTTCAAGAAGCTCTTGAAAACTCATCTTTTCCGAGAACACTTCCTCTTATAACACCTGCACATATTTACTAACCTCTAACATGCACTTCCTGTGCTCTTCTTCTTCTATCCACCTACAATTATCTTGTGTTAATAGCACTTTTTTTTTTGATTGCACTTTCTGTTAACTCTTACTTCCTTCCCTAGGTATTTACCTCATTGATGTGAAATGTACTATGAGCTCTTACTAGGATTTATTGCTGCTCTTACTAGTATGTATTGTCAGTTGCAGATCTGTATTTGATGCTCTGTTGATGCTTGTATGCTGTTCCTCAAAAGTCGCTTTGGATAAAAGTGTCTGCCAAATGAGTAAATGTAAAATGAACATCATGCTGTGTTGGAGAAGACGTGAAACTAGCGACTGAGACCATAAAATCATTAGGAAAAAGTTTACTGAGGTATAAATACAGGTAAGACGTAGCCTCATTTTTCATAGGCGTTCATACAATCTGACTTATTTTTGCCACCAGTGGTGTCGCACCCTGCCGGCTGTTTTCGCATTGATCACGCTTGACTGCATCACAGTGGTGCTCTAGCTAAATGCTAATGTCAGTATGTTAACACGCTGTCAGTGACAATGGTATATGCTGACCTTTAGCAGATATTGTTTACCATGTTCACCATCTTTTAGCCTGAACATGCAATTTTTAGCTAATTGGCACTAAATACAAAGTACAGCTGAGGCTGATAGGATTATCATTTGATTTGCAGGTATAAATGTTGTAGTTGGTCATAAACAAAAGTATTAGACAAACAGAAATGTTCACCGTAGTCACCCCTGGTTTTTAGACTCATTTTGGCTGCACATATTTACTAAAAACAAACTGTAGAATGCGTACCTGTCTGCTGAGGCTTAGGTGACAGCGTGAATGCAAACTGGTAAACAGGGCGTGTCCAGGTGGTGATGAAGCTGTTGTTTTGACCTGAACAATCTTGTACTTTGTCTACAGTTTGGTCTCTTTAGGGCATATAAGGAGTAAACAGGATGAAAAAATGTGTCATGTGTCTTTGTCTTTCTGTGTCTCTCTCCTTCAGAAGCTGATGTGTGAGCGAGCCGCTGACTGGTAGCTCACGAGTTTTAAGAGTTGGCTCATGTGCATTCCAAACAAGAAAGTTAAGTGTTGGCCCACAGAAAAATTAGTTTTTTCTTTGTTTGGCATAAATAAAATTGAAAAGACCAGACTTTACAAACACAAGTTAATTTCATAGTGACAGAGCACAAATCTATCTTTAATTACCTTGTTAAATGTACAAATAAATTCACAGTTGGGAGGCATATTTGCTTTAATACTCCTGTCTGCGTGGACCCCGTGGACAAGGACTACTTCTGTTTATACTACTTTCTGGAGTTAGCTATGCACATACAGTAGCATAGCGTTTTTCATCATGTGGACCCTAAATGCCCCTTGTATACTTGCGGATGCGGAAAGTATAATCCTTGCTTAACTGAACCATATGAACCCCGGTACCGTAGGAAAGCTCTCTCTCTCTCTCTCTCTCTCTCTCTCTCCTGCAAAACGCCATTAAAACCAAATATGGTCATTTACTTTGTACCAGCAACCAGTCATAAAAATACAGAGGAAGATTTAAGCTTAGCGTGAAATCTGATTGTCTGGCGTCGATTCCTGACAATGTTATTGGTTTAGGTGCATCACTTGACACTTCCTGATTTAGGGGTGTCTCTGGGTCTCCGAAACTGCTTGAACATTTTATCCCCAAAAACAGGTTGAAAATTGTTTTTTATGCCTGTTGAGAGTGTTTTTGATTCATGAAATAACTGAAATAATACAAAGAGATATCCAAAAATCCCCTCTGTAAAAATATTTGAGTATAATATAGATATTAAGATATTAACCTGATTTAATCCAGTTTTCAGATTTTTGTTCTTGAAATACATGCAAATTAGCATATATTTAACTACACACTGCCTAATTTGCATATTTGAACATAATATTTCAGAAAACCTGTAATACAAGAAAATATCGTCCTAATGTAACTAATCAACTAGGAAAGTTTCATGATATATATTAGTTAAATAACTCCATTTTGAATTGGGATGAAAGCATCAGGGATTGTTGAAATACGGACATTTTCTCAGAAGATACTCAAGTATTTTTTCTCCCGTCAGAGATTCAACAACTCTCATTTGATGGACACCAGCATTGCACCGAGTCCTGCCCCATACTCACTTTTGATCGGCTAACCCTAACCTTAACAAACCCTAACCAATGGAGGCAGCGAGTACTAACCAGTCAGAGAGAGAGCAGGGAAAAAATAGCACTACTTACTCTGCTCTGTTTGATTTTTTTTCAGTTTTACAAGAGAAGAGTCTTCAGTGAAATAGACTAATTGGTTGGTTTGACAGTCCCAAATGGGGCAGAAGTGCTTGTCGGATGGCTGAACAGCGTTGGAACCCCTCACACACACACACACCTCTTAACGTATGGGAGGGGGGCAGCTTTCAACAATCTCTGTAAATTTACGCAACTGTGTGGCATTAATCTTGGAAGTTAATGCTAGGTTGTGTTTGAGGTAAAGCAGGCCTGGGACATATTTTGGTCTCAAGATGGACAATATCAATCAGGTTCTGACAGGGTGGGCCAGAGGTAGGGGTAGGTATTCTATGGGTTCAGGCCGGGTTTGTGTTTTTGCTTACAGAACTCTGTTGTGTGTCGGCAGAGGATGTTCAGTAGGTCTTATTATTATTAGGAAGAAGAAGAATATGATTATAATTTAAAAAATGAAAAATAAAATAATGGTTTAGAGCATCTACTTGGTAAATTGATAAATGACATGAAACAGCTGTGGGACTGAGGGGGCTAAGACAGAAAGATTATTCTTGAGAGAGGTGGTGTTTTTTTCTCTGTCTTTCTTTCCTTCCTTTTTTCTTTATCCCTTATCTTTACTTCTCCCATGTCCCCCCATGTTTCCCCTGTTGTCTTTTCATCTTAATTCTTCTATTTTCCAACAGAACATAATGACTATTTTTCTGACTTTCTTAAGATTATTGAACCATATGTGTGTTTTCATCTGCCTGTGTTTGCCGTAGTCTCTCCTGCCTTTGTGCTTTCCTGTAAGCACTGATATCAAAAACCGTGCAGCACAGCTACATCACTGCAGCTACATGAGTGGTTTCTGTTTTTTCAATGTACATACTTGAGTCAAAGTCAAACACCAGCATGACAAGTGATTAAGATATTTATGATTGGAGGGCCACTTCCTTTTGCAATCAAGCAACAGTCAAACTACAGTAGTATATGAATTGTGCCACAGACGGATTTTAATGAAGTCATAAAATGTAAGGATTAACACAGACTTTATGAATGCTCTTTAACTGTCTGTGTGTGAGTGAGTGAGTGAGTGAGTGAGTGCTTGTGTTTATATGTGTGCGCGAATGTGAAGAGCTGTGTCTGCGTGTTAAGAGCTACATGCAGAGGCTTGCAGAAGAATGAATGATTAATCTGCACTGCTTTGTGGGTAATTTAGATGTCAAGCTCTCTTCATCTGCTCTATGCTAACTGAGTTGTGTGCGAAAAGACCTCCCTCCTCCCCTTTAATCTGGGCTGGTCAGGCAAGCAGCGTCGCCCGGCTGTATTTCAAAATGTCTGCTTAGTGATTTATTGAGACTGATCAGGGAGTAACAAGAAGCAGGGTGACCTACAAAGGAGTTGTCATGTCTACACAGTGCTGGAATAATAAGGGAAGAATATTAGCTAATAATAGGAGAATATTATACTCATTAGAAGTTATTTTTATGTACAGTGTAGTTTTCGTGTGTGTGATTACACTGAAAATGCCATGCTGTCATACTGGTTTCCAGCTTTTATTAAGCAGACAAAGAAAAAAAATGCAAAATATATAGTATCATATTTCATTTACCATGGAAAAATAACAAAATGCTGGATAAGCATTTGTGTTGGAGCTACCGTATGATTTGAAACACTGCTAAATAGTTGGTCCCATAATTATTTCCCTTAATAATTGGTATAATTAATTCATCACAGTTGTGTTTGCCTTTTTTCTCTTCACACAGACATCCTCTATTCTCAAACAAGGCACAAAAATGTAACTAAAATCAAGATCGAGGCTTAAACTTGTGAAAGTCATGCTAACTGAAAGGGGAACTTCCCATCTGCCTGTCTAGTCTTTGATGTCGGATGAATGCTGTTCAATATCACTGGCTGCCATCGGCGGCTGCCGTTCATAGTTAAAACACTGTTGTTCAAAGATAAACAGGCAGTGAGTAAGACAGACAGTCAGCACTGCCCTCCAGATGCAGACATAACCAATATGCACCTGCAGGAGTGCGTCGTCAAAATGATGTGGCAGGCAGACAACACACCTATGTGATGAATTGTGTGTCTTAACTTAAACATGTTGTCTCTATCATGGGTGTGAGAAGAAGTCAGTGTGTTATTGTGAAGGTATTCTAGACAGATGTACAAAGAGATAGCCATAACAGAAATCCAACTATTCCAAAAGGAATGGATCGAGAAACATGTGGATCACAATGCAGGACAAATGCGTGATGGAAGGACTCCTCTAACAATCCACACCATTATCAAAATCAGTCGGTTACTGACTTTTCATGCAAGCTTTTATTAGCCTGGATCTATCTAAGCTAAATAGTCTATTAATCTTGCAGAATCAAGAAGTTTCCTAGTTAAAGCTGCATCAACTCATTTGTTGGACACCTTGGGGCAATGAGCCTGGAATCCAACACTGACATATTATCAACCTGTAAAGTTGCCTATCTAAACATCCAGTTTCACAGAAATATTTGGTTCAGCTAATAACCTCAATTGCCGTACAGGGGGTTCATCATAGCTTTTGCACTGAAATCCAGTGCTTGAAGTGGAAATAAATAGGTGAAGGTACTTCTGATTCTGACCTGTCCCCAGTGTCCCCCGTGTAAATGACACCTATCTGTCAGTATTTTTAAATGTCCCGCCCCATCCAGGCTGTGATTGGTCAGTTCATGAAAGGTGACATTGAATAGCAACATTCAGCACACTGCTGCTTGAAAGGCACCCGAGCTTCTCTTCTCCCTCGCCTCGTCAAAGATTAGCAGAGTGGGAGCAGGTGAGCATCACATAGCGTCCAGAGAACCTGATATGGAGAGGGCAGAGGAGAATACCAGCCACTTTGGAGAAGTCCCGGTAAGCAAGAAAATGTCCCGGTATGCCAAAAAGAAAATGTCGAGGTGCCAATGCTGAAATCCAGGTTGACGAGTTTGCAGTTCAGAAAAAATGAGCTAAAAGAGGCTAAAAGGCTCTCTAGAGAAGAGGGAAACTGCTGTGTTTGATGATAATTCTCAGTGGGTTTGTGAGCTACAACTTTCACATTATACACAATCGTTTGATCTAATGCTGGAAAATATAATTTAAACATTTAAAACAATATTAAACAAGATTTTTTATTATTATTCTAGACCCAGGTTTACTGATCAAGCTAAAAAAATATGGCTAAACCAGCGGCTTGTCCGATAACAGCCTGATCACCCTTGTTTCTTGGCCTACTGCACTCTGTTAGTGATGGAACCATGTGATCTCAACAATTAATTTAACCCTGACATTTTTTGAATTTTGAAACTTGTAAAAGTAGTACAATGTAAACTCAAGTTCTGGCAGTTCCGGCACTGAAGAAGTCTCCCGGGTGAGAGATGAAACATCTTCAAGAGTCGTTTACCAAGTCCACTTGGCCTTGATTTTAACCTTCCTTGGATAACTATGACCTGGATGAGTGAGACCCTTCACAGATATTCATTTGACATGTTTTTTGGTGCCTGGATAGGAAACCATTTTTTTTTTTATAGTAAACATCAACAACTAGAGAAAAGTCAGATATGTGCAGCAGAAAAATATATTTCTACTTCATGGTCATGTCGTGCCCCCTCAAATTGGTCCGATGACCCCATGGGAGGTTCAGACCAACTGGTTGGGAACCACCACAAATGAGGTAATGTATCTGGTAAAGCTACAAAATGAAGTCCCATGTTGGAAAAACAAGAATTAGATTGAAGACTTTCCTTCAACCTCTTTGTGCTTTATGAATGTGGTTCAGTAGCTTCACACATGACGGCTAGATGTTTTTATGCGTGGCACGCTGTACACGTTTGTAGCTGATCACTTTGGAAACTGCACAGCCAACTGCAAACTACAAGAAATGTTGTTGCTATAACCCTGTTTGTGTCAGATACTGTGTAAGCTTGTAGTCATGCAGCGCACAGGTCTTTGATGTTTTGATTTGTACACACAAACACACACAACCCCCCCCACCACCACCACACACACACACACACACCATCAAATATCTACTTACATGATTACCTGTTTTCCTCAGGGCAGTCTGTTATCTGTGGAGCTGGGGCACAGCTCTGGCCTGAGCTGCATGGGAGCCGGAAGCGCGCTCGTCACCCCTTGACCTTAGTCTCAATCTATGCCGGCTCAGAGCTGGTGTGAAAATATTTCACCTTAGAGAGAAAACAAGGTTTTAAAGCGCAGGCTGCAGGACACAGGATGGGCTAAGTTATTCTTCTGGCCTAGAAGAACAATACTGTTGTGGCCTTGCATTAAGAGGTTCTGCTGCCAGGAAAAAATGATGTGTGCAGTTGTGAATGTGTCAGTGCGCGTGTGTTTGTGTGCATCTAGTGTGTTATTAGCTGAAATTGGGGGGAGAGAGGAAGAGCAGACGGGATAAGGGACAGTCACAAAACATCAAGGAGCTATGACACAGACTGCCTCTGACAGAGCAGAGAGAACACAATAATATCGGCTCTGCTGGGGAGGGAAGGAGAGAGGTTATTTTATCTGTCAGACAGACAGAAATGTCAAGCCATCGGGGAGAGGAGAAGAAAAAAGCTTTAGAGACAGGTTGAAGTTTGAGATAAGTGCCATGTTGGACTGATGTGTGAAGAGGAAAAGGGCAGAAAAAAATGAAGAGATTTGAGAAACAGACAGACAGACGGCCGACATCAGTTTATTCTAATGACAGTCTAGACATCTGGAATCAAACATCTGGAATTAAAATATCTGGCATATGATTAGAAGAAGTCATAGACCCACCTAGCACTTCATTCTGCGTTGGTGTGAAAATTCCCAGCAATTTAGGGTGGAAACGCCGGCCTGTGGTACGAAGCAGCTCTGTACTGCTCGTTTGTCATAGTCACAGAATGACTGACATTGTTTCCATGAGGATAAACAGTCGGATTCCTCTTCATGATCATTATAAAGCCATTGAGGGAAACCTGGTGATGCTGTGTTATGACATGTGCAGCTCTCTTCCTGCCTCCTAGACAGAAGGAGTGGTGGGAACCTGGAAATGATGGCCAGTCAGTGCTTCTGTCAGTGGAAAAATAAGCCATTGTTATGCCAATCACTTTGGCATGAAGAACACACAGTGTTTGACGTGTGGCACACATAGTTCTAGTTTATGTTCATCTGGGACTTATTTGACGGTCTTACTCAATAGTAAAAGGTTAGCCATTTATTAGATTCAGTCATTATCTAGTTGTGACTGTGTGTGAAACATGTTGGTCACTGATACATTAAAACAGCCCACACAATCTGTAATGACATATAGGTTCCCGCACAGTACTTTAATCCTTTGATGGTAACAGGTCTCTTCCATAATAAATGTAAGAGGTAAAAAAAAGTTAACCAATAAAAATTTGGTTACATAAAAAGATAATAAATGATACAACACCGTTATAATAATCTAACATATGTCTTCATATGAGAAATTGTAATTGCTGACAAATACTGTACATTTAATAATAGTAGTGTAACAATGTTAATGTTGTATAACAACATTAAAGCGTGTTATAAACTACTTTGTATTCTACTTCTAAATGCAAGAGAGAAAGAAGTGTTCATTAATAACTATTAATCCTATGTTAATCTGGGTTTTAACAAAGATTTTTTTAAAAGATTTTAAAAGATCAAAGACTTGAAACAAAATCTAGTGCATCACCAACCAGTTTCACGAAGACTGCATGAAAGGGAGAGCTCTGCTTCCCAGCCTACTTTGGTGTGGTGCTGTGAGAGTTAACACTACAGGCTAACATGTTTTAAAGCTGATGAACATCACTGAGTGCATTAACATGCACATAAGCGTTTTGAGTCTTATCCTGTTTTTAAAAAATCATATTCAGAATATGCCGTTTACATGGAACATGATAAACCTGATTATTCATATGCTGAACCTGAACACAATCTGTTGTCCACAGGGATATCCCCCCTGATTCAAGTCCTTTAATAGTGTGTTGTCTCCCAGTACCAATGACACAGCTGCCCAGTGTAACCAGTTCAACAGTAATGTGCTATATCTTAGGTGTCTTCATAAAGAAAGTTAATGATGGAGATGAACTGGGAGAATGTGACTCCTAAAGATGATGTGAGGTGATCAGCTGATACAGAAGTCTTATCACTGTGTTGATGTTGTTGGAACTACAAAAGCACTCGATTGTGCAGTGGTGTTACTGAGGGAAGCTTCTTCCCTTAAAAACTACTGAGTGAGTACAGTACAGACACCGGCTGCAGGTGTCCTCCTCCTGTTTCTACCTGTCCATCTCTGTTTATGGCATACAAGGTCTGTTGCAGTCTCATCTAATACTGCTCATAATCACTTATTACTCCCTGAACTCCAAAGATATTGTATATGCACAGGAGGTTCACTAGAGTGTTGCACGACCTGCTGGGAGCAGGGTTAAGCTTGCTCATGGAGGTTCATGGAGCGCTGAAGATGCAGGATGACCAAAACTGTCCAATGAATGAGATACCTGTCAGTCAGGGTATTTTCTCTTCCATCTCATCCAACTGAACCAAATTACAGCCATAGAAGCTGTGTTTCATCGCTTCAACTGATACTTGTCTCGCCTTTCTGCTCTGACATGAGGAAACCGTCTATGTAATCATTCAAATGATTTAACACAGGCACAATATCAACATTTTATCTGAACTTAACCTTGACTGCACAGCAGATTAGCTTGTGATAAACTGTATATATCCTCCTTGTGTACTTTCTCAAAGGCACCTCTGGCTAATTCTTTCTCTTTTAAAGCTCAATAAAAGGTAAGTTAAATACTGGGTGTCTGGTTTGTAAATGCATTTCATTCTTCTGTGTTCGGTCTGTCTAGCTCTCACTCTCTCATTCTCACCGTCACTGTTTATCTCTCTCTGTCTCTCCACTCTCACAGCATTTGGACCTTTGAAGACATTATGGGGAGCTCACAGAGGACCCAGAGCGTCATCGATTTCCACCTGAAGTACAGATGGCTTGTCTGCAGGGTGTCTGCCCATAATCACGACAGGGTTTTGATAATGATAATAATGATGGCTGCGGTGAATAACAGCCCGCGTCTGGCGGAGGCTGTCTCTGCCAGCGAGCCTAACATGCAGACAGCTCGGTTGGCCTGGGTAATCACAGATGCTGAACAGATTTCTGCTCTTTCTCTCCGCTCGTTAAGGACGGGTCCTGTGGCGTGACATCCCCAACGTGTGCAGGATGTGTCACTGAACTGCTTGTGTGTGGACTGCATACATGACTGCTTCCAACAAGTTCACACCAAATGTTGCTGCTTATATTGTATAGACACTATGGACAGAGACAGGAAGCCTGAGGGACACCAAGAGAAAAGACATGAATCATTGCCCACCCCACGCCTAAATATATAAAGTCAAATAGTTGTTAATTAGCATCTGCAACAATGTTGGGAACCAGGATTATAAACACGAGTATATAACAGTAGTATCCCCCGACCAACACCCTGTCATCCAGGTGATTGTGACTCGAACGTGAGCATTTGTCCACTCAAGTCGGTTACAATGATGTACTGCAGTCAGGTCAAGACCCTGATGAGGACGACGAGCACGCGTCTTCCTTGACATTTTTCTTGACAGTTTGTGCAGAAATTCTTTGGTCATGCAAACCGATGGTTGCAGCAGCTTCACGGGTGGCTGGTCTCAGACAATCTTAAAGGTGAAGATGCTGGATGTGGAGGTCCTGGGCTGGTGTGGTTACACGTGGTCTGCTGTTGTGAGGCCGGTTGGATGTACTGCCAAAATCTCTGAAACGCCTTTGGAGACAACTTATGGTAGAGAAATGAACACTCAATTCACAGGCAACAGCTCTGGTGCACATTCCTGCAGTCAGCATGTCAATTGCACGCTCCCTCAAACCTTGTGACATCTGTGACATTGCGCTGCGTGATGGAACTGCACATATTCAAGTGGCCTTTTATTGTGGCCAGCCTAAGGCACACCTGTGAAATACCCATGCTGTCTGATCAGCATCTTGATATGCCACACCTGTGAGGTGGATGGATTATCTCGGCAAAGGAGACGAGCTCACTGACACAGATTTTGACAGATTTGTGAACATGATTTGAGAGAAATAGGCCTTTTGTGTGCAGAGAGAAAGTCTTAGATCTTTGAGTTCAGCTCATGATGAACGGGGCAGAAACAAAATTGCTTTTACAATTTTGTTCAGTATAAGAAGAAAACCATACTAAAAACACAGTTCAAGAGCTAGTTGAACAACTGCTAGCCAGGAGGTGACATCAGGACTTTGGCTCTCAATAGTGATGGGATGGATTGGTATGAGGTATGAGGATGAACGTGCACCCTGTTCTCATCAACCTAGCATCTAAGACAGCTTTACAAATGGGTGCTTACTGTGAACAGCATTTTCAAATCAGATCTTCAGTGTTGCTTAAAAGCAGTTACTGACACGCTTCCCTCCATTCAATGCTTTAGTAGTTCATTGTTCTCTGTTGTGTTTGAGTCACACTTTTGCAGCAACTTCAACAATACTAAGTGACAAGGTTGTCCATATTTCCCTGCTCCCAGCGGCACCTGAGCTGCACCACAGCAGGGCCTAACTCAAAAGCCAACCTTACTGTTTCCAGCCCCCATGTGACACTGGTGAAAAGAGAACAATGGTGTCTTTTGTGGCGCTGTACAATGCACTTTTAATATGCTTTGACAAGGCATGAGTAGTACAAGCAATGGCATAACATCTGGGTTGTCACTGAGATTATTAATGACAGTTCTGTGTAATTGTATTATTCCCACACTTTGTCTTCTATAATGACATGTTGCTCATAACACAGCTGATGGAAGTGACTGTTTGCATACCTGGATTTTTTTCAGGGTTTACAAAACATCCTGAACAGATCAGAGGTCAGAGATGTCTGAGAGTCATCTTAGAGCAAATGAGACAGGAGCTTAGAGCTAATACCAGCCCGCATTAAACGATTTTAGTCAGACACAACCTCACATTTCACATGTGTCATACTGTGCGTCATAGTTTGTAGTCCTATAGGTGCACATTTAAAAAATATATGGGATGTATACACACAAACAGACCACCCATAACACAGAGAACTTGGTAGTTATCTCCAGATCACATTCACTTAAACTGTAGTATAACATAACAACAAAACATAGCAGATAGCTACTCACTGGTGTGGCATGATATTCTGTGATCACTAATGTGTGACTACAGACAAACACTGACTCAATAGACCATAACCAAAAAGCATTTGTCAACCAGTGCGTCTGCATCAACATGCACAAAATGTGGTGTAACATCAGGATTATCGTGCTGTCACTACACCATGTGGATTTCAGAACGAGCATAGCTCTTGTTAAGAGTGTGGGATTATACAGAGAGCCAACAGGTTGATCCTCACATACGTTTTGACTAAAGACATAAGGAATACATTCACATTTTTTCAAGTCTGTCTGAAAAATAAAACCGTAATGGAAACCTGTGAAGTCTCTCAGCCAATCTTGAGTGAACCCCACGTCAAGAATGTCATCTTTATCATCATCTTGTTAGGTTCAGGATTTGAAAGAGAGGCCTGCCGGGTATAGGTAGGATCTGACCTACCCCATCTGATCCTGCACCATTTTGCTTTCTGTGGGGCAGTTTGTTTTAAACACAAAAATACACTTTATTATACTCTGAGGCAGTTACCTTTTGGAATAATCTATTAATTTGGACAGGATTATTTGTATTATTTATTGTTCAAAAGCCGTGCCCTATGTCACTGCAAGGTCTATGCTCCTCACTGGGGCTGCAGGTGTACTGTGAGACCCAGGCCATATGTACACTGAAAAAAGTTTGCATTTAGACCCACTTTAGCACTGCCTGAAGAATGCAGGCACCCCATTCATTATATCCCACCTGGCTCAGTTTTAGCTTGACTAAAATGCAGGGCCATCACGTTATTCAAGTACAGAGTCCTGGTAGTTTACTTGTCACGTCACATGTATATTGTTTACCTCATGACTGTCACAACGAAAGAATAATTGCTGTCATGGTAACATTCCCAATTATATTATAAATTGCTGTGGAGCATCTGGGCCTCTGATAAGCCTTCAACCTAATGGATCCATCTATTGAGCCTTAGACTTCCTTGGCCCCGTCACAAAAATGACAACATACACACTTTAATTTTAAAAATGAAGTGGGAGCCCTAAAGGACATTAAGCAACAAACTTTGAGAAATGTGATACTGCCACGACTTGCATGTTCTGCAAGGGTGTAATGCTTGCAAATTTCTTTTGTAAATCTTACCACTACCTGAAAAAACACATCCCCACCAACACCCTTAGATTTTTTAAACGTAAGGGTATGTGAGCTAAATGTCAGTATGTTGGTGACTGTTCCTCCTGTCTTAAAGGCCATAAAAAGCCATTCATATTGTCATTCCATTATAATTGATGTCAGTCTGCACAGTCTTATTTCCATGCCAAGTTCAGTTTAAGCTAATGCAGCAGTCTGACTTAGTGACATCAAGTGTGTATCTTCTAGAATTTGTTACCTTCCTGAGCCACAATGACACAAAGATGTAATTTATACTTCTTGATTTGACTAAAGCTTGACTTATATTCCTGTGTAGGGTCTACGTGCGTAGCCTACAGCGTAGCTATACATGTAGCCAGGCATATACAGTTGTGCGTTGGTGTATCCGTCATTCTGTAATTACACCCCCAAACGCTAGTCGGCAGTAGTGCTATAGCGTCCACTGTGTTGACTTTTGCCGGCTGAGCAGGCTAACCTCCGGTTTAGCCCTCTGCTAACGTGAATGGGGGGGAAATTGTCTAAGTGTGGCTGGTATAGCCTTTTCGCAAAATAGTCATTTTGCTCGGGTTGTGACAGTCAAATATATTGATCCACTGTGTTACAAGCGCCGTTTTGGCCGCTACTAAAAGTTACATACAAAGCTTCCGGTCAGCTCGGGGGCATTGCGAGGCTACCCAGCCAACCAACCAATCACAGTGCTTACAATCCGCGTCGACTCGATGTGTAGTTCCATTTTTGAGGGGGTGCACGTCAGTTGACGCCGTAATCTCTGCGTAGCCCCGCAGCCTACGCCGTCACCTACGCTGTCGATTTGACGCAGAAGTATAAATTACACTTAACACAGAATGCTAGATTTCGGAAGTTTAATATTAACTGACCTTTAGAATACATGGCCAGGAGAAACAGCAACTAATGAGTCTTTTAATGTATATATTGGCATATGAGTATTGTTTTAAAACAAAAAGACAGACTTTTTCAAAAGACAGACAGAAACAACGGGAAAGTTATCCTTTAATGTTCCAGATGAAAACAAACTATGAAATGTGTATACTTTAATAATTATAATTCATTTAATAATAATAATTAAGCACATAACATACATCTGTATCTATACGATGTAACAGACAGGTTATACACCCCATTTTCAAGAATGGCTAAATCTGCCACCCTCTGAAAAAAATCCATCCAGCAGTGGATTGCTGGGATGGAGGTCAATGCTGAGTACCACCTTCCTGCCATACTGCCTCTTTGCTGCCCCATCCCTACCATCCTGCTAACTCTTGCTTGCTCCACAACTGGCTGCACTTTTTGCCCTGGACACTGTCAACCCTTGTCATCAAGAGGTAGCCTATGTCTGCCATGTACCCCACCAGTGCCTTCTGTCTCAGACATGACTTCCAGAAATTTGTCTATCCTTCATTTCCAGCCTGTTTGAACCTGGATGCCAGCAGATGCCACTTTTGGATCCCATGATTCTTGGTACTGGAGAGTTTCCAGTGTCCATGACACCATAAACTCTTTAGTGAGAATATGGATCGGGAGCTGCAGGTTGTTCCTAGTTCCCTAAAGGGCAGCACTGCTCAGACTATGAAGTAGACCTAGCCATCTTTCAAGTAACTGCTGATCTTCCTTTACAGGGACTCATCTGTAGTTATGGGTACCTCATATACCAACAGAGGCCACTGTATCAAATATAGTATGGAGTGTTGGTAAGTGTTGGAGTGTTTAAAGCTTATCCTTGCCCAGGTGATGAGCTTCCCTAGGCCTTGGAATCTTTGGAATAAAGTGTCAGCTAAACGAATAAATATAAAATGAAGTTATGGATTAATTTGCCTGATTGGACTTTCTAATGCCATCTGGTGCTGGTTGCGTAATGTTCTCTCCCTGACGGATATGATTTTTTGAGTAGTATTTAATTGAAATAATAATAACCCTGCATCACTGCAGCTTCTTGCTTTCTTTGCCTTTCACCAACAACTTGCTCTGCCTCTCGTTCCAAATACTGAGAGCTTTGGACAGTGTATTTTCCTTAAACTGACTTTAGGAGATTGCCACTGCCATTTGCAGGACACCTGTCTTCTACTCTCACAGTGAAAGCTTGACACAATGAACTGGTCCTTTTCAGTCCACCATTCTGTATCAACAGTAACAACCAGCACCCATTTATCAAAAAATAAGCATTTTGTGCCACAAACCCCCTTGACACATCAATTTCACACCATGGACAGGTTTTCTCTCAGATAGTGCAGCCTGAGCAAATGCAGTGTCATTGTGCTTGTTGTGGAGGTGACAGAAGATAGACTGATCATTAGACATTTATTCTGCCTGCCTGTCTGTCTGTTAGGCTGCTGTCTTGCCTCTCCATCTTTTTGCATGCGTTGTTTCCATCTCTTGCAGTAAATAAGCACCCGAACAACACTCAAGTAACTCCCCCCTCCCACCCCACACACACACCCTGCTATGCCACTATGCCTGCCAGGAGGACTTTTTTGTTCTGTGATGTATGCCGTCACTCCAGCCTATTATTACCTCTGACTGTAATAGGCACCTCTGTTCCCAATCAAGTTTTTACTTTCTGCTGGTGAAAGAAAACGGTTTTGCAGCAGACACATTTTATTCCTCGCACACACGCAGTAATGTCTGTTGGTGTCATTTACTTTGGCTGCCGGCCTAGCTCCCCCAGATTGTTCACACAGCACTTTTACCACTCATAAAGGCTCACAGCATTGCCAGAATGCTGTCAGAACGTTCAAACAGGGCCCTACTTTGTCTACTTATTGTCTGCTCCAGGATGGATGGTAGGTGGTCTGTCTATACTCAGACTCCTGATCTTCACCAAAGCACAATGAGTAGTTGCACAGAAAGCAGTAGGTTGATAAGCAGAAGAGAAGAGGGGAAACAAGAAATAAAATCAAACTTGTATTGTTCCATAATCTAGCTTCTGTCATGGCTCCCTGTATGAATCTTGTACTTCTTTCATAGGTCTCTAGTACCCTCAGATCCCAGTTTAATGGATATTTTTTAAATTTCTTTATTGAGTTTCTGTGAGTATATTGACAGGTGGATGCATTACATTTCCCATAAATATACCTACTCATGTTGAAGGACTGTATTCCATCAGAATGTTTCTCTTATCCCCAAAGCATCCCACTGCCCAACCCAATCTTCAAAACCCTTCCATTCGCCCCACCGATGGGCAACAAATAATGAAAATATATATAATGCACTCTAGCCTCTACCCTCTCTGGCATGTCAAGGTGTTGGATCTTGTTTACATATAGCTTTCTGTCTTCCTGCAGGGTTGACGGAGCGATTGTGAGATGATGCTGTTTGACAATGTGCTCACAAATGGAGAGAAAAACAGAGTAGGCTAAGGTAATCACCAGGGACAGGGAGGAAATGGGAGCCGAGGCACCCTGCAATTGTCTTTCAGTTCTCTCCCTCTGCTATCACTTTCTGCCTCTCTCAGACACACTTACCAACACTGCCACATACATACTGCACCAAACCACTCATAATCTGTTTTTCTACCATTTCAAACATCATACATCATTGACTGTAGACTTGTGCATTCCCGGGGTGAATCTAATAGACCAAGAAGGTCTTGTAGCAATATGGCTGTATGTTTTGGTCATTCACAGGCAGTGCAACAAGCTGTAAACACAACAGTATACACAACCTTCATCAATTGAATTTGATGCAGACGTATTAACAAACAGTTGCGTCAACACATCCGGCCGGCATGTAGCATAACATTAGCATAACATTAGCATTCATTTGTTTGTTGTTGTTCATTTGTGTCATGTGTTTATGTTCAGCTGATGTAAGAAATATTGACTCTCATTTAAGCTCTGTTTTGGTCTCAACCAACTCCTGTGAAAAATAGCTGTCTCTTCAACTGCTACAATGTTTTCACAAGCTAATGGCCAACTGTCTGTCTGAGGTTCAGTGCTGGACAGGAAGTGTACAAGCATTCATTTTATATTTAATATAAAAAAACTAATTACAGAATTCACTGCAACTACTCATAGCATTATTAAGCTACTAGTGTTGAACCGTGTTACAGTGTACACACCCATTCACATCCTATTATCTCTCAGGCTACATTCACCCTGCTGCATCTGCTGAATCCTCACTAAGCTAAGCCAGCAGTTCAAACCAGTGAGGGTCTAAACTCATCCTGGTCTTCAGTAATTTGGGGGGAGCTGGAGTCACTGTCGCAGATTACTATGTCAGGTGGTGTCAGACTAAGACCACGTTTATTGCCAGATATATTTTCACATGCAATCTGGTTCAGATTCTGGTAAAAAAAAAAAAGATGCATGTGAAATTCAAGCTGTGAAGTGGCCATTGTAGATATTATAACAACTATGTTTTTACGAACGCCTTAATGCTACAGGGTGTATGATTTAAGCAAACATTTGCTGTTGGGCCCCTACTGACCTCCCACCTCCTGCCTTTTGTGCAGTGTGCGTGTGTTTCACTGTCACCTCCAGGTTTCCAATAAGTTAATTAGCCTTCATCAAGTGAATCAGTACTCCAGTTTGATTTAACACAAATTTATTTAGGAATATGCACCATATGATCACACAATAAAGTTAAAGTTCTAAACTAGATTTTGACAACATGAGCTAATAATAGAAACACCTTAGCTGAAACTTGACTTTAGTGCAAATTTTTTAAACATATTTTCAACTTAACAACCACCGCAAACTAATTTCTACAGAAGGTTTTGGGGGCCCTGGGGCAGTTCCGTGTTTCTCCTATTTGGCAAACCAAATATTTTTATATGCAAAGGGTTGTGTTCAAGCTCAAATGCAGTGTTAAATTGCTCTTTAACAGGTATTGGACTATTTTGTTGTGATTGGTTACAACCGTAGTTAAATAATAATTTTATATTTAAGATTTAATGTATTTTCAGTAGTTCAAAACCCTGACAAATTTCACATACTGTAGCCTTGCAGCAGGAATAAATCTTAATATTAAACAAACACAAACTGCCTCTCCTCTCTCATCCGGTACAGTATTGATAATCAATACAATTCAAGAAGATGATTATGTGGGATTTGAAGGGGAACTCTTCTGGTACTTTAGGACACTGTTGATGTTAGGGTGTAGAAGAGTGAAGCAGCTATGTGGCTGTGGTGTTTTTGAATTTTTAATAAAACCACAATGGAATCAGCAGGGTTATTGTACTGTAGTCAGTGTGAAGAAATATGTTGCAGGGACACCAAATTCATCTGTCCCACAAATAACAGCGTAAACAAGAAAATATTTTTTGAAAAACATATTCTTTGGTGTGATATTAGAGCCATTTTTGCAGTGAGGGTAAGATAACCCTAAACATGATATCTGTGAAATCAAATTTTGTCACGCAATACAAATGTGCACAATAGCAGAGCAAGACTGTAGGAGCTACAACTGTACAAGCAACACATCCAAAGAGTTTAAGGGCAAAGTGAGAGAACTGGAAAGTGAGTTTGAAAATGTGCGCACCCATCTGTGTGTGCTCGCTAGAGAGAAAAACTTGGAGGCCACACTACTGAATTGGAGGCCAGTTTGACCCATATTCCATTAAACCGCCCACTCTGAGTATGTACTGTATTGGCAGACACGGCCATTGCTTGCACAGAGCCTGAGTGAAAGCTGTGATTAAGCCGCTGCTATTGGACAGGCGAAGAAAGTGATGGCGAGGGCAGCGTGAGAAAACAACACATAATAATAAATGCTGTCATCTTTACCCATTCTTTATTCACTCTTTAGCTCTTGAGTGCTGGACAAAGCGCTGCTGTCTTACATGTTGTTTGCAATGATTTAAATTCTCTTGTCTGTCTTTGGTTAAGTCTTGGGCATCTTTTGTCTCATTTTGTGTCCAGGGGTCAACCGATGACTGACCGAACATTTGTTTTGTTATTTTTCAGCTATCCGCTCTGTGTGGCATTGATGATTATGTCAGAGCAAGCCTTTCTTTTGACTGTGTAATCAAAATCAATCACATAGATGGACTTGTAGCAGAGGGTTACCAAATATCCAAAATAAAGGTTGAGCACCAGACAGGAGAATAATCTTAATCCTAACCTGTCACTTAAAAGTTTAAACAATTTTAAAAAGAGATAGCCTGGATAACTTTCTCCCCTCGCTGCAAACATACACCAGTCAAAAGAAAACACCAAGCATTGATTCAGTTTCTTCAAATAAAGCAGGTTGTACTGAACCCAAATGATAATCAACCCATGTGATTTTTGCTTAAACACACCATCAAAAGAAATTAGTCAAGAGTTCATTTAAGCAAAATTAAATGTCCCTTAATTATATACATTAAATAAAAAGACTATAGTTTTAAATCAAATCCTGGTGGTTGCTTTTGATTGCACAATTTCCCTCCAGTCACGAGCAGTGGCATTTTGACAAATAATTGAGGGGGTCTGGCTCATCATTAGGCGCGCCATATGTGGGAAAAGTAAACTTGATATGATCACTTTTTACAATAGTGACCATAATAATTTGGAATTTACCATAGGAGACTCCAGATTTCTTTCCAAGCTAGAAGTTTTCTGCTCAAGGCTTCGCAACTGTTCTTTACTCTCCACTTGTCCAATGTTTGTAGTCAATTTTATCTCAGAGTTACTCTCTTCAGTTATTTTTGATAACTTCACAGATACTATCTTGAGTCTCTCTGTGAAAACATTTGAGCTCTTGTTGAATTTCCACTTCAGGTTGTTCCACCATAAGCAAATCTCTGACAGAAGGCTGATTTCACAATTTTTCTGTTCCTCTTCTACCTGTCCCCCCAGCTCACAGGTGTGTCTCATTTATCTCCTCCCCTCCCACCTTCCTCGTCAAGAGCAAAAAGGCCTATTCTGTAGTTCTTCTGCGCTTTTATGTTTTAGGCTAAAGACTTAAAGGTCACAGTATTAAACATAGATGATTTTGGTTTTGTCTTTTGTTTACTTTGTCTGAAAGTCTGAAATTAGCCTGGATCCAGATCCCTGAATCACCGCCTACACCTTTTCTATTTACAGCCATCAGTATTGACTGAAATATGCTTACATAAATTCCTGCTCAGAGTAAAATTAGAAGATTCATACCACTCTAATCAGATATAACAATTACAGTATATAAATATGTATTTTGTTCACCATGTTGCATTGATAGAATAGGGGAGATTCATACCTCTCTCATGTCCGCGGAAAAGAGGTGGCGACGGCTAGACGCCTGACGTGCACCTCCTCAAGAATGCTACTACACGTCGGGGTGACGCAGGCTGTAAGAACTCTGATTGTTCGGCCGGGTAGCCCCGCAATGCCTTCGAGCTCCGTGCTTTGTAGTAACTTTTTCTACCGGCCAAGCGGCGACTGTAACAAGGTGGATCAATAGATTTGAGCATCACAGCCCAGGCGAAATGACTCGTTTCACTATCAGAATGTGATCCATTCGGTCGATATCATTTGAAAAGTCTATAACAGCCACATGTACATAATTTTGCCCACATTCAAGTTAGCAGATGGCTAAACTGGAATTTAGCCTGCTTGGCCGGCTAAATAACACAGTGGACGCTGTAATGCTACTGCCAAGGTAACTGCAGAATGACAAAGACACCGATGCACAAGTAAAAATGCATGGCTACGTGCGCACCCTGCGGTGTAGCTACGCACATAGACCTGAAGCAGAACTCTATATCACGCTTTAGCATACAGACATGAGAGTGGTTTCAATCTCCTCATCTACCACTCCAGAAAGAGCTACTTCCAAAAATGTCTATTCCTTTAAGTAAAAGTACATGGCAGCAAAATAAAATTCTCATGTTCTCCAGACTTTTACAACCCCCATTAAAAAACTGACACTGCAGAAATAAAAACAACGCAAACATCTCAACAATGCAGATGGAGCTCGTAGCAGGGAAAATACATGCAACTTCTCCAGAATTTGTATTACTCTGTCATTGATGTTATAAAAATAAGTAAATCCATCATCACTTACACTGAGCAACTGACAACAGACTGGCTGCAATCAGCAAGGTTCAGCCACAGATACATGGCCATGGCTTTCTGAAACTGGTTGAACAAAGATTGAACATTAAAACCTTCATGAAATGCAGAGTCATTGCACAACTGTTGTATTAGACTACATCAGTTTAACCTAAGGGCGCATAATAAATTGCAAACAGAGTGTAAGTGGAAGTAAGATTAAAGAAAGCTTGATGGTTTTTTTCATTTTCATTTTGTTATTGGATGTGGGGAAACTTATGTGAAAAGTCTTTCAAAAAGGTTTAATGCAAACAGCAGGTTAGACAAAGCTTGCAGTGTGAAGGAAGCCCATGCTGGCTCCAAAATGCATCAGTGAGAAATGGATTAGGGTGGAGAAGCCAAGCTTCTCACTGTAGCTTCTTTCAGTTGTGACTCACAAAGGTTCTCTTCAGCTTACAAAATTGAGAAGTTGAATGAGCTTCAGGATGGGGTACAACCTGCAGTGCATCCAGAGGTAAGGCCTCAGGTAAACCCCTGAGTAATGTACCATGACATAAATTCAGTAAGGCTGCACACAGTCCTGTGAATGACGCATAACATGCACTCCTCCCCCTGCCTGCAAGTAACTGTTCTCCCTCTCTTTTATAATGTCCGCATTCCTCTCCTCCTCCTCCTCCTCCTCCTGGTCCTGGCCCTCCCTCACTGGAGGTGAATGTGACAGAAATGACGACAAGGCAAATCTGTCACACTGTCCCTCCCAGAGCTGGCTGACACAATGTGGGAGTGTATATGTGTGTCTCTGTTTTCCTGCACATAACACATTCACTTATTTGCTCATCCATCTTGTGGGCCTGCTTGTTGAGAATGCGTACCACAAACCCTAGGTCACACGTCACCACAAGCCTACCCAGCATGCCTTGGAGCAGGTCACATGTTATCCCATATGTGCTCAGGCTGTGTATTGACCAGCTTGAGCTCAGTGTAGCGTGTCTGTACATTGTACACATGCATGTGTGTCCATATACATGAGCACTACTTTTGTACACCGTGTTTATTGAAAGTGAAACCCGATTCGCTTGACATACATTTCTGGCTGGCATTCCTTCCTGTTTAGAGTACACAGACCTGACATTTGTTCGCTGCATCACTGTTCATGTTTAGATTTACATTTGCAGTGAATATTTGTTCTACCAGTCTCGATAAACAGCAGCGGTATTGTATATTATGTTCCATGGTCACTGTGTTTTTCTGTTATGACCTGAACCCTGGGAAAATAAAAGGCTGGATCAAGTGACATTTCGACTATCTGTCACATGCAATGTTTTGACCTTTTTGTGGAAAATTGTAGTCATGTTCTTCTGTGGCTACTTTATCTCTGTGAGCTGTGTTCCAGTACACAACCACTTTAGATGTAACAATGTTGCAGCCAGTGTTCCTTCGAATTTGTGTCAGTGCTTAAAATTGTTTCTAGCTGATCACCATATGACCACATTGTCATTATATTGTCATTATTTAATGAACCAAGATCCTGCAGTGATCCTAAATGTCTCTTTTGGTTCTTAGAGCTGATGAATAAAAGAGCCAGCTGTATGTGTTTGAGGAAGACATTTATCTTGAACCACTGACATGTTGTGATAAGAGAAAATAGATCTGAGGGAAAAAAAGGGTTGAGAAGAAAAATGTCCATTGACAAGCAGCTGAGGGACTTTCAGTTGTATCGCATGAATTTCATTAGCACATGGTCGCCAGTTGAGATGTAAGTGTTCATATTGATACCTACACTGGACACAGATACACAGCTTATAGTGTTTGTTTAGGCAGAGCACTGACGTTTTGATTGCGTCATGCTTCTTAATCACCAGCTTATTCATTAGCTACTTGCATAACAGCTGACTACTATTTCCTGTTTGATTCATGCAGGTGTACAGGACAGCCATCATAAGCTGACAATTTTACTATGCTACCATCTTTATTCCAGTGCCAGTTGCTCCTGCAGCTCCTTCCACCACCCCAACCTCCACCTTATGTGCTTAAGCGTTTGGTATCCTTGACTACCTCAAATCTAATGTTCATGTGTTTTGCCTTTTGTGGCTCCCTTTATTCTAAAGGCTTCACTATGATAAGTTGCATCAATAAACTGATTTAGTTACATCACTGGAGTCAGCATCAGCTATTGCTGAAGATGAAAAAAATCTGGTGTGTGTGTGTGTGTGTGTGTGGGTGGGGGGGTGTATTGAAGAAAACTTGAAACTAGCAACTGAGATCATAAACGCATAAGGAAAGTGTTTACTGAGGAAATAAATCAAGTGAGGCTTATTTACTACAATGCAATCAGACTTCTTTTTGCAACCAGTGGAGCCCCTGCTGGCTAATGAAGGTTTAAGACATTTCCGCGTTAGTTTCACTTCTCAGACCCGGAGGTTGCAGCTTGGCCTGAATCTCTGACTAACTGTCAGTTGTGGCTGTGGGTAATGTAGGTGTCAGGTTTTGACAAGAAGTACAATGCATGGAATTAAAGAGAGCTCATTCAAAAAGCAGAGCCACCCCAGCAATGCATACCAATCCACAGTTTGACAACCACTGGATTAGGGTAATGGTAGGGTTGTACATTAGCCAGGCTGTACTGTATCTGAGTAGCACTGGAGAAATATTAAATGGAGATACAGAGCGGTTGAGTAATTGTTCCTCTTGTTGCTGTGGATGTATTTGTATTCTGACTGTGCTTTTACATGTGTGTCAGCTCCGATAAGAACTTCCTCCCCTGTGAGAAGTCTAAATTTATTCTAACCCTGGTGAGATTAAACTAACTCTTTAAAATCACCTGGGGATCACATCTCCGAACCTACCTTTTCCTCTTAAGGGGCTAATTACTCCCCTGTAATGAAAGTAATCAGCACTTGAAGTGATGTTGCATGCGGAGCGTTAGTTTTGTGATTGTCTGTATCATCCTATGCATCTTCAAGCTCTCAGTAACAGGCTTAAGAAATGAACTGCTTCACTGGTGTAATCAGATAAGGGACGGCATATCATGAATATTGATGTCACACCAGGAACAGGTCAGACACTCAAAGGCTTCACAGCTCTTTGCTGCAGTTTTTCTTCACGAACAAAGGGAATGAACGCTGTTTGAGTGCAACACTGTACTAACATGTGATTTAATGTTAGTTCCAGTGGGGCCACAAACTGTACGTGACGTACATTGTTGTCTTTGAGTCACACAGCTTAAACCACTGCTGTGATTTTTCAAGATTTAAAAAAAAAATCTAGCTTTGATGGCATTTAACTGTCTGAAGGAACAAGGAACTAGTTAAACTAAAAAAGATCAAAGGCCATGTTAAGATAACATAAGATATCATATTCATGCTGCGTTCTTGTGTGAACAATTTCCCGCATCCAGCACACACAGAAAAACCTGGCATTTCTTTTGTGTTTTAGCCACCTGACGAATGTAAATATTACTTTGACCTTCAGCACCGGCTTGGTGCGTCAACATTTAATGCGACAGCACTGACATACGGTCACCTCATAAAGCTGTTGTGGTGAACGTGTTAGTGAACATTTGCCTATTTTCATATGCAGCAGACAAATGATTAGCATGTTTGGAAGCATGTTTCTGGTCCCGTTGTTTTATATTCAGTCTGTTTTTACCTCTGTTTTTGTCTCCACCAACTCTTGACTTGTTATTACCTGCACCTGGAGATGAGTACCTCATTTCGTTCCCTTTCATGCATAACCTTCTGGAATGACAAAAAAAAATCCTTCTTCTTTACCAGCTAAATTCTCCACTAGCTAGTCGCTAACTGTGTCTGTGTCTGAGTAGTGGGTTAATCAGAACTGCTGTTTTTGCTGGATGCGTTTTTGTCAACGCAAATAGCACCTCTACCATTACACATAGTTATTTTATGACTTGCTAATATAAAAATAATGACACTGATTGAAAATAAGTGGCGATTCTTCTCGCTATTCTAGCATTCATGGTTGATGACCTTGTGTCCTGGGAGCAGCTGTAAAACAAATCTGCTTTACACTGTAAAAGAAGTAAACACTTTGCTTCAGGGGATTTTATTTTCACTTAAACATAGTTTAGAAGCCACATGTTATGAGTCTATAAGGCAATGCCATCAGAAACCCTTCACATGTGAGATGTTTGATAGTGAAAATCAAGCACAAAGCCAGCTTTCTATTAGATTTCAAAGTTTTTATTGTCTCAGTGGTGTTTTTGCACTTCTGATTCACTGTTGAGGCATTTTACACTGCAGACCACGTTGGGTAACTTCCTTCCGACTGTCTGTGGGTTGCAAATGTGTATGTTGGATATTGGATCTGTGGTGTTTCATGTGGGCACTCCAGTACATGGATATAGTAATTAGATTCTTGAGCTGATCTGCACTGTGTCAACACTCTCTGTTCTTTCTGTTCTAAATGTGCTGGGTGTTGCCTGATTACCTTCTGGAAGTTAAGTTTTACCTTGTGTTATGTTTAGTCTCACTGCTAGGTTGAGTGGGAGACAAGTAGTGTTTGACTGTCTTTAGAAATCAGCAGAAATACATGGCTTTATGTATCCTCCCCAACATCCACTGGTGCTCAGGCACTCATGAAATGACATGATAGCTGACTGCTTCCCTGTCTGTGTGTGGTTAATACAAATCGATGATGGGACAGCACAGAATCAATCACATGCCCTTGGCTAGGCAAGGCGTGTGATTGATTCCACACACACACACACACACACACACACACACACACACACACACACACACACACACACACACACACACACTCCGTACACCCCTTGACCTTTTTGCTCCTGTGTGAGGGGTAACACAGCAAGACGGGAAGGATGGATAGAATAGGAGAGGGAGGATGTAAATATTTATGGCAGCGGCAGTTTGAGCTTCACAAAAAGAAATTTGAAATACCCTGCAGTAGTAGGTACTAATAAACATACAATTGATTTTGACACGTTTTGTCTTTTTATTTATAGAATTTCTAGGTGTACTGAATAGGGGGACTTTTAGTGAAAGAGCTTTCCTCTGCTAAATCAGGAGGTGACAACTCTTAAATCACGACTCCCTCTTTTCTTTTCTGGGGCACAAGTGTTTTCAGCAAATTTCATTTTCCCCTGAGAACTCAAACTCGGGAAATTTATTAATTACATGATGCCTCCGTGTAATACAGACCTGCTCACACAGACCTTAATATGTACTGTGAAATCCCACTGGTACAATTGATGTAAAACCTGAAATGTGTACACAAGCACACAAACGCACGCATACTGTAGTGTTTATACACCCCCAAATAGTTGTGGTTCCCATGCAGACATGTGCATAAATTCTAAGGAAGGGGAGGGAGGTTGCAGGGAGCTGAGAGGTCAGTGTGTGTTTGTGTGTGTGTGTGTGTGTGTGAGAGAGAGAGAGAGAGAGAGAGAGATAGAGTGTGAGAATGAGGGGATGTTAATGCTTTATCTACTCCCCCCATCTGTTACAAGGGAATACAGGATCCTGGCTCTCAACGGTTTGCTGACACGTACTGTCTGCGCTGGCTGCTGACTGACAGCCAGGCTGGGAGGTGCAGAGAGAAGGGGATACAATAGAAAACACTTTAAAAGCTCAGATAGATTATAAGATATGGGAATGCATACATCTGGGCAATTCCCTCACTTCTTTTTATTCAATCCTTTTTCTCTCATCTGTTTTTGGCAGTTTGCTCTTTGGAGACATTTCTTGTTATTTCTTCTCTTCCTGTAACTGATTTTATTTCTTTTTCATCTCCTTCACTGAGCTCAATTTTGGTACACAAATGTAATATGGCTTTTTACTGTACCGCGTTCTCATGAGCCACTCTTAATCAATAATTGTATTAACAGTAATATTAATGGTTAATACACCATTTAGTAATGCCTTATATGATGATTAGTATTAGTATTAGTACACACAAATTAGTTTACATTATGTGTTCAAATGCAAAAAAAAAATTCTTGTTTTTGGCACTCAAGCAGAATAATTTAATGTTGGTGTTCACCTTTAATCCCTAATAATAAAGAGTTGGTGTAGTTGGACACACCTACACTTTAACATCTGGATGAAGACAACTGCATAACAGGCATACTGTCATTTTACAATGTAACAAGAATTAAGTGACTTCAGAAATGTCTCCATGATATGATCTGAAATAGTCTCTTTACACGTCTCTCTAAAAAAGTGATCAGACAGCTGCCGCTGACGCAGTTACTATAATATAGTTTTCTTGTTTTCAGTTTAATCCCATCTTCTTCTTCACTCTTGTCTTTTTATATTGCATTGTGTTTCTTCATGCACCTTTCTGTCTTATGTAAAGCACCCCTTTGAATTGCCTTGCTCTTGAAAGGTGCTGTGCAATTAAACTTGCCGTGTCGTCTGTCCACAGCATGTCCTGTGCTTTTATATTAAACCTTAAGTTGCACTATAGGAAAAAAAAATCCATGAAGTTTGCTGATGATTATTTTGTCTGTCTGGGTTAGGTAAAGATTCCCCTATAATCTCATAGACTCCCCAGAGATCGGGTTGGGATATTACAGCCTATCTGTGCTGCCTTCCTCTGGTATCCGGCAGTGCTAAAGCACTTTGTGAGCAGTATCTGGAACTATGTAATGATAGGGCTCGAGTGGGAGAAAGAAGGAAGGTGGGTTGTGGATGGAGAGTGAAAAAGACCAAAATTCTTACAGGATGACTTAAATGGAATACTTTCTGTTAAGGCAAAAAGTGTGAAAAATATAGAGGACAAAGACTCTTGGGTGCAGGTGTTGAATGGAATGGTCATTTTACCTTCCACCTCCGATGGATGAATACTTCAGCACAGCATGAGGGCCACGGTTCACAGCACCATCCTGCTCCCATGTCCATTTTTCTTTTCTTTTCATCTCTCCAACTTGAGAGAATAATGGCGGAGGTGTATTTAGTTCAAGGTGTGAACTAAATGCACTGCTCCACACAGAGGTGCAGGAGAAGGGCTTCAAGTAAGAGTACTGTGACTTATTCATCAATTCTTGACACTTTTCCCCATAGGTGAAGGCCTAATGCACGCACCACACATTTAAGATAAATGGAACTCCAAGTCTAGGTGCTTTTCCTCACAGTTAGGGTTGAGGTGAAGCTTTTTTAACGGACGTCAGCAACACCGGACTCTTAGAGCCAAGATGGACAGTAATCATTTACTGCAAAAGGGAGGCTTCTTTCACAGGAAGTTTATTTTTTGTTTTGCTTTTCAACCTTTCTTTCTTTCTTTTTTTTTCTTTGCAAAGCGGTGGGTCCACTTTTCAAAAATGCAGATAAAAAGGACATTTCTTTCAAGAGTCAACTATTTCTTCTGCTTCTACAGGGAAGAAAAAAGTATAGGTGTGGTCACAGTTTTTTTTCCAAGTAAGACAGACACAGTCTCTATTTATAGGTCCTATTTTGGAACGAGGAGGAAGTAAGTGTTTGTTAGTTAGGTCAGAATGTGGGCTAAAGGTCCTGTTCGCACACTAAAATTGTCACTAGAGCAGTATTTTCTGAGTCAACAGCAACTGTCCTCTCCCATCGACTTATTGATGTAGTCTGATACACTGTATATTACAAAAGCATTTTAACTTAAGTATGACCAAGAAATGTGGGAGGAGGTTCCGCACAAAACATGCACAAAGAATGTGATGACAGTATATTCATCACCAAAGATGAACAAATTTCTAAAAAACTTCTCAGCAGAGGATCACATTGTGGCCATGACCTATATGCAGTGGGCGCCTTTAAAATCAACTCACTTGAGTCAAGACTCCCACTCAGCTAGATATGGATAATCCTCCTCAAAGCCCACGCGCTAGCTTATTTCAAGAGCAGAAAAAAAGATAGTTTAAAATATCTTGACATTTAGTCTGCACTGCAAAGGTTAGGTCCTCTCCACTGTGGGCTCACTCTTAAAGTCAATCGTTTTACTGTGTAGATGCAGCTTTAGGACTCTACAAAGTAGGCAAATTTTAAAAGTATGAATATTTTTGCTTTGCTTCTATGTCTATAGTGGGCATGTCTAATTCTCTAAACGCTGAGTCAGGCTCAGTCTAGGGTTGCAGTGGGAGCCTTAGTATACAACAACTGGAGAGAAGTTGGTAAGGTCCACAATCTTCCTCTTAGATTTGGCAGCACTCTCAAAAATAATCCCCTTAATGTCTGGTTGTAGCTCTGAAAGGGACTGCACCTGCAATCTGTCAGCATTCTCCTAAACGTTTAGGTACGAAGTTACTTGTCAGTTTCACCCCTTTTCCTCACTTTCTTTCTTATTTATTACCTCCATGAAGGAGGTTATGTGTCCGGTGCTGTTTGTTTGTCAGCAAGATTACTGAAAAACTGTAGCCCCGATTTTCACGATACTTGGTGGAAGGGTGTCGCCCACCCCTAATCAGCCGTAGGGGTGGTTGTTCACATTTCATGCAGTATTTTGTGATTTTTTTTCCGTTGCACTATGCAGTGCTGTAAAACAGTCTTGCGGTTTTATTTTCTGCATCACACTGACATGCTTTGTCAACAAATTACAGTAAAAACAGAACAGGCACAAATGTGAATTTTGTCCAATAATTTTGTGCTGTTGAAATTGAACATGCCATACAGAAAAAGTGCAGCCTTGTGTATTTTCATTGTCATTAGCGATAGTTTACATCAGAAAACAATTCCAGAGTACAGTTACCTGTTGTAATTAAAGTGAATGGTGAGCCATGACTAAACATACAACAAATGTAGAGCCACCTCAAACATCAGTGTAGAAACAACTGAAGCAGGTTTGTAAGAAATAAGACATCAGGGATTTGATTTTCCAGGATTGATCTGGAATTACGGATTTTCTGTCTTGTGCAAAATATAGCAAATGCACAATGATTATTAGCTAGGCAGAAGCTAATAATTAGCAAATCTAATAATTTTGCAAATATATCCAGACATGTGGTTGCGCCAGCAGATTTGCACCACTGGACTGGTGGTCGTGTTTCAGGCTTCCTGGCCATGTCTCTGAGAACTTGGCACCTTGTCCTTCTAGACACTCCAGGTAGGTGCAGTGCTTATGGAACATGGTGTCACTGGAAGATAATGGGTTCCTGGTAGCTTGACATTTAATTCTACTTGACTTTTTCTTCTCTATGAGCTTTTTGCGTCCCAGCCGACAAAACATTAGATTGTCCAGTGGTCACCCCTCAAATGTTTAATTTGTGTTGCATCCATCTGATTGGCATTTTACAATTTTTGACTTATGAGTGTCACTTAAATCTCTTTTTTGGCCCATTTAACCTGAAGTAATGAAGCTGCCTAGTAATCATGCACATCTTGACATAAGGTGCGATTCGCTTGCCATAACGTCCCTCATTATACAGATACATATGACCTGAAAATGATTAACTACAATGAGCATTCAAGTTTGCCTGGTTTGGAGTTGGAAAATGTGCATAGAAATAATAATTGATTTAGAATACTTACTTGCCTAATAATTGTGCACGCAGTGTATTTTATATACTTTGCTAGCTCTACAAAACAGTGTATTCTTTTTAAACCCTGTTATCAATATCCCCACCTCTCTCTCTCCCTCTCTTTGTCTCTCTGTCACACACACACACACACACACACACACACACTTATTAAAAAAATCTATCCCTACTCCTAATCTGAAGCAGTGGTTGCATCACAAAGTGTTCATCCACACAAACAGGTGAGGTGAAGAAGCTTGGTGAACTGCTGGCTACTTGCTGGCTCTGAGCTTCTCTCTATTGTCTCTCTGCTTTTCTTTACCACCCTGGCATTTTGTTCACCATTGTGCACTATTTTCTTGAAGAAAAAGTTGCTGAAAAGGGAACATAAAGCTCTCTGAGCTAACCTGAAAGTTAGCAAAAGATTGTGCTATTGATTAAATATTGGAAAAGTTACAGTTTTTTAAATTGCTAGAATGGAAGGGTCAACACTGAAACCACTTTTTCAAAACCATTCCATTACCAACATGCATCTTGGCCAAACAGTTAATCTCATCACGAAAAGTCACTCTAACCACCAAAACACTTCATTTATGTCTCAAGATAAACTCGTTCAACCAAAACACTGGCAACAATTCTCACTCAGAAAGCATCCACAGCCTCACATAACACACTGACCTAAAAACACTAACAACGAGGAGCACTACCTAAATGATAAACCTTTATCTTTGAAGTATGAATGACTTTTTTTCATTTAAATCACTATTTCATTTTAAAATGCAGTTTTTCTCAGTTGATTTTGAACATTTCTCAGATCTCACTTCAGAATAATAGATTAAATAGAATAAATAAATAAATACAGATGAAGAGTCAGACTTTTTTTTTCATGCACCAATAATGACTGCTACTGAACACGGGATCGTGGCGGCACAAAACAGACTGGGAGTCGTTGCAAAGTAAATGGCGACATATCACCCGATCAGAGAGCTGAGTGTGAGCGTCTGTAGCTGTGTCATTATTTCTAAACTCCTCTGTTTTATCCAGTCTTCACTAAAACGCCCTACAGAGTTTTGAAACACAAAACGGGGTCGGCAGGGTTTCCATACTTCTCCATTTTAGGTCTTAGTTTTCGCTGTTGTAGTCTGGACGGGAGGTAACAGAAGGTCTCCGTTTTAATTCGAAAACGCAGTAGTGTGGATGGGGCCACAGTGGCCTGACAGATAGCAAAGTCAGCCGTAGGGGTGGTTGTTCACATTTCATGCAGTATTTTGTGATTTTTTTTCCGTTGCACTATGCAGTGCTGTAAAACAGTCTTGCGGTTTTATTTTCTGCATCACACTGACATGCTTTGTCAACAAATTACAGTAAAAACAGAACAGGCGCAAATGTGAATCTTGACCAATAATTTTGTGCTGTTGAAATTGAACATGCCATACAGAAAAAGTGCAGCCTTGTGTATTTTCATTGTCATCAAAACTTTAGCGATAGTTTACATCAGAACAATTCCAGAGTACAGTTATGTCGACAACATGAACATTTTGACTATCCTGTTCATGAAGAACGACACAAGGACGGTTCACTGATATAACGGCGGACTGCTTTGGTTGCTATGATACATTTGTTGCAAGTAGTTCTACCTAACTTTACTGGATGTAAAAATGTCAACACAGAGTAGAGCACTTGCTCTGTATGAAGAGAAGACTGAAGCAGGTAGAGAGAGAGGACGGACTCGCCGTATGAGGGTTCATGACATGTTTTGGGGCGAGGAAAAATCTCGCCGAGTACCTCCGTTTAGTCTGAGAGCTGAGGTTCCATGAGGCTGGGTTTCAGGATAGAAACCGTTGCTACGGTGTGGTATTTGTCCCGCACCTCCAAATGACAGTGACGAGCAAAATTCCCCAAATTTTTCCCAAACAGCCGGGAAAAAAAATCACTCAGCGCCTCGTCACGCTGCTGCCGTTTTTACCAGCTCGTAAAAACGCGGCGCTCCTATTGCAATGAATTGAAAAAAGACGCTGGCGTCAGAAAAAAAAACATTTTGGTGGACACGGACCCTTACCCTTAGCTTGCAGTTTTACAGTAAAACCACATTCAAAACACTACATACGTAAATGTAAACATGAAATGTACGTACATGTTCTGCTAAGATTTTCCATGTATATATCTGTCCAGCTACTGCAAAAGTACAGGATATTTGCAGTCCCTCTGTTTTGAATGTGTTTTTAACAGTGTGATAGTATCTGAAAAATGTCCTGCAGATCTACAGATCTGTTTTGCTGACTGTGTGAACAGTTTTAACAACGTGACTTCAGTTTTGATCCATGCTGGTTAACAATAGATAAAAACTGTAACACACACATTTTCAGTATTCCCTAACCTTGTGAACTACTTGCATGTGAAAAGGGTCACTCGTAGCCACAAACCCCAGTGAATTATCACCAGCTCCGCAGTTCCTCTCAGATCTGAGATTTTAGCATGTTGTTTTGGTTTTCCTGCCCACAACCTAACTGCTTTATCAGCAGCCTTTACCTAACAAGCTCTACAACCCCACTGTGAGTTACCCGCTCAGCACCAATCAGCAGGCAACCAGCAGGTGAACATTATGCTGCATATAGACCAAAACATTTTCCCCTGGGTTAATGAAAATTAGGAAGTGGGTGGCACTGCGTCTTCTATAAAACACAAAAATGAATGTAAATTAGCTGGAAAGTTTATGAACATTATTTTCAGCAGACAAGGTTGGTAAACATGTCTGTGAACAGGACCATGTGGAAAATTACAATTTTTGCCATTTACTGCAAAACGTCTGCTTGTGTTTTAGGAAGAGGGGAGAAAGGCCAGGGAAATAATTAGCCTCCACCTTTGCACACATTGAACACCCACACACACAGCGGACGGAGGTATGCTAGCTTCAACTTCAGGGGCACTGAACACACACTTGCACACACACTCTGGCAGGTTAACACGTGACGATGCAAACTGCACTTTTCCTCCCCTCAGGTTAAACCTAATTACCTAAGGGAGTTCAACATACAGGAGCTCTTACCTGTGCGTGTGCTTCACCAGAAGGTCAGAAATCAGAACTAAAAGAGACAGAGACAAACAAACAAGTAGAGGACAGGTTGACAAGACTGATAACTAAAGAAAAAAAGATGGAACAGACAGACAGGGTGGGAAACAAAGAGAGAGAGAGGGAAGGAGATGGATTGAAAAGGGATCGACTTGAGGGATAAAGGAGGGAGGATAGACAGACAGAGACAGGGCGGGGGGGGGGGTGGATGAGAAGATGAAAGATTAAGTAGCGTGGAGGAATGTTAAGTGTAGCTTAAGCGTGTGTACAGAACTGGGGATTTATGGATAGCGCACGCTCAGGGCAAAATAGTTTTAGAATTATTAAACGACTTCAATTAAAGTAATATAAGGGGAGAGAGGCAGTGTGTGTGTGTGTGTGGGGGGCTTCTTACACACCCCCATCAACTTTGATTTATGAATACCCTCTTTTCTTCTTGTCTTCTTCCTGCAGACCGTTCGTCATGCCCCCTCTCTCCTGGCAGCGGTTTACATCCTCTTTCTGCTGTTTTCTCTCTTTTCAGTTTTACTTTAATTCACTCTGATGGAGAAATATGTTATTTTTCTGTGTTACAATGAGAATCTTGAGATAAGTTAAATATGCATGCACTTTTAGGGCATCACCAGCCACAAGTGTTGTTGGGGGAAACAATGTATTTGTGCACAATTCAGTAATTACTGATCTTGATCTTGTACATTAAAATTAACAGGAGAACAGAACACAATGCTGAATTAACAGAACATGATGTTAAAGAATAGTGTTAAGTTCAAGGGATTTCAAAGAAAACACATTTTGTTTAACAGGAAAAAAATTAAACTTGCCATAGCAAGGGACAATAAAGAATGTGTATGATATTAGTTAGCTATATTAATGATGCTAACATATTGTGTTTTTAAATGTGATGAGATTAGAGTAGGTGGGTGGATACCTCTTGCACATGATTCAGATCATTACTACACACAGTGAACCTTCTCGCTCTCAGAAATTACATTTACCACTGCAATTTGTGAGCACAAATTAAGTAATTAGACACAAACGTCTGACACCTTTCAGGCTTTGCACATTTCCAAACATGTAACCACTGGTTACAATTAAAAAAAACTTTAATCTACTGAATCTGCAACTGCCCTCCCTGCAGACTCACTGTTCTTCTTTCGCCAGCCAGACATCTGTATCCTTACATTGTAAAAGTGTCATGAAAGGCGATACCTCTATGAATACTCCCAGCGGGAGTCTAAAGCGCTGTGTTTTTAGACCATGGGATTTGTACCATGTCACAAAGTCTTGATTCGCCTGACACAGTCCATCCAAGTCAAGATGGCCTCTCACTTTTTCCCTCCACATATGTTTGCAATGTGAAGAACTCGATGCTGCATTTTCTCCTCAGCCTCCACAACCACTGACCAGTGTTTTTTTTTATGTTTGCATATGTGTATATAATTTGTTTGCCTTTGCCAGGGTTATATCAACAGGCAATACTGCTGTGTTTATGGTCCAGTTTAAGGGCCGTCATTTGGAGGTTATGGGCGAAGGTTATGAGTACGGGCCTCCAGCCAGCTGGGCCGTGCATATTTGATTATAATCACTGTGGACTCGTAAAACCAGACGCATTTGGGAAGCACTGTGACAGGCCTGGTATTAGACTTCAGTTAATGACAGATAGCAGGGGGGAATGGAAGAAATCATTAGTTGGAGGTGGAATAAATGTAACATCAGACATTAAGAAAGAGAGAGTGTGGACGGATGGATAAACAGACATTTTGTATCCAAAGGTGGAAGATTTGTGCTTCTTATTCATATGATATTAACATAAATACTGACATTTCAGTTCAGTTTAAAAAGTACATTTGCCAAATTCATAAATTGCTCTAATTGTAGATTCAGCTTCTCTGTCTGTGAGCATATCTTCCTCACACACATACACAGGGTACCAACTGGCTTGTCATGCACCCTATTCCTTCCAGACTTCCTGTTAGCCTGTTACTCGCCAGTCAAGACATCTGCCAATTGCCTGTCCAATCCGACCGACACGAGTGGAGGCCAGCGTTGGAACAATGTTGGCTGGCGGATCAAAGTACTTCTGGGGAAATGCCACCAAGGCTAATTGGTGTCGTCAGTGTCTAGGTCCCAGCTGGGATCAAACGGGGCAGACGGGAGAGGCCTGATAAACCCAGATAAAATAGCTAAGTACAACGCTGACGCGTGAAACATAATGATATGGTATTTAAAGATTCAATTCCTCCATATTGGCGTGAATAACAGCCATGAAAAGTGGTATGGACTCATTTATTGCTGATAATTTCCGATTTATATCTGGAGGGATATTACTGCCACGGCTGATTACTGTGGAATGGAATGACTGACAAGAACACACTCAGAGCAAAAGATTTATATAACACACACAGGCTTAAAATCAAACTGATATTAAATTGCGTGTTTTTGTATTTTTTTCAACTACAGCATTCAGTAAGTCCTCTGTAAACAACATGCCTTATGTTAGAAAGAAAAGAGAAATTTGGGTGACCTGTTGGCTTAAGGGTTTAACACGGACCATGTGATTGCAGCTGGAGACCTTTGTTTCACGTCCGCCCCCACTGCTCTCCCCTCATTTCCTGTCATCCCTCTTCTCTCCTCAATCTAATGTAGACACCAAAAAGGTTTGAAATGGGAGAAATTTATAGTTTATAATATTCTTTCTGTCTGTGAAAACTGGAAAGTAGATAGTTGTCAGGTGACGTAGACAGACAAATTATGTATATAATAGCAATCAAATCATTGTATTGTCTGCTTACTTGCAAAGGGCATCATGTCCCTGTTCTGTCAGCCACCTATGGGGATGCTGCCAGACGGCAGCTTGCGACAAACACAAAGAGCCACAGACTTTTACCGATAGCCCAATTTTAGCTTCTTCAGTCTATAATCGAGGACACATTTTGTGTTGTTGGGGATGGTGAACAAGATACCAAAATAAAATTCATAAGTTGAAACTGCTGCTAACTGAGGTGAGGTAGCTATGCAGAGCCCAAAGGATACTAAAGGACAGTACCCTCCTAGCCACAGTCTGTTCACGCTGCTGCCTTCTGGGAAGAGAGGTTTCAGCTCCCACAGCACCAGACTGCCGAGCAGCTTTCCCCCCCAAGCTATCAGACTTTTAAGCTCAAGTTCATCCTCAGCACTGCTCCATTAAGTATAGTTTATTTCTGTTTATTATTTATTTCTGTATTACTGTATATTTTCTGCTACGTACCAGAAGGTAGTTCCAAATTCAGTTTCAATCTACAACCTGTTGTATTGTGACAAAATAACTCTACCTACCTAACTGCTAAGGTCATTTTGAAGGCTACAGAGTAGAGAGCTGCATTGGGATTGGGATCCCGCGGGTCCCAGCACAAATGGCGCGGGAGCGGGTGGTTTTAACTGTGCTGCGGGTGGGAGCGGGCGGTTGAAAAATATAATCCAGGTCCCGCAGTAGTGCTGACAAGATGGAGTCAACAAACAAAGTTTACAAGAGGATTGTCTGGATGCAACTGCTCACGGGAATGTATCTCACTGTCCTGACTCGACCCTACGACCTTAGGTATAAGAGGGGAACATGCTGACGAGGGAAGTAATCCCCATAGCCACTGATGTCAGCCGCCAGGACGTCTCCTAAGGTGTTGGGAGTGAGGTTTAGTCACGGCGCAGCCTCGCTGGTTTCCGTCACACGGGCGTTTAGCATCGCCCAAACATTTGTGTCCTTTTTTTACACTGCATGTCACAATGTTTGCGGGTGCGGGCGGGAGTGGATACACATGTTGCGGGAGCGGGTGGTAATGGTCACAAAATCAGCGGGAGCAAGATCAAGAAAACAGTCCCGCGCATGTCTCTGCTACAGAGCTTTGTTAGTTACAGTAGCTGTGACACTTTAAACGGTTTGCAGACAGTGGAAGTAAATATACTACATTAGTGTAAGTTCTGATCCTGTGTTCCTGGGTCATTTGTGTTTTAAATCAAAATCCCTCTATTTTTTCTTCCTGTAAAACTTAAAAATATTTTTTAAGACTATTTTATCCACGCTCATGGGCATATATACAAATTTATCAAATTAAATGTGACTTGGGAAAGCAAAAAACCCTTGCATCATATATAAACAGCACTATTTGCACCGTTAGCTTGTTGGCTATGGTAGCTAGCAGAGCTCTGTCATGGGTCACAGATGTGCATTTGGATGTCAGCTGGTAAAAAAAACCTTTTATTTCCAAGTAATCTGGATTATACAATTCTGCATTCCCCGATCTTACAACACATGTGAGGGAGACGTAGCAGTCCTTGAAACCACTTCCAACGAAAAACTAATTTATGTTTTCATTTGTTTTATGTTTAGTTTCCTTTATCTCATGTGTTTCCCTGCTGTATAACTGTATAATTTTCCCTTTGAGGAACAATTAAAATAACTGATTCATCCATTGTGATTTTAGTTGCACCTCTAGTTAATTTCTTCTTCCGTTTGGTTTACAAATAGGAAACCCTCTGTTACCTTGAAGCTACACCCTGTGTGCCTTTCTTTGTAGGTTTCAGGTTACACCTGACTTTGAAACATGCTGTAATATCAGTGGAAGCCTCCATACACAGCTCTTCAAACAGCCTGAATCCTACCTCGACATGCCTTTGGCCCACTAACAAATTCTTTTGAACGCCTTTGCCACATTGTGCACACATGAAGGAGTCTTTACATAAATCCATCATCCTGGTGAGAACGTGGACTCTTTTGTGTGAAGGCTGTCCAGAGGATATGACATCATCAGGTTCCTTTGTTTCAGTGAGTTGTGGTGCAAATATCCCACAAGTCCAAGTGAGAATTTATAAGTTTACATAAAAATCTCACATTTATTTAACAAGCCTCTCCCTCCGACTGTCACAGGGCAATATATAATCCTCACCTAAACATTTGAACTCTACTTCAGAGGGAAGGAACGGCGCCAGAGTGGCCTGTTTTGTTTTATTAGTGTGTCAAAACTTGTATTGATTGAGGGTATGATTGAATGCACTGCATATAGCCTCAGAAAGTAAAAGACAAATTGAAGCAGACTGAGTGTGTGGGTTGCGAGTGTGTTCTCAGGAGTGTCTATTTAAAAGAGTAAAAGTGCAAAAGAAAGATGTACTTCTTTACTTGTATATATGCATGTTTGTAATGTATAATACATCTCTGAGTGGTTATGGACACGGCATTGAGACAAAAAAGCAAAAAAATGCAGCAGGATACCACAAAACAAATCCCAGTGAAAAATGGCTCCCCAAGTCAAACTCATACTTCTTTATTTATATCCCAGAGTGACATTTTCACAACGCTGCCACCAACCATGAAATTTTCCTTCAATATTTTGCCAAGAAACGGTTAGTTGTAGAGACAAGGGGGAGGTAGGCGCAGGAACCGAGCTGGGAAAGGAGAGAAGAAGTTGATTGATTACACAGAAAGTGCAGGGAGTACAGACATTCGTCGTTTTCATGAAGGGAGCTTGTGTTTTTAAATGTTGTTAATGTTTCCTGTCTTCTCCCAAGGCTCATCAGCAGGTGCTTGACAGGATCATTGTTGGCGGTAGTGTGCTGGCACGGGGAGCGCCCAAGGACGTGGACAGAGGCTCCCAACAGAAATAGAGAATGCATCTGTGAGTTACAGTTTTTTTCAATTGCTAACAAGTGTTTACCTAAACTGAAGATGCTTTATCAAAACTCTGAACACAGCAACACACCTACCTCACACAATTAGCCAAATAGTACATTTTCTGCTCAAAACCACATTTGTTCTTTAAAAAACAACTCTAAATTTCAAAATGCAAAAAACATTCTCTATCAAAACACAGCAAACCTGACTCAAAATCAAGTCATTCTGTCACAGCACTCGCACATTTTCTTTCCAAGAGGAACCAATCAATCATAGCACAATGACCTTCTAAATACAGTTAATGGCATTACTGAAACTGCGTTACTTTTCATGTTTCAGCTCTACCTGCAAACAGTAGACAATGTTAAATCTATTGTTTTTTGTAATTCAGTTTCTTTTTACTGTAAACCACCATATATTTTTGTCTTGAGGGGTCGAATGTGTGCATTTTTGGAAACAAACTATACAAGTAAATGAGTCACCTTTACTTTATATACTGTAGAGTAGAAAAAAATGTAAGTGACAGACTTATACAAGTAAAAGCTTTATTAGCAACATGAAATTGTAGCCAGTCATCAGCAAATAATCCAACCTACGTGGCTTTTGGTTCAACATGTGTAACAATACTGTCCCTTCTCGGCCACTACGCTCCTCCAACGAACGCCGCCTGGCTCTGCCCACCTACACACCAAGCAATCTCAGTCCCGGCTGTTCTAATCTGTGACACCACGATGGTGAAACAAACTACCACATGTCATCTGAGCCGGGGCCTCCCTCTCTAACTTCAAGAAGCTCTTGAAAACTCATCTCTTCTGAGAACACTTCTTCTTATAACACCCCTAACCTCTAACCTGCACTTCATGTGCTCTTCTTCTTCTATCTCCTTACAGTTCTCTTGTAATGATTGCACCTTCAGGAACTCTAACTTCTTTCTCTGTGTATTTACCTTATTGATTCTGTACGTGCTAATAGCTCTTACTAGAATTTATTGTCACTTGTAGATCTCTTACTGTGTTGATGCTTGTATGTTGTTCATCAAATGTAACTTTGGATAAATGTGTCTGCTAAATGAGTAAATGTAAATGTAAATAAACAATAACATTGAAACAAAAAATGCACAGAATGGCTAGAAACAAAAATACCTGTTCTGTTATTATCATGGGGCCATATAGGGGGGAAAAGTTAGGACAATTCCCCCAAAAAATTATAAACTAATATCAAATTATATTATATTACACATTATATAAACCATCATCATTGAGTATAAATATATTTCAAATATAATATTAAAATGAATGATCTCTTTGTTTTTACTTGTTTTTGACAGTAATGGTTAAAAATCCCCATTGACCAAAAAGTAAACCTCCATATTGACCGACCCCACCCCCCCGTATCTGCATGAAATGGTTTGGTCCTGCCTCAGGCACTCATCAGTGACGTTGTTTTGTTGCAGTCAGCAGATGCGGCAGAAATACAGTGAACACAATGTTGCCAAGTAAAACAAAATCTGGTTTTCAAAAAAGGAAAGAGAAAAGAGAGAGGAAAGACAAAGCACAGGATGTCAATCTGTAACCCAGCTTTTCACCATGAAAGGTGGGCAGCCTTTAGTCTGTGAGTGGTGTTAACCTGTTGGCTTAATGTTCACAGTGAAATAAGCTAGCTAGCTACAGACTAGTGTTAGCCTACATTTCATCAACATTTAATCAGTGCAGGGAAACGTTTAGCAATATATTCATAAATCATTGTCCCTGCCCCTTTTAACAGACTACCTACAGATGAGTCAGCAGCAGCCCAGTCTGCTCAGAACTGTAGCCTCCCTGTCCCAGTGAAGAAGGTGAGCAGCATGGTGGTAATGTGTTAGCATCATTCCAGAGAGTCTGTGGGGATTTCTCTGTCTCTTTTGTTCTTTTTATCACAACAGAAAAAGACAATGAAATATTTCTTAATGACAGAAATTTCAAACACAAATTCTTTTCTCACATAATGATCATTATGAAATAAATAAAATAAAAACATCTTCCTGTCTGTACTGGATGCTGGACAGCAGCTTACCTCAGTCTGATTGTAGGTGAATTATGGCTGTTAAACGACATCTACAGATACAGACTTTATTATTCCCGTTATAAGGACAATTTATTTGAGAAGCAAATAGTGAACTGCATCCTGTATGCAGACTTTGCATGTGAAAATCACCAGCAGTAAATACTGTGCTAGTACTAATATTGAACTACAAGAGGCCAGACACTTGCAAGCCTTTAATTAGAGTTATGAAAAGCTTTTGATGGGACAGTTAGGTCTTAGAGAAGTACGTACAGCTCTGTGCACAGGGGGTCCGATTTGATTTTTTGTCATGGGGCCCAAAATTCCTGGCGTCCCCCCTGGTTATTATCCATATTAGTGTATCTTCATGTTCTCATCAACATCACATCTAATGTCATCTCTCACTATGCACCTGGATAGAAACACTTACCTTGGTTCAGCTGCTCCTCCCTGGCCAGCTATTCTTCTCTCTTTTTGGAGATTATTCTTTCTTTCTCTCCTCTTCTGTGTTGTTCTGTATCCACACTGGATAAACTCAGCTTCAGAAAGGCCGGTTTTGCTGCATTGTGTATGTAACTGAAAAAACTTCAAAACCTGTCTATGTCTCTGGTTGGGATAGGATTCTGCTGCGGTTGATCTATTTTACATAATATATAATATACAATAAATTAGCTTTTTCCTAATGTTTCAATTATAAGGTCACTCAGAAATCCTTATCAGCTGCTTCGATATAGATGTTGAGCTGCTATTATATCAGAAGTAGATGCATTATACATTATTTAAGGTTTTGAAAATGTTATTTTCATTTCTGACATGTTGTATGCTAGCAAAAAACAATCCATAGTTTTGGTAAGCTTGTATGTAAAGAAAAACTTTACATACATACTAAACTTAGTTTAGAAATGGGTTAATTGACTGCATATTCTGTGTAAACAAAATTAAATGTGTTAACTGTATGGTATGAAGAGGCCGATGTGGCTAACTGTAACATCACTGATCCCTCTGTTTTAAACAGTGGTGGGTGTATTCAGATCCTTTACTTAAGCAAAAGTACTAATACCACAGTATTGGTTTTGCATTGAAAATGTTACTTTAGAAATGTTAATCAATTCATTGTTTGATTATTATTAAAACGACCTCAAAGGAAAAGTCTTCAGCTCGAGTGACATCACTGATCAATCATGACATTTATCAGACTTCACACAGTTCCTCTGGAGACACTGGAGGCTTTATTTCAAACTGATTAAGATTTTGTGTGTGGACACAACGTTAGAGTACTTTATTATTGGATGATGAGGTTTAGTATTGATTTTGTTTCATCATTCTATCATGAAAGATTATTTCATATTATGAAGGCCTCTATCGTTTTATTGAATATTAGATTGGTATGGGGGTAAAACATCATCATTTAATTAAAACAGTGTATTTAAATAACAGATGCAAATAAAATTGGAAACAAAAGAACTAATTACTTCACACAGAAGCCTACTGTGAGGTGAAACATGGCTGTAAAATGAGCCCAACCCTCTTCATCATATATATAAATACATTTGAAGAACAACAGCAAAAATCCACAGCTGGGCCCCTGGTGTGCCTCTGCAGGCAGCAGAGGTCATATGTCTGATGTGTGCTGATGACCTGGTTCTGCTGTCTCCCTCCAGAGACGCTTACAGCAGAGCCTGGATATCCTCCATAAGTTCGGTCAAACATGGCCAAACTGTAAATATACAAGACCAAAATACTGACCATACAAAAACGAGCCAACTCTGAAAAGTCAATTCAAATTAGGAATTTTATAAAACATTATATATCTATTTAGACTTGAACATCAAATCCATGTGACATTTTGGCTTGGCTGTGAGTGAGCTAAAGGAGAAGGCAAGAAGGAATTTTTACACCATTAAAAGAAAAATTACAATTGACATTCCAGTTAGGATCTGGATCTACATTGTAAATACAGTAACAGATCTAATAATATTACATGAGCGTGAAGTGTGGGGTCCACTAACCAGCCAAGATCTCCAAAAATGGGGAAAACATCTACTGGAAACTCTGCGCGCATGAATGTGCAAAACCATACTTAGAGTGCACAGACACACAACTTAGTGCATGCAGGAAAGAGTAATATCCTCTAATAATTCAAGTTCAAAAGTGTGTCATGAAATGTTATAAACTTATTGAGCGACCCCTACTTACCAAAGCTGAACAAAGAGAAGAGTCCTTTCTGCCAGCTGGTCCTGCCTGCACACACCTACACTAACCCTTAACTCAACCCAGTCATCTCAAAACAGAAAGTAGGCATACCTGATCACCTTGACTGACAGAAAACTATGGAAAAGGCTGACAATGTACAGATTTGAGTGGGCCCAGCCTGGCCACAGAGACAGGCCGTAACAGGCAGAACAGGCTACCAGAGAGGCCAGGCTTTGTCATAACGAGGTTGAGACAGAATCTCACTTGTTACTGGGAGAAATGTGTGAGAGATTTTCTTTGAAAAAATAAATGATATGTTTCCTGAATTTATCCATCTTCCCGATCCGCAGAAACTGCCCTATCTATGTGAGGAGAGAAATCAGTGAGAAATTAGTGTGTAGTAAAAAGCATTACAGCTGCCCATGTTATTCATTAGCTGAATTAAATGTGTTATTTAAAGCCTTTATTACATTGTTTTTGATATTATTGTTGTTATTTGCATATTATTGTAAATGTTTTTCTAATCATCTCTCAGTATCAATCTTTACCAAGTACCTAGTTCTTCTTATGCAATATAGGGTTCTGATCCGTCAAGCTTATTTGAATTTGAAAAAAATATCATGAGCCATATGCTCTTGGAAATATAAAATTGAATGAGCAACATCCTGTTTTCATTTAAAATCTTGAATAAGCTTGAAATACATTAGAGTTTTCTAATAGGTAAAAAACAAAAAAACAATTAAAGAAATAGGTTAAAAGCAGGGTAAGCCTTCCGCTGTACAAAACTGACAAAAACAAGCTTTGTTTCCAAATCCAAAGAAGAAGAAAGACATCCTCAACTAAAAATTTCCTCTGTTTCATCATGATTTCGAAGTTATTTGATCAAAGCCATTATGACATAAGCTGATCTAATTTTTTAGTCATTTGAAATAAGCTGTACATTTTTTTCATTGTGTTCAATTTATATATATATATATATATATATATATATATATATATATATATATATATATATATATATATATATATATATATATATATATATATATATATATATATATATATATGTATATATATGTATATATATATATGTATATATATGTATATAAATGTATATAAATATATATATATAAATATATGTATTTTTACATTATGGGGAGTCTAAGTTATTGTTTAGAGAGAAAGATTTGTAGCCATTCAAACATTGCCCAGCAACATTGCTGAAAAACGTTCATCATCAGCTTTACCCCAAACTACCCTCCATAAAACACAAAGGTCATACATCAAACACACAAATAACATAGTCCATAGCAACCACCATAGCAACAATTTTCTGGTGTGAGATTGGGTTGTTTTGGGCTATTTTGCCTTCATAAATTATCTTCTTTAAGAACCCTTACTTTTCTTTCCTCATCTCCTTCTTCCTCCTTATGAGGGGGTCCATCGTCCCCGGGTGCTATGGTGGATTTCCCACTGAAGCTTTCCCACAATGCAAGCTTTGGCGAGTCCAATCTTTTTGTTTCATCAATAAATCATTGGAACACATCTGTTGATTGTGTGGTCCTTGCTAGCGAAAATAATAATTATTAAGTTCTCTCAACTGTGCAATTATTTTTGAACCAAACTTAAAATAGAAAACGAAAGAGAGCTGCCTACTCTTGAAAAGATTTTTCCTCACTGACCTCATGACACACAACAATAATTAGATCCAATTAAACTATGTGACTGGCATTTTAATTGCACCTCACACATTTGTTACACTCCTTTAGCCACTTGGATGGAAAATATTGCTCTTGTCTACCATCTCTACTGCAACTAATGCAATTTTAATTAAAGTTTTTCTTTCCACAGAACCCTTCTCTGCTTTGTCCTTGGAGGTAACAAGTTCAGGCATGTGCTGTAGGTATCGCATTAAGCTGCCAAGACAGTAACAAATAGCTTTGTGGTGATAGTGACTCAGTGAGCAGCTATTCCTGACAATCAGTTAACTGCAATTGCAAACAAGTATAATAAAGCACAAAAATATGTTGATCAGTTACGTAAGTCTGTGTTTACACTGCATGACAACCAAACGTCATTTTAATGTCGGAGAAGCAATTCACTGGAATATCAGGATGAAAATGGAGTTTAAAAATGATTCACTTAGTGAAAGATTCCATGTGAAATCAGAATGTAACAGATTTACTCAGGAATGTGTTTCTTTAAGCTCATAGCTGCTTTGTCACGGCTATCACATCTCTGTGAATACAGTGGATATAAGGTGTCATGAAACAAATGTCATAAAGTAAGCTCACTGTAAAATCTCATGCTTTCCTGACATCAAGGTCTATGATTCAACGGTACCATGATGATTCATTTCACATGTGCCAGTGCTGATATGAGACAAGACAGCTCTCCAGTGGACGATTCTAAAGGTTTCTTTTTTTGAACTGTTTATCATTGATTGAGATAGAAAGGTCAGTGAAATAAAACTTTATGCAGATACTGCATAAGCTACAGAGGACAGTCTGCTGCTCATACACCTTACCAAGGTGCCCTTCAAGACAAGTGCTGCAGGGAAAATGGGAACTGAGGAAACATACAATTATTTAAAAATGGCCATGGACGTCATATTAGTTTGAGTAATGTCATATTAATAATGTACGCTCATAGTCTCAGCCACCAGCACCAGAGCTGATATTCATAAAATACTTTGCTCTTCAAGAACTGATCAAGGATCAGTTACATAACCACACAGGACAAACTTCACGACGAGATGAATTGGTCTCAGAGGAGCAAGAAATAATAGCTCAGGTTATATTAAGTAATTCAACCTTTATTTATGCGGGGATGGGTTTGCTGAGCATGCATGCTCTTTTACCGCAAGGCACTGCTTTCACATTTACACATGACACCTGGGAGCTACAGCTACAGTTTTCAAGGCTTTGACCGAGATAGGTTTTTGAAGGTTGTTACAGACCGTACTAGAATAAACATTTTGGCAAAGTGCAGGATTATACTTCAAATGTGAACGTTTTCTAAAAAAAAGGGATTCAGTGTTTCCTTTAAGGGTGTGGCAACCAATTATCATTCAGTCTGAATCCAAATAACCCAAATGCATTGTACTAAGATATAATCAAATATAATGATTTTTTTCCTTCCTGGTGATGCTAAACTGTGCTAAGAATGAATCGTTTCTTCTTTTCTAGTCTTGCATATGTGAATGATGCTCAAGGACCATTCAGATCTTCTCATTAGTAGCTATTATATTTGCTGCTTGTGTCTCACATTGGCTATTGTAAACCACTATTGGTCAAGTTACTCAAAACATTTTGAAGAAAAGGCAGCCTACAATTTGGATACGTACCAGGAGCTAGCTTAGCCCTGGTGAGGCATTCCAGAAGCCTCGTCCCCGTGAAGTTGCAGTATTCACACCTACTCCAACAAAGCAGGCTTACCACCAGAATGTGTATTACTTCTTTAATGGCAGAACTCAGCCCGCTCCCTCCACGACACCCTGCACAAGCTAACACACATCCATCCACTGAACACACACAGATGAAAATCACCCATCCCGTCTAACCCATAGTAAGACAGTGAACAAGCTAACCCCAAAATTTCAAAGTAACAGTGTTACTGTAATGTAACTAATGAATTTCAAGCTGTAACACCTTATACTCATTGTTACTGAAAAAGCAATCACAATACTGTATTGTGTCACAAAGTTACTGCCTGACACTGTTCTTCACTCGGTCTATGTTGGTTAAGTTAGCCGTTATGGCAAAGCAGACCCACAATATAATGCTGACTTGAGAGCACCCGGCTCTCAAGTCTCTGATGTTGGAGATTTCCACCAGAACATGAACACATCACAGTACAACAATAAAAACCACAGCTTGCGTGCATGTTTTTTCCTTACTCAGGCCATTACCATGACTACCTGGACTCAGTTACAGTACCGTACTGGACAGTGTATGTCTTTGCCCATTTTGGCCTTCACCTCCATTAATGAACCCTGAAAGCTAATTCCAGCAGTCAGTGTCGCCGCTACACTCACAGGGCATACTGCACTGCTGCTGCTGTTCATGACACATTACAAAAGCCCCACCCCCAGCGCAGCATCCCAGCCCTGTAGGCTGAATCTGTGTTCTACAGAAGCATTGTAATGTCGCTCCCCACTCCCTGCTGTGCAGAGCTTGTAGGAAATGACAAGGTCATAGCCTAGACCCCAAATATCATCACTGTACTTAATCTACAGTGACATAATCTATTCTATGTTAAGTGGCTGATGAACTCCCTTTGGCCTGAGATGTAAAGTGAAATCAGTGAGGTTAAACAATCAGTAAGTTTAATTCAGTTTACTTTGGGTGTGATAAGACAGAGGATGGTTTTCATTATGGTAAAGTGAGACCCAAATACACACAGAAGCACACGCATACAATTAGAATAGCACACAAGCTCGTACATGCACACCAACTGAGCACTGGCAGGCGCTGCATCACGCACGATCAGGCATCTGATTTCTGATAAGAACTTTCAAAGACCAAGACAAGAGCTGAGACAGGCCGTCTGTGTGGAGGAAATCAAAGCCAGGTAATCTGACTTGCATAGTAACAGCTGAGATGAAACGAGTTATGCTGATTTGCTCAGATCTTATAAAGTGAAGAATATCGCACCAGCCACTGAGTGCTCGGATTTAGAATGTCAGTATGATTGCAAAAGGATCTCAGACCCTGTGAAATGCCTGATATGTTAACAATTGCTTACCAGGCCTATCCTCTTGGCCTTGATTCTTGAGAGCATGTTTCAGTCAAGATAGGGATAACACACATTTTGTGCTCATTCTGAACTCAAAGCCCATCCTTTATGCAGGCATCCTAAGACACTGACCAGTTGGGAAGCAGACTTGTGACAGCTGATAAATGCAAGCAAATTCAGAATGCAAAAACATCTTCATATTCAACTTTGTAAAACTGCCTTTTTTCAGCTCTTAGTGCTGTCACCTGTAATAACCACCATAGGGAATTCATAAAAGCCAAAAGAGGTTTCTTGATATTTCTTTTTATGTTTTGCATGTTTGCCAAGTTCTATATAAATACAGCAATTATTACCACTAAGCTCTGTGTAAAGAAATTTAGACCCTCTTTCCACCTGGGATTAGCATGCGATCATAATGCTACATAACAACAGTTAGGGGTCAGTGCCTTGCTAAAGGACCCTTTGACGGCAATTCATTTAGGTAGAGGGGAGTGCTACCTATTTTCTTCATCTAACTCAAATCTTTCCTAGCTCCTCTGGGGATTTAAACCCCTGACCCACTGGTCATAACCTATTTCCCCCATCCCACGAAATAAAAAACCCATTCCTCTCCCCTTTATCCTTGTCTTTAAATTGGTCCCAAACATTTAGCTGAAGTCATTGTCTGCATGCATCGTTGGCAGGCTGCCAGGGACTCTTTTTATATTTTACAGAGGAGACACTTATACACATCCCTGTGGCAACGTGAATAATGAGAACATGTACTTGGGAGGAGAGGAACAAATAGGGAATCAGAGAAGATAGAAACTGGATAAAATAAAGATGACCTCCTGATGGGTTAGAGGTGCCTCAGTACATACAGTAAGTTCTTACTACAGGTACGGAGGATACAGTGTGTATACTTAGGAATTCTGTTGAACCTGCTACACATACACTCCCTGAGCCATTCTTCAGAGGCTTTGTTGGTAGGCTGACCATGACGGAAAATACAATTATTTTTTGAAATGCAGTAGTTCTGCAGGTTCGTAGATACGTGAGGTATTATATCTGCTTGTATTTGTGTTATTTTTCCTTTTTACCATCAGTAGCAGAGAAAGCACAAGGTGTCTCCCTCCTCTCCAGAACGTCTCCTTCAACAGAAGGATTCCTCCAGCATAGCGGCTGGCCTGACTGACAGGCCCGCACTGCCTCATTACCATTCAGCACAGAGATAAGAACAGATAAAAAACAACATCAAAAAAGCTGCATCAGGAGTAATTAATCAGACCACACAAAAGCCTACAAGAAGTCAAACCCTGTTGAAACTCATTTTGAACAGTCCTTTTATTTTTGGTCTTAATGGGTCAGCACAATTGGTAATGTGAGCCACCCTTGGCCACATGCGTAAGCAGCGCCTCTCTTTGTTACAGTGCCAGCATGGATGCGGGGATCACTGTCCCCATAATCAGCAGGCCATGCTTTGAAGTTCCGCATAATAGAGGACCAACTCTCAACAAGCTGCAATCAGTGGTTATGTGTGTTTATTTTTGCAAAGGCAGGACAAAATATAATACTTCTCCTCATGTGTTGTCTGCCCAGACTGGGAAAATTCCCCATTGAAAGAACTGAGCTATGAATTTGATATCATTTGTTTGATTGTCCAGGTTGAAGTAAAGGTCATTCAGGCGCAGATTCTCCACCTACATGTCAGACTTCAGAACTCATCCTCGAACACCAGATACACCAGGACGAATTCACAAATCCCACAGTTTCTCTGGAGCACCACAGCTACCACACGCTGCATGCTGAGTAAACAGTAGTGGTTTTTGCATTTGCCACAGGAGAGGCAATCCTCTGGGCAACCGCCATTTTGTTTTGTCCTCGTAATCTTGGACTATTACCAGGGAGCAGAGCAGCAAACTGCACAGCTCAGTCTCCACTGAGGGACGGAGAATGAAGGGTATCTGATTTCCCTGTTTAGCCCAACTGGATAAACACTCCCAACAAGCAGGAGTTAGAGCCCCATCACAGATGGTCTCCTTATCCTACAAGAAGCCTTGTTAACATTTTTTGCTAATGCAGTGTTTTGAATTATCCTGCAGATAATTTGAGCCAGGCAACTATGTCATCTTCGTCATCCCCCGACCCCAGTGCCCTTGAACAATCATTTGAATGTTGTTACAGTAGCTGTCGAGGGAAGCTCCAACATTCTGCCCAGTTGTTTTGTTTACATGGGATAGGGAGGATTGGGAATTGTGTCTCTCCACTGTGTACTTTAGGGAATGCCACCTAAACCTAACAGAGATGTTGATATCCCTGGTCACAGAAGGAAAAGACAAATACACAGAGGGAAATCTGTTTGGAGTGATGGAGTAAAGATAACAAGGAAGTAGAAAACATGATCAGGCTGACTGGCGTGCGGGTAAACAGTTTGATAAGGATTCAGATGGCTTGTTTAATACATACAGACTGGGTTGTAAGAGTAAAACATATAGGACATGTTAGGAATAGATGTAATTGTCCTTGACAGTCACTCAACAAGCTGCTGGAGCTGCAGAATCAGACGCTTCAGGACAGGCGTGCTCAGTGTCATTGCACCTTCCACTAGCCTCAATTTCACCCTATTTTTCTGTCCATTTTATTAGCAGCCTTTCTCATCCTCACTTCCTTTTATACCTATAATCTCCACTCTAACACTCCCACTCACCCAAGTTGTGTTCTTGTGCATACAATATCCCCTGGCCTTCTCCATGCTACCATTGCTTTGACAGTGAAAGTGTTTTCCCAGTTCCTTTTTTTCTCACCTATACCCACTCCTTTTTATTTATCCATCCCTCACCTCTCTTTCATCATACACATTTCATGAGCTAACAACATTACAAGGTGCTATTTTTCCAATAGAAAATCGACATGTTCACATATTCATGATCTCTGAATCATTTCCCTTTATGCCTTTGAAGTGGAATGATTTGGGTCAAAATGACCTTCTTCGAGTCATAACTCAATAAAATTAGAACATACACATGTCATACTGTGGAATAACCTCTTTCAGCGATAGTAATATCTCCGGAATATCTACCAAGAATAAATGTCTGTAAATCTGCTTAAAAATAGAAATAGAAAAAAGATGTTACAATGCTTAATCTTGTCTGTGCATCCATGGTAACTCTGCAAATAAGAATGGCTAATGCAGCATGAGTTTTTGTGGGGCAGAAAAACAGAGCTCAAGGGTAATCCAAGGCTAACTGCAACATGGTACTTCCTGTGTACATCACCTAAAGCATAATGGAATTACCAGGGATGGTAAATGGACCGTACTTGTATAGCGCCTTGCTAGTCTTCCAACCACTCAAAGTGCTTTACGCTACATGTCACATTCACACCATTCACTCATTCTGATTATTTTACTGTTTTATGATGTTGTTGCTTACGTTTTTTTTTTTACTTATTTGATGGTCATTTAAAAAAAATATTTTACTCTTGTAAAGAACTTTGTAACCTTCATATGTGAAAGCTGCTATATTGTAAAAAAAACTTTACTTACTCACTTACATGCCAAATGAAGTGTAACCTTGTGTGAAAATAACCCTTCCACCACTTTGTTCCGGACTGAAATGGATTGGCAACTAGTGGATATGAAAATACTGAGCATCAACTACAGCAGAATACTAATGTCCATTGATATCCTAGAGACATAACATTTCAATCACAGGGACAACATCCTCCAAGCCTCCAAACTCATTACGATCAATTGGCAATAACCATAAAAGCTCTCAAGCTGAGGTTGGTGGGGGGGGTTAACAATCATGTACATTTAAATCAAAGGTTACCACTCAGCAGTGCTATCCATTCACACAGCTGTCCGACCGACCTCATTTGGCTCTGCTAAAAGTCTGAGAGGAAACATACTGTGTTCATCAGAGAGAGACAAAGGCAGGAAAACTTGTTTCTCACTACCTCTGAGAGGAGAGCGGGAGTTAATTAAAATGTGAGACACCTCGCTGAATATCTTTAGCACTGTTTCTAAGCAGGCTTTCCAACACCCAAGAGTAAAAGAGGGGATGGGTAAAGATTTTGAGTAGGTGAGACAGAGAGAGAAATGAGTTGGAGTGCGGCAAACGCAGCACTATTTCAGTACGCAGATCTGACTAGACAGGCTGAAGCTGCAAATTGCTTTTAGCAGCCAATTTCTCACCTTAATTAAAAGAGGGGAGAGCTCCAGCTACAGTCTACATCACTTTCAGCATCTGCTTTCCATGATAAAAGTAGGACAATAGTGGCCTGTTTTTTTCTGTTTTCTGCCTGCAGTCTCCTGTTGATTTGCTGAGTGGTGTTGAGTCAGGTCAAACACTGATGCTTAACCTGTGGTGTGAAACCTCATTGGGCTGAATGGCAATTAATTGTGCTTTTGCCATCCTGTCCTGTGAAAGCTGCCGCCCACCACTCTCTCTCTCTCTCTTTTTTGTTTGTTTACTCAAACCTGCAGTCACGTTGTAACTGCAGCAGCTATTGGTGTCCTGGTTAATTAAACTAACAAATCATCCATCTGGAGAGTCCCTTTGTCCACATTGATTGCTGCTGGAAAATGTGTTCAAATGATGCTTATAATGTATCCAGCAGGGGGTATTTCTATTCAAGATGATGTTTCATCTTCTACAATAATATTGTAAATTCATATAACATGTCATTCTGCAGCTTTTATGTAGAGTTTGTTTGTGCTTGTGTCGTTCAAGGCATGGCATGAATGAGATCCTGCATATTTCAGGCTGTTGGTGGTCCTTTGTGATTTGTTATCTTACAAAATTTAAAAGCTAAGTATGCAATATTCCCACAACAGAGGTACGACTCTTCGGGTAAGAAAAAGACTGTAGTCAGACAGAACAACCTCAGAGGAACAACATCATTTGGTTCAATGACATCACTGTGGTGCAGATGCACAGGGCACATCCAAAACAATGCATGACTCTAGCAGAAAATAACAACCTGGCTTAACTTCAGCCAGTTGAATACTTGCACTGGCACATTCCAGGTACATTACTTAATAACACAAATGCCATTTTTCAATAGTTAACCTGGTGATTGTACAGGGTTCTGGAGAACTCGTACGCTCTTGAACTGCAAAAAAACATATTCATCATTGTTTTATCATTATTTATGATGCCCCTACTGCTGCAGGGGTATTCAATTAGAATTCAAAGAGGTCCAGTTAGAGAAAATGTCCCGAAGCAAAGGTCCGGAACAGCAAAACGACTACCCTGCGTTATCATGCACTATCATAACATATAGTTGTATGAACATCTGATTTGAGTCAACAACGGACTGTCCAATCAAATAATATTTCAAGACTATTTACTTTAGTCTTTACATCAAACTTGAGAGGTAAATAAATAATAACTACTTTAATAATAAATTCTAAATTTAAGTAAACTAAAATAAACTAGAGCACATACGATTGGTCTGTGAGCTTCCTGGGCCGCTAAACCAGTACAGTAAATGCTAGAGAAGCCGCACGCGGATTAAAATAGAAACGGTCCATCACGAGGTAGTAAGTCTCAACAATAAAGCGCCTGTGGGTCGGCGGTCCAGAGGGGACAGCAGCTGGGTCCGGATCCGGACCGCGGTCCCCCTATTAATGACCTCTATTTTACTGTAACTGATTTTGAGCTGGCTGATGTTTCAGACGTTTGCTACAGGAAATGCATGAAGTTGTAGCCAGGCAATTCTAAGGCATTTGTTGATCAACCTGAAAACTAGTTTTTTCATGGCTTTATATGTGTGTGCATGTGCAAGAGAGAGCCTGTAATGCTAGAGTTTTTCAGTAAGTTGGATTTTGGTGTATTTGAACATTGTATTTGGCTGCACAGTGACGGCAGTGGTGCATTTTGTAATGTGTGTATTTGGTTGTCTGACTGCACTGCACTCGCTGTGGGTGGCAATAGCCGGTTTAGCTAGCATTTTATCTTTAATTCAGATGCAAAGCTTTGTATAGTTATGGTGTGTTTCCTATTGCGTATGTAATATTTTTATATTTTTACATTATAGTTTCTGTGCAAGGTTATGATTTGCACTGGTTTTATTGGATTGGGCGAGACTGAAGTTGACTGTAGTTTCAGTGTGCAGAAAAGAACCTGACATCAGTGCTAACACAACCTGCTCCCTCCCTTTGGTGGAATCTCCTCTTCTCGTAAAATACTTGATGTTGCCCACATTTAACAGGCTCTGTGGAGAGTTGTTGAGATCACCATTATTGATGGAATCATAACCACAATCCTATAATTCCCAGATGGATCAGGAGGGTAATTTTACTATGGCTATAATCAACACTCTTGATCAAATCGAACCAGTCCCTGACACTGTGCCTGATGGGAGGAGAAGAACGTTTCCTGTCGGCAGTTGAGAAATGACACGGATGAATGTCAAAGAAAAACATTCAATTATCTTAAGCGGGTTTACACAAGTGATTGCCCTGTTGAAGGGGAGAGTGGGGGGGTTACTGAGACGGGACACAGGGAGTTAGAAATGGTCGGCTGGAGGTCTGTTTGATTTGATGGGATTTGTTTTGATGGGCCAAGTTGACGTTTCCTTTATGTGGTGGATGGCTAAGGAGGGAGCAACAAATTACTCCTTGTTGGCTGAGGCTAGTGTGGAAATTTGATGAGGGAAAATTACACATCACATCTGCCCTCGTTTTGGGGCAAAACGGGCCTAAATCTGTAATATTCCAGTTTGAAGGTTGCCTCAAGCCTTAGAAGAGCCTCTTTGTGTGTGTGCACTTTAAAATAGCTGAATGCGTTTCTTTGTGAAGTAATGTGTACTGTACAGTCTCCAGCCAGCTGTCACTCAGTTGTCACCGATCAGGATGGGCACGTTTCATTGGGGAAGAGAGGAAACATTCCACTCGTGCGCTGGGCTAATCACGCTGTTTGTTCTTGCTGTATTTTCGTATAAGAAAATTGGATGATTAAACTCTTTAAACCCTGACCTTGGGCTAATTATTTGTGGGTGGGGGAAGAGGTGAGTTTGGAGTTCATAGCAGGATTGACATGCATAGTACATGAAGTTGGTCTTGAAGGTTGCGGTTTAGCAGAGGGAGCTGAAGGAGAAAGAAGGATGGAGGGCAGTGGAGCTTTTGGGAGCTGGCTTGGCAGAAAGTCCACTGACATTACAGTTTTATAGTACTGTCTCTGTCTACAGGCTCACTCACCCTTAATCAAGAAAAAAAAACACATGGAGTTCTGTACTGTACACACACGCACACGCACACTTGTGTGAGGTGAGGTGATGTTTTTCACCTCACCTCACTGTACATACTGTAAATGCATGTTCTCATACACACACCTACACACACACACACACACACACACACACACACACACACACACACAGCCTCTACTGTACAACACAGTGCAAGGAGTCACTGACCTTCAGCTCGATTACCATTTGAAAGGGAGTTTACACTGATGCTTGGCACCAGTGAAAATGCGTCACACAGGAAAACATCTTGTCTTTGACCTCCTGGAGGCTGCTCAGTTTTGATATGTAGCTCAACATCCACATATGGAAACAGGTGTCCATGTCAACTCTGCATGAAGTTTATGTGTTTAGTTTATCAGGCTGTCACAGAACATCATAAAATCCATACAACTATAAAAAAAAACAACTGAAATATTAGACTCAAACTGCCTGATGACCTGATGGTCCGGGACCTTTGTTGAATGTCTTTCCCAATCTCTCTCTTGCCAAAATGACAGACAACACATTTTTAAAAAACTGCAATACTTCAAACTGATTATGTAAAAACATAACAACATAAATGCAGGCTATAGTAGGCCATCAGTTGTTGGTGAAGCATTTTAAATATTGTTAAACAGTTGGCTATCTACCTGTTTTCTTTGGTAGTTCCCATTACATGCATCTTGTATGAGTATGTGACAAATAAAAACCTTTGAATCCTTTGAAACAAGTGCTATAGTTTGTTTGTGAAGAAGAGTGTCATCACCATGGACAAAATATTGACGTTTAGGTGCGTTTTTTAACCAAAGGGGAAAGTCACTTTCTATTGTTATATTGGCAGTACTTGAGAGAATGGCTCTCTTAGGGCAATGATTTAAGAATAATATAATATGGAATCAAAATGATGTGAAAAAGACACCAGGATGTCAAATAGAATGGTTTTACATTTGAAGCAGCTTTTTATAATAGTTGTAGTTCAGCTGGCACTCTTTGATTTTGAATACCGATTTTTATCAAGTGACCACAAGTTACAGCTTCCTCATTATGCAGAACATTTAAAATGTAGGATGAAAAATAAAAGAAGCTAAGACAAGTGAAGCGCACAAGAAGAGAAAAACAGACAGGAGGGAACAGAATAGAATAGATAGATAACTGAATAGGTAGTGACATACAAAGCAGAAAGCAGGGCTTCAAAAAGAATGCTATAGTGAAAATATGGCTATATGGGAAAAAAAGAGGCACAAGGACAGGTCAGCTAGCCAGAGAAGGTAGAGTGAGAATGAGTGGAGGTGACTGCATACTGCTATACAGAAAGAGAAAGGAAAAAGAGACAAAACAACAACCCAGTCTCACTCCCAGGTCTTCAAATATTGCCACTTAGTGGCCCTCCAATTCAAAATATGATGCAGTCAGGTGAGGTAGTATAGGAAGAGGCGGGGTGGATGGATGGGACAAACAAACACAGGAGTCCACAGTTTGAGTCCTGTGTGAAACCAAAAGTAAATTAACTCTTTTAAGTACTTAAGTTACGTCAGATACATAACATATACATAACATAACATACTTAAGTTACGTCAGGTACATAACTAACGTAACATACTTAAGTCAGGTACATAACATAACTAATGTAGTATACTTAAGTTATGTCAGGTACATAACATAACTATTACATAACATAACTAATGTTACATACTTAAGTTATGTCAGGTACATAACAGAACTTACAATCTTTATCTAAACCTTACCAAAATCAGTTTCATATTATCCATGCAAGATTTATTTTGAAAGTCTAAATGGATGTTACATATTTATTTTTGCTAATTTGACTACATAGAATTGTAGCTAGCTTGACTGCAGAGCCCTGAGTGTCCAGAAATTATTTGAGAGGGATATATTGAAGTAGGGGTCAGTGACAAAGCAGCTGAATTTGTCAAGTTGGGATGAGAACATGTTCAAAATAAAGATGAAGAGAAGGAGAACCGGCAGTGCAAGAGTTAGAAAAGAAATATTCAGGTAATGTAGGTCAATGGATGAGATAATACTGTTAAAAGAACATTTCTTGAGAAGAAAAAGATGCCTTATAGAATACTGGGCAAATACAAAGAGAGAGGGGGTCAGAGAAAGAGAGGAATGAAAAGTGAAAGCAGCAGTAGGTTGAATAAAGATGGTGGAATGTTAAGAATAGAAAATAGTTCTGAGCAAACTGTGTTCAGTAAGTGAAGCGGATTAGACTACAACCAAGGCTTTTCCTTGACTTCACCCAGAAGCCATTTTTAATTCAACTACCGCAAACTCCAATTGTGAGGAGTTTGGTTTCAAAGAGCCTTCCCTCCACTGAGCCTCATCATGATAATAACAGTAGAGCAGAGTGGGAGGATGCTCCTGCGCTTCGCTGTGCTGGGCCCATCCTCCTCTGTGTGGAAATAACTCAGCGAGGCACCAGACTTTATTATTTAAAAAGATTTTGAAAATTGAAAATGCTGCTTGAGTGAGAAGTTACTTATCATTCCTAATTGATTCGTTATGGCCTGGTGGCTCTGAACTGCCTCCTGTTAAATGTTTTATATAGTACTTATATCTTTTTTTCTTGCTTTTCTTTGCTAATTTCCTCCCATTTTCACTCTTCTTTACTCTCTTCCCTTTATATGTCATACTCTCTCACCATACACTAACTTGGTCTCTGTTTCTTTCTCATAGCAGCAGGATTTGAGACCTGCTAAGGTCTGCTGTGGTCTGCTGGGAGCTAATAGATTCCGCCAGCTCTCTAGCCAAAGGCCCTGCTATGGTTTTGTCACTCTGCCCAGCCTGCAGCAGGGCTGGAGGGGTTGGACAGGCACACAGGGTCCTGCGGGAGGATGGAGGTCTGGCTGGAGGGCACAGAGCAAAAAGAGTAGGGAAGGTGGAGGTGGTGGTTTGGAATTGAAGCAACAGTTCAGCCAGGGAGATGGACAGCAGCCAGAGCAGCAACCTGCATCAGAGGTGACCACACCTCCACCCACAGCCCCAAATCAGCATCCACTAGAGGGACTGAAGTGATCCTGTGTGGCACCGGAGAATTCCAGTGTTCCTCGTTCAGCTGGCATGGAAAAATAGTGACATGTAGGCTGCCAAAATCCTGTTTTTGGATTTATTTCTATCACCAGTAGAATGGGATTTGGTGGAGCTGGTAAACAGGGCCTGTGTTTAGAAATACTTCTAGAAACCACACTGAAATTGAACCTAGGACTAAGAACACTTCTACCTCAGAGTAAAACTTGAGTTATTCATAAAGCTTCCGACACTTTTCAGTAAAGATAAAGATAACTCCTCGGGAGTTGTGATGGAAGTGTGCTGTCACTCTTTTTGCACAAATTGCACTTTGCACTTGAGAGATGGAAAGAACAACCATAAGACAGCAGAAGAGAGACAGGAGAAATACAGCCATGGTTGCAACCCTACAACAGCCATCACATACATGCCCCACCTGCAGTATTGCTGTGGGTCCAGGATAGGACTGTTCAGCCATCAAAAGCCGCACTGTAAGTAGTGGACATCATCATCAGATTTCGATGGACAACCGAAGACCAAGAGATGGGTCCACAGCCTTCACCCATGCTGAAATATCTCAACGACTGTTGGATGGACTGCCATGATAGTTTGTACAGATATCCGTGGTGCCCAAAGGATGAAGCTTACTGACTTTAGTGATTTCCTGTCTTTTCCTCTTTCCTCACCACTATGAGGTTTACATTTGCAGAGAAATGTCTCGGTAACTATCAGACGGACTGTCGTGGAATTTGGTACATCCATTAATGGTTCTCATAGGATGAAGTGTAATTACTTTTTTATCCCTCAGGTTTTCTTTTAGCTCCATCATAACTTAAACATTTCAATTTGTCCAGTGTTTTTGCTTATGACCAAATACCTCACAGATCTCCTAGCATGGCCCTAGATTCTAAGTCTTGTTGGTTTGGAGTATTGGACACGTAGCTCAAACAGTAAATGTACTCTATATATAATTGTATATAGAGTACATTTAAAGTGTATAATAAATACCCTGACTTGGCTGTGTGACATATCCTAGAGTCAGCCATATCCACATCTTGCATATATTTATGTGATATTCCGTAATGTCATCCAGTGTTATGAAACATAAACATAGCTCTGCCATGAGCAATTTTAAATAAATGAATGAATGTACAAACCCACATTATTGATGTATACACCGTGTTATTTCAGAGCTTTATGTTGAGCGGTTGGTGAAAGTAATGAAGTGCATTAGCTGAGGATTCATATGACTGGCTGACTGACTAGGTGCGTTGAGGGTCCCCAACACACCTAGTCACTCAGCCAATCAGCATGCACCAGGGCAATAAATTCAACTCTCATTTTATGTTTGTTCCTGCATTGTGAAAGCTGTTATTTTGTTGTGCTCCACGATGCCCCCACTGTTTCCACACTTTGATCACTGTTAAACAAAAGGTTTGACCAGTGAATTTATTACAAGTGATGATGGTGGTGATTGGCAGCAACGTGAGTTAATTTAGAGTTTTACAAGAGTGGAAAAAGATGACAAAAAATGTACTTGTAAGTCAGTATGTCAGACAGTAAGTCATTCACCAATTCTTGCTTTGTTTTCAGTCTGAGGGTCACTCACTCTCTCCTGTGTCTTTTAACCTTGATGGGAGAAGAGATACCATCCCACCCGGCTGCCCCTCTCCGCGACCAAACAAACCGACTCACTCCTCAGAGGACCGCATCACCCCAGGTTACCTTGGAGGCACGCAGCACTTAATGAAATAAATACCATCTGTCTCAGAGTACCTGTGACCTTTGACCTGTCAAATAACCAGGAGGACATTGGTGTGTCAGATCTGTGTCATGTCTTTGTGAACTCTGCATGCGGGCACACTTTCTCACAATAAACAATCTCTACTTGACATTCTGGCACTGATAAGATCTCTGGGCTTTTATGTCAGTGGCATCTGCCTTTGTTCCTCATGATGCGGAGACATGCTGGAGATAGCAGTGTCAGACACTAAGTGTTTTCATCATCTGTCAACAGACCGTAATGAGCTCCGATTTCCAGATATCACTGGTCGGGATTCATTTATGAAACCACTGATTGTTAACTACCCTGCTAAAATAAAAATAAAAGTATGAAGGGACATTAGATTTCAGGTGTAATTATATAAAACACACACATACAAAGCCAAATGTATGTGAATTTAAAGTCAGAATCTTTAAATCTTTAAAGTCAGAACAACAATACTGCAGGAATGAGAAACAAAATATCCTGCTGTCTCTTTCAGTGTGTCGCAATACCATACCGCATACTAGTTGTACAATATATATTCTTATATATAATGTAATAATTGACCCTGAATACAGTTTTTGCTGATAGAATCCACAATTCAACATACTTTGCGGTTTTACACAGGAACTGAAACAATGTGTGTGATGTCAGAAATCAATGAAACTGCAGCTTTGACACTGCTAATTACAAACAGACTTCAAAATGTTGTTTTTTTGTGGTGTGTTTGTTTGTTTGTGCAGGCCAGTCAAGTTGGGACTGGGAGAACATTTTCTTTAAGGACCTGGCTTTGTGCACTGGGCCATTGTCCTGTTTAAACAGAAAAGGGCAAACAAACTGTTCACACAAACGGAAGAAAGACATTGTTGTGTAAAATATCATCGTGTGTTGCAACATTAAAGGCTCCCTATTGTTGCGACGCAATGACCAGCACAAGCAGCATGATGGCCGTTTGGTATTTTCCTGAACTTGAAATTCTGTATGTGGTGCACAGGTAGCAGGGGAGGCACAGACAGATGGGAGGTTCATTCAAGTGAAGGAGTAGAAGGACAATTGTTGATGTTACGGTGGAAAATGTGCCTTGGAGTTTGCACTGATCAGGCATCTCAGAACCCCACCTGGTCACTCTGATGCCAGTTTGGAGACGTCATCAACACGAGCAAACTAAATAATTTTTTTTAACAACATTTTTAAATTGTTGTCTCACATTTTATGACATTATGTGACCATTACAACATGACATATAGTAGAATTAAAATTGAAATGGAGTTTGGATTGATGTGGTCTTTAAGTGGCCTGATCAACATTCTTGATTTTTTATTTACTATCCACATTGTTCATCAAGTTAAAAGAAAAAAAACACCACTAGCCTGTAGCTGCAGTGATGTGAATGGTTCAGTATGTATTTATTGATATCCACACCCTCTGGTCAAATTCTACCTTAGCCATCCTTTTGCACTTTGCACTGCTGCACCTATATGAACCAAAATAGCAGGTGAGTCTGGAGCCTGGCGGCCTAGTTCAGACCATGAAATGTGCACTGAGGTGTCCATATACCTTTGGTCATACAGTGTAATCTCCACAGTGTACTGCTAAGCTGACATATCACAGACGCTTTCATTTGCATTAGTCTCCATTATCCAGATGCTAAATACTTGTCACTTCACCATTTAAATCTGATCAGTCTTCATGACGCTCTTTATCTTCTATTGATGTCACCATAACAGCATGAGTGGGAGGGAGAGGCAATCAGCTCTTATTGTCTACTTGATTAAGTTTCATTTGACAGAGATGATGATTTGTAATCAGCGCCACAACCTGCGACTATGCACTAAGCGAAAAGCTGCAGTTACAACCACAACTTCCCTCATTTTAAGGCACATCTCAAATGATGTGCCATCCCTGAACACTGACCCAGCCTTAATCAGTTCACGTGTATATTGCATGTATGCATTTGTTTGGATGGTACGTCGTGGGTCGCTCGATTGCAAGTTAATGAGCAGAAATCATCTCAGTCTGAGGTTTGTTAGCGGACTGGTTTGACAAAGCCTCTGTTACCTGTCTATCTTCTGGGAAATGCCAGCAAAAGTACACAAGACAGTCAGTGGAGTTCATTTTCGATGCATGCCCGTGTCGCTCTGTGGTTTGCACATCTGCGTCTGCCCCTCCACAGAATGGCCCACTTGACTGTGCATGGCGCCATACGGGAGCCCTGTTTGAAGCTACTTGCATAAAACCACACAATTAATTTTGAATTACGCCAGACAATCTGCTGCAAGACGGCCCTAATGAAACTGACGTAGATGAGTTCTGGGTGAGCAGGAAAGAGGGCTGAGGCCTTTGGGCAGGGACATACATAGTCATAGATCCAGGCAGACAAGCACATTGATTCACACAGGCACTCTTAGACATACACGTTTGCATGCATGCACACAGTCTGGCAGTCATTCAGCCTGTGCATTCAGGAAGCGTCCGCATGACTGCCCTAAATTTGCCTGACGTGGGCCTGAAATTGAATCTAATGTAGAACTCCCCAGAGACACTGAGCAGCACACTGGTAAATTATTTAAAAAAAGGAGCTTTGGACTGCATAATTTAACCCAAATAAAGGAATATGAGAAGAGAATGGTAACCGAAGACAAGTGTCTGTTGACTCGTAGCGTAGCTCGTTTATCATGATCACAGTAAGAGAAGAGTGTGTGTTGGGAGTGTTATGTGTGCATGTGTGCGTTTGTGAATATTCAGCCGGCTAGATCAGCAGGAGATGTAACAGCTCCTTGGAGAACAGAGGAAGTATTATGTTCATTATTATTTTGAAAGCTATTTTTGACACCACTGCTATAGAAACACTGAAATCAACATATTTAATAGCAGCTTTTTTTTTTAACCTCCTGCATATATGTATATCAATTTGCATAATCTAGATTCAATTCAAAACCCTCCACTGACAAACAATGGTATTACAACTAATAACAGTTTGCAGTTTGCAGTTTTAGATGTGATAAGAAGACCCAGCAGCAGCCTTGTATGGTGGCAGCTAGTGTAGCATGCTTTAATTCCCATCTCATTTCTCATGCACAAATCAGATGGGCTCCAGTGCTCTCGCAGCTTGTCTTCATCTGCAGCATGCGTCTCTGGTTAATTCCGCCTCCCTTCAGTACTCGGCCCTAGCAGACCTTCAGTTATTTATAAAAGGCCTTTTCTGGGAGGAAAGGGTAGTGAAAAAGTTGAACATGGCAGCAAGGGAAGCAGAAGCTGCTGTCATCTCTCTGCTGTTTCATGTATATTTCCTGGCCTAATAATTGAGTTTTGCTATAGAACCAATGCCAGTGACATTGAGAGGAAACAACTTCACAGAATTAAAGCCGATATGTCTCAATTTCGAGAGAGAGATTAAATTAATCTACTGTTATTGGGTGTCTTAATACATTCAGCAAGAAAAATCCCACAACGCAACCTAATTATATCAAATGGGGGAAGAGAGAAAAAAGGCAGATAAGTTGAATGGTAATTTGGCTAACATAGGTTTGATGTGCTCCAATTTTATCTCATCTGGTTATGATGAGGTTGCCTGATAAAAAGGTCACAGTGGTGTGTTATCTTTATTAAAAGTTGGTTCAAAGGACGCTTGTAATGATGATCCATTCAATTCGGTGGATAACAATCTCTTTGATGGGTTAAATACTTAACATATGTGCAGGCCACTTAGATGTGTTCTCACCAGCTGTGCTGCTATCACATGCCTTGGTAATTCACTGCTATGACCCTCTCTGTTTCCCTATGGGGCACACAGAGCAGAGCTACCTTTGACACTGACACTAAAACCCTATTTGATGAGATGACACACATCTGTATGTATGGCTGCTACCCACTTCAATCAAACTGAATGATAGCTCTGTTTTTGGGTTTAGTGTGAACATCTGGTAGACACCATGAAATTACATCTTTCAGAACCCACCGGGGTTGAGTTATGTCAGCCAGCCAGCAGCAGGGTCAGAGTTGAGGCCAGGTAACAGCTGGCCGAAGCGAAGACTTTGAGGATGGATCAAGGTTAAGAGTGGAAATGATAGACACATATCCATTGAGTTGTTACTCTAATTAACTTGATAAGCACAAGAAAGCAGTCCTAAAGGCTGGTATTGGTGTAATAAAATTATGAAATAATTAATACGTCCATCTGTTTGGTGGGGGATCATAAGAAGTACAAGCCAGCGCAGTAAGTGTAGGTGGAGACACTTTTTGTCTAGAAATGGACATCAGCATATATTATGGCCCGTCAGCTCACATCTGTACTGGTTGACATTTGCAATGAGAGCCACTATTATGTAACCAATGCATGTCACACCATGTCTATATTTTCATGCTTACATCGTCATTCCTTGATTTCTGCAACAACAGCAAGATCTTAAAGGATAATTCAGGTTTATTACAACGTGTGTATAATGTTTTTCTATTAATTATGGTACCTTTGGATTTGGCAAAGTAATTGTTGACTTCTGGGACCGCGGCATCACTAAAATAAAGTCATATAGGGTAAGGAAGTTGATTGTTTAGATGATCATCAGGCAGGTTGTAAACATGGCAACAGTTTAGCCAGATTATACTGTGGAGATAAAAAGAAGAGAGCTTACAGGACTCTGTAGGGTCTCATCACCTCCATTAGCCACTTACTACCATAACACAACAGAATCTCTGCTTTATGTGTTGGCTGTAAATGTGCACTGTCAGTAATGTAGGAGCAGGTTTTGACATGGTAAGATGATTTTAACCTTTTTCGTCAAAGTGTCCATCATGGAAATGTTTTAAGAGTACAATTGAAAATGGACAGAGTGTTATGTTCAGCTGCCGGCTGAACGCTGATGAACAGAGCTATTGGACCCAAATGCAGACACCGAGATAGAACTGGAGAATAGGTGATGTTTATTTGCAAAAAACATAGAAACTTACAGGTGGTTAGGTGTGAGCAGTCCAAAAGCAATAAGCACTGAAATCCAAAGGTCCAACAAAAGTATAAATCCACAAGAAACACTGGTAATTCTAGAAACAAACACAACATCCACAGATACATCCACAATGAACTGACACTGAGTGAAAGACAGACAGCCACTTAAATACACAGGTGAGTGAGAAACACACAGGTGAAACCACTAAGACAATCAAGGGCAGGCAGGAAGTAAAACAAGACAAGAGACACTAGAGACTCTCTACTCACTATATAGTGGACTATATAGTGAGCTCGCCATTTTGTAGTTCTGTCCGAATGTATAGTGATAATTATTATACCCAATATAGTCCACTCAATGTATCCCACAATGTATTTTGAAAAATAGTGTACAACCAATGGTCACTAACCAAGCCATATATACCATCATGCACTGCGCTGATTGTCCAATGGCAATCACGTAATTAACGGCGCCGAATAACGATCGGAGTAGTGTCCGAAATTGTTGTTTAATGCGAGTGAGCTCCCTATATAGTGCTCTATGTTTAACTCCCTATATAGCGGGTAGGGAGCAGTGAATGAGAGGGGATTTCGGACACAGCCTAGGGCCGACTAACTGCAAACTAAAACAGGAAGTAAAGCCAAATGAAACACACAAGGTACAACGTCACAAAATGAAACATAACAAAGACATCAGAAGTAACAAGCTGACAAAAAAACTACAGAACATAAAGACAGTAAAACAAGACTAGAAAACACTAATGAACTCATAAGTAAACCTGATTAATAGACAAATTACCAAAGTAACACATACTACAGAGAAGAGCAAACACAAGGGCAGGGAATGAACACAGAAACACAAAGCACACCTGACCAAACCAAACCCCTGTATTGAGTATATGTGTATTCTTTCAATCTGCAATAGACAGATCATCAGATCTGAACACAAAGCCCAGTCTACTGTGATAAATACACACCCAATATATGACATTTTTACTATTTTGCAATCAAATTACTTTTAGTGGCCACTGCAGGGGAAACAGTGGATGTGGCAGATAAAGAACAGAACCAAGCTGCCTGTGATGGGTTCTGCTGCAGGACATTAGTGGCAGGATAGTTTTCAGCCCAAATGGCGTTTGAAAAATACCCAGTGGAAAGCAACGCTAAATAGAACTATCGAGGGGAAGGAAATAGTTGAATTTGATGTCACCCCTGTGCCACTGCGTTTACCCTACACAATTAAGAGCTCTTCCCGTCTGTGTTGTGCTCTCTAACTTAATCCATCTGTGTCACCATCCAGGTCCCCATGCAGGACCTAATCTAGGCTAAATGCATCTATAATCCAATTAATCTGTCATAGCACAGGCCCGCTGACGATATTTTTACTTTCTGCTGACACGTTCCATTTCCCTCTTGGCAAAATAATGAGGAAGGATAACTTAATTTGGATAACGGAGTGCAATAATGAAAGACAGTTAACACAGCGAAGACCGAGACGGAACGAGGGACAGAGAGAGCACAGAGTGTCAGTCTGTGTCTTTATAATGAGTTGCATTCACTGGCTCCAAACTTCTGTTTTCTTAATGTCATCTTAATGACGAGCAAGCATTGCTCACAAGTCAAACATGGTCATGCATCAGTGTACGGATGTGGCCAGATGCTGTTCATTTTATTTACATCTCAGTCATCTTTAGGAAAGGTAATTTGGGAGTGTTTTAACATCAACTTTTCACAAAGTGTTGACAAACTGCTGACAAACGCTGCTGATTACCATTGTTCATTCAAAGATACACAAAAATAAGATGTATTATCAGCCCAGATCGGCATCTTCATAACTGCTGAGCCAAAGAACCATCACGTGATATCATCGGAGAGCTCCTCTTCCGGGATTTCTTAGTAGGACAAAGAGATGTCGTTCAGGTGATCATTATGAGACGTTACCTTGTACCTGTTGACAGTAGAAGAGAGAATGGCATTATAATCACATCACATTTGATTAGTGTTTCACGTTCACTTTCTTTTTCTTTTAGTGAGCTTTCACTGGCTGACATTTCTTTCTTGGCAGGAGCTGTTGGATGAAATGATAAAACTCCCCATGCTGCGTTCTCCTCAAGAAGAATGTCACATACTTGCAAGTGCAAACTGAAGGCAACTATAAAGTTTGGTCTATGTCAGCGGTCGGCAACCCGCGGCTCCGGAGCCGCATGCATCCTAATACTGCGGCTCCGAGTGGCTTGGGAAAATAAATTTCTAAAAATAATAATTAGTAAGTATTTAATCCACCATGAACTACATTAAAAACAAACACCATTCACGCCTCACAGATGACAGTTTACAGTCCTGCGAGTGTAACTGAAGCCTGCGAGGCAGTGCAGTGAGTAAAACCTCACTCCCCGACAGACGCACTGGCGACGATGCTAAGGACCGTGGGTTTGAGCCTCCTCATCAGCGTGTCCGCTTCCCGTATTTCGAAGTCACCGGTTCGAGTCAGGACTGTGCAGTACGTACAACTTTATTTTTAAATTCAGGTCAAGGCTCCGCTACATGCTCTGAAAGGCCAAAGGCGATATAAGGTTAACAACTCACGGCATTTTTTGCTTTTGTTTGCTACATGGATAATTTAAGTTGAGCTTTTTTAATTTATTTGAAAGAGACATTCAGACATTATTTTTTCAAGAATTCAAAATGTGTTCATTACATAGATAAAATTTAATTTTCTCTGTAGCACTTCGTGGATTTCGGGTTTTCATAAACAACACACTATAGGTGTTTATACAAAAGTGTAAAGGTAAGAAAAAGCAATATATACAGTATTATCTTCATTTTAGATAAGATAGCCCATCTTCAAAAGCACTAATAAGTGTATGGCTGGGGTGAACCCCAAAGCATGAAAGGGAAGTTGTTGTTGTTGTTTAAATAAATGCGGTTTTTTTTTTTTTTTCATTTTAGATGTCAAAAAGTATTTGTGGCTCCCAGTGTTTTCTTTTCTGTGGAAACCAGGTTCAAATGGCTCTTTCGGTGTTAAAGGTTGCCGACCCCTGGTCTATGTTGAGCATCATCTCTCTTGTTAGTTCATATTCTCTAACTAAACCCTATCACCTGACAAACACGGCAGTATTGAACGATCCTGCATCACATTCAATGAAAAGTCTTGCTTTCTCCGGTTTTCACTCATGCCAGCTGCGGTTAAGGGGCAGGAAAGATCACACCCTTAGACCTGCATGAAAAAACGTTCAAGGCTTCTCATTCATTTGAATAAGGCCAGTCCACCAGCGCAGTAAGGTTGCCAACACAGAGGGCTCCATCAGAAAAAAGCAAGGTTGTCTGACTAAACTAAACTTTTGTCCCATCAAAACACATCATTCAGCAAGGTACAGTAGTAGCCAACCAAATACGTGCAAGCAGACATCATGGTAGAATACTCAGAACGTCAATGAGTGTTTCTGTTGCTGACCACGGCCCACTGTGCTAACTTTCCACAGTTCTCCTGTGTCATAAAATTATACACCACCACAGACAAGTTGTGCTTGGAGTACCTGGAGTGTTTTTTAGCACGTAGCTAGCGACCACCCTTTACCTCGGGCTTCTCGCGTATTTTACCGTTCTGTCCTCCTGTTGAAATATTTCCTGTTTATTTACAACCGCTGTTCGCTATGTTCCCTTCCAGTAAAGCCAGTGGCAGCATGTAAAACTGATCTGTAAAAGTGAAGGGAAGTCAACAGCAGCCGCAAATAAAACAAGAAGAAGAAGAAAAGCAGCGCAACGGTTTCGGGTTGTATGATGAGTTGCTAAATAGTGTGTAATGTAATGTAGACTGTTTTTCTGGCACAAAGATTTAATAAATGAAAAAAAACCAACCTACAATTAATATTAGGCCTATGGTACTGATACACTTTACATGAAAGTTTAATGAATATAGTGGGGTGAGGGCAAGAATGAGGCTGAAGCAAAAGATAGTGAGTGAGCAGTGATGAGATTTAGGTTGAATGATTAATAAGCATCTTGTAAGTTTATATAACAGTTTACTGCTATGTACTGAAACAAATGTTTACATGACATAAAAAGGCGAGTTGTTATTTTGGCTGATAAAAAATATGTTTGGCCGGTGGATTTTTTCATTTGCCAGTCCCATGGGCAGGTGAGTCAAAAAGTAAATTTCCACCCCTGCATGGATTTGTTGTTTGAACTGGACATTGTTTTAAACCTGGGCTTATTTTCACGCCTGAAGGGAACACTACTTCCTGAACTGGTACTGAATATTGAAGAAGATGTAAATTGTGAAGTGAGGAATCACCAAATATGGACACAACTTAGATAGCTGTCAACTGTTTGTTGCATGAATGCAAGAATGATGCCGTGGCCTTCAGCCATGGGAGATTTTGTCCTTTCCATTGCAGTGTTTTTAATAGTATTGTAAAGTTGGAAACTAGTCCATACTGCAACATCATGGTGAGTGTGAATGGAATAATGAAGTGGAGTGAATATATCACTCAAATAGCTATGAGGAATGGCTTATTATCGCACCTGCCAATCAGCAGCTGTAGCACATACATTGCTAGAACACTGGAATTAAACATTGCCAACACACTCTCCTCACAACCTCTTCCATTTTCCACTGAAATGTCAGTGCTTCTGATAATCAGATGCTACGCTTTGAAAAGTCAAATGCTGAGCCTCTATTGAACCCTCGGAGGTGGCTATAATCTACCTACATCTGCATGATTTAGAGAAATTCACACAGAAATGAAGGTCTTTTTTTAAACAGTTGGTGACTTTCTGGAAGGTAAGTACCAATCATTTTAAATGCTTGATATTCGAAAATGGTAATATGATGCAATAATGATCCGGAGGATGGTATTTACTGTGACTGATGGTATAGAATAACTAGTACCAAGCAGCCAAGTTATGCTTACCAGTGCATATACTGTTTTACATTATCCACAAAGTACCCCCAGGAAAATGAAGAAAATGAGGGGGATACAGAAAAGATGGATAATTAGCTCCCTGATTACCACAGACTTTGGCGTAGCAACCATTAAAGCCACTCCAGGTCTGTTAGATGGCTATCAGAGGATTCAAAGCCTGCTTAGTGCAGGAGAGGACAAGGCATTTGTCTTCTAAATTAAAATAATTTTAATGGGCTAGTGTGTTACGTGCATGCTGCAGAAAGAAGACATTGCAGCTGTACGGATACAGATGGACACATATTAATGTAATTAATACTCAGAGGAGAGCACCTGTTGCTTTTTGTAAAATGATTGTCTTGTAACGTCAAGATCAGTGAACACCAGCAGGTATAATGAAACCATCCGTTTGGTTGGAAAACGGCAACTGCACTCAGCGCTGCAGCTGTGTGTTTCATATCTCTCTGCAGATGTGTAAACAAGCAGTCCTACGAGTTCCCACATTATGTTGTGCAAAATTGCAAGCTAGTTAGTAATAAAACTTACTTTAACATCGCTCACCCTCTTTCTTTTTTCTTTCTTATTTTTGGCATTATATTTCATCATCAGATCATTTTTCAGCCTACACCTCATTAAATTAACATTCACAAACCTTTTTTTTTCAAGCAGGTTATCATTACTTTCATTGACTTTTGAGCTTTACTGTAGTATTCCTAACAGCTTTGGGGTTTTTTTGTTTGTTTTTTTACAATATAATACAATATTTGAAAATTAAAGCCACTGGTCTGAAACAGTGAAACAATACATAGGTGCACACAAGAAATCTGTATTTTTAAAAGGTTTCTCCTCAACCCCATTTTCACAGCAAGGCTGGCATATTAGTGTAGTAGCGATTTAGTGTATGATTCTACAGCATGTGTTATTTTTTAGAATGTACCATTTTAATTTTACTTTCTGGTTTTAGTCACAATAATTATTTTTTGGCTACTTGGGAGCATTTCAACCAGCTCTAAACACAAAATGACCTTATTAAAGTTATTTAGGTGAATGTGATCGCATGTTTGCCTATTTATTCACATGCAGCTGTTGCAGCATAACACAAGCATTTGTTTGGAGACATTTTTCTGGTCATCTGAAGTCCAATTTGCATATTTTCTTGTCTCCACCAACTCCTGGGATAAACATATGGCCCCTTTTTGCTAAATTCTCCACGACGTTCACCAGCTTCACTTGCTGCTAACTTTTTTTGTCTGTCTGCTGTCTGGTGCTCGGCAGTTATTTTTTACTGAAAACAGATGCGGATGGAAACAATGCTGATGACAGCAGTAAAATTGAACCAAAACACAAGTTGTGGGCAGCAAAACCAAAACAATGAACTGAATGACGAAATGTAACTCTGTAATGATGAGGGGAACTGCAGCATCGCTGATGATTCTCTGTCTGAGAATAGGTATATAAGCCACTGTTAATGTGAAAAAAAAATGTTTACAGCAGCTTTAAAGCAGTGATAACCAGATAACCTCCCCCCTCTCAGAACAGTTCCAATGTGCCAAGAGATCACCTCTTTAAGCAACAATTATTTATTATGTACTGTTGTATGCTAAATGTCAAATTATCAATATCAGCTAAGAAATGTGCCTGTAGCTGTCTATATATTTATTGTCTAGGCCTACCCAAAAAAGTGCTAATGATTTTCAGACCTTTCTCCTTAATTCACCCAACAGCTGTCCTAGCAGCTGTATGCCCACAGAGGAAGCCAATCAAAATCTGAGACTGGTGCATTTTTTCAGTTTCATCTCTCTATTGCCCTCTTTTCCCCATCTTTCCGTCTGTTTTTCTTCTTTTACGTGTACTGGCTCAATTAGACATTCTTTCCTGTCACTGTCTACCGTCCTGTCCTGACTCATCTCCCTCTTCAACTGTCATTTTTTTCTGTAAGAAACTAGAAACAGAGAAGTTCTTCTGTTCTGCCCCATGGGTAACGGAGCTCATAATCCTATTTAATTTTCTTCTGCTCAGACTTTTTATTTGCCTTTGTATCCTATAACTTTTTCCGTAAAGGAGACAGAATGTCCAGCAAAATACATGAAAGATTCAGGTAGAATTTCACAGTTTCACACTTCCAAGGAAAAAATCCCTGCTGCAATCATGTTGAAATAATTTTCCTAATCAGAGCCCCAAACATGGCTGCCAAAGTATACACATAGGCTATAATAATATAATAATAAGCTGGTTAGGCCTCAGATTCTGTTGTCTGTTACTGTTACTACTAAGTACATTTTCTTTTCATTATTACAACCAGTGTTATGCAAATTTCCCCCTTAAGGTTTAACATCTCTTATCTTATTTAGTACTGTATTGCCACACCTATTTTGACAGTTGCTGGAAATTGAAGAATAGGCTCATAAAACATGTAACCACGAGGAAGGGCATTAAATAAAATCCCAGAATTTTGATTGAAAGATAATAAAAACGAACAATGAGATTATGTTTTATTGACCTTGCAGCTAAAATCTTCAGAAGTGTCTGTCAAGGGGCTGCCAGGTGGGGAACTATATGTGCCCAAGTTTATGTGCATACACTAGAATGGAATTAAGATCCTGGTATTTCCAGGGAAGTGTCTCCAAAATCTACTCTCTTCACCCAGGAACAGTAAGAATGCAAAATCTGTGAACATGGAGGCATTAGAGAGCATTCAACAGGTGAAACATTGCTAACTGTCATGCAAATTTTAAACAGATAGTCGAAATGTCACAATAAATAAATAAATAAATAAATAAATGCAAAATAGGTGTGTTTCCATCAGCTGGTTTGGAGCGAATAAACCAGGTTTCGGCAAGCGTAGTTACTGTACGTCAGTAGTTGACGTTACACATGGCTGTAATAAAGAATAGGTATGGGTTCCAAACCAGAAATAAAACCATTTGCATGAACCTGCATGAATATCCGGCATAACGCTGACATCTGATCAGACGTGAGTTACTAAGTTTGCTACGTCAGAACTTATTCGGCAAGTGTTTCCATCTCCCATTTAGTGCATTAACTGTTTTTCAACAAAGGCAAAATCCACCTCAAAGGAGTGTAAAAACTTTTCTGCAAAATTAGTTTTTTTTATTCTTCTGAAGTTTCTACCAACCTTTTCTAATGCCGTACTTTAATATGTGCATAAAAACATTGATGGAAACATAGCTATAGAGTGTATGACAACTTAATGTCCAAAAACAATGTGCTTCAAAATACTCAAACAACATGCAGAAATGGCTAAGTGGAATGCATTCTCCTTCCCCGCCACTGCACACAGTCATCAAATGATATGCTGAAAAATAAAGTGTCAAACAATTTTGACAATGGTTGACAGTGGTTGCTGGTATGACTTTTTCTACCCCAAAACACAGTACTTTTACATTAGGAGAATTGTTCTACTTGAAATATCACCACATAATTATAGTATAGTCTCATATTAAAGACAGAAATATCAGAAAATGAGAATTAACACTATTTCATTAGTAATTATCTACAATTCTGTGTTTAAAATAAAACTTCATACATGCAGGACATCCTGATTTTCCTGGGAAAACCACCGGAAAACCTCCAGCCCTTGTGTGCACGTGTGAAAGGCCACAGGTCTATTCCAACAGAGTTTTTAGCTTGTTTGTACGGGGTCTGAAGTGGACGTCTGGAATGTAAATCCCACCTCGGCTGATTTTTGGGAGACAACATGTGTTTGAATGTGCAGCTGAGGGCAATTTCCTCACAATCACTCTGAGTGGTTTTCTTGCTCACCAATTAATTCTAACTGTGAGAATACACTCGCAGGTGGACACACACACAGGCACAAGCCCGTGTCTACACACACAGACAGGACATAAAGAATCCAACACAGTCTAGTATGTGCACATGCAATCAGTCACTCCACCCAAACCGCTGCTGTTCCTCAACGTCTCTCTCTGGGAGAAAATAATTTGGCCGGTCCCTCTGGCCCAAAAATCTCTTAAGTGGTGTTGGGCAGCAGATTCTCAGAGGGAGGTAGAGTTTTTGGGTGGAGGAAGTGCAATTACTCCACAGGGAGCTCTGGAAGCAATTATTCGACCATCCAAATGCCCCTGAAACAATTCACCAACTGCTATCAAACACACACAAATTATTCTGCCAACCTATTGTACTGAGTCACCACATCATTGTGAGGAATCGTATTAACCTCATTTGCTGTGCATACGCCCACACAAAGCAATTGAGCTGGAAAATAAACAGTTGGCCAGCTCAGATAATAACTGGTGAGACAGAACATAGGAAAGGTGGCGTATGAAAATACTTTAGGGGTGAGCAGTGGCCGTGGTAACGCAAAGCAGGGATGGTATGATAGCAGAGCTCAGACTGCAGCTCCCTCTACCTCTCATTCACACCCCAAGGACGCATTTATTTACACCTCTCTGCTTATACTGCGCTGCACACCTGCAAGGGCACATGGGAGCAAACGGATAAAACTGCATTCACGATAAACGCACACGCATCGCAGTCGCACAACTGCTCACACTGATTTCTTTGTGGGCGTATGTTATCTTCACGCACACATGCAGACGTGCATGCACACACCCACACATTCCAACACACTGAAAGCTGTAGATGAAACTGAGTTCAAACACACAGCAGCCTGACTGTACAGTATAACAGCAGCATCTGGATGAAATGCTGAGTAGAGGAGAACCACAGGCACAGAAGAATTTCTCCTCCTTTCATGCTCCCTTGCTTCTATATTTTGCTCTGTGCTCTCTTTTGCTCTGTCTCTGTAATCATGTCTGCCAGTCAGAGCTCCAAATAGTGTATGAAAAGTTAAACTAACAAGGGACATGGCTAAACTGGTATTTAATTATTTTTTGAGTGGAATTAAATTATCAATTGTGTTTCTATAAGAGTCTAAAATCTTCAGATTTTTTTTTCCTGTGTCACGTTTTTGTCACAGTTGCAGCTGTGCATCAGAAGGTAATTAGGGCCTCAAAAATAAGTTTCCTGGATATGTACCTTGATTTACAAAAATATTATTCAACATTACAACTTAGAACTTATGTGAGCCTTCGCTGTCCAATCTCAGCGCAGGATAGATCTCGCTCTAACTGAGGTCCGACACTTTCATGGCTGCGCTCCATTGACTCTAATGCTAAATGAGTAGATTTCTAGCTTTTTTTCGCCATATTTTTCCAAAATATGGTCAAATACTGGTCCTGGGTCACTTGTAATAATTACAATCACTACTCAGACAGGTAGTAAGGAGAAGTACAACTATTCCCTTTCCAAAACCTAAAACAAATCCAGAAAAGGTTGTGGATTGTTCCTAATGTAATGTTAGTTAGCTAACTCTAGCTAACTTACTACTGAATGTAACGTTATAAAGCCCTACTGTTCTGCTTTTTAATGATTGTAATAGTGTGTCGCGCCGGGCGTGGCGGTTCTTACAATTACGAATTAAAATTAATTAACTAAAAATATATAGAAAAGGTTTGCCGACAACGCCACCTAGGGATAGCCGAGCCCCAGGACTCACAGGTTCTTTAAAATCGGGGTTGGAGCAGAGTAGAAATAGGACCACACGATTAAAATCATTAACAATTTATTAACAGTTTTAAATTACCCAAGGCTTAAAAAGGCCCAGCTAAAAGTCACAAGATATGTCAATAAAAGAAACTAAAAGCGGGGGGAATGTTCCATAGCTCGTTAGCTCCAGCAGCGGCCGTCAGCCACTCCATCGGCGTTCCTCGGCCTAACACCTCCTCGGGTCCCTTCGTCTGTCCCGTCTGCTCCGCCGTACTCTCCGCTCACCCTGCAACAGAAGGGGGTACTGGCCAGTAGTGTGCTCTACTTCAGTTCACTCGCACGCTATGCTTCACGCCCCCATTGTGCAGGTCTTTCCTGCGTGATTGTGCCGCCTAACATAAAAGCACTCAATTGTACTCACGGTTTCCCCGGGCGACAGTCATACCGTTCGCCCAGGCCTGAGTAGAATCGCGTTGGCGGACACTGTCTGCGGCGGTCATCCTCTCTGGCTGCTCCGAGCTGGCTTCCTCTGCTGCTTCTCCGAGCTGCTTCTCTTCCCCTGCTCTGGGCGTCCACCCGCTGCTCTTCCCGCTGTTCTCCGTCTCTCGGCTGCTAGTCCCCTTTCGAATGCCGACCCTGGATTCCCCTTCCCCCCGGATACCCTGTCCCCGGATGCCCCGCTCCTCTGACTCGCTCTGCCGTCCCCGTCGCTCTCTCTGCTCTCTTTGAGCTGTGTTTAAGAGGGGTCTTGGCTTATCTGCCACTCGCGTCCGCACCTGTCACTCATTGTCTTTTGATTATGGGAGTTGGAGTGTGGCGTTCAGAGTCAATGCATAAAGTTGTACAACTTAAAATCACACAGAACATGCTAAAAACCACGCCACTCTACATGCAATAAAAATCCAAAAAAGCATCCAAAGAACACATTTAAAAACAGAAAACCACATCACACAGAACATGCTAAAAACACGACACACTAAAACCAAAGGAATTTCTGACCCTGTCACATCCCCCCATGACTAATGGTTAGCAGTCCCTGCAACCTTCAAAATCCATAACGAGTTGGGGGTTGACCTTTGTTCAGTCTACATGATCGTCTAGGCGGCACCTCATCCTCTCCCTCACCTGTGGCTATCTGGCCTACACCAGGGATATAATAAAAGGTTGGCATCACAGTAGTGTCCTCAACCCTTGGCTGGGCTACTGCAGTCTGGCTCTGGGTGTCTATGCAGAGTTTGAGGGCATTCCTGTGTAACACCTTCTCTTTGCCTCCCCCCTCTGGCCTAACCCTGTAGAGTAGACCTGTTTCTCCTGCTGTCCCCAAAATGATCTGTGGCTCGGGGTCCCACTACCATGCACCTATAAGTAGGGGTGTTGCCTTCGCCTTGCTCTTCTGTAGTGAGGTCGGATCGCGCAGCCAGCCCCATAGGGTCCAACCCTGGGTCTCTCCCCAGGTCTTCACTGGCTTCCACCACGCCGACCTCCACCACCCCGTCAGCACCTGGCACCAGGCTAACGTCGCGGGGACCATGCACATCCACTTCCTCCACTTGGAATAGCCTGCCCAGTTTCTGGTAGCGTCCTAGTGTGACAGGGAACTCATTCAAGTTACGCACACGGACAGGCACTCTACCTTGTTTCACCTGGGCAAGGGACCTTGCCACTGCAACAGCACTGGGTTCTGGAAGTGCTTCAACCAAGGCGCAATAGTCCCGCCCTCGGGGCCCAGACCGGGCACGCCCCCAGACCACGACCTCCGTTCTGGGTGGGACAACAACGCCTCTTCGTCGGGCTGGCCAGACATAACCCACAAACCCGTCTTCTGTGGTCACCGTGGTCCTCCGGCAAACTGTGAATGCTCCCCTCCAGGCGGGCTGGTACTTAGGGTTCTGGCAAGAAAACGACACGGGCCCATCTGGGTCCTTGAACACGACATCCCAACATGCCCGCACCACATTCATTCCTATAATGAGGGGGTTAGAGGAGAACTCGTCATCCACAATAAAGACACCTCGCTCAGCAATTTTATGCCCTTCGATCGTGAAGTCCATTACAGCATAACCTAAACAGGGGATCTTGAGGCCATTGGCTGCTTTCAATTTTATGAATGAAGGAAGGCCTTTGACACCATATTCTGGGAACTTCTCAGCCAACACACTCTGCCTCATTAGAGTGGTTTGAGAACCAGTGTCCAATAACCCAGTCATCTTCACCCCTCCTATCACAACTTCCACTTGTGGGCATTCGCCGATCAGAGCAGAGGTGGCCCCTTGTAATTCATTCTCCTGGTCTAACCCCACCGCTGGGCCTCAGCAGCAGGGACAACTAGTTTAACGCCGGCGAGGACACAGCGGTTCCTACAGTACCTAGCAATATGGCCTGGCTTCTTACAGAGTCTACAAATGGGCTTACCATCAGCGTCCCAGGTATTGGAGGAGGATGCGGGCACATACGCAGTGAGTCAGTCGCCTTTGGGGACGGTTTCACGTGAGGGGCTCCTAGGTTTCAGCTCCTGTAGCAATCCTTTAGTCCAATCCTTTAGCTGGTCCTTCAGTTCAGACATAATCTCTCGTTTAAGCTCCTGCTTCCAGTTAGCTTCCTGAGAACAAGATCTAGAGTTGTTAGTACCCCCCACAGCTGTGCACGTTACCTCTGTCCTCCGATGTCCTCGTTGGTCCTCTTCCAGCAGCCCAGCCTCCTGTTGTAGGGCGTCGAATGTGCAATAGGGATTCTGTCGTGCGTATCTCCTCAGCACCTGCAGCAGGGGGCCCTCTCCTAGGCCAAGCAGAAACTGTTCTTTCAGATGTTCATCAGTGGGGGCCTCGTCGGGGGCATGTTGCTGCAACCTGTGGTGGAGCTCCCTTAACCTAAGGACATACGATCGAACCGGCTCATCTAAATTCTGCTGACACCTAAAAAATTGGGACCTTACTAAAGCAATGGGCTGCCTTTCCCTATAAAGTTCATCTAGTGCCGCAAAAACTTTTGCCGCTGTATTCCGGTCAGCCTTCAGCCAACACCTGAACTTGCCTTTGGCTAACCCAGTCAGTGCCCCCACCAAAATGCTCACTTTCCGCAGCTCTGTTAAGCCAGGACATTCTAATAGTCCTTGCACTTGCTCCTTCCATTCCCCATACTTAAGTTCAGAATCAGCTCCCCCAAACTTAGGTACCCATGGGGCACCGGGATAAATTGGCATCATCATTCTTATTTAAAAACAATCAATATTAAAATAAATAAAATCCTGTGGTTTCCACTCTGCTCTTAACCCCGATCCTGCCGACAACGCCAGGAAATGTCGCGCCGGGCGTGGCGGTTCTTACAATTACGAATTAAAATTAATTAACTAAAAATATATAGAAAAGGTTTGCCGACAACGCCACCTAGGGATAGCCGAGCCCCAGGACTCACAGGTTCTTTAAAATCGGGTTGGAGCAGAGTAGAAATAGGACCACACGATTAAAATCATTAACAATTTATTAACAGTTTTAAAATACCCAAGGGTTAAAAAGGCCCAGCTAAAAGTCACAAGATATGTCAATAAAAGAAACTAAAAGCGGGGGGAATGTTCCATAGCTCGTTAGCTCCAGCAGCGGCCGTCAGCCACTCCATCGGCGTTCTCGGCCTAACACCTCCTCGGGTCCCTTCGTCTGTCCCGTCTGCTCCGCCGTACTCTCCGCTCACCCTGCAACAGAAGGGGGTACTGGCCAGTAGTGTGCTCTACTTCAGTTCACTCGCACGCTATGCTTCACGCCCCCCATTGTGCAGGTCTTTCCTGCGTGATTGTGCCGCCTAACATAAAAGCACTCAATTGTACTCACGGTTTCCCGGGCGACAGTCATACCGTTCAGCCCAGGCCTGAGTAGAATCGCGTTGGCGGACACTGTCTGCGGCGGTCATCCTCTCTGGCTGCTCCGAAGCTGGCTTCCTCTGTTGCTTCTCGAGCTGCTTCTCTTCCCCTGCTCTAGGCGTCCACCCGCTGCTCTTCCCGCTGTTCTCCGTCTCGGCTGCTAGTCCCCTTCGAATGCCGACCCTGGATTCCCCTTCCCCGGATACCCTGTCCCCGGATGCCCGCTCCTCTGACTCGCTCTGCCGTCCCCGTCGCTCTCTGCTCTCTTTGAGCTGTGTTTAAGAGGGGTCTTGGCTTATCTGCCACTCAGCGTCCGCACCTGTCACTCATTGTCTTTTGATTATGGGAGTTGGAGTGTGGCGTTCAGAGTCAATGCATAAAGTTGTACAACTTAAAATCACACAGAACATGCTAAAACCACGCCACTCTACATGCAATAAAAATCCAAAAAAGCATCCAAAGAACACATTTAAAAACAGAAAACCACATCACACAGAACATGCTAAAAACACGACACACTAAAACCAAAGGAATTTCTGACCCTGTCACAAGTGAATAGAGTCCTACCCTACTGTACAGGAACAGTGTTATTCCTTAAAGTCAATAATTATAATATAGTCAATAATTTGGTGGTTCACGTTTCCTCTGTGAACTCTGTGATCAATAGGCTGCAGCTTCTATCATTACTTTTTTCACATCAGTTTGACAGCCTGATACAACCTTCAGATGCACAGTGCAACAGCAAAACTGTCGGCTTCTTTCTGAGGTGGCTTTTTTCCAAAAATTAGACAATATGTCTCCAGGGAGTGAAGTTATAGGACAGAGCTCTGATAAAAGTATGTCATGACTTGCACTGTTGCAATAATACTAATAAAAAAGTTCTAGCACTATAGAAGGTAAAGGCAAAGGATACAGTCTGTCCGCTCTAAACAGTTTACAGACTGACGTTCCAGCTGTCACTCCCTTGAACCCTTGCTCTTACATTTACATTTATTCATTTAGCTGACGCTTTTATCCAAAGCGACTTACAATTGCTCTACATGCCAGAGGTCGCACGCGAAAGAATAGCAACGAGGGGTTAAGTGTCTTGCTCAGGGACACAATGGTGGATGGGTCACAGGGGGAGACTGACACCGGGTCTCTCACACCAAAGGCATAGTCTTATCCATTGCACCATCACCACCACCCTCACCACTCTTCATTTATTTTGCTCTGTCTCTGTCATAATAATAATCTGCCTGTGTCTTTCTTACATAAAAGCAACAGCAAGTCAGAGCTCCACCTAGTCAGTGAAGAGTTCAACTAACAATCAACATGCCATTCCAGGCTAAACACACAAAAAAACAGAGGGATCAGGGATTATTCCCAACATGTTACCTTTCTCAAATCTCAGCATTTACTTTGGTGAGTACTATGTTAACCAGTAGAAACGGTTTCCATAAACCAGAATTATCTTTTAAACTAATCTGCAGTTACGTTACCTGTGTTGGAGCACCACAATAGAAAATGTTTTTTTTGTGGCTATATATCATCAATTATTTTCACTGATGTAATGACCAGTGAAGAGTTCACTCTCTGTTTGACTCTGTTCCTCTCCCCTCACTGTTTTTAGAAGCCCTCATCTGTCCTGTTTGCACTAATAAATGAATCCACCTGTAATAATTATTATAATAATTACACCTTTTTTTTTTTTTTTTTAGCAATGCATTCCAAGACATTTCTCTGCACCAGTGTGTCCAGAGTTTGGCCCCCTTAAAAATATACATTGGTTGTAATGAAACAGAATCCAGCCGTCTGAAAGCACTTAACCCTCAAAGGCTTGCCTGGGAGTTGGCCTGCTGTTTGATTTCCAGCCTATACATCCACTCCACATGAAGGCAGACAGTGTGTGGTAGGCATGTAAGTTCTGTTTCTGCTAGTGTGTGTGTGTGTGTGTGTGTGCGTGTGCAGATCCGTAGGAATCAAAATCAAACTGCTACTTTTGCATGTGTGTGATTCATCTCTGTAAAGGCAACGTTTTTAAACTCTCCAATTATCCTGATGAGCCATACGTCATGTCGTCATGGCGACCCCTTCGCCCCCTCCATCCACATCCCCATGGGAGAGGATGCAACACTGCACAGGATGTAAGTCACCAACATCTTACAGAGTGGTGTAATTGCCCCAGTCCGGCAGGACATATGGAAGTGTTTTGGGTTGAAGAAGGTGTCAAGGCAGAACGCGATGCCGTTGGATTTTTGGGACATACCCACAAACCCCCGCCTTCAACCCCCACCCACCTCCTCTAAGTGTGAGCCAAGAGATGTCTGGTGGGGTTTTTAAAAGTAGGGAAGAAAGACGTTGGATCAGATTAACTCACTCCATGTGCCTAATGGGCTGTTACATAGGTCTGACACACACCATTAGCCACCATTTACACCTCACAGGCGCAGAGGCGAAGACAGAGACAGTACCTCCAGATTGCATGCATGTGTATGTGTGTGAGGGGAATAGGTGGCAACAGGAACAAAAAGATACAGGGATAAAACCTTTGTGTGTGTGAGAGAGTATCTATGTGTGTGCGACTGCTCTTGAACTGGATGGGTGGGCGCGCTGAGGTAAAAAGCAGACTTTATTGGATAATTAAGAGGAACTGAGTTGGTCTCATTACTTCGCTGCTGCTCTCCCCCTTGTTGGCCTCAGATACTGACAGAGCAGAAAAACACTCAAACAAGGACTCCACAAAAGGAAACGCCATTCCGCCACAGTTTGTGTTCAACCTGCCCATTCACTTCCTGAACTAAGACTCTCTTCCTCTGTGAATCATAACATTGTCCCACACTGTATCACTGTTGAGCAGAGCTGTCCACACAGGCCGTGGGCTTTACCCCCCACCAATCCCAATTTGCTTTGCAGTTTCAGCACGCTCCACTTTGGACAAAATGCACTGTATGGCATTGCCTGAGTTAAAACTTGTGCAGCTTGTGCAGCTAGAGAGGATCCCAGGTGTAGTAAATCTTTGTAGCAGGAAACATCCAGGAAAGCACCAGAGAACATGAAGTTATCTTTGAAGCTGCAAACAGCGAATCTGGCAGGCCTTTCACATGGAACAGGTTGACTGTATTTCAAGAAAGAGGGCGTAACATAAAAGCAAGGGGAATGAAAAAAAATAATAAAAACTGAAAGAAAGCAGCAGAGACAGCGTCTGTCTTCCCTTGTAGGTGGCAGCTGGATTGTGTTTATGCGTCGGAGCGCGTTATCATCGAGACACAACACAAAGCAGGCCCACTACGCATTCTCCTTGCTAACCACCGCCTTTAAGTTGAAGACAGGCTTTGGCGGCTTAGGCATGAACCTTGGGCCTCAGAGAACAAACACAGTCTGACAGAGCTGCTATAGACAAACCAGAGTTTGGAGTGTCCCGCTGACTCTAGCTGGTCTGTTGGAACAGGCACGCCTGGGCTTTGTCAGTACATAAGGCTGCCGCATGGAGAAAAGAAATGAATACTGTTGAATAGGAAGCGCAACAAAAGCTAAAGAGGATTCTTAAATGCTTGCATAAGGACAGAATAAAATACTTCCTGATGAGTTCAAGAAATTAGAAGAAACAGTAAAAACAATAAAGGATGTGAATCAAAGGGGCCTAGTGCAGGCACTGTACTGCATCATTTGAAATGAAATCTAAATCTGTGGCTTGTGATAAAAAGGACAGATTGCAGAAAGCCATGATAGATGACTAGAGCATTCAGTTGGGAATTTGTTTTCAACATAGTTTCATGCCTTTCTACTTTAAGACTATGCTTTTACAACTTAATCTCACACGCACATGTGACTCAATTACTTTTAAATGACCAGCTACAGTTTGTGGCACGAAACTTCGCTTCTACCTGTGTTTTTCTTCTACGACACTTTAAAACTAATTTCCGTCCCAGTTTGGCAGTAATTTACCTCCCTGGCAGAAACCATTCGGACAATAGAGAGCAGCACAATAACTGCTGATTAGACGCTCAGTCTGATTATTCCTGCAACCTGGTGATTGTGAAACTGAATGGAATCGTGCCGCGTCACGCAATCATGGGTGAATATTTCGATTACAGGTTGCAGTGCCCAGTGTATTGTCCTGATCAGAGGTTTCAAAATGAACAGAGTGCTGTCTCAGGTACTGGGTGGATAACATGGAAGCCAGTGTAGAAGCTGCAACATTATGTACCCTTTTTAATGTAAAAGAGGACATTGTTTTTGTATATTTAGTGCCTTTATCTGGACTAAAAGGTCATCACAACTGAGCTTGGACACTGAATGGAAAACAAAATACTGTCATCTAGAGGTCCATCTGTCGATGTCTCCAAAATGCATTGTATCCAGTCTGTAATCAATTCAAACACACTGTTTCAGCTTTGTGCTATTTTGGAAGTGCAGTGGTCACATCATTTCCATAATAATAGTTTCAAACATGAATAAATAAAGACCAGTGAATAAAAAAGTCATAATGTAAATTTCACAGCATGCAGGTAAAATAAACAACAATACATGTATGTTATCGTAAGCAAATGTTTCAGTGATGAACAATTAGGAACAATGAGCATAGTGATAGTAAACAGTATTTTAACAATAGATAAAGTTACGCCTTTACTTTGTATTGACATAATGTATTTCAGTGCCTTTCTGCATGTTTTTGTTCTGTATATCAATATCAGATGTACTCATAGTTGTGAAAAAAGATATTTCGTGATCTTTTGTGTTTTTTGTACTAAGAGTGGTGAAATAATACCACGTACTTGTGTGAACAGTACCATAGCGACAGAAAAAAAAAAAAAAACTGTAATACATAGTACGATACAATAGTCTGAACAAAAACAACCAGTTCTCTTTGCAGTTGAAGTAAATAAAGGAGATATGTAACAATTTACAGTTTGCCAGGTTGAGATTACAAGACATTTGAGCTTGTTTGACCCCTTTTAGACAATCTGGGGAAAGTCCTCCGTTGATATAGCAGTGAAAAGACAACTTGAACGGTCTGCAACTGTACAGATACAGAAGAGTTTGGGTTGGTTTGTACCTGCAGGCACGAATAAGAGAAAGAGTGATTGTGCTCGGGAGACAGAGAAAGCTAGGTTGTGTGTCCATCCGGATAGATAGATAGATAGATAGATAGATAGATAGATAGATAGATAGATAGATAGATAGATAGATAGATAGATAGATAGATAGATAGATAGATAGATTCTGTGTCCAGCTAGCTGATTGTTTTTAGTTTTTATTCTTTGACATTTACGGTCAGATAATCTCTGAATCCCTTTTGGCCCCATCCGAACACTCCCAAATAAGTTGTCATTTCAGCTCCCCCTCACAAGTAGCAGGCTGGTGCTGTGTGAAAGTTTGTGTGTTTGTCCATGAGCGTGTACACTCCTGCACAGTGCTGACACTCTCAAGAGCCTGTCGAGTTCCCAGGCGATACTGTGAGCTTGATGAAGAAATGTGGGAGAAAAAGGAGGATGATAATAAATGGGTTTATGCTCCGGAGACAGCCATCCACTTAATTGCTCAAGAGCTTGTTTATGAAGAGAGGCGAGAATGGACGAGGAAAAAAGATTGTGTGCATTAGGAAAATGTCCCCTGAAATACAGTTAAAATGTATTTTGCCCCACAGATATCACACAGTTTTAGGACAGTGCAATCATACAATAGCAGTAGAGCAGTATCACACGTTCAGAGATTAAATATTGAAGTATTCTGGGTTAGTTACTATTATTCTGAAATATTTTCTGGTACCAAACAACAGAGGCGAACACAATATGAACCTAATAATCTGAAATCCATTATCTCAGCCTTGGTTGCTTGGTTTAACTCTCCTATATGCTAAGCAGACTCATTATGAGTGTACAGTCATGAGATAAAGATGATGGAGAGGAAATGTCATGCTAACATTGCATGACGGTTTACCCACAAGTTATCAATGATGGGCATGCAAAATACAGACAGATCTGTGGAGGTCTGAGTTTAAAGTTTTTCCTTGCCTCTGTCGCTCTGTGCTTGCTCTTGGTGGGAATTGTTGGGCTTCTGTAAATAACATCACAGCAGTACGGTCTAGGCCTGCTCTTTTATGAAAAGCGCTCTGGGATTACTGTTGTTGTGATTAGGCGCTATTGAAAACTGAGGTTAATGAGATGATATTTTCAGGTTCATATTTAGGAGTTGTACTAGAACAGGTTTACATTGTTCACCTCTTTTCACTTGGTGTATTGACCGTTGACCACAGTTTTAGCTGTGGAGTGAAGCAGTGTAGTACCTAGGTAAGGACTACTAGCTATTCCGAAGCAGGGTAGAGCGGGTCCTGACAAGCAAGGTAGTGTGATCCAAAACAAGGCTTCTTCAGCTGTTAATCATGGCTTCGATTCAGCCATACATGATCCACAAGCAGAACAACCCATACCAGCTTCGCAATGTAGACTGGAGCAAGGACTTTCTGTTTAGCAAGTTATTAATTTGTGAGGAATGTATCTTTCATACATACCATTTTGACTATGTATAACTGTGTATTTAACTGTGTACACTGGTTATCTAACTTTTGGTAGGGAGAGTGGGAGTGAGGGGAGGACGTGGGCAGACGTCTTGTCACTGTGTGAGCTGCAGCTCGGTGTGTTTTTCCACCAGTTTTTTTGAGGGCGTGCCACACTAGCCGCTAGCCGAGCATTATGACACATGTTACAAAGTGACACCAGTAGGTTAAAGAAGTAAAGGCTGGACTACAATCAAGCAGTTTCAGGCAGTTCAGGAACTCCCTTTTTTGGTCCTAGGGCTCAATGAAAGAAAGGGAAAAAGTCAAAAAGCACAATCTGAACTCTTTAAAATTACATTCTCATAATTACTGATTCAGAAGATTCACTAGAGAGATAATATGAATAAGATGACAAAAAACTTGTGGTAAATAGACTGTCATGTTCATCAACAATCCCCCAGTTGATGCTGTGCCGCAGCTTCTATTGAGAAAAGATGGTGATAAGGGCTTGTGTGCAACAGTTTTGAAGGGGAAGCAACAATTTTACGTAACACTTGTTACCACAGCTGTGTGGTTGACTGATCCAAGCTCTTGATATTTACATGCTATTCTGCAATAAAGAAAGCCACAACAAAGAAATTAAGGGCATCATTCAAAATTCAGTCTTCTTCAAAACAGGAAGAAATTTTCCTTGATTCCTGTTTTGAAGAAGACTGAATTTTGAATGATGCCCTTAATTTCTTTGTTGTCATCGAAAAAACAACAGCATTGGCACACACTGTTAATAAAGTAACTATTTAGTTACTTTAATTAATCCTTTAGTTACTAGTGCTTATTGTTTAGTTTCTAGTAACTATTCCATTAGTTAATATTAACTATTTTACCATGCTGCCGGATCAACATCTTGCCACAGCTGTGAGGTGGATAGATTATCTCGGCAAAGAAGAAGTGCTCACTAACAAAGATTTTGACAGATTTGTGAACATTATTTTAGAGAAATAGGCCTTTTGTGTACAGAGAGAAAGTGTGAGATCTTTGAGTTCAGCTCACTGATGAATGGGGGGAAAACAAAAGTGTTGCGTTTATAATTTTGTTCAGTGTATATCTGTATCACAAGATAACTGGATATATTATTGTCTGTCTTTGAATTTAAATCCACCCCAGGAGACATTTACTTTGTTAGCTAACAAAGACCACTCAAAGCCCTTTTACACTACTTCTGCATTCACACACACATTCACTCACTGAGCCTAAGTGCTCAAACAGAAACTAACATTCATACACTGGCGGAACAGCCGGCAGGGGCAATTCAGGGTTCAGTGTCTTGCCCAAGGACACTTCGACACGCAGCCTGGGGGAGCCAGAGATTGAACCACCGGCCTTCCGATTAACAGACAACCCACTCTATCTCCTGAGCCACAGCCGCCCGCCCACCTGTGAACTGGCTGTACCAGCTGTGTCTCCTGTGAGTCAGAGAAAATAGTAGCAGATATGGCAAACTGCGAGCAAGAAAGCTAAAGTTTCTCCTGTAGAGAAAACACAACATTGTATTTTGTTATGTTGAGGTAACTGTCAATAGAGAAATCTGGCTCTTCTACAATCAGTTTCACCCTAAGTCAATGATGAATGTTGATTAGTAAACAAGTCTTCAGTCCCTTAAATCAATTAAGGGACCAGAACCCAAACTACCTTTAACTTTGCCATGTTTGAATAACTGAAAACATCAACAAAGCACCATGAGTAATCATTTGATTTATGTTTGGCCATCGGAATAAGAAAAGTATACCACCAAACAACAAAAAGGGCCCAGAAATGCAAATACACAAACACTAATAGTTGTCTTCTAATTTGTGTGTGTATGCCTAAGTCTTTTTCTTTCAAATCTCGGTCTATAATATTTTAAAGATCTAGGCAAACTATGAGCTTACACCAAATGAAATGGTTTTTTCAGCAGTCAATACATTTTCATTGATTAAATTGAATATTTGTAAGAGGCTTGTGTGAGCGTTGCTACCGGCTCCGAGCTTGCCACCCATTTATTTCCAGCTTCCAATCAGAATCTATCATCTACCCTCTGTCACTGTTGAGTTCTACCATATTATGGTCTGTATGCAGTAGATTTTACATCTGAACAGAGCCACTACGTAGTAGTACATTAGCATTTTATGTGCTATCTAGAATGGCCAACCAATGATGTATCACTACCAATTAAAGGCAGGGTAGGTAAGTTTGAGAAACTAGCAAGAAACTGCTGCATTTTTGAAAGTATCCAACAGAGAAACTCCCACCCCCCTCCCTTCTGGGCTCCGCCCAAAGCCACGCCCCCAAAACACGTGAATGTGTGTTTTGCTGTTGGAGGATGGCTGCAGTGTGACGAGCGGAGAGCAGCGAGATGCAGCGGCTGACATCAGGGGTAGACTCATAACATGTACGTTGTTTTGCATGTTAGAGCTTCCATGGTGACAGCATTGTTGTCTCTGATGTGGACTGCACTCCAGAGCCAAGCACAGACCGGGACAGGACCGGGACCGGCCCGGGGTCTTAATCTATTATCTCCCAGTGTGCTTGTCTCAAAGTTTCTCTGGTGTTTCCCCCCTAAGCCCTTTGGGTCTTAAAAATAAAGTGCAATGTAATACATCACTATTGTTATTACTTTTTTATTATTGTTTACTGATTATGACTACAACTCTGCCTCAGCCATCGACTCACCTCTGTCATGTACGTTGACCTGGTGTGTAATGTAGACATAGAAGTCCCAACAAGCCCTTGTTCAATAAAAATATCTGATCATGTTGATGAATGTTCTTTCCAGTTACACAGGTCTTTACCATTTCGAGTTCTAACAACTATATATTCCTTTACAGGCCAGAATCTGAGGACTGTGGACAACATCCAGACTGCAGTGTTTCCATGCACCACACATGACTGATCTTCAGACCCAGGACAGAGTAACAGACAGTTCAGTCAGGCAGCATACAGACAGTTTGTAGTGTGGCAATGAGTCGTGATTCTGAGTTGCTGTTTCTGGAAGATATGCAACTGTTCTCCTGATCCATTAGGACAATACAGAGGTTTAATCCTAGCAGGGTGGAAGATGTAATGTCACTAACTGACACAAATAATTCCCTCCACTGTGTGGATGAATACCTGTACATTGTTAGTTTTATTCCCAGGAGGGTAGAGAAAATACAAAGTATATTTTTCCCTGTTCTGGAGAATATTTTCATTCTTTTTTAAATAAAACATTGAAAATGATAAATGCCTTTTCTTTACACTTGCAGCATAAACAATCAAGCAACTACATGTATGTCTTGTCTCTAATAATGACATCCAAATGTGGTATAACACTTGTTTATTGTTATTAAATAATACTAAAACGACAACCTATATCACATGTCCACAGGTGTCCTGACTGATTATGAAGACAGTTCAGACCTGCATGTAGCATCATATCACTGCTGTGGAGATGATTAAATATATCACAATCACCTCTCTGACATGATTACCACATTTCAAAAACAACCATATTACTTTCTGATTTATATTTTGCTGTATCTAGCAACACAGTTGGGGCAGGGACACCTGACTGAACCCCATGTTGACAGGGATCATCAGGTCTCCTGGTCTGCCATGTAATTGTAGTCCTTCTCCACCTTCAATAAGTACAATATCCACTTCCTGGACTTTTTGTTGTACACCTTGCTGTACCTGATAATACAGCATTTCCACATAAAATGCAACCAAAACAATAAATCAGCACCATCTATCTGTATTAATCATACTGTTTAATAGTTTTTGACTCATCACTTATAAATGTATTGTAGTAAAATGAATAGGAGTACTCATAATGCAACATACTGAACTGTGTCATCAGCGTTTCTCCTGGCTGGACTGTGGACTTGGTGGTTGTAATCCAGGCCAACCAGCGTGGTTCAATCAGTGTACACTGGTGAGAAGCACAGGGCTATGAAAGCCTCAAACCTGCAGGTGACCTGAGGGCTCAGTAGAAATTGTTGTCACTATCGTTGAAAAGCCACGCAGATATCACCCACCGGTCTGACCGTTTCCCTCGTCAGGTCTGAGCGAGCTGACCGGGTGCGCGCATCGGGGCAGCTCATGTAGCAGCAGGGCTGGTAGCCATGACAGCGAGGGAGAGTGACAGTCGGCCAGCAAATCATTGCATTCGGTCTGAATGGAACGAGTGGCTGTGTTTAATGCAGCCCTGAGAGGACTACAGACAGCCGATTTTTATACTCTATTTTTCAGCGCACCTAACTTTTTAATATGCATTGGTGTATATAGACAGTTTCTACAAATATGACAAAAAGTGTTTTAGAAGCAACTCGCCTACCCTACCTTTAACCTTCATAAATCAGATGGATGCCACTTATTCTGCTACTGCCTCCCATAAAACCTTTTTAAGTAAACAGAAAATTGGTGTGATGAGAAAGACAAGGTTATAGTGCAGATGGATGGGAGAAACCTTCAAAACAGATACATTGTCGTCTGCTTCAGTCAGATTCACTCTGTGATCCCACTGGTTGCTAAAGGAGTCCGATTGTATAAAAGTCTATGAGAAAAGGAGTCAGTAAAAACTTTCATAATGAGTTTATGGTCTCAGTTGCTACTTTTAAGTCTTCTTCATCATGGCAAGATTGTCATTTAGTAAATTATGGTCCCTTTTAGAGGAAAATAGACAATAAAGCGGGGAATCCTTTGGCCGTGGCTACGTTGTGATTGACTTGTCAATCAGGATAGAGGTGAATCGTACATTTAACTGTGAACTTTTCTTTGGGTGCTCTCAGTGTTTTGTCTAACCCCTTTGACCCTTTCTCAGTGTGTTTTCCGTTTATGAAAGTTATTTGTAACCTTTTGATATCCTAAAATGTCTTGTACAGCAGTCAGTTTTACTAAAAGACAGTCAGTTGCTCATTTTCTTCCTGTAAGTACATTTTGTTTGAAGCCTGTTTTTGATTTTATATCCCATTTGATATCTCAGTTAACATGAATTACAGATGCACCTTATTAATCAAGCTATCTCGCTCTCATCAAAAAAACAACAACATGGCAACGCTCAAAACTCGGGGCTTCACAATGGTACTCCAAAAACCAATAGGTGACATCACGGTGCTACATCCACTTCAATACAGTCTATGATTACACAGCAAACTGCTAAAATTAGGCCTTAGTGAATTAGTAGGGGGGACTATAGGGTATTTTTGTAACACTTTTTGTTTCATAACTACAGTATAACTCACTGAATCTTTTAGCTAGAGTTCTCAATTTTTTATACAAAGTACCCACATTTGTTCACTACAAATGGCACCAATTCAATCCTCTACAAGAATATCACAGACCTCGTGAGTTGATGTCAAATGCAATGTGTGCCCTTGTTACAACCTATCCAAATAGCAGGGTAGGTTGTATCACATGCTGGGGTGAGTTGTAACAATCACACAAAAGAATCAAAAATGGATGCCACACTATAAGTTAAGCTTCCAAAACAGGTATCAAATAAGAATGTTTCTCTCTTGCTGTAACAGACTTTATCTGATGACTCACGTGCATGAACAGTATGTGTATGTAAATTTATCTACAGAATAAACTTATTTAAAAGTATACTTAATAAATACTACTGAAATGTTCCTAATTAAAGAACATCTCTGTACATCCTTAGGTCTAACTTATTTTTTGCCATTTGCCTTTTATTTTCTTACTCACAGGCGCTTCTCACAAGCTGCCCATACGCTTTTCTAACCTCTCCACCGGTGGAGACCTAGTCTGGAAAAAGTCGAGTGACAATACATACGCCAACTTGTGTACAACATGTGAATGGGGAGTACTGGTCACAGTGCTGACAAATTAATACTGGTAACCCTGGAGTGCGGGTTAGGATGACCCAGAATGCCTAGGGCAATCGGAAAAATATTAAAATCAAGAAAGTACCAAGTTTTATGTAGGTCTTTTAACTGCAGTGCAATGTGTGTGCGCTTGTATGGTGAATATGTTCATCCGTGCGAGTGCTCACATCACTCGGGATCTCATATGGAGGCCGCAGCCACTGTGTGATTCTTCCACGTTGGCAGATGAGGAAGTATCCTATCACAGGTATCAGAGTGACCAGGAAGAGGACCGCCAACACAGCTACTATCACCTCTGTTTGTTTTGGGTCTTCTGGAAAATGCACACACACACACACACACACAAAAACAAGAGAGATACAGAAGCAATCCATTACAACTGTTAGCATGCTCTGACTTCAGAGGATTAATGAGCTTATGATTAGACAACTGATAGGAGACACCTTGCATGGCAGCCTCTGCTGTCACTGTATGAATGTCTCATGTACTATTAAGAGGTTAGAAGAATAGCAAAGTGCTATACAAGTACAGTCCATATACTGTAAATCACTGACGCTGGCAGTCATTTTCCCATGAGTACCATGTGTTTTAGGATTAGCAGTTTTAAGTATGAAAATCAGATGTGCATTAATCAGTATTCCATCACAGTGAACTGAATTTAATCAGCCTCATTTTAAATGAAAGGTTGTGTGGTAATAATGCACATCCCAACAACATATCCAGTGACTGAATCTCTTCCAGCAGGATTGCTGTATTTACTTCTTTATCATGATGTCTTCATGTCCTGAGAGCAGAGCATTCAGGTTCCTGCTTGTAAGCAACCGACTGTCAGATTGTGGATGTCAGTTCTTCATTACAAACAGCATCATGGCAGATCGTTTACCTCTCCCGCTTCTAAAACATTAAACTGATTTTCTTACAGCACTGCGACTGAAAACATTGGCTGTCACAAGGAAAAGCAATCAGAGAGAGAGCTAAACTAAAAGTCTAAAAAAAAAAATCAAGGCCGAAAATGAATTTGGTATATAGGACTGAGCATACAAAGTCAGCAGTGAAAGCAGCACTATCCGTCAGCGGACAGTACAGCAGGTAAGATATGCTAACATTAGAAAGTTAGCTATATTAGGCTAAATGCTGCATGAGTTACGTTACTGTCGCTACATGCAGGTTTTAAATACGGCTATTAGCCCCGCTGTGGGCTGTGTGTACAACCTGTAAAAATAAGGTGTAGAAGCTTTCTGGGTAATAGCACCATGCTGGGCAGGTGTCAGGTGTGTGTCAAATGACATCACTGCCGATGTCATTTGACAAGAACACAGGTAAATGAGTAGGTGGCTCAGGATTATCGTGTTGTCCCCTTTATTGACAAAAGTTTTACCAGACCTCTGTGAGGTTGATGAGTCAGAGGTCTAGCTATGTGTGGTCCCACTGTAAATAACCTGAGAGGGAAACCTATGTTTTCGGTAGATTAAGCAACTTTACAACAAGTAACTTTCAACAAATTGTCAGTAACTCTGTTACAGATAGAATGGTCATGTGTTACATGTGCAAGAATGTTCTGAAAGTCTTTTCAAGCAGCTAGCTCTTCTCAGTCTGTCCAGCAGAGGAGATATCTCCCACTATTCACATTTTAAATGTAATTAACTTCTTTTTGTGACATTCACACGTCAAAGAAGAGATGCAACGAAAAACATTTCTGAAACATTTCTGTGGGTATTTTTCTAGAGCTTTGATTTACTTTGATGACTCAACACGGTCCTTTGTGGATTGATTTTGATGGATTTCAATGGATAAATTGAAGTGCTTATGCTGTTACTGTTGATTGAGTCTCTTGCTGCTTTCTGCAGACATTGGCCCCTGCTGAGTTGCTTTTAGATGTGCGGTTGCACACACACACACACACACACACACATGGACTCACCTTGATATTAGACAGCGCTCAGAATACTGCTTCCAATCTAATTTCTGCAGATGTAGTGACCCATGAAATGGTGCCAAGTTGCTCTCTTCTCCTCAGCGGTATGTAAAAGCTGCAGATTGCCTCATTCAGCCTCCAATATTAACCCTTTGGCCACCTCTTAATACCTTAGCGTCCCTGCCACAATACCCCTGGCTCAGTCAAAAAAGGCCTTTTCCACAGCCAGTAACTCGGGAATACGTATGCAGGCTGGTGTTAATGTGGGCTCTTTGAAGTTTGCGAGAGTTTTTTGCTGCTAGGTGTGTGTGTGTGTGCACCTTTTTAAGGGTCTGTATGCATGTGTGTGAGAATGTGTGTCTGTAAGGCTCCAGGTTTAGTTCAAAGATAAATACTGTATTGAGAAAGAGAAAATCCTCTCTAGGGGGTTCAATGTAACTCTCACTCCAGCAACTAAGGGCGAAACTTTGTTAATGTTAACACCTCAGAAGAAAAAAAGAAAACTGCAAATGTTCTTTAGTGAATCTGAAGGCTATCTCACCTGTCACTGTAGGAAGTACTATCTCCGAGATAAAGGGATTAGGGGATAAAGGAGAGATACTTGAAGAGATGCGGGTTGTATAAATACAGATTTGAGCAATCACCGCATACTTTTTTCACAGTGGTTCCAAGCAGCGCTTTCCATGGCCCAGTTAATATCAAGAAATGTCAGAAGCAACTCATCCTGAATTCCAAACAATGATGCTGATAATACATACTATCATCAAGGCATAGAAAGACAGTCATAGACAAGAACGGGGCTGCAGATTGCAGCCTTTGTGTTGCAATCTCTGTTACTTTTTCTGTTTTTGTATTTTTGTTAGTTTTCTGCTCTCCCTCTCCTATTACATTCTGGCCAATAAAGCAGAGCAAACACTGACTTTTTCAGATCTGGTAGCCTGTGTTTAAACATAACCTGGCTTGGTGTACACTGCATCTGCTGGGCTTCCAACTCCTCTGAGCAGACCACTGAACAGAGCTATCAGGGTAAATAGGAGGAGGTGCAATCTGTTTCTGTGTAAACGGAGGTTGGTGAACACAAATCGCAGTATTAAAGAAAACATTACAACAGTACAAGTGCTCATTTACAACTTGGCATTCAACACCATCATCCCAGAAAGCCTTCATTCCAAACTCACTCAGCTCACGGTGCCAGCCCACACCTGTCATTGGATCACAAACTTTATGACAGAGTGGAGGCAGCAGGCATGGCTGGGGAAAATCACATCCAGCAGGGTGCCAGAAGACCCATCTGTTAAACTTCTGAAGTTTGCAGACATCACAACAGTCATCTGCTTCATCCGGGACATGATGACAGGACCGGAGGTTGATCAGCGGGCCCTCTGGTGCAGTCTTAACAACCTGGAGCTGAATACCCTCAAAACTGTGCCGATGACAGTGGACTTCAGGAGAAGCCCTACAACACTGCCCTCCATCAGCAATCTCAACAACGCTGTGTCTGCTGTAGAAGGCTTCAGGTTTCTGGGATCGACAATCTCCCAATCATCAATCCCAATCATCAAAAGGCCAAGCAAAGGATGTATTTCTCACGCTAGATCAGGAAGTTCAACCTACCTCAGGAGCTGCTGATCCAATTGTTCACTGCAATCATCCAGTCTGATCCCTGCACATCCATCCCTGTCTGTTTTGCCACCAAACAGGACAGGGACAGACTACAACGGACAGTCAGGACTGCAGAAAGAATTAATGGTGCCAATCTGCCCTCCATTAAGGACATTTACTTCCCCAGAGCCAGGAAACAGGGAGGAAGCATCACTGTAGACCCATCACACCCTGGAAAAGCTGGTGCTGATCATCATCATGTCAGCTGTCAGCTATCTACAGCTGGACTGCCACCGATTCACCTAACTTCAAGACCAAAGGGGAACTGAGGCTGTTGTAGCATGTCACCTCAAACCCTGCTGAAACACCCGGAATCACCTGACAAATTTAACAAAATCTTTTCCTAGCCCATCTCCTAGCACCACATACTTTGAGGATGATGCCATATTTGCACTCCTTAATGACAAAAACTGTGCAATGACTCTTTGAATGTTAATAACACAAAGGAACTGGGCATAAGCATCCCCAACACACACTGCACTTTCCTGAACCCCATTTCACCACTGATGAGACGGTAGAGCAGGATTACAGCTTAAAATACCTTGGAATTAAACTGAACAATAAATTAAGCTTGACTCGCACACTACTGACATCCACAAACAATGCCAGCAATGACTCTCAGCCATCCAAAAAATCAAGGCACTCTCAGTTGCCACCCACCTTCTGTTACCGCTTTAAAAAAATCATACTTCAGTCCATAATACTCTACTGCTCCCCCTGTTTTCTCACCATGCTGTCTGTCTCCAACATGAACAAGCTCTTCTGTATTATGCAAACTGTATTATGACACTATTTTACAGAGACTTGGTCTCCTTACCCTCAACTTCTCAAATCTCAATAAAAGAGCCATCACTTGCATGGCACTCACCATCGTACATAACCCTGGACACCCCCCAGTCGACTTTTCACTCTACTTCATTCTGGCCACAAATTCAGGACACTAAGATGGAAAAAGGCATGTTTTAGCTAAATCTCTGATTTAAATACCTCACTAATTACAATACTACTACTAAGATTCTGATTGTTGGTTCAGCCTCCAACTCAGAACTTAACCAGCGCAATCAAATTTTATGCTTACCAATGGCTAGCTTAAAAGCTAAAGCCCAAATTGTACCACATCAACATGTTGCAATAATAACTTTTGACCAGTTGACTAGACCATAACCAGTTTGATTTCCATAAATACATTACAGCCACTAATACCAGTAACACTTTTTTCAGAATCAGAAATCAGAAACAGAATGTCATTGATCCATAAAGGGACATTCTTTTGTTACAATTGATCACTTTTCACCTCAAGGCATTAAAGGAATAGAAATAATAATAGAAAGTAGGCAAGTAGAAATGTGTGTGAATATGGAGAGTATTTTACAGTGCTACAATTTTTCGACTTTCGATTTGGTGCATTTACTGAAACTTACAATTGTCAAAAACTCAAGTGCAATCATCACTCCATGTGGTACATTGAGCTCACTACTCTATGTGACCTGCAGAAGGTGATTACTCAATCAAAAGAATTAACTCGTGTTTCAAATGTAAATAAATCCATTAATGAGTAAATCATTGTCATTAAAACAAAAAGTTGTTTTATAATTATAATAATTAATTTAGCTGACGCTTTTACACAAACTTAGATGTGCTATATACGTCAGAGGTCGCACACATCTGGAGCCACTAGGGGTTAAGTGTCAGGGACGCATTGGTGAATGTGGTGGTGGGAATTGAACCCTGATTGTGGATTTCTCATTAGTTTTAATGTTTATGTCATTTTGACTTTTTGATTGTCTAAATAAATATTACAAATAAAGAGACAAGGGCAAGAACGAGCCAGAGATGCTAAGGACAGACTCTTGCTCTGTCTGTCTCCTGCATGTTCCATATTCCACAGCTGTAACATGCAGGCCTACCCTTGCAGTTTAAATTTGTTTGACAACCGACTGGTTATAATTTTAACCTGTCAGTTAAGAAAAATATGATTTCAATAGCAAAAAAAATGACAACTCTTTTGATCTGCAAGGCTAACTCAGTGCATTTTGTGTCAAAGCAATTATAAACTATAGTCATGTGAACAACTGACCTAATGTTCATGTAAATAGTCCTATAGTTTGACAAATTTTTAATAGTTATTCAACAATTACACCAAAGCGATTGAGAAAAACTGTAACAGAAATGTAATAATAAATAGTAGTAGTGAGTTTAATTGTAATAACGTGGAATGGATACAGTACAATCCTTAAAGACTACAGTATTGGGACAGAGTAACTGAGCCAGAGAATATTGTACATAGAATATTAGAATAAAGCAAAAGCTCATTGACACACAGTGCACATTAAAACAGATAATATTGCACAATAGGTAGGTATTGCACTACAAGGTGACTACTGACTAAGAGACCATGTGACACTCTGAGGGAGGAGTTAAATAATTTGATTGCCATCTCTGTGTGGTCAGCTTAAAGACTGCTCTTGGATGTGTAACTTTGGCGCAGGTGCTCCCCAAGCAGGGTTGCAAGTCAGGTAATAAGGAAAGGTCCACTTATATACGTCCAAGGCACCTTCCAATGGGGGCCTCATCAGTCTCCAAATCAGTTTCTCAATGTTTTATTTTGCCAGTATTATAAACAGCACTACTAATGAGTAACCGATAAATTTGACAACCTGCCTGAAGTCTGTAGGTTTCTAGTCTGAAAGCAAAAGTTCGATTTTCTGAGACTAAACTACAGACGTCATGTACTGTATGTTTGCAGCAATATGAAACAAAGGACTCCTTGAAATGAATTGTGGAAGTAGACCCAGGCCTGTGCTGTTTAGTGGAAACCTTTGATGTCCGAGGAGATAAGAGCTTCAAAGGGGAACATTTTAAGTATTGTTGAGGGAGAGAAAAAAATGAAGCTGCACAATATAAGAAACAGCCAGAGATAAACTCAATCAGTGTCACAAGCCTCAGAGTGCATCTGCGGCCTGTATGAATTTTGCATTCATGGGTTTTCGATCAGCTGAAGTACTCTCATGGCCTCTAGCTTTAATTTTAATCATGTTTCAATTACTGCAAACTCCCTGCATATGAAGTTTGTTCTATAAAACAAGACTGAAATATCACTGGACAACCAAAGTCCCAAGCTGAATGCACACTGTAAAAAATGAATCATCAGCACCTAATCTAATGTGATTATTGCTTTGGGGAGATATTTCTAGGCTAACACTTTATGAGGAAGGTCATTGCTTCACAGTAAGGCTGCAAAAAATCCAATAAAGTGATGGGATAATTGTAAAAATCATTAATTAAAAGGAACTAAAATTAATGGCTGGATGACTAAATGCTCAACTATTATCATCTTATAAAGTCTATTACTAATGTTGGAGTTTAAATGTGGCCTCTGGGACCTAATGCATGTACAGGAGAGTGATAATGCGAGAAACAGGAGATGGAAACAGGAATAATAAGACAGAGAATGGACTGAAGAGTCTAAGAGAAAAAGAAGAGGAAAAAATGAAACAAATGCAGCAAGAGAAAACATATGGAGGAAAGACGATGGAATGAAGGAGTGGAGGGAACAGATGCTGATCAATGCATGAGCTCCTGCAGCTTCTGGAGTCTTGGCTCACTGCTTTCTGCCTCTAGTCGCAACACTGCTGGAGCAGCACTTTACTTCAGAACACCAGTAAAATAACAGCAACAGCATATGGCGATCCAGACAAGAAGATGATCAAGGAGAGAGTGTATCCCGTATGGCCTTTAGTATGGGGTGGTGCAACAGTTTAGAGCTAATCTCAGTAAGAATTGTGACATTTTCAAAAGAAGTCTCTTGTCACCAACTGGTAAAATATGATAAAAATGTAACCTGGCACAGAACAAGTGAACAGTTTACATGTCCATCAGCAGCAGCGCAAGTGACTTCAGAAACAGTGATGATGAGAAACAAGGTTTTAAAGTGTTCAGGCTGGCTGGGGAAATGCGCAACAGAACATTGTGTGGCTTTGCAGTGTGTCACAGTACCCCAAAAAATGGAACAATGCTCCACCATAGGAAAGAAGATCAACTAGTCAACTAGTTACATGGATGTAAAACAGGCTTCAAACTTATAGAAAAATCGGCTTTGGAAATGTTTCATTAGGATGGAAATGCATTCAACACAGACTTAGACTTTAAGGACGGAAGCATTTAGTAGAGTAAGATTGAATCTAAACAGAAATTGTTTTCAAGTAAACTACACATGGCACATTTAAATGTGTTTTTACTTTGCTATTTGCGTTTCTATTTAGCATTTGTTATTTATTTAAAGACATCAGAAATGTATCATTTGATGAATATTTACTGTATTTGACAAAACCTTAGATCTTTCAGACTCAAAGTCTGTGTTTGAGTCAATGGTGATGTATTTATTTATTTTGATAATTCTCTTCTTCACTTTGAATGCCATTATGCTTTGGCTTCAGTCCAACCAGCACAGAAATATACATAAACATAGCATATCACTGATTTGATAATAGAACACATTTCATTTTTCCAGCACGCTAAAGCCAAAATAGTGTACATTTTATTTGAGTCAAGCTCAAAGTCTAGCTCAAAAACCACCACCCGAATATACTTCAATAATTACTGAATACACCACTGCGAGGTTCTTTGTTGCACATGCCTCTTGATTAGAGAATTCAGCCTAGGGTTGGAAATCCTTTTTGCAGGAACCAGACTGCTTAATTGGTCACAGCATGAATTTTGGTGAGGAAATGTGGAAGCTGGGAATCTGTGAAAATTCATGCTAAGAACAGTAAGTAGGTGTTAATTAAGCATGGACTGCCATGCTTTAATTAAATTGTTGTTCTATCGGGAAAGAAAATCAGTTGACAGGAACCCTGTGATGGGCTGGCGACAAGTCCATGATGTTTGTCAGCCCTCGTGTGTGCCAGAATGGCTTCCCCCCTGTAATCTTGAAAATTATGTAGCAGGTAGAAAAAATTAAAACATTAATGCTTGCTGTTAAAATCCTTATCTCTCTAAAGCTTTATTTACAGCTTGATCATTTTTACTCGCATCATGGAAGGTTTTTTTTAGAAACCTGTAATTTTCATAACCCACAGAGAAACATGCAATGCTGAATAAAGTTAAAACATAAAAATCAGATTTGGTGTTGGATTGTGGTCCAGTGTTTAGTTATTATGTACTCAGAAAGGTTTAGTGTTCATCAGTGATTAGAATTTTTTTTTTTTTTTTTGACGTGGTATTTTCAATTGAAAGGTCAGTGTATATACTACACATTTTTTAACTAATGTAATATAGTTATCTTGTCTTTTCTTTCATATCTCCAATCTGCTCTTTGATTTGACCCAGCAAAAGAACAGAAACACTACAATTATAGCCATACCTCCACCCTTAAAGATAAAGGGTTATTAAGAGCAAATTGTTAGCTGTGTAACAGTCTTCCTCTTCTAACTTCAGCGGAGGAAATACAATTACAGTGAAAATCAGATGCAGCTGGGTATCTCAGGTACTTTATTAAGATTTGATCACTGGATCACTTTACATGGTCATTAGACAAGAGGGGTATAAAAAAAAAAAGATAATGCACTCCAAATAGATTGCAGCAGTATTCAACGTGTTCTGGTAGACTGCCTTTTTTGTAAGGGCCCTTACAAAAAAGGCCCTTTCTCCATGGATTTTTAGTCTAGCTGTTGGAATAGTTAGCAGCACCCTTCCAGAGGATCTCAGTCTGCCTGCTGGCTCATAGGGGTATCAAAGCTTAGAGATATTTGAAGGTGCCAGCCCGTGCATAATTAGAAGAAACAGGCAGTGCAGAAATGCTAACACTGGGGTGATATGGTCACATTTTTGCAGAGAGTTAAAGGTTTCGAACTAATTGTAGGTGATGAATGGATTTCTGACTGAGACTGATTTGGTAGCTAGTAATGGTTTCTGTTCGCTCTTAAAAAATGTGCAGGTACCTCATGTGTTTTATAGCCTGATTAATCATTTGATCGTAAATTATTAATTAATTATTTTCTGCAGGCGGCACATTTCACACACTCCTGCACCTAATAATTTACAAATTAAGCACTGCAAAGCCCTGTAGTGTCTGTAGGAACTACTATGACCTATACTTATTATGGCATCGGGAGCAAAGGGGGAACTCAGGTGATGTTATTAGCAAATGTAGGGATGTTACAATGAAGACAATAAGTGAAGCCCAGGCAAATCAGCTGAACAGTAAGGTTAGCTACATCCTTGACAACAACAAGGAATGCTTCCCAACCCAACAGTCAGCCAACATATTGTTATTGAAGGCAGCATCAAAGACACACATATGTCTATGGGTCACAATTTGTTAAATGTTCACCACGTCTAGCTAACCCAAAATTAGCCGCTTTGGACCCTGCAGTGAGGTATCAGCAGATTAACATCACTTATTGTCAGCATAACTCATGCCTTTACAGGATTCTCCTTTCAGTAAAGCCAATCCATGTCTTCATCAGGTAGTAATATTGTAATGTTGCCGGAGAAGGGAGATTTGTATTTCAGCAGTTCAGGTCAAGCTTGCAGTTTTGCAAAATTCCTTCTGTTTCTCCAAATTATCATCAGACATTTTATATCCATAACATTATCTTGTAATGAGAATGAAAGATAATTGCGTCCACCAGGAGTTCTGCGTTATGGCCCAAATGTAAGCATTCCCAAACAAAACTTTATTAATAAAGCTTTAGTAATAAAGCTTTGTTAATAAAAATATCTCTTCATCTACATTATCAAGGCTCTTTAACCTCTTCCCTCATCAAAACAAACTCCAAAGCGGAAAACAGTAAGTGATAGCGTCCACAGGAAGTTAAGTCTTATAAAAAAGAGGTTTCACTTCTGTTGGCTTTGAGGAGTTTCTTTTCTTATCTAGCAGTGGGAATTAAGGATTTATTTTGACCAAACCAGAGCTGGTGATTGAACACTTGAAATACTAACACAAAGAGTGTTTTATGATGATCTGCAAGGTAAAAGTAGTTCTTCTTAATGGAGCCTGGTTGGCTGTAGTGGATTGTTTTGGTCGGAAATGCGGGTGCTCAAGTGCGACATTTATTGGCAGTGATTGACAGCTCCTTTTAGTTTAGGCAAAATTTTAAAAAGTTAAGTCATTGCCTGCAATATAAATGCACAATTATGAGATTATCTTCATGACTATAAATTTGTTCTCCTGGCGCTTTAATAATTAATGTTCTACCAGAATGTTTTTTTGGTTTTTTGGTTCACTCTAGACTGTCACTGCTGTCTTACACTCATTACTTTGAATAAAAAAACAGTAACAGTAGAAAAATACAAGGATTATAAACACAACCTATGCCTCATTCACCATAGGTTCTTTTGCCAGCAAGTTAAGCTCAAACATAAATATAATATATACCTCCAGCTTTAAAAGAAATATGCAAAACATTCCAATGCAATTCTGATTTGAATGTTTCCACTAGAACCTGTTTTAGGTCCACAATTTTTTTCCACCCAGACCATTAGCAGTCACACAGCTTTCATTTAGACAAAATTACAAAATGATATCGACTATCCAGAAAACTACAATGAAAGCAAATGTCAATTTCCTTTGAAAAATGAGACACATGGTGTAGAATCATTGTACTTGAGCTCGATAGGTGTGTGAAAACACGCAAAACCGTTTCCTCCTCACTTCATTTGACTCGCTAGGCTTTATTGACACGTATGCTCCAGCAGGGTGACTGAATGACTGCCAGTACAGAGATGAGGATTTAGCCTTGGCAAGCTGGGGCACGCTGCCTCCAAGTGTTTCTGACCCCCCCACGCCCAAATTAAGAGTCCTTCCTCTCGTTAGGGCCATCTGCACTGAAGATAATTAAAGAGAGACGCACTCTAATGCAAGAGTGCCCTCTTGAATCGCTCAATTGATCTTATGTCCTGGGCATTTCCAAGGGAAAAAATTCTCCCTCCACATCAATACCCAACTGTATGCATAATGTGTAATAGCTGGATGTTGATTAGGAAGCTATTGGCATTTTTAATGGGCGCTGCTGGACGGAATCGCTTGAACCAGCCTGGGCTCAGTCACACAGCGTAACAATTTGCAGCCCTGAGAGAGTGTGTTTAGTGGTAAAAGTGTGTTTTTATTTGTATGCTTGACCAGTGCATTACTCTCACAGGAGACTGCCTGTGTGAGGCGCCTGCAAGTGCTGACTGACATATATTGGCCAGACCTGACCGTAGAGTGTCCACAGGATTTGGCTCCGACCGCTGGAAAACCATGTTCGCTGTGCCTCGCTATTGATCCACAGTTGGACTGTCACGCACACAATCAATGGCTTACTCTTAGACACATCAAACTGCCATAAGGTTGCAGAGAAAGGGCAGTCAATACCTCACAAAGCTCATCCAATGCCTAAACAAAGTTTGTTTATACCAGGGGACTTTTCTCCTTAATCACTGGCTCTTTACAGGGTGTGCTGCCATCATTAACTGAATTAACGGTGGGAGACAGGGGAGGAGGGCTGGTGCAGTGGGGTCAGAGGGAGGAAGAAGGAGAAGTAAGGACGTGGCAGAGTAAACATTACCGTCTGCCTGTGTGGCTATGACTGGCTTCTTATGAGGCAACATTAGAGTTGATGGAGGGAGACACAGATGGCGGTGAGTATCAGAGGGAGGAGAGATACATTGCTTTGCTCAGAGTGTGTGTGTGTGTGTTGGCATGTGCTAGTCATGCACTGCCTTGTTTCTGCTGTGATGAGGTGTGGGCAGGGCAGATGGGATATAGGTGTTGGAAATGGGCCGTATTCGTACTGTGAAACACCGAGCAGCACAGGTGAGAGATGGGGACAGGGTGGAGGAGAGGAAGGTGGGAAAAAAAGAGCTGAGGTCAACAAAGCAGAGTCTCTATGGAGGCAGCGGGGATTACAGGTGCATTATGGCCTGTGTCAGCAGCAAGGACTCGCCGTATGGTTGGGTCTTTTTCTCCAGGGATGTTTTGCAAAGACACTGTAAGGCTGTGGAGATTATATTTGAGTCAGCATGACTCTATTTATGCAACTATTTCGATGTGTGGAGTACAGAGGAAATCTCTTGTGGTGTTATTTTGTAATATATACTCATATATATACATTTCCAAAGCCGATTTTTCTATAAGTTTGAAGCCTGTTTTACATCCATGTAACTAGTTGACTAGTTGATCTTCTTTCCTATGGTGGAGCATTGTTCCATTTTTTGGGGTACTGTGACACACTGCAAAGCCACACAATGTTCTGTTGCGCATTTCCCCAGCCAGCCTGAACACTTTAAAACCTTGTTTCTCATCATCACTGTTTCTGAAGTCACTTGCGCTGCTGCTGATGGACATGTAAACTGTTCACTTGTTCTGTGCCAGGTTACATTTTTATCATTTTATCAATATATAATTGAAAGTGTTCTTGTAACCATTGGGAGGAGTTACTTCTGATGTAAGTTCATGTCTCTATGTATAGCGAGCACTGGCTGGCAGCTGGTGCAAAAGTTTTTTCTCTCTAAAGTTGCTGAAGGAGAAAAAAAGAATGACAGCACACTAAAAAGAACCCACATGTGGATGATACAAAAAATATAAAGCGATGGGAGGAGTTCATTAATGATGGCCAGAGTCTATGGGCTGAATAATATCCCTCTCTTAAGGACGGCTGACTTAATCTTTGACTTTCACTAACTGTGTGAAGGCTAATGATTTTCTCCCACCGTTGACATTGTGATACTGTCTTTGGAAAAGAAAGAGACATCATTAAGTTCCATGGTAATGCTCCTTGTTCTTGGTGACACACACACACACACACAAATCCTGACCCACTCCAAAGGGGACCTTATTATAGATCATGAAGGCCTGCTCGACCCAGCATATGCAGCCGTTCATTTTTCCTGGCGGGGCCCAGGTGACAAAAAGGTGTGCAGAGGGGCGTCAGAGACCTTGGGCTGTGGAAACTAATTACCCTCAGTGGTAATTATGAGAGCAGAGCTCAGGTCTGACCTTGGAGAGGTGATTTAGCAACACAGGGGGGGACTGAGATGGTTGTTGGTAATGTGTACCAGAATGAGAAGAGAACATGTGTTAGTCTCTGTTTTGAATATGCAATGACATGATGCTGAGATGCAAATTAAAGCAGATTAGCGTATAAGATTAACCAGAAAGTGCATTCAGTAGCAGAGTACATGTAAATAAATTAGGAAAATGTTTTATTTTCCATGATGATATAAATTTAAGAGTTGTCAGTGAGTTGGAATATGACAACCTGTGTAGTTGTGTAAATCTCATCCACAAATTTCTGTGTCCATTTTCAGTCAATCAAACACTAGGCAAAGTATTGAACAAACTCTAGGCAGTTATTCACGGGTTGGAAAACGGTTGGGCCCTTTATTGGCCCAATACCCCAACTCAGGTTTTAAAAGTTCCAGATCACTGCTTTAAAGCTTTAAATTTGACTAACAACAATGTTTACATACTGCAGACATGTTAAGGCATCAGTAATAATAATCCAATGCTATAATACATAATATCACTAAAACACTATAACATTGACAAAGGCCAATTTGCTGCATAATTAATATCTGTCTCCTCCTTGCCTCATGGCACATAAGGCCTCCAGAGATTCTCTCCATCTCTTCTTGTGTGCTTCATCCCATGAATTCCAACCCGCCTCTTTCGGCTCTTTCTCCACTGTACTATGCCTGACATTGTACTGTTCTGTTGTTAGATCTCCTGGTCTTCTTTATTCTTACAGTGCTGAGGATGAATTAGAGTTCAGCAGCAGCAGAAACGTCTATATCTCTTCCCAGAAGGCAGCAGGGTGAACAGGCTGTGGCTGGGTGGGTGCTGTCCTTTAGTATCCTTTGGACTCTGCAGGTTCCTCACCTCACCAATATCACTGATGCTCAGGAGATGGGTACCAATGATCTTCTGAGCAGTTTTAATCCCCCGCTGCAGAGCCCTCTGGTCCTGGGCCGTGCACATCCCATGTTAGTGATGTTTCCAGTCAGGATGTTTTCTGTTGCTCCTCTGTAAAAGCTGACAAGAACTTGGGTCTTCTTAAGCTTCCTCAAGAAATACAGTCGTTTCAGAGCTTTGTTCACCAGCGTGGAGCACCAAGCATCAATTACGTAGATACACAGTCCTCCTCCCCTTGTATGAGATTCCTATTCTTGTCCAAAACATTAATACTCGTTCTTGGTCTGTCACTGTATAGCGCCTTTGTCAGTCCATATAATGTTCTTATTTGTTGGCCTCTTGCAGCTTCCTCTGCCTGATTTGCAATATTTTTAATTTTTTTCTTTTTATCTGACCTTATGCTCTTTCTACTTCTGTATTCTTGTCTGCATACTTCTTCCTAAGCTGCCTCTTCACCTTTTCTGATCAAGTTCCCAGTGACATCTTGTTGATTGCCTCCCTCTGGCCCCACGATAGGCTGCTTATACGTGGTTTCTTCTTGTTCTTGGATCTGCCAAACGCTGCTTCTGCCATCCCTGTGTATGTCTTTTTCATTATGTTAAATTCACATTCTATTTCTTCATCCTCAGCTGGTTCCATCTCTTCTTCTAGTACTTGGTACCTGTTCCTCTGAGTGAGAGCAAAAACTTTACTGATGTTTTCATTGTTCACTTCACAGTGTTGTGCTTAACTTTTAACGTTACCTTTGTCGACGGAACACAACCGTGCCACAGACAGCCGTTGCGCCAAGTAGAATCACAAAAAGAACAACTTAACAACAAGCTAACAACGTCCTCCGCTGCTCATGCTCAGCTCCACTGGAAGAAACTCCTCTGAAATGCTTCCAGTGGAAGTTGGCGTCAGGCGGAGGAACAAACTGTGGTGCAGCCGTAATGAGATCCGGCCAGACAGTGGACTTTCTGGGTAAACTCACTGTCAGTGTTTGACAATGTACTTTAAACATCCTTTGGGTGAACAAACAGAATTGACCCAGACCAGTTTACTGATATACTGATATACTAATAACAGCGGTTGACCCTAAAAAGTGTTGCACCTTATCAAAGAGTCTAGTCATCACAGTGTATGACAAAACAGACACACTGTAGGGCTTCACCATCTGCCCTACTGTTATCCCTCTGATAAATATATATATCAGAAAACGTTTCTCTGGCTCGTATGAACTGTTCAAAACACACACGCATACACACACACACTCCTCTACCTCAATATTTTTCTCTCCGGCCTTTGTCTCTCATACCAGGCTAGTGCCAGATGCGTTAAATATGAGGTAAATCATATTTGCCTTATTTGTATTCCAGTCACATGGCTGAAGTCTACAGTTGGCATTCAGCGTGTCTTAACCTCCCAGCCTCTCGTCTCTGTCGAAAGGTACCCCAGCATCCTGACTTTAAAGTGCTGAATAATGACAGTGAGGATCAGCCACCTCTCAGCCTGCACAACTGTGTACAGCTCTCTGAGGATTTCATGGCTTTTTCATTTTTTCGTGCATAATGTAGTATGACTTCATCAACTTTTAGTTTCCAGCATATTTCCCTAATTAGTTTGGTTACATTTTTATAATTTCCCAGCGAAGTGAATACATAAGTGGTTCCCAGAAATTGTAGCATATTAAAGATGGCGAAACTTTTCATTTGTATTCTCTGTCTGTTTTTTCTCCTCTTGGTCCTCTGTTAGATATAGCTTCTCCGACTGATTATAAAAATTGTCTGTTGCAAGTAGTATTTTTTTTTTAAAGGGCTTCATTATGTTCCCAAGTAAACAACTATGTGTGGAAATACAGTAGTAGAAATAGAACAAAACACTAAAAACCTTTTAATGTCTTAACATTTCCTACATGGATTGGCACAAAATTTGGTAAGGACATTCATTCATTCATTCATTCATTCATTCATTCCCAGAGGAATCCCCTTAATTACTACGTTGATTTCTCTGACTTTTTATCTAGTGCCGTCATGAAGTTCACATTTTGGGTCAGCGTGAACTGAATTAAACAAAAAAATCATTCAGTTAGTTATAAAATGAAATATGGTACACATGTTCATGATCCCTATAGTATGAATTGCAATAACATTAATTGTCTCCTTACTTTTCATCTAGTGCCATCATTAGGTCACAATTAGAGCTTTGTGTTCAGTGGTAATTTGTATTTGCAACATTCCAGCATGCTAAACTAAGTTATTAAACTAAGGCGAACATTATCTGTAAATGGTTCAGTGTGTTGTGTTTTGGAGGAAATGCAATATAATATACATAACTATGTTCTCAGTGGTGTATAAAGACCTTCCATAATCAACCGTCATGTTTTTATTGCTGTAGAATGAGTCATTTCTATCTGCATACACCCCGAGTCCTCTTACAGTACATGGTAGTCACCATATTTCTACAGTAACCCAAACGGACAAACTACTCTACAGAGCGTGTTTCGTCATTACGTTGAATTCGCGCAAAGCAGAACAAGAACAAGTAACATTAGTAGTAGTAGTAATAGTAGCAGTGGTAGTTTCTCCTGCACGCTTGGAAAGGAAGGGGTGAGCAGTGGCTGATATTGCATTCATGCGGTGTCGGAATAATCTGAATCTTTTTTTCCTCCCTACATCTTTTTTTTTAGAAAGAGAAATAAAGGATACATGGAACATAAAGAAGTATACGGAACTTTGATTTGTGAAAAATCATTTATTGCATATACATATTTTGCAAACATGTAATTTGTAATATGGTTATAATGGTTACTTTGCTGTCCATGGAGAGCGAAGTAGATGTCCGCGTGTTGTTTGTATGCTCTGATAATGCTAATCCAACCCATCTTTGTAGTAGCGTTCATGTTGATTCTACATTCTGACTTAAGAGCAGATGAACACACACTGAAGTTGGAAGAACGACATCACAATTCAGGAAATGAGACCATCCGAGGAGCCACAAAAACTTACACACCGAACCTTTAACAATCAGCATGTTAAGTACAGTCCAAAACTTATGGGGTGGCGATGGCGCAATTGTTAAGAGTGCGCCTTTGGTGTGAGAGACCCTGGTTTAATCCCCCACTGCGGCCCGTCCACCAATGCGTCCCTGAGCAAGACACTTAACCCCTCGTTCCAGAAACCAGCGACCTCTGACATGAATAGCAATTGTAAGTCGCTTTGGATAAAAGCGTCAGCTAAATGAATAAATGTAAATGTAAAACCTCTTGATCTTTACTGTCAGTGCACACCTGTTCCACATTGTGACACAAATACAATTGAAAAATTATTCAGAGCTGCAAAATACTTTAAATGTAAATATAAATTAAATAAATTGTAGGGCTTTGTCAATTCCGGACTATAGTATAATATACTATAAAATAGTATATTACAGTTATATAACAGCAAGTTAATAGACAATGAATTGTAAACTTAACTGCTTTATACTAACAGCGTGCATAACCACTCATTGAAGTTGTCACTTTTCCAGTGATATCAGTGATTTCATGCTTAGAAATAGTATGTAACAAATGAAATCTTTAGAAATATTGCTTGAAATATTGAATTGTTTCATTTCCTGTTAGTAGAAATGGTTAAGTGTACAGTCTTCTCTCTTCTAATAGTAAAAAAACAACATACTATAAAGATTAGCATTTGGTATTGGGCCACAGCTTTAGCCTTTTTCTTCAGTGTGCATTGATCAGCATTGCCACACCCAGGCGGATAAAACCCGATGATGTGTGGGCAGATTGGTCACACACCACAATCCTCCAGTTATGCTTCCCGAACAATACCACCCTCTGCACTCCCACACAGTATTAAGAGGTCAAGTACAGACACACACACAGACAGCCACACACCTACAAACACACACATTCACGTACTGCTGTAGACTTAGAGGTCACATCATTCTCAGGTTCTCCGTTCACAGAGATTGGGGTTACACACAAACATCTACACGCACACAATCACACGAACATCTGCACTCACTTACACACACTGCGGCAGTCACTCAGGTCACAGCAATTCATACGCTTTTTTTCTGGGGTCAGGGTTACACACACACACACAAATGCACACACAAAGATTTTCCCTAGTGAGACTGGGGCTCTACCAATAAGGCCTCAGGTCTGCAGCAACAGCAAACTCCCCCATAGAGACCAAAGCCAATTTATTTCATTCAGGCTGCTGGTGACAGAAACGGAAGCTTTAACAGAGGTCAAGCTGACCAACCTGCCCACTGGGAAATACCAGCAGCCCATATACTGCGTTTATGTACTGGAGAACTGAGGCGTTTACTCTTTTTTACCACAGCACAGGTAGTTTTACTGTACGTCGTAATAGAGGGAATTAGGTCAAGGTATAGACGCCCGCCCACCAGCTTCTTAAATGGTCAGTTCCTTCTGACAGTGTTTAAATGCTTAGTAAAACTCAAGCAGCATTTGAAGAGCTGTAAAGATTTCGTGATTGTACCATTTTTATTTTTTAGGCCTACAGTGTCTGTTCAGCGTCTATTTTCAGCAGCAGGACAGCGTATGTGGAAGTGAGTCAAAATGAACTAAAGTGTGTGTATTTATGGTAATAAGCATGTCACTCAGTGAAACAGTGTGGCTCACTGTTTTTACCTTTTGACAACAATGTGTATGGCACAGAGGAAGAAGGTGTATCAGCTTCTGGGTACACAGATTGACTGTTAGTAGGATCCATTTATTGTTGATTTGGGGTTTTACATTGGATTTGTTGACAATAAGCCACATGTAGCATATTACTAAAACACAAACTGAGATGGAAACCATCATGTTGTGTGAGGTTCGCTGACATTCTGCTCCTTTTTATAAAATACCATCCCTCAAAAAGCGTCTCAGTAGCCCTTCAAAAATTAGCTACTTTAATCTTACCCAATCAATCATTTTAATTTTTCCCTCAGCACCATCAGAGACTGTGTGTTGTAACAGATGCTGCTCTCTTGCACACAGTCCATCTCACATAAACAGTCCTCTGCTGTAGCCTTGTGCAATTTAACAACCCCATATAACTTTGTACAGCACATGAAAATACACAGTTTGACTGAGTTATCGTGAGGAAGTACACATGAAGAATGCACATAAATTACACAGTGCGTTATCTTAGAAAGAAACTGCATATGAAAACATGAACTCTGAGGATGTAGGCATCATGTGCAAACATGTACACGCACACTCACAGACAAGCTTGCATGATGTTTCTTTGAAATGTAAGGCATGTTAACATGCTAACAACTACTATGTGTGTTTAAAAGTTCTCAAACAAGCACACATGCAGTTATGACATTTAGTGGATGTGTTCAGTCCTAAGTTGTCCGTAGGGAAGTGCATTCTCAGAAGTAAAGGAGAGAGACTAGAGAGACATAAAGAACAGCTGAGAGGGAAAGAGAGAGAGGCTCAGCCATGGCTAATCTTTTTTTTGCTGCTGGGGCTCAGTGATGCAGAGGGGGAACTGTCCACCCTGCCAGCACTCATTGGGATGATAAATCAAACTGGACATCGCCGTTTGTTTACCAAAACCCCTCCACCACCACAACCATCAATGAAAAACCAAGGCGTACAAGATGTGAGAAGCAGCAGAGTTAACATTAAAGACAGAGAGAAAACAGAATAAATGAAGCATGTTCACCATTCAGCTTCAATAAGTATTAAAGGAGGAGGCTGCTCGCGTGTACAAGGGAGATTAAGTACTGGCTTGGAAGTGGTTCTCTGGAGAGTGCAGCCTACTTAAAGGGCAATGCCACGGAATTTAAAAATTTGCTATGCTGAAGGGAAGATCAATTACCATTTATCAACATGAAGACGTTTGTCTTGAATGTACAGACTCAACACTGTAAACTGCAGTTCTGCAGTAGTGATGTACAGCCTTGAGCTGCTTCGCCAGAAATAAGGACTGTGTAGTAAAAGCCCTTGCTGGTATAGTTCGTACTAGCTACATTTAAAATGTAGATTTTCTCAAATAAATGAATGATCCTTTCGTTTGACACCCGCTTAAAACATGTCCAAGTTGTTCCCTCGAAATTAAATTGTGTTTTATTAAACTTTGTAATAAACTAATAAATAAAATTACATGAATGCCCTTGAATCAATGCCTATGGTGACCCACCCTGACAGTGTCATTTCTTTGTTGGGGTCAGTTGTCCATCCACTCTCCCAGGTAGGATACACTGTTAAAACCACTTCTGTATTGTTTTGTAATGTTTTATTATAGGTTTTAGCCATGTTACAGGGGTGTGCTGCAGTCTAGTCAGAAGTAAAGCAGTCCCAGCTTAGAGAACACAGTTGATGTTGGCAGAGAATGAATATGTCCATAACTTTGCTTAATGGAGAGTAATTGACTGTATATAATTTTTTGTATGAGCTCCTCAAATGTTTAAGAAGAATACCTCCAAATTGTACTTAAGTATAGCCTTTGAGTGAATCTACTTAGTTACATTTGACCAATGCATATGCCATAAGTGCCTAAGGGTCATAGATTATATCAATTTTCAAGAAAGTTGAATGGAGCTATTTCGACAGTTAATATCTTTGGAACAAAATGTCCAACAAAGTCTCTATCTGATGCTCCAACCTTGGTCTTTACTATGATCCGCTTTAATGTGAGACATCCTGTAGCTAGCAAAGGTCAATTCTGAGATTTGGGGCATTTAGTAGTTTTTATATATATTTCATCAGAAACCGCCTCATTTGCATATTTAAACATTTTCAGAAAACCTGTAATACAATAAATGTTGTCTTAATGTAATTAATGAACTAGGAAAGTTTCATGGTAATATTTATTAGTTACATTTTGCACCCTGTTGACCTGCAGTGTCTCACCTTTAATGGGTTAATAGTTTGCCTCCCAAAAAACAGGAACTGGGTAAGCAAACCTTTATCCTCCTCAGACTGCAGGAAGGATGATGAATCATGTTTATAATCCCTTCAGAAGAGCCCCCATAAACATTCTTTTGTTGTAACCATTCCAAACAAATTGAACATCTTTCATCACTTTTCAGACACTCCTGCGACTGTAAGTTTTTTTCCTACTCATAGAGCCACTCCCTGCGTCTTCATCCTCCATGGATTCCTGCTCTTTGACAGTGCAGAACAGGAGGTCAGTGGGAGGTATGAACACACAGTTGTTCCAGTCACCTCTCTCGCTCTCTCCTCCCTTTCAGTCCTTTTTCCCCTAATCCTCCTCCGCTCAGCTGCTGCAGTGTGTTGAATGGCCACTTGGTTGGGTAACCCTGGAGTCTGAAATCCTTATGCCATGATTTGTGAAACCTCACTCCCTTTCACTCCTTGGTCTCCTCAGAATACCTGCTCTTAATCATGGAAAAATCCCACGCTAAACTCCAGAAAGATGATTTTGTAATAATAATGATCGTGTAGATAATGTTTTACCATGCATTTCCTAGAGTGTTAGTGTCTTTGTTAGTGTTGTTTTTTTATATGCTCCTGCTTTCTCTGTGTGAGAGCTCTCAGCCGTTTCTCAAAAAGCAGCCTGTGAAGTGATCAAAAGCACAGTGGGTTGTAACTCCCACTTCTTGATGCACTCAGAGATACGTAACATCCATATACCACCTTTCCAACACATACATCAAGCAGCAGCAGTAACCCCTTCATAACCCATCTTCCTCAGACCTGGATTGCCCCATCAAACCACAGCCTGAGGCCGGCCTGCATGCTGCATCAAAGTCTGACCTTTGAACCCCTCTCTCTCCAGCGAGCTCCCCTTACCCCGACCTAAGCCGAGCACCTTGAACTGATTTCACTACGACTGGCTGACACTGAGGCGTCCAGAGTCACTCCTCTCACTCTAACAGTAAAAGCAACAGCATTGAGGAGACTCTTCGGGAGGCTAAGTGCTTTCCTTTTCCCTGAATAGAGGCAGCTATCACTGTCAGTCTCTCTGGGGACAAGCAGGACTGTTCCAGAGAAAACTAACCCACAGGGCTGAGACATCTCCTGCAGGGCTTTTCACATGGAGTGACTCATATTAGACTTTTAGGAAGGATGACTGTGTATATGTGTAATTTGAGAGGCAAATATTACAGCTGATAAAGATGGAATTAAAAAATCACCTTGGGCTCATTCTGCAAAAAATTGCAGCAAGGGAGCGGGCAGTTTTTAAAAAAGGATTGCTCATACTCAAATGCTCACACACTTGTCCTTTTTCAATATCAAGTGCTTTTGAAGGCATCCATTGGTGCCATTGCAGATTAAGAAATCTTAATAGAAAAAAGTGGCATTACTTGAGTTGTTGATGGTTGTTTACAGCGTGAAATTTATCCACATATCCTCCAGAAATATGTGGTGCTGGAAGGATTTGTTGGTGAAATACTGGAGTTAATATAACTTCTAGTCAGTCGGTAGCTTTCCGACCTTACCAGCTAATTACCTGTGCTGCTAACAGTACAATGACTTTACATAGTTTATTAAAGACATGTATTGGTATGATCGACTGTACAATGCATCTTTGTGGAGCATTTTAAATTTATTAGAGGAGGTTTAAACTAAAGTGGATGTTGAAACACAGCTAATGACCTATAATAGCTTCCTCCAGTTTTGACTGGAAAGTCAGCACTGACTGTATGGTTTGGAATTGGTCAATGATGCCAATTTTTGTTAAATTTGACCAAAGTTGAACTCAAAGTTGAAATATTTACAGAGTTACTTTGGCGCTGCAAGCTAATCCACATCAACCGCATTGAAATTAATTAGTTTTTGCATTTTAAATGCAGGTATGACCGGGCCAAATATACACTTACAAATATCTTTTCCAAATTCTAGTCCTGTGCTACTTTGGTAAATTATAAATATGTAGTTGTCAAAAAACATGCTGTAACGCGATAGGATATTTTTGATGTCTTATCCTGCACCAGGTGCATGCACATCTGTATATCTGTCTGTGTGGGGATACATCTGTAGATCCAAGTGTTTATATACTTACCTGTACATTATATATATTTTCATTATATGTTGCCCATGTGTGAGGTTGGTGGGGCAAGTGGAAGGGTTTTGAAGATTGGGTTGGGCAGTGGGACTCTTTGGATAAGAGAAACATTCTGCAGCTGTGGCTACAGCATGATAGAATACAGTCCTTCAACATGAGTATTTGATATATTCATGTGAATTGTAACGCATCCACCAGTTAGATATACTTGCAGAAACTCAATAAAGAAAAAAAAATCATTAAACTGGGATCTGAGGGTACTAGCTAATCTTGCCCATCATATGCAACCACTCTTGACTGGGTCATAGCTAGCAAAGCATCATGGGTCGGAGGCGTGTGTTTGGATGTTATGGTGCATATTGTTATGTATTTGCAAAGCCACACCACTTTTTTATTGATTCAATCAAATGCGAACAATGTACTAAAATCCCTCTCACTATTATACTTTGCCCACAAGTTCCATTTCACCTGAAACCATGTCATACTGTACACAAACTCAACTGGAGACCATGCAGGAGATTCTACAGTGCTGAGAACTTCTATATAAGTTACAACTTTTTCACCCAGAAAGAAACATAAATGAATCCTCAGATTTATGAAAGACATGGATAGAGCGAAACAGATCTATACATTCTGCACCTACTGAGCTTCAATCAGTAGCCTTCTCAGATGATAAGCAGCATGTTTTACATGTATCAGAAGGGAGAGAGGAGGCAATGTAGGGCATGCTGCAGTGGGTGTCTGTAAACTCCGTGGGAAAAAGCAGGCATTACAGAGATAAATAAGATAACAGGGCACTGTGCCATTCTGTGGAGAAGATTAACAGAAGATGATGGCCCACTCTGCCTTTGATCGAGCTTGAAAAGAGTCAAAAGTTTAAGTTAATTATGCTGCCTTGATTCACACCGGCCTCTGGAGGGGTCATTTATCTGTTTGCATTTCGTAGCAGCCGGTGGCTTGTTGGACATTGGACATGGCACTGGTATTGTAATTCTTTCTCTTTGACTACCTGATATCAAAAGATTACCGCACAAGTGAAACTGTCTGACATAGCTAATATGCAGGTGATTGCACATGTAGGGGCCGAATGTGTTGACAACTGTAACTGCATATAGGTCAAGGCTTGTGTTCTAGCATAGAAAATCTGTATGATTTTCCCAGAATGGGAGGAATAGGGAATTAACCCAACAGCTAGTTCTTGACCTAGGGCCTCCCAGCAGTTTAATCAATGGCATTGCATTATGGTCTACTTATATGTGATTGTTGGATATCGTTGTCAAAGTGTAGCCCCAGAGAGCTCAAGGATGGGCACAAAAAAATTAACGTTAAAATTAACGTTTTGGGTTTTTTTGTCCACCACTATCACTCAGAAATTTTATGTGTGACTTTTGAAATGTATGTGCTAAATGAAGGAAAAACATTCATCTCAGTGAGGCATAATTTAATGTAAGTTCAAAAACATCACATGCAAGTTTGCATGCACAAAGGACCCATGCATTTCAGTACATGTCAACCACTCCACCTTACTTGACTACCACTAACAGCCAGGTATTTCAAAGGTACTGACAGATGACAAGAAACACAAAGTTCACCACAGTTATTATACAGCCAGGGCTCAATATAAAGCCCAGTTTAACCCCCAATGAATGAGTCCTTATATCAGTTCAAATCTCCACAAGAGTCCATTTCTCAACAAAACCCCCTTATGGATCCCAGCCAGACAAACAAAAATACTCACTTTCAGAGTTTCAGTACAAAAGATGGCCAACAAAAATAAAACCATGTGCCACCTCTTGTGTCTAACAGACAAATTTATCGATCATCACAACACAGAGTTACCTCCCGTGGTTTGGCTAGTGCTGCTGGATAGCTAACCGGCTGTCACTCAGGATGCACTAGTGAGGTTGGTTTGAAACATGGATAATCCCTGAGCTGTGTGTGTTGTGTGTGATGCATGCATGCACAGTGTGTCACATTGTGCGATGCTGCCTGATGAATCATGGCGTACACAGAAAACAAATCCAAGCACACCTAAAATCACACAGTGTGACGCTAAAACATTCAGCTGCAATAAATCCGAGATCCTAATTATCAGCCATGACTTCCTCAACATCCCAAACCCAGGAGTTTTCCCTCAGCATTGTCTCCCTCCCTCCAAGTCCTCACCCACTTTTCTACGATCTCCACTGGCTCCCAATTAAATTATGAAATCCTCCTTATGACCTACAAGGCCTTTAATAACTTAGCTCCTCTACCACTCTGCTCCTTTTCAATGACTCAGGCCCAATTATGCAAAGCTCTAACATCTTCCCAGCACCAAAACTGGGGTGACGTTTTCGTTTCTTCTCCGTCTCTCTGGAATTCCGTACCATCCCACTGTGAAGAGTCCCCAACCTGTTCAATGCTCAAAGGACATCTTGAAAAGTACCAGTTCATCCTTGCCTTACCTGCCTCTCTTTGTGTTGTAAAGCTTCTTTAAGCTATAGAAATCTAATTCATTACTGGAATTCAGGAAATATTTTTTCTATATTGAGGTCTTCCTTTTTGAGCAGCAGGTAAAAAACTTAAATTAACCGTTTTGTTACACATTCAGCATGCTGTATCGAGCACTGGTCATGTCCTCTTGACACCTCAGAGCTAACTGGGAGTTGCGTGTCATTGGGAGTCATGTGAATTTGTTAGAGGTCGTTTCGTCTGGTTGGCCGGTTGTAGGTTGGTATTTGTTGGGCGGTCACGGTGGCGATGTAATCTGTTCTCTCAGTGTGTGGGAGCGGGTGATTTATGGCCTTCGTGTTTCTCTCTGGAATTAACGTTTGATTGTTTCATTCCTTCCAGAGCCCTTGAATCCATGCTAATGAGTAAAGTGCTTATCTATCAGAGCATTAGGGGGTAAATCCAATTGAGCTTGTTAAAAAAGCAATGGGATGTACAGAAGTACAGTTTCAGCAAGTCTGCTCAACCCCTTGAAAATGATGGCACATAAAGTGTCTTGCTATGTCTTGTTACATCTTCATTTAAAGGTAAAATATGTTTGTGCGCGTGCACATTTGAATCAACTTGACTAGTTCAGAGTTTTGCTATTTGAACAAGCTGTTTTCATTAACCCACATACAGCACTTGTTAGAGCAACAGAGAGGCTGAGAGGGCAAGCCAGTGGAGGGAGGAGGTGGGAGAGAAAGTGACAGAGCAGCATGGAAGGCATGGATCGTTAGTCCCTTAAAGAAGGGAAGCTGTCTCACTGTTTGTAAGAAGCATTACCCTTCAATTACATTTAATCTGGACAGCAGGACGTCAGCCTCTAACTGCAGAGACAGGGTCAATATCAAGGCCAATTATCGAGATGAGTCTGTGACTGACTGATAGTCAAGTTCGATGCCAGGCCCTTCTGTTCTGGTTTAAATCCCTCTCATGAACCAGAGTGCTGAATGCGTCCTACTATTTTTTTTCTATATTGGACAAATTTCAAACTTTTGTTAATTTATTGAAACACCTTTTAAATTTCACTTGGAATGTTTTTTATGTCTTCATTTCATTGTGCTTTCATGTTTTCACGTCTCCAACACAGACATTTCAAATCAAAGTGCTACAGAGCCTCACCACAATAACTCGTGGGCCAAGGCATTAATCTTTTTTAATAGGGGATAACTAGCTATAATCACTAGCGCTTGTTCAGGTCACATCTTCAGAAGAGCCATGCCAAGAATTCCTGCACCAGCACCGGCACCACCAGCTCCGTGTGCCGACTGTCAGTGCTCCTTGAGCAAATTCCTTTTCCACTTTGGAAGGTTACCAGAGGTCATGCAGGGAAATGAAGTACAAAGGGAGGGTTGTTGGATGGGAATTTCAGATAGGGATATCAAGACTTTCTATGTGAGCGTTGCTGCTCCTGTTTCGCTGACACCCTCTCTGCTCTGTGAACAGCTCTAGGTGTTAAGGCCCTGCTGTCAGTCAGTATTAGCAGCTGTGTTGCTGACAGGCACTGCTGTAGGGGTGAAGCCCAATGACTGTATTCAAACTCAGATCCTCAAGATCCTTGTCTGTCAGAGAGGACATGCATTACCATGTACTGTTGGACATATAAGTGCTCTGACACTCACTGATGGATATGGATGACTATTGTAAATTATTAAAGAGCTCACGGTTTGGGGTGTAGCTGCATTCTGAACAAGGCATAGAGAATTACTCATGAACTTGTTGCACATAATAATGACTAATTAGTCATTATATAGAGATGCACCTTGTTTTCTATCATCAGATTTGGGGTAGTACTGTTGGGTTGATCTGATCACTGTGACTGATGTCGAGGACACAATGAATGTAGGAAACACCAGGGAACCCCGCGGAAGGATTCTGTGATTTCTATCGACAGAAACTCCTTTTGAAATGAAGCTTCTGAGATTTCTCGTACTAAAAGGCAGAACCACCACATCTTGTTAGTCAAACACCATTCATGACAGTCTTTTACTCTGTGGCTTCCAAAGGGGAAATGTTTGTTGTTTGAAAAGTTTGATACTCTTGTGGCTTCTCTAGTTGAAGTCAAACAAACCAAAACAACAATTAAAAAAATATATAAAAAAGGGCCAAAATTACCAGCAGGCAATTTCAACACACACAAGGCCTCTCTCTCTCGCCAAATGACGCCCCAAACATGCACGCACATCAAATCTTGTCGTAGTGCTACCATTGGCACTTACCTGTCACTACATACTCTGGCAGTAGATCTAAATTGCGTGTTGCATAATCACCCAATACAAACGTAACTCTTAGGGACACTCGACTGCCAGCAGACAGCCTCACCAGCTAGTGAACCAAGATTGAATTTTCTGTGATGGGCAGCAGTGAAGCCTTGCTTGAAACAAGTGCTGCAAATTAGTTGTGAATTATTATCTGATTATTGAGCCACTACTCTTTCTATCAATACTCTTTATCCTGTAGCTGTGAACGTTCCCTGCATTCATTCAGTCTTGTAGCTTTCTGTAGCATTTCATGCTCTTTCATTTTCATAAGGCTTTTCAAAAGAACAACAATATGCAAGTTATTTATAAACATCCATTGTCATGTAACCTATGGCAACTGTATTGCGAAGAGAAGTAAGGATGTAGAGCTTCCACTTAGGTCATACAGTGAACAAAACAGCCTCATCGTATGACACAGTGACAACATTGGAGAGGTCCTTGGAATTTGGGCTTGGGTCCGTTGCGTGACAGCCAGACAAAGATAAGGGAGAAAACGTTTCACCTGGTCTGTACGGCTGTAGCATTTATCAGCGCGGCTAATCACTCTAATTAAACCCCAACATGTGATCGCTGTTGAAGGGAAATGGACCAAAATTTCAGCCGAGCTATTATGAGAGCATGTGTGTTCTGAGGCATAGAGGAGGGAGGAGTGAACCTGCTATCCTGTTTTTCCCACTGAATTTTTAATTTCCTGATCAACTCTCTCTGGGGTGAGATTTTCAACTAAATTGGTAACCTTTTCTGCTGCTTAGGAGCCCAGCAAAGAGCTGGATCTCCATATGGCTCAGATTCTGACGCAGACAGCTGGGGCAGATGTTTCCATCCATGGCTGAGCAACTGAAAGATAAATGTGAAAGATAAATCACATGCTGACACTACATTGGGCCTTTGTGTGGAAGAGACCTAGCACAATTCCAGAGTGTGAAGAAGTGTTGAAGAACAAGTGGAATCTTACAGATCATAATGCAACACTGCATAGGCTGATGTGGGGCTATTTTCTGTTCCTGTTAAATCAATAACATGTTTTTACAAACCTACAGGTGTTTGTGGGATGATGCATTTTGCTTCTAGTACTTCATTTAATACTTTTTTTTTTGTTTGTCTATTAAAGCTTTCACTTAGGAAAAAAAAACACATAATACCCATGTGCTTTACGTTTTCCTCTTAAAGCTGCACTGCTCAATATTTTATAAAAACAATGGATCAAATGACAGTGTGTGTAATGAGACCTCAGTTCATCTGCGTAGTCAGGTCATTTTTCCGGGACATCAACTACTGAATTGTCTACATTAACCCTTGTATGGTGTTCGGGTCTGTTGGACCCGTTTTCATTTTTTATCAAAAGAAAAATTACAGGATTATTTATTTTTTCAAACTCAGACTCATTGGCCGTGGCTCATTTTCTGTGAAGAATATATATCAGAAGACATTTTCAATGAAAACACACTGTACACCCCCCCTACACATTTACATTACACACAGGATGTCCGGGTCCACTGGATCTCGAGGCTAATAAAAGTGTGGAAACTGTAGGTCCTGTGTACCTTTACTCTGTCCTCTTCCTTTCAGTGTGTGTGTGTGTGTGTGTGTGTGTGTGTGTGAGTTTTGTGTTTCTGCACCTGCCTTTACCCCACAAGGTTGCAACATTGTTGCAAAATCTAAGTACCAACACCGTCTGCTCTCACATTCCCACACATTTTACCCTCTGTCTTGTGGGAACCAATATTTATTTAATGTGATCTAACAAAGTTAAAGAGAAAATATTAACCATATATGCTGTTTATATTGCTTGTAATTGGGATGAAGTAAACATCTGTTGAGTATTTTAACGTAAAATTGTTTGATGGTGTTGAATTAAAAACCCCAAAATGCAGCGGGTCCATCAGTCCCACAGACACTGACACTGAATAACAAAAATATGACGCCAAACAAGGTTTAATTATAAAAGTTGTCGGTCAGTGTGTAGTCAGTTTATTGGCTTCACAAACTGTTAACAACCCGCCGCAAAGTAGCGAGAGAATAACATGACACACCTGACCGCAACACAGACACCGGTCGCTCTCTTTGCGGTCTCTGTCCTCCTCGTTCAGAGACACCTTTGCTCAGTTCGGACTGTCTCTCTGCTCCACGATGCTTGTAACTGAAGCGGCTGTGAGCTGCACTTTACCAGAGGTGCTGAAGTTAACCTTTGTGTGGATGTGTAGAGAGATTTCTGTCTGATCACAGTGTTTTCAGTCTTTCAGATCAGTGCGCTCGTCCCAGGCGGGCTCTGTCTGTCAGAAAGCAGGTAGTCCACTGCCATATCCAGCAGAGGAATAATGCAGGCTAATGCACAGCAGAGGGGCAGGAAGTTGCAGAAAGCTGTTGAAGTCAACTGAATTTTGTGTTTCCTTTTATATAGCCTAAATAATGACATTACCAGAAAGCAGGAAATGAAGTGTTTAAAGCCCAAATTTTCAGGGGGAGGACCCTAAGGTTCAGTTTGACAAATGGCTTAATAAGGTAGCCACAGAATATAAAACAGTTGATATAGTTGGTGTGCATTTGTTTTTTTGTGGGTCGATACAAGTAGAGGTCATTTACTGTTGCTTTATAGACTTGAAAGATTTCTGGGCTGGACTAAGACCCCAGTGGTCCAAGAGCCTGAGAGCTACATGGGTAGCTTTAGATCTCTTCAACATCAATTCCATGCTTCAAAACTAAATATATAAAAATATTTCACAAACCCTCTGTCTGCTGTTGATTGGCAGGTAATGTACAGACAGTTAGTAGCTACCTGGTGAACATAGTGGAGCATTTAGCAACTAAAGAAACATATTTTCTTAGGAGATCAAAGAGCTTAAAGCAGAGGGAATATTGGACTTTAAGTGAACACAAACTGACTCATAATAAATACTGAAGCTGTGCTGTGTCCTGTTGGATGTGTACATTTTTAACATTTGTTTGCTAACACATCATTCCTGTATCCCTAAAATTACATTCATATGCTTCTAATTTGCAACACCAAATAAATTAAAGAAAATAATGTGATGCTGCAAGTCGCAAAAATCTTCTTACAAAACAATGTTCAGTTGATGTATTTCATTTGCTTTTCCTTGGCATTTATTTTTATTACTTTTGAGTAACTCAACGCACATGGTTAAGGTTAAGGAAAGAATGGAGTGGTAATAAGAAATGTGGTAATGAGTCATCAAGGTAAGGCTGTAGACAACTGTTAGCAAGTTAAGAAGGGAGCAAACAATGCCGAATTATAGGCCACGTTAACAACGTGGTGCAACACTTTGAATTCCTTGAAGGAGACACTGTCTGAAAATGTGGGAGGATGTGTGATGTCCCGTTCTATTGAGGTTGCAATGCATACGCTGGCCGTAATGTGTAGTTCTGTTGGGTGGGGACACCAGTTATCCTGGTGGCGATGTTGGTTATGAGAGTAAGTTTGGCTCAATTAGTAAAGATAATATGTTAAAGAAGCATCAGGAACAGTACAATAAAATGGGCTGAATAAGGCTCTGATACAACCAGAGGAGGAGATGGGGGGCAATATAGAGTCCTGCGGATGATTGATAGTCTTTGGTGATTCCTTTTTTGGGTGTAATGAGTCCAGTGTCACTCTAAGGTATTTGAAACTGTCAACCATTTTAACTGTTGTGGTGAGGACCAACAATTATTTCCTTTGTTTTGTTGACATTGGGGTAAAACAGGTTATCCTTACATCACTGGATGAAGTGTCCTCTGTAATGGGGGCCAGTTTATGTGGGTCTGGTAGGGGGAGAACTCTCTACCATCTTTCACATTCAGATGTGCACATGTGTAGAATGTATTCAGTTCTTTAGCAAAGTATTCTGAGTTGATTATCACATACAGGTTGGTTTTAGTTCACACCCACAACACAACACTGGTAAACTGTCTAGGCCGATAAAATGGTCATCATCTTACCAATAAAAAATCTACATCTGATAAACACTGTCCATCCACACTGACTGGGTTTGAGAACCAAGCATCATTGATGTAAACACAGAGCCTTGTGTTCTGTTAGAATGATTTGGTGCAGCCAGGTCTCAGTAAAGATGAGGGCACAGCAGTTGCTGATGCTGAGCTAAACTGAGGCTTATAAGTTGTTGACCCTTTTCTCTCTGCCCTGCTCGCCTGCCATTCATTCTTGTGCAGTTGTGCGTCTGCAGACTCGCCGAAAATTTCATGCATGTCAAGGTTCCTCGCAGATCAATTCCAAGTGCTGTGAAAATGATATATTGTTCTTTATGTGATTGATCATGTGATGATAAATGATTCGAACGTTCACACGCGACTCAGCACAACTCTGGTGAAGCTGGTGCTCCTGCTCTCTCTCCCTCTTCTACCACACACAAACACACGCTGCACCACACCACACATGCGCACTGACACCCCCTTCCTTAAATATGACCCACAGAGTTAACTTATTCTTCTTCATGGGTGAACAGAATTGATCTCACTCTGATTTTAGTTGTTTAATATTCCATTTGTGTTGAATCCGATTACTTCTGTCGAAGGCCAATTTCTCCACGGGGATCAGTAAAGCTTCCTCTTTTACATATGCCATTTGGTGGATGCTTTTATCTAAACTGCCTTTAATTTCCATGAGTGCATACATCTTTAGGATCAAACCCACTGTAACCTGGCAGTTGAAGCCAGACCACATTAGCCTGTTGATAAATTCTCTGCAGATTTACGTCCCCGGTCCGTGTTTTGATTTTCTATCTGACTGACAAAGTCATCTGGCAATACAAAGTTTCCGCATAGCCTGGAAACCTCTTTAGATTCAGATGTTGTAGCAGGCAGAGAGGAGGAGATATCCAACAGGTGGAAGTGAGATGGAACGGTAAACAGAGAGCCCGCAGAGGCAGCCTGGGGCTCACTGACATTCCTCAACACTAAAGGCCCAGATCGGGAGGTGTGCAGACGGGCTGGTAGGGAATGGAAACAGGGGATCAACTTTTGAAATTATTCAACCTTTTGACTGCTTCTCTTGTTGTTTTTACACCAAGTTGCTGCTGGAGATACTGTGATTTGTCTAACGGAATGTCATTCATAAGGACTAATGCAGTGCGAGCCAACAATTCTGGTGAATACCCTTCCTCATGATGTTATGCTCTGGAGGTTTGCAAACAAAGCTAAGCAGAATTTCATAAGCTCTGTTCAGTCTTGGCACTGTGAAGATCACTGTACAAAAACCAGTGCAATTGCTTCTGACAGTTGATGCAAAACATGACTTATCATGTTTGAAATTTCGTTCTGCTTTAATACCTACTCTTAATCCCGGGTGACGCTGCATTGCAGATAATTCTTGTCCAAGTGCTGTTTTCCCTCCCCTGAGCATTAACTTTCAAATTCCATTTTCGCAAAAAACATTTCCCAGACACTTCAAATCTCTCATAATTCAGGCTCGTGTAGACTCCCCGGTGTATCACCATTAATGTAACCATTGCCCAGACAATGCATTTGCCTATTTATCACCAGTAATGACAAACCAAAATGCAAAATTGTGTTACAAAATGAACGTTAAAAAATGAAATGACGTGATTGATGTCAGATCCTCTGAAAGCTGGCACGCTGGGGAGCAGAATAAATGAACGTCAAAGATTCCCTTCTGGGCAGAAGCACAGAGGGAAGAAATCTAAAGCACTTTAATGTCTCTGTCTCCATTTTTCACTACCATCTACATATGCACACAGACATGCGCACACACACACACATTCTCTGCCTTGGCCCACTCTCTGTTGCTCCCTCTCCTGCTCTCTCTAAAGCTTCTAACTTTTATGTCTTGGCTCTCATTTTATTTGCAAGCCAAATTCATTCCTCTCCGTTACAATGTGCTGGGGGGTTTCCCCAGCCATGAGCTGCACATGGAAGCAGCTCCAGTAACGCTGTTGGCAGACATCTGGAAATGTTTTGGCCCTGCGCTGGAGGTCACTGTCTGGACCAATATAGACCATACCTCAACCCTTGCAATGTGACAAGCCTTCATATATCTCCCCGACCTCATGTACTGTATGGAAACACCCCCTACCATCTCATTTCATCCCTTTTACACACCACCACAACCCCTTACCTCCCCCTCCTCTCTCCTCGTCCTCATCTCTTTCCTCTCTTCTCATTTCCTACCTCCCTCTCCTCCAATCCCAACCACCTTCTTCTTTTTCCAACTCCACCTTAGTGTAAAATGCAGTATTTCTTTTGTCTCTGCCTCCATCCGTCTGCACCCTGCACTTCCAGTCACGGAAGGAGGCCCAGTCGACAACAAGCTCCACTCAGCCCAGATGATTTTAGTGCAGTCAGAGTCCAGACCGAGATCAAAGGAAGTCAAGCTCATTCCAATCATACCTTCCTGAATTACTCTGACATGAAGGATGAGTGCAGTTCTGTAACTCTGTTTGCCAACTTAATTAAATCAGCTTTGATGTGGTGAATTAATATATTTTTATTGTGTGATTTGTCCTGTAGTTTTATTGTAAAACCTCACTCATCACTCAGATCCAAACTAAATTTCACATTTGCAGCATAACATCTTTAGACATGTATATTTATTTATACAGACACACACACACACACACCTACTATGCATTTAAATATATTCACATCTTCTAATCTTCTAATGCATATTTTAAAAATATTTTGGACTTTGTTTTTTATTGTCATGAAAAAACACAACCAACAAAGTTTTCTAGATGAGGGTTACAGAAATTTAAAAAAAGCCTTGCAATTTCCTTAAACACCTGAGCACTGTGGCAAAGTTTAATCAAACAGAAGGTATTGGTTGGGGACTATTTTCAGCAGTGAATTATAGGGATGCAACGATTACAGATTTTGTCAGTAGAATTATAGTCTGAATATTAGTCATGGATTCACGATTAATACGATTAATATGCATTCATTCATTTCACAAGACTAGTAATGACTTAACTTGATTTTTATTATTTAATCACATTAACAATTATATTTCTAATATCTAAGTATTATTAGTATAAGAGGAATATTAACTTAATTTATCCCCCAGCAGAAATTGTTTTCCAGGAGGGCAATAAAAGTGAAAATAATGAAGAAATAAATTAAGAACATCTCTCATGCAGTGTTAATAATAACTGAAACGCAGGTAATTGGTAGCCTATAGTCCTGGAAGTCTATAAGCTCCTGATGTTATATTAGTGTTTTACACCTGGCAACATTTTCTAAACGCAGACAGGAGGAGGTAACAGGATGTAACGTTAGATGTTCAGTGACTGAAGGTCACGCTTTTTCCAAACGGCCCTTTCAGAAAAGAAGCCATTTGCTCTGAAGCGGCTCAGTGCAAAAGTTCCTCTACTTTGACCACGCCGTGTGCAAGCTCGCCATGTGGTGCACGTTGTTTGTCGCAGCAACAAACCGCTCTGGTGGCACAAGCCATTGAAAGTAACAGGCCTCATAGAGCAGCGGTGCTGTTGTTTCAGTGGGTCTCTAAGGTTACATGCTGCTTTGTTTCTTTATGCTGCACTGAAAGCTCGACTCTCACCGCTACGGCATTGATTGTGAGTGACACAAATTGATTATTCAATTGCCTACCAACTTGCCACATTATTTTACTCAGTTAGGATGTATTACCTTTACTGGGGCGTGCAAAGTTGGGTGGTGATCCCGCAGGTGCTGGATCATATTTGATGTAGTTATGTTCTCCTTTAGCAGCAACCTTTTAAAACCTTGTTTTTGAACAGGTGATCCGTCACCTCTTAAATAACATCCTGGTCAGTCTTGGAGTAACTGAAATGCTCCCACACTGCAGAGTTCAGCTGTTTCTTTGGTGGAAATAAAACTTCAGTTTGGTCCCTCTGCCATAGTTTAGCCAGTGTGCAGTAGTAGCCTCCATGTATCTGATAAGCACGGCACGTCAAGGTGTGGCACCGCTTTTTGTTTTGTGCAAGTTGCAACAGTTTAGTTTTGTGCAACAGAAACATTCCGTTTGGGAGAGCCTTCACGACTAATTAACCGTAACGTTTTAAAGCGTGGTTAATAGTGAAATCTGCGAATCAATGCATCCTTAGAGGGTACTGATTACAGTACTGTACAGTACTGACTACAGTACTGTACAGTACTGATTACAGTAGTGTACAGTACTGGTGGTAATGTAGTCAGAATCTATGGCAGCAGGATGGTGTGGGAGTATTCATTCGGTTCATGAGCATAAGAGGAGAATGTTTGAGAATGATCGTTCAGTCAGGAGACAGCACAAAGACTGGGAAACAGGGATTGTGTCTCTTTCCAAAGATTTAAAAACAATACAAAAATGCCAAACTCTAAAGCTCACTAATTAACATTTTAGATCTTGTTTCACAGACACAATGCAAATCTTGGATTTTAATGTGCATTAAATGGGATAATGGGATAATTCAGGAATCACTTTTGTAAATAAAATGCTCTTTAGAAAGACACTGACCAACTTCTTAACATTAAAAAAAAGAAAAGTTCAAGGCACTCTTCTGGCAGAACATTAAAGACCCTTTATTCAGATGGCTATTTCATGGTGAAAATCTAAAAACAAAGACAATGCTTGTGCATTTTAAAGTAGAGCAACCCAAGTGTAGCAGCACAAACAGCCTTCTTCAGGGTGAAAAGCGTTTGTGTTCCCCACAAAAGAGCATTTTCATTAAACTCTATTGAACTTCAGAGAACTCCAGACCTTTTCTTCCCTTCTGAACATTTTACTTGATTTTGAAAATAACTCCCATAAAAACCCTCTTCTCTAGGAATGATTAAATACGTGGAAAGCTTTCCAATAAAAAAGAGCCAAATATGAGAATGACTTATTTCCGAGGACTAAACAGAATAGATCATATATCATGTTGTTGATAACGATCCGTTGAGATATTTTCATACATATATTTTATTTATACACTGCTAGTATGGCAGAGATTGGGCTTAGTATGGAGATATTGTTTTAAGATCTTCATGGCTGGATGTATGCTCTGAGTGTTTCCTTTGTCCTTTCAGTTTGTGATGAATTTAAAACACGTTGTGGCACCTCCTTGAATAATTCCAGTTGTCTTCTCTCGTGGGGAAAAGGAAAATGGATGGATATATTATTATTATACACTACTCTGATCTCTTTGGAGTTGAAACTGAGATCTGATTTAACTGCCTCTGGTCCGTCTCCTCCTTGTCTTTGTCCGTCATGGCTCCCTCCAACACCTCCCACCTCATCCAGTTTTCCCCTTTCTCTCCCCTTCTCTCCACTAAAAGCGTGGCAATGTCATATTTTAAGAGGCCATTTACACTAAGCTATTTATCTGCACACCCTTGGAGGAGCGAGGCAGGGTGGCATCAGAGATTAGCGGGCAGAGGCAGACATATTTATTTGGCTGTAACAGCATGTGGGAAGCGGGACTGGTGACGGCACCAGCGTTCGTCAGAAAACATTGACCTTGTGCGAAAGAAAGTCTGTGTTCTTTGTGTCATGTATCAGATATTTGCCTCCAATATTGACATCAGTCTGGAAAGCTGATTTTGTCACGGATGGGTCTGTCTACGTTGTTGCACGCATCACATTTGTGCAGGCGTGTTATTTTTCACTTTCTGTGCGCAGGGAACGATACAGAGTGAGCACTAGAGAGGACGTGAGAGACCTCCAAACTATTTCCCTCAGCTGTTGGTGTAACAGGCTTATTTTTCAGGATGTAGCAGCATGTGGGCCCAGGCTCTGTTTGTCCAGGATGACACCCTTCACATCCATTCATCAACGTCCCGCAAGACCTCCACTGACCTTGGGTCTCTGCCTGTGTGTGTGAGGGAGAAAATGAGGGACAGTTTCAACAGGAGATGAGAGATGGAAAGAGATGGAATGTAGTCAGTTGCATGTTCTTTGGAGGCATTTTAATTTGTGTGTGTGAGCATGGTTGTATGCATGTGTCTCAGCTGCACACATAAAAAAATAACATCCGATGGCAAGATTCAGGCCAGAGAAGTGGACGGATCAAAGGTGATTCTTCTCTTACGCAATGTGTCTTTATCTGCTCATTTAGTCGAGCAAGAGGCGGCAACGCAGGGATGTTCATCACCTTGAAAGAGGTGATTGAGAGCCGAACATAGCCTGACATTTGTTATTCTAACATCTTAATGATTTCACGCTTTTAAGCCGCACAAGACCTGCAGTCCCTCCAGGTGCCCAGGTGACAGATGGCTGGCCCGGGCCGGGGTCCCTCCTTCCGCAAGTTATAGATGGACACCTTGTCTGAAGCATGCACACACACACACATACATACACAAGGAGAAAAAGGCAATTAGGGCCAGTAAGGAGGGAAAAAAGCTTGATGAAGATAGAGTTTTACGTTCCACGCCTTGTGTCCTGAACATTTTCCCGCACAAAGGGACAAGCTGTGGTTTTTCCAAGGGCAAACGTGATGAAGATAAATTAGACTGACTTGTGCGTATCACCGGAAACCAGTTCATTTAAGGGATTTGGGGCATTTGATTCTACATGTACCTAGGTCATAGAAACACACGGTTTTAATTTATGGATATATGTCAAATGCTTACAACAGGGAATGATAAACCCATTTTTTCAATGAGAAAAACAGCTGCTTGTGAGATTCTGGACAAAGAGTTCACATACGATCTTGTATGTCAGCTGGAAAAGGAGTCAGCAGAGAGATCTGGGAGATCAGTGATAATGGAAGCATAGCAAGGTGATATTTTAATGCATCTCTGCTGAATCAATAATGCATTTTATCTCCCCTTTCAGTGTCTATGTGATCTTATCAGTTCAATTCAAATGCATTCATTTGAATTGAACTGTAAGAGTAGACTAGTCAGCCAAAAGGTATAAGCTAATCTACAATCTCAGTCTTAATATGTATATTTTAGCCATAGCAGCATGACTCCAGGGATGCAATGTGTGTTGGCCAGTCCACATCTTCTGACTTCCAGACTGAAGTATCTAATCAACTACTGGATGCCAACAGGATGGGTTGCCATGCAATTTGATACAGACTTTATTTTAATATTGCTCCATTTTCAGCTTTCCAAGATTCCCAAATACCTGAAAAAGAAAGGAATCTGCTGTCCTCTGTTTTTCGTGCAAATTAGCAAATGTTAGCATGCTAACATTATAAACTAAGATTGTGAAAAGCTGTGCCTGAGTACAGCCTAATTGTTTATAATTCAGTTAGCTTTATTGGCATGACTATATTTATATTAAGGTCAGGATTCCTTAAGTGCACACATTTTTCCTTTCATAAATAAGCTGCTGCTAGTGCCCATCAGAAAACTGAAGTGGACAAGACAACAGACTAGAAATCAAAATGCCAACATTTTAAAGTTGCACATTTGCAAAGTAAAATTAGACATCCAGGTTAGAAAATGGACTGAGTTATTTTGTTATTCAGAACTTCTCTTGAGGAGGCTGTCTTGGATGCTTTCCTCAGTGGGCTGTCCTGTGACAGTGTCTCTCCCCTTCCTCCGGCCCCTCTCATCTCATGTGTTTCTGTGTTGAACAGAGGAGCTACACTGATGCACTGCTCTCTGAGTCTGATTTGATGCTGAGCCTACAAACAAATCAGAAGATTTACCATATTGTAAATTTTAATCTTGGACTGTCTTTGAATCTTTTGAAAAGTTTATCAGCATAACCTTACAAGTGGTAATTTACCACCTGTTAGATGTCTCTGTGTTGACATTAAAGAACGTAGACTGTTGTGTTTTCTTGGCAGGAATCAATCATTTGATTAAATAAATCTAGTGGGATCATGTTCAACAAAAACTTCACTTTGCAGGGAAAAGTTGCATATAAGTCAAGAGAAGGGAGAGAATTCTTTGATGAGGTTTTTAGCCTCCTGGGGGTGTAAATCACACTGGTGCTGACCTGTATATTAGCTCTTTATGTCGTGTTTACGACCGTAGACAAATCAGTTAGCCCGCAGGATATTTATACCCGGTCCCTGACAGCCTCTCTCAGCTTCATTGGTGCTTAAGCTCGGTGCAGGGCTGCATGATGGTTAACCCTCCTCGCCCCAACCCGACTCACCCTCAACACACACACATACACGTTCCCTGGGTCCAGTTATTTATGGTATGAGTGTACAGCCACCTTCCGTCCAATTAAAGCTGAGTGCTGGCTTTGTGCAGCCCCCTGTTCATCATTTCCCTCATGGGAGGGCGGGGAGGGCTGTACTCTCGCTTTCCATCTGACCTGCACATCGGGGTCAGCAGAGTCTATAGGTTTAAGGGAAATGCTACTGGATTTCATCCTTCAGATATAATGTCCTTTTGCTTCTGGACAGTTCAATTTGTAGTTTGAGTCTGAAGTTAAAGGGAAAATCAACCCGATGCATGATTCCACTGTGCATGTCAACCAGTTATCGATCGTGGGTTTCAACAGTTCTTTTCCAGAGCAAAGACACGTGACCATAAAAACACAATACGCTATCACTACGTTAATAGCCTCATGCAGCACTTTGTGTGGGAAGTTAGAACTACTACTTCTAGACTTACACAATAATAATAATAATAATAATAATAATAATAATAATAATAATAATAATAATAATAATAATAATATTCACCATATACTTTAATTTAATTTGAGATGAATGTCTGCTTTGTCAATCAAAGTCATGAACTGAGTAGCTGATAGCAATCTCACCTTCAGGGTATTGTAAGATTGTCAAAGTGAGCCTTGGTCATCTGCTGTTTCCAAGAATGAACTTTGCACAAGTAAACCTTTTGGCCAATGTGGATGATCGAAGACAAAATAGAGGTTTAAACTTCTACAATTCCATGACAACTAAGCAAACTTCATCTGCTGATGACGTTCATGTGATAGACGAGACAGACTGTGATTCTTACTGCTGAATCATTATTAGCTGCAGCCTGGGGCTGACTGTGAAAGTATCATATTATATTATTATTATTATTATCAATCATATGTAGCCATTTTGCTACAATTACACTTCACGCAGCAGCTGCGGCTGTGTTTGTGACCTGACCTCCTTCCTTCCTGATTTCACCATCCTTGAGTCTCACTGTCTAGAGAACAATCCCCCTCTTGTTCTGAGCAGACAGGCGTTTTGGAGGTGAACACAGCTAGTCAAGTCTCACACCATTAAAATCAGCATGCTGTCTGGTTTATGCTTTAGCAACCCGAAGTCCACATAAACAATGCAAGACCTACCTCGCCCTGATTGCCTGTTGTGTACAGAGAAACTGCCTAAACTGCCAAATCCATTACCTACAACAGATCCTGCAACATGGAGTTGATGATGATGATGTATACTGGAGCTTCTCAGAATCATGAAGGTCAGAGAGTGGTGGGGAAACTTCTGCAGTTCAACTTTTTAATGACAATTAATGGACACAGATGGCTTGTCCAATAGGCCCTTCTGGCAGCGCTGAGGTGAGAGGTCGTTTCCGATCATGGAGTGAGAGGGATAGTCAGAGCTAATGCTCAGTTCCTTTACTGCCCGGACATATATCACAGTGGCATGCTAAACCAGTGTTGTTGAGCCCCTGGAGGGCATGACCCACACTGGGAGAATGCATCACAGCACTGAGCATGTCAGCACCATAATCTGGTCTCTGGAGGCTTGAAATGGATCTCTTCCCTCTCCTTTGACTCGTGCTTCTTTTCTCTTCTCCTCTCTTAGCCTTCTGTCAAGCTTCCTTTCAGATTCTTATTTCTCATGACTTCTCTATTTTAGTCTTCATTTTCTTTTTGCCTTTTTGCATGCCAGAGAGACCAGGGGGAAGTTAAAAATAGATGGATTCCAGTCTTTCCCCTGGAGCCATATTCCCTGTTTGCTTTCTCACAAATAAGACTGGGCAATGTTGTATATCAAGCAAGAGAATAAATATCCAGATTATTAGCATTCTCTGCATCTCTGATACCTGCACACATAAACAGGGCCTTTCCGTTGAACCCGCAAACTGCAACACACTCGTACACAGACCATAAAGAAAACATACAGTGTTCGCTGGGCCCACTGTTTGTTAAACAATTCCCCAGTAATCTCCCCGAGAAGGCAGCAAACATTTCTGTTCCTCCAGGGGTGAGTTAAAACTTTTAGCCCCAGCTCACCTCGCATGACCTCGCGTGTCAGAGTCAGATAAGCCAGAAGAAATCACAGCCCTCCTGTGGACCAGTAATGGATGACTGAGGATAAGTGCCTTTGCTTTGCTGCTATTGTTCTACTGATACTATTTTATTATGCAGTGTATGGTTCACCCGTTCATTATTGAGATTATTTTAATTTGATTTTTCACTAAATCTCACCACAAGATCAATCAAGTCCTATGCATCTTAAAGACAACTGAGACTACACTATACAAAAAACCCTTCATTCTATCACTCATACACACACAGTCATACCTGCATGCCTTCCCACCCACCTGCACCCACACACACCTGGTGGAAAACTACTGAGTGCACTCTTCTAGTGTTGTTCTTGTAATACAGCTTTACAGCAGTCACAAAGATAACAGTGTAGAAGCAATTGGTGCAATTAGTGAAAGAGCACAGTGTGGCTGTTTAAAACGGAGACTTGGAACTGCAATGACATGATTTTGTTGTTGCACTGATGGAGCCAGTATAGTACAGGTGAGTCCTGCTAATGGTTTTTACCTTTTTATATTATCATTTATTTGTTAAAACTATACTTTTAAACTCAGCCTTTGTTTGTAGATTTTTAGTGTGCACATATCAACATGTCCTCATACTTACTACAAAATATGTTGATTGTCAGTGACTCCCAAAATGACATGTATTGCCATTGGAATGGTGTAACGGACGAAGGACGTTGTGAAACTGGTTAATGTTGTAAAACATTTACAGTGGTCAGGTTTAGCAACAAAACTACTTGGTTAGGTTTACAGGGGAAAAAAATAGTTTAGGTTTAAATAAGCAGCTTATGTAAGAATTAACTCAAGTGATGTAAGTCACCTATGTAAAGTTATTTAACTTAAAACTTTAAATAACTCAACTTTGATTTTCTTTCACATGGGACCTGAGCCTTGGCCTCCTGAAGGTCCTGTGTTTCTTTGACCTATTTATCCACCCCAACAACCTCCTTAGGCGGACGTTATGAGGCCACTAAAGGTCACGGCCTAACTATAAATATAAATATGGGTCATAATAGGTTGCTGCACAAATGACCTTTACGGACATTCTTCTGGTGAAGATGGAGCAGTGCATATGGACGTAAACAGTTTGAATGGGTTTCGGTTGTTTCAGTATTTGCATTTGCCCATCTAGACAAGTGCAGAATTAGTGTGTACCTACGTGTGTGTGTGTGTGTGTGTGTGTGTGTGTGTGTGTGTGTGTGTGTGTGTGTGTGTGTGTGATGTCAGGACAGGATATCTGACACCTCTCTGGAACACACACGTTATCCATCAATCATATCTGGGAAATGAAATGTCTCTCTTTGCCTCTGTTGTTTAATTTGACACCGCACACACACACACACACACACACACACATTTGACCTGAGTTTCATCATGCTTTAATGTTATTTCCTCTCTCACCCTGCATTCTGTCAGCAGGTAATACACCACAATTATTCCCTAAATTTTCTCTCTCCTCCTCCCTTGTGTATTATACTGACTAGGAATGTTCTCTCCATTCCTGCTTTCTTCTATCCATCTTTTTACTCCCCTTTCTCCCAGCTTTCCACCTCTCTATCTTTCTCTTGTCACTTCTTACTCACCAAAGACCTTTCCTTTTTCATTCCTCTTTTTACTCTTCTGTTGTATCTCCCCTTCCACCCCCCTTGCTTCTTCTTCACCTTTCTCCTTTTCCTGTGGTCCACTTGCCACATCTCCCAGCTGCTCTTCTTCCCTTCCTTCTCATGTTTCCAACTTGTCTCCCCTTTTCTTCACCTTCCCCCATGTCCTTTCCTTATGTCCTCACTTTTCTCCTTTTCGTTCCCATCTTTCTTTCAGCAGTCTCCCCCCTTTTTCATTTCTCACCTCCATTGTTGTCTTACTTCCTGCTCCTCCATTTTCATATTTTGTTGTTGCTCATTTGTTCCTCTCTTCCTACATTATCCTCCTCTCCCCTCTTCTCCTTTCCTATCTTCTTAATTTCAGCTGTCCTCTTCTCTCCACTCCTTGTTTCCCCTCTTCCTCTCAGCTTCTCTCTGTTCCTTCTTACCTCTCATCACCTCCCCTCCATTATCGTCTCACCTTCTTCCCTCCCTCTTCTCCTTCTTTCTTCTCCTTTCCTCTCTTTTTCTTTCAATTTTCCCTTTCCCCTTTTTAATTCCTATTCAGTAAAATGAGCTGTCAAAACCGCCTATGACTGACAAGTCAAGGTGGACTGGACTCTCCCACTCTATGTGTCAGCAGGGTGGTGGGTAATAGCACTGACACAGCACTCTAAGTATGAGAGGACAAGCTGATGATTAGATTGCCTAGACTCAATCAAAAAGCGGATGTTGTCCTCAGCAGTTGAGGAAATGATTCTGCCTCTTGCATATCTCCAAAAGAACGTCTTTGCACTGAGAATATAAAAGAGAGCCAATAATTAATTGAGGAAGTAGAGATAGAGGGTGGTGGTAGGGGATTACAACCAAATGTCACTGACAATTAATTTTCCATTGAACAAAGGCAGAAAATGAAGAGAGGCATAATCTGTTCAAGTCAATCAGATCCTAAATCCCTGTGACAAGCACAATCTATGATTAAGTGGCTTCTTTGACGCCGAGGTACCTTAATTAATCTATTTTACTTTGTCATCAGTTTTGCTTCCTGCTAGTCATTAGGAGGGTACCTTTAATGGAGTAACGAGCCACTGTTTAAGAGATCCAGACCTTCCATCACCATAAACGTCAGTCACTTCAGAGGGAAAAGGAGAGAAGTCGCCTCGGTCTTATCTACCTGCTGGAGTTGGAGAAACATACAGTAAGTCATCTTTCACTTAACGCCACATCACTTTGTCACAGTGCTTCATCTTGACTTTCATAAAAGATTTATATTTAGTCTCTTCGGAGTGTCATTTTCGTAAAAACTATTGCTCACTAGTAAGTCATGTGGTACTTGTTGCAAGGTGTTTGCCCCAGATAAATCACCACACACACACACACACATCACTCCCTCAGAAAACTCCCAATCAACCGCTGATAAACTGTCCATTGTGATATTGTGTCATCATTATAAATGACACGCAAACTACAGAGGCCCACAAGCTGGGATGTATTTAAAGCGGATTGACCTACCACTTGTTGACGCACACAAATTTGCTTTGAAACACTTTCAGCACTTTGTATGTCTAAACGCACACGCTAATCATTCTTTTTTTGGGTGACAGAACATGAGAAAGTGATTCAGCGATGCTTCTTTAACTCCCATCTGGAGGCATTTACACGGTAAAATAGTCGAGCAGCACTGAGAGGAAACTTGTTCCACTCTGAGTTCAGCTTTATTTACCCTGCTTATCTCCCCTCTGGAATCAACACAGCCAGGCCCACAATGGCACTGTTTATTCAAATGGAGCAAAGAATAATATAGGTTCAGCCATCAAATCCAGAAGCCTGAAGTCGTTTGTATGTGTGTGTGCTCTGGGTGTTTCTAATTGCTTTACAATCCAAAACCACATGGTTGACTTTTGTCCAATCTCTCACCTACCAAAATCAAGTCAAAAGTAGGTATTGCTTCTTCCACTTGTGTGGCTCCCTCCTTTCTTTCCTCCATTCACTCTCTGCCCTGCACAGGGCTCTCAGGTGACCTAATTGTTGGGTGGGTATTTTGGACTGGTTACTTCTTGGTGTTTTGTATGGACACTTAATATTTAACCAAAACATTTTCCTTTCTGTCCAGCAGCTGGCATTGTATTCTTAAAAAAATTGAAATTAGGTAGCAGACTGTAGCCTGTAGGACATAGCCCTAGTGGAGGCTAGTAGTCCCATTTTACCACTAACAACAGTTCCTTTCAAATATTAGCTTGGTGGCTAGTTAATGATGCAAATATGCTCATCAGCTGTAATGACTCTCCTTATGGAGTAAGGACTAGGATCATACAATGCATCTACAACTAATGAATGCTTATTAACTACTGTAAGTCAACACACACCCCAGACTCTCAAACCAGTGTAACGTTATAACTAAATAAAACTGTAATGTTACATGATCAACAATAAACCTGTAACCTGTTTGCAGCCAACATTAATAATTAAAATGATGACAGCCAGCGGGACGTAAATGATTACATTAATGGACCACCACAAGTTTAGCTAGTAAACAAGCTCGTTCATCTTGTCATAATGATCAATAGTCGGAGTTAACCTCCGGTAGGTTGTAGCTAAATCAAGAAGCAAGCTAACGTTAGATGGCCAATGCTGAGCTGAACATGTTTACTAACCTCAGGTTACTAACCTATTTGCGTTTAGCACTTCTTTGTTTGGTCATCGTTGTATAAAGTTTTAAAGCCAAAATTTATGATGAATAGCAAAGCAGTTGCCAGTGTTTGTTGTCCTCTCGCACGTGTGACTGAGCGCAGCAGATGTTACGTGTTATGTAGGCAGGTTGTAGGTAACAGAGGGAGGGGAACAGCAAGCTGATCAGACTTTTCCTAAATAATAAACATTCCCGCACCTCGAGTCTGAGTCAAGTCTGAAGTCTTTTGAGGACAAGTCTCAAGTCGAGTCCAAAGACACTGTGTGCGACTTAAGTCAGACTCAAGTCCGAGTCTCAAACTCGAGTCCCCATCTCTGGCATGGACCCCCCCAAAAAGAGGCAAAAACAAGAAGTCAGGGGGGTCCTTCTTACCTGTAATTGTAAATATTACAATATCTTTCCCATATTCATGCCTTATATTTAAGAATCTTGTAATTTCAGACAGTCCTAAAATGGACCATTACCTAACCTTGATGTTAGTTGAACTTCTTGTCTGCCAGCATCACTCGCAGCTGCTCCAGTCCAGTCCAGTGGACTAAAGGAGACACTTAATGACAGGTTAATGTCAGTATAGTTAGCTATCTAGCTTCTTTAATACACTCAACTTTCCTACCTTGAGATTGTAATAATTATTACAAGATTGTAATAATTACCATTTCTTTAACTTAAAATGAGCCATCTGATGTTAGCTAGTAGATAATTACCCTGCCATTTCAATTTCAATTTCATTAAAATGTCGTATTTTATTTAGGCTTATTCTTAGCTAATACTTGCATGAGCAGTGAAATTGAGGATTAACATTAGTTATTTGGGGGATACATTTTGACATCAACGTAGAGTTTATTATTTTATTAAGTCTCTGGTGAGTCTTTTTACACGGTCATTTGTTTTCACTCTGGAATTCAAGAGTTTGACCTGGCTAGGTAAATGTTAAAATCCAGTTTTGTTATTTCTAATCAATTCAGTTTCAGTTTTATTTATGTAATGCAATTAACAAAAGTCATCTGATTGCACTTTTCAAATAGAGCAGATTTACACCATACTATGTTTAATATTATTTACAGAGATTCAACAATTCCCAATTTCCCAACAATGCATGCAACTACTTTATTGTACGCAGATTACTCTTCATTAAAAGTCATCATGAGCAAGAATAAAAGAATAAGTTCATAAAACTTCAAATCTTGAAATGATCGGAATTAGCAATTAGAGATAATACTGCAGGCTGTATTTTATGGTAGTGTTGTTGGTTCTGCTTCAGCGTTGTATGGTCTGTGTTTGAGCGGAAATGCTGCTGTTGTTGAGTGCGGGTCTGTCTTGCTGGTGGTTTTGCTCTAGAATACTTGGTAATCTCTGACTACAAAAGTTACTGTGTGGTATGGGGCACCCATCAACAGGTGTGATTAATTTGATTCATCATCATCAGAGTGCAGAAATTAGTTAAACAAGCAAGGCTATCGTAAGCTTTAGTTCACTGAACCATGTCCCTGCGCTGTTCTGGACCCCCCCCCCTTGCCATTGTAGGTAAAATTTGCAGCCTGACTAGGATCAAGTGAGGCATATTTCAGTGAAATAAATCACCTTAAAATAACAACCATTTACTACATTTCAGTTTCACATCACATTTCACATATCAGTATTATGTTATGTGACCAACATGAGCTCGCAAGAACATCTGTTAAAAGGATAGACTGGCTGAAAGGACACCTCCAATATTTTTGTTATTTTACAATAACATATTTTGGGTTAAAAATAAAACAAACTGAAGGCCTACCTATGAAAATGTTTAATCTGTTTTCAAGAAAGTTTAGACAGTGTCTGAGTCGTGGTGTCCACTGAGGTCTTCAGATGTCCCCTTTCTTCATAATAACTGAGACATGACCTGTGAGGCTGTGCTGGGTCCGCACAGAGTCTGCATGACGGGGTGGGTGCGTAACGCACATTCAATATCTGCAACAAGTCCCTCCCTGTCTTTGTGTTTTTAAATATGCAGAAGCAAACAGCACATTTATTTATGGGAAAATTAAATCAAAATATATATATTAAAATCTTTAAAATATTCTAAGAACAAAATGAATCAGTTCTTTGTAGTTTGAATAAATCGTTAAGCTACACTGTTTAAGATAAATAAAGTGTTATTTTTTTTCTTTCAAATCAATAAAACAACTTGCAAAACAGTCTTACAGACCAACATGAAAATCAGTTGTGATAAGATTGTGAATTGTGATCCTGCCTGAAATAAATCGTGATATTTTTGCCGTATAACCCACTCTTAATTTTATTATTGCAATTCTCATCATAATCCTCACAGGACAAGGGTGATCTTGGTGATCTATTTGGTACATTCTGTGATTCCCTCTTGGTTTAGCTGTCAAAGCTCCTCCTCAGCAGCTAGAGACAGATCGTTTCACTCAGGAGGTAGCATGCCCAACAGTGTTGACCTCACTGTTTTCCCTTTTTCAGTTAGCCACCTCTAAGGAAGGACACTGCACTCTGTGTGCTCCTGTCACAGTCCAGTGTGGCCAAGATAGCTTGACTGGCAGGTTCTGCTGTCTCTGGTGGTTGCCAATTAACCAACCATTCGGCCATCCTTTGCTAGACTGGCTGATGCAGGTTCCTGTCTGCTGCCTTTGAGCAGGTGGAGGGAGAGGCTGCTCCCTAGCAAGATGGGGATCTGTCTAGTGCAGGAATTGATAATGCAGCCTGTAGAGGTGTAACAACAGTCTGAGGAGAGTGTGAAAACGTGCTGTGTGTACTGTCATGCATCTTGGTGTTGATTAAAGAAGACTTGCAGCCGCTTATTACCCAAAGGACAGGAGAATTCTACCAATCCAGAAAGTATTTTTAAAGTACTGTGTACAAGATCTTGGTTGGTGGGTCTGTTCCAGCGTTGTGGTTCAAACTGATAAGGCTTGCTGAGGAAGTCCCATCCCAGTGTCAGAGGGCCAGAGAGGAAACAGGGGGTCAGCCCGCGGAGTCAGATAAACTATGTCCCCCAGCAGATAACTCCAGCCTTCAAAATCTGCCTGACAAAATGGCAAACACTCCCTCTGCTCATCAGGTCCAATCACAACAGAATGTCACAAAGAGGAGAGGAGACAGCAAAGAGGGAGGAGTGGCCTTGGGGGCAGAGAGAGAAACTGAGGAGAAGGTGGCAGGAGATGCATCTCCTTGATAAAACAGACATCAAGTGAATCAGATCACTACATTTTTGGTATTCCGGAGTTCCTGCCAGATCAACTGCTCAATACTTTACAACACTTTAAAACTGACGCATAAGGGCATTTTCTGGCCCCATAGGTGGCACAGTACAGTGCATTGCAAAAACTGTCCATTTTCTGAGCTTCCACAGCTGTGGTTTAGATTGGTTTAAGCACAAAACGTCCTTGGCTAAGGTTGAGGAAACACTGCAGTCATGGTCACACTCATGTTGCATGTCAAAGTCACACACTTTGGGCACTTAACACATTTTAATCGGGCCGAGCAGCGCCAAGCTATGCCCATCCACTGGATAACTGGCTTGAAATCAGGGCTGAGCGGGGCCAACCTGGGACAGTCTCCTCCAACAACCAAAGCTGTGGCCTGTGCTATAGCGATTTGCTTGACAAACAGTTGGCTGTGCCATGAACAAGCACTGTTTTTAAAAGCCTCCCTGCTGTTCACATTTCAGATAACAGCCGTGTTTTATGGTTTACTAATTGCTTTACCGCTGCTTCTGAACTGTTTTTGCTGATGCACTAAATCTGCAGGTTTCAGTTCAGTTCAAATCAATTTGATTTATATAGGAAATATAAGATAAGAGAAGAAGAGCGGGTCTAGAGTGTACTCTTTGTAAAGTTATTTACAAAGCCCCAACAATTCCCACCTTAAACAGAACTGTGACTCACGGTGGGCTGCCATCTGCCCCGACTGCTTGGAGGTGAGATAGAGAGCGTGACAGCAAGAAAGGGGAGCCAACGCAATTCCCACACACAAACAATAAAAGTAGTACTGGTACAGAAAAGGAATTATGGTACTGATAATTATAGTAATATTAATGATAATAATACGTTGACTTGTATTAATAATTGTAGCAGTGGGCGTTGTGCAGGAACATGTTTGCAGCAGGTGACTTGCAGACGCAGCTCCAGAGCCAGAAACACCTGCAGGAAGTGATAGGAGGAGCGAGGAGAGGGACGAGAAAGCACACGACCACGGGAAAGAGAAGAAGTCGAGTTAGTAACATGCATTAATGGGATGAGGTTGCATTCAGATGGAGAGAGAGAGGAAGAGAGGGGAGCCCAGTGCATCATGGGAAATCCCCCAGTTTGTGGGAACATGCACATTCATACATTCTTCCTTGTAGTGATGTCCTGTGGAAAACCATTTGCCCCTTCACAGCATGGCTCGAACTGTCGCCGTTGGTTACCGCTCAGCTCTGTTAGTTGGTTAGGGCTCAGGAAGAGGTTTTGCTTTTCTGTTATGCCATACTACTTCTGCCTTTGATCCTGATCCTCAAGAGACATAATTCACACAGACAATACCAGTCTTCGTCAGGTGATCAAATGACCAAAGGGCACACAAAAACACACTTGATGTAAAACACATACGAATCTCTATGCTGGCCCAAACACTAGCTGCATCTTAAATGAAAGTTTTGATGCATGGTTAAATGATATTAGTGTCCCCTGGCTGTAATCTAATGACAGTTTTCTAGACAATGTCTACTTTAATTTACCCTTTTCAAAGCCATGGATGTACAGTAATTTAACACTAACACTAAACTTTACTACAATTAACCTACCAAACAAATAATAAAAACCATATGGGATAGTAAATAACAGGCTCATGTACATGTTGTGGGATGTGCTTTAAAGGTTTTCTTTATTGTAGGAAATGTTTGATTTACACATCTTCCAGTCAGGGAGTTTCTCATCTGGTGGTCTTTATGTGCGAGTGTGTTTGAGAATTCTTCAAAGCCGGTGTCACTGTGTCGTACAGTGTAGGTGAAGGGCAGGGCGACACGGCCAGCAACCCCTCCGTGTTCCTGGCATGTTTCAAAGCAGCTTTTGTCATGGCACTTTTACAACAGGTGATTTATTTCTCTGTCTCCAGGCCATCGGGAATTTTGGGAGCGATTCCGACCGACTGGCCAGTTTCATTCTGAACCGGACAGTGTTCAAGAGTTTTTATTTTTCAGTTTCTTATGTTCAACTTTGAAAGACCTGTCACCGGGCCGGCCGGTCAGCTGTAGTGACTGCTGTCTGTGTCTATCAGACTGGGCCAAACTAATACTTTTAACATTGAGGTGGGATACCGGCTGCCCCTCCCAACTTGGACCGATTCTTGTTTTGCCGAAATCTGATCTGATTGATTATTACTGATGTTCTCAATGTTCATACGTAGCTGCACAATCAGTACAAGCAGAGTCAGGGTCCAGCAAAGGGGAAAGTGAGCCAGGGAGAGGTCTACTCAGAACTGAGGATGAGGGATCTGATTTTTATGCACACACATACACACTCCTCTATTTTATGGGAATGCATTGTAGTTTTTGATTATATTTAACTATTTTAGCATTTTGACTGACCGAGGTTTGCCTGACCTGGTCTTGTTCAGTGCAGTGGTGCCTTGCTTATACAAACTTAAGAGGCAGGTATCATAAAATGTTTCTTGAGGGTCTTCGTCATAATGAAACTGACTTGACAATAGAACAACACTATTTATTAAAATAACTGCAAATTTTTTTTCTCCACACCCCCACACGGCGCTCGCATAAAAGGCCTCTCCGTCTCGAAGTTCCGGGCTGAATTTCAGTCACAGTACATCCAGCATTACATCAGTGTAAAACCCTGAAAATATATAAAATCTAAATAAAATGTCATCATTTCATTTGGTATTCTAGGAGAAAATCATGTCTTTTTGTTTGCCTGGTTTTGGCAGTGATACCTGTGTTTTGCAGCAAAAAAACCCCAGTTATACAACAGTCAAAGTCTTTCTGAAAAGTCTTCATGCCACCTTTTAAAAGATGTTTGGGGAAGTAAGTGTTGTGAAGCGGTAGTAAATTGGGTGCAATCTTGATTTCTTTGGCCTCGCTCTGAAATACATTAAATTATAGGCCGGCAAAATAATGTAATTTATAAACAATTTACCAATGCATGACCATAAAGGCTGTGTTTTTATAAGACAGCCTTTCACTGAGAAAATAACACAGCAGTCTGATTGGGCTTAGGCTGTTTTTCGTAAACATTATTAAATCTGATCCTCAAAATGGGACGAATACAATGGCCAAGACATTTGTCCCTTCATTTTATATTTCTGTATGTTTCCACATTTTAATCAAACATACTGCGGCTGACCTTAGCATAATGATTCTGTTCAAAACAGCTTTGCTACCTAGAGAGCCATCTCATACTGGCAGAGAGCCATCAGTGTAAAATAAAGTACAGTTGTTCAGCATGTTCAACATATTAGTTGATGAAATATGTGTTATAATGTCTGGTGTATCATAGAAATGCTGATTAAGGTTGGAAAACATTACGGCACAGCTTTTAATGCAGTAGTGGCTGGTTGCCACCTAATAGCACTTACATACAAAAAAGTGCTGGGATAAAAAAACAAGCCAATTACAGTGTGACCACACTGCAGGGTCAGAACACATGCTGGATTGTAACTACATCACTGCTTTTACAGCTATATTACCTTAACCTCAGTTTTAAATTGTAGCACATATTGTGTCAGACACTCCATTTTGGTTACTTTAAACCCCGGATCATGCACCGTAGCGCAATACACAACACAACGGCTCACAGGAACAGTCTGGATTTATTAACATAAAAACAACACTGAACCTACATCCACAGACACCACCAGAGACTCTTTCATGGGAATGACCCGTGATCATTGTTGTCTTCTCTGAATCAAAATCTCTGCCTCTGTTGGTGGGCTTACTCCATGTCTGTTTTTAACCTGTTCACACGTTGCTCCATATTTTTTAGCTTGAACATATACATACAAATACACCTGAACTACAGTGACTGACAAAATAACATAAATGTCTTCCAACACAATTATGTCTGTGTCTTGCGGTCAACGTTGCTGAGGTCTACTGTGTTCTCTGTTCTTACACTGCTGTGCCGACACAGAGTAACATTAGCATTCATTTTGTTTCAGGCCACCCAAAAATTATACAATGAGTCAATCAGTATTTGTTTGGTTTGCACCATGTCTTGAAGGAAATGTCTGGCTCTTTAGCTGCTAAATGCTTCACATGGTTCACCAGCAAGTCTCTGTGTCTGTCTGATGTTTGAAACTGAGCAGTTTGTGTACAGTGGGTTCAGAACTTTTTTTTGCTGAAAACAGCTTCCTGCTGCTGCTGGAAACAAGGTTGAGATTGTTGAGAGTGAACAGCCATTTAGGAAAAATAACCCTGCAGTTACAGAAACACTGGACAATGTAATGATTCCACACGTGTATGTTAGGACGCCTAAACTTTGTTTCTGAGAAGCTAGTCAGAGGCGTGAATCAGAGCGGGAGCAAATTCAAAGTGCTTCATCTTTCTGGTTTCCCGATGAATTTATGTGCAGGGATCAGTCATAAAAACGCTCAAGTCAAACATGTTTTGATACATATTTAGCATATAACGAGATCAATTAGCATGAACATAACGTTAGAGCTTTGTTTCAGTGTATATTTAAATGTCATAATATAAAGTATCTGTAGTGGTGAGTTAGTGACAACAGTAATTAGATGTATGGGGTGTTTAAATAAGCGAACAGGTATGTAGCTATTGCATTGAGCCTCCATTTCCTCATTCCTCAGAGGGTGATGAGCCTGTCTTTAGTCTTTCCATCCTTCTCTGTTAAATTTCCAACCTTGAATCTTTCTCCTTATCCTTGTGAAATCTCACTAAAACTTTCTTCTTCATTTTCTCTCTCTGATATCTCTTACAGTTGTTTCCAATTGCTAACAAGTGTTTACCTAAACTTAAGATATTATCTTATTATTATTATTTATCGAAACCCTTAACACAGCAACACACCTACCTCACACAATTAGCCAAATTTTTGTTCTTTAAAAACCAACTCTACATTTCAAAATGCAAAAAACATTCTCTATATACACAAACTCTATCAAAACACAGCAAACCTGACTCAAAATCAAGTCATTCTGTCACAACACTCGCACATTTTCTTTCCAAGAGGAACAGATCAATTAATCATAGCACAACGACTTTCTAAATACAGTTGATGGCATTACTGAAACTGCTTTACTTTTCATGTTTCAGCTCTGTAAACAGTAGACATCCCTAGTGTTTTGTAATTCAGTTTCCTTTCAATGTAAACCACCTTATATTTTTGGCTTGAGGGGTCGAATGTGTGCATTTTTGTAACAAACTATGCAAAAATAAATGAGTCATCTTTAGGTTATAAAATTAAAGCTTTATTAGCAGCCAGTCATCAGCAAATAATCCAACCTACGTGGCTTTTGTCCCGGCTGTTCTAATCTGTGACACCACGATGGTGAAACAAACTACCACATGTCATCTGAGCCGGGGCCTCCCTCTCTAACTTCAAGAAGCTCTTGAAAACTCATCTCTTCTGAGAACACTTCTTCTTATAACACCCCTAACCTCTAACCTGCACTTCATGTGCTCTTCTTCTTCTATCTCCTTACAATTCTCTTGTAATGATTGCACCTTCAGGAACTCTAACTTCTTCTCTATGTATTTACCTTATTGATTCTGTACGTGCTAATAGCTCTTACTAGAATTTATTGTCACTTGTAGATCTTTTACTGTGTTGATGCTTGTATGTTGTTCATCAAATGTAACTTTGGACAAATGTGTCTGCTAAATGAGTAAATGTAAATGTAAATAAACAATAACATTGAAACAAAAAATGCACAGAAGAGATAGCAACAAAAATACCTGTCCTGTTCTAAGCCACATGATCTTCAGCATTTGGCCACATCTCATGTCATCTCTCACTATGCACCTGGATAGAAACACTTACCTTGGTTCAGCTGCTCCTCTCCCTGGCCCAGCTATTCTTCTCCCTTTCTTGGACATTATTCTTTCTTTCTCTCCTCTTCTGTGTTGTTCTGTATCCACACTGGATAAACTCCAGAAAAGCCCCTTTTTACTGCATTCTGTATCTAATTGAAACAACTTCACCACATGTCTCTGGTTGATATAGGAATTAGCTGTGATTATCTATTTTACCCAAATTACAGTAAATGAGCTATTTCTCAATGTTTCAATGATAAGTTCATTCAGAAATGCTTAACAGCTGTTTCAATATAGATTTTGAGCTGCTATTGTAGCAGAACTAAAGGCTTAATACATTATTTAATGTTTTGGAAATGATATCTTCATTTCTGACATGTTGTGTGCTAGCATTTGTAAATAAAAAAACATGCATAGTGTTGGTATAGGGTAAGCTTGTATGTAAAGAAAAACTTGGCATTACAGAAATGGGTTAATTGACTGCATACACATGAATTGTGAATTGTGTTAATGGTATGGTATGAACAAACTGATGTGGGGCTAACTGGGTGAAGAGTTTTGAAAATATGACTACAGATTGGACAAAAGGATGTTAGCAATTATAAAAACAAAAAAACAAAAACAAAGCTGTAGCTGTGGTTTACCTATTTACCCAAATTACAATAAATGAGCTATTTCTCAATGATTCAATGCTTATGAGCATTTCAATGTATATTTTGAGCTGTAATTGTAGCAAAATAGGCTTTATACATATTTCTTTCATGTTATATATTTTTTTCATCATATTTAAGGTTTTGAAAATGATATTTTCATTTCTGACATGTAGTGTCCAAGCATTTGAAAATGACACAAAAAACTGATTGATAGTTTTGGTATTGGGTAAGCTTGTAGAAAAACTTGTCTTTTGGATTTTATGTGATGAATTCAGAAACACTTGCACTTCTTTTAAAATGTAGCACATCCTCTTCAGAGAAATTATATGCAGGCAAAACCTAGAATGGAGGAAAACTGTCACAAATAACATTTCTTACAGAATCTTAGTGTGCTTTCAAGCCTGTAGTTTATGCAGCACTTAATGCTTGTTATGTTTATATTTGTATTTGCTGGTGTCACAAAGAGCTCACAAAGGTGTGTAAGCATCTTTAAAGATTCATCAAGTAACTAAGTTTCTACACCAGGAGGCTGAAAAGTTCTTGAAAAATATACTCTTCAGCCTTTCATAGACCATTCAACTAATGTCTACTAATGACTGCAAATGATGCCAGCCATTTACAGTGCATCGGCCCTATGCAAACACAGTCACTCTCTTGTTTGTTCACATCCTGAATACCTAATTGGAGAAGAGCTTAAATGTAACTCAAATATATCCAACTCGGTCCATCTCTACGCCTCGCTCTTTCATTCTATACTAGATTGTTGTCTTGTAGTCTGCATGGTTTAACAGCAGGACCGTCAATGATGCCTTGACCCTGTGTCCCTCTCTGTACTCATGCTCTTTACCTGTCAACACCGACTTCCCCTTTGCTCTCCTGACATTGCTTTACCTCACCCCACATGACAATCTCATAGTCATTTTCATTTGAAAATGAACCCCTGAAAAAGCTATCAACTCCATGAGCATCCAACGAGAATGACTTGTCAAAGATTGATACCCTCCCTCTGCCCTGTAATCAGTTGGCAGAGAAGGAATGAGATGGAAAATGCCTCCGCTCTCCCTCTTTTCTCTCCATCTTCTTCGCCGTTGTTGTCTCTCAGATCTGGGTAAAGGAGGCAGTGATAGATTGAGGTTGTCATTCCCTAAGAGGAGACCTGGCTTTGCATATTACCCCTTTTCTCCATCACTGTAATGAAAACACTGGAGAGATACCTGGGCCGCAATTGATATCTACACCCCAGAGCGCTGTGATATCTTTATCCATCACGCAGCCTCCTTTCGCTTGGCCATAAATGTGTCTCATGTGGCTGCACATAGAACCGTATTTCAGGCCTCTCCCTGTACATATGGTAGAAATATGCAAAATAAAACCCCATTGTCCTTCCAGGGAATATATCTTGGTCGAAGTGGGATCTGCAGTTAGTGAAATATAGCTAGAATACCAGAGAAAGCTAGCCTAGGCTGTTAACGGTCAAGGGCGTTGGTATACAATATGGGTGTAATGACATGATATAAAGTTGCCACCTGTAGCGGTTTAAACAGCGGCTACGGCAAGTTCAAGGTGGTAATAATTGTGCTTTTGGTTAAGGTCATTCCTGCAGCACTTGCAAAAACTTTAAACTGATTGTGGATGAAAACATGCTTTAAATTTGAGCGCTAATGAGGAAATTAGCCTCTGGGTAAATATTAATTTGTTGTTGGTCAATTGTTAATGAACATTCGGCTGCAGGGAATTCTGTTTTCCATGGCAAATGACATTGGTAGCAAATCAAAAGTATAAAGGGCTACCTCAGGATAGCAATTAGTGTCTGATTTAGCCCAAAAAGTCCCAACAGTTGTGTGTCCAATCCCAGTTTGTGACAGTCACTTAAGCGTTCGCCTGCAATGTCTTCGTATTTTTAGGCCTCAGGGAAAGTCGAGTGTGTTGCCTCCCTGTTCTCCATCTCTTTGTCTCCTAGTTTCCATCCTCTCAGTGAAACTCCAGACCAATGAAAGGATGGCCTTCTACTGTCCTGTTCCCTGTATTCTTTAGTGACACACTTCAGACTTGAAACATATGCCTCAAGCTTGTGCTACTATCATATTCTGTGCTCAAGTCTTTTTTATTGCATGATCTCAGAATATCATCTTCACCTAGGTCAGCTGTTTGTATAATCTATGAAGCAGCCTTTCGGTTTCATATGGAGTTTCATATTTCATTAAGGAATATCTTGGTTTCAATTGTAATCTGCTTGTATGTGTGGTTAAAAACTGAAACTGTAGTTTATAATAACATGGATGCTGAAGTATCTAGCTTAATAATGTTTTTATATTCAGTTTGTAGTACACTAGCTTTTAAATGCAAAATAATGATGCAGTGGAAGCAAAATGCACAACTGTTATAGATGCTTCATCTGAAATTATAAGGCTTTCACACTGGTTTGTATCTAGCTTTTACAGAGGGCTTAAAATGTGAAGCAAACCCACTTTATTTTGGATAACACAAGGTTAAGTGCCAACTTCCTTTATCTCTCTTTTGTCAGTGAACCCTGCAATATCCTTATTCTCTCTCAGAAACACTCTGTAGTCTCCCAAATCCAGCTATTTTAACTCTTTAGCTCAACTCACCCACCTGTTTCCCCAAGGCTGGTTCAAGAGTTATGCAGAAAGGCACACAATGTAGTAGGCATCGTCAAATTGTAAATATATTACATGCATTACATTCAGTCGTTTGGGTACATTTGACGAATCATCCATTTGCAAAACAGTAAAAACAGACCATACAAACAGCATCATACAAAATCCTTAGTCTATCTCTCAAAAGTAAATCTTCATGTCAGTGAACATGTCATTGCTATCAGAATGAAGACATACATGTGTCCATTGTCTTATTTGACAGTAAATAAAGTAATACAGCAACAATTGTAAGCCTTATAGAATGTACAACAGTATACCAGAAAGTTATCGAAATGCAACAAGAAAACAGGAAAAGCTTCACTATCTTTGCTGTCAAGTAACTCAAAAATGTAGTGAATGAAAATTGCTATGGAAACATAAGTCAGCACTGTAAGTGCTTGCTCAAAAGACAAAAAAAAGTTAGTTCATAATGTCATTTCTTAGATCCTATAAAATGGTGCATCTACTGTAATGCTGCCTGTTAGTGTTTTTAAGGTAATCGTGTTACGAGTGACAAAGTGTTGCTGTTGGAGAGAACTGCTGCTGGTGTTTTTGTAAAATTCTTTGATAATGAAACAAGTATCCAGTGTTTTTGTAGTTTTGGTACTTTTGGGTGAAATAAAGCTGTGTGTTGGTACAGAACCACTCAGTTTGGTCCACATAGACTGTTGTGCTAACAGTGTGAAGAGGTTTGAAAAAGTGAACTCATTATTGAAAATTGCTTGTTAGCAATTGTAAAAAAAAAAAAGGTAATATTACTTTTTCCAGTAAGTAGTAGCGTAACTAATTACTTTTCTAAAACAGTATTATTATTACAGTTACTAATAACGCTTTGTTACTCGTTACTGAACGCACCATCCTTGACGTGAATGTGTGACTGTGCCGCAGGTCAGCAGCACTAGACTTTGTTGTTCATGCCAGTTCGTGCCTGTTCATCAAAAACTAAAGGAAGAATAGAGAACGAGGGAGAGAGTCATTCTTTCCACAGCTGTAAGTAGCTACTGCCATTTTTATGTCACAGTCAAAGATACAAAAGACATTGCGTTCTATTGTATCTATTCTATCTCCTTTCTTTAAAACTTTTTTATTTGGCATTTAGAAACATTATGCCTAGGCTAAATGTTTTATCAAAAACACAGTCCTCGCTCCTGTTATGAACAGGCCTTTGATATTACTTAAAAAGTCGGGAGAGACTGCTTTGCTTGGGGGTGAAGGGTGGTGGTAGTGAAAGCAGTGTTTCCCATAAGTAGCCTATAATTTGGATTATTAGCAACGCTGAGCGCCACATATTGATTTTCTATGTTTTTTACTACTTGTATTTAAGATTATATTTGATTGATTGAGCTGTATTGAGGAGCAAATATTCCTGCAGCACTTCCTCTCACCACTGCACAAACCTACCAATATTCCACAATCATTTACATCAATCTACTAAAGCATTTGTAATTTGTTCAAAATAATCAGAAATTGCTTTTATAATGTGCACAACTGATGAGCTGATGTGGAGGTTGAACCAGTAGTTTTGGGAATTCAAACTCTGAATCTGAAAAATGTACTAAAATTTAAATTAAATCCTGTCATAGAGATAAATGATTATGTTGAGCAGAAGGTTTTGCAGTCTTCGTGCAGGTGTCATGTAAAGCTTTAAGGTCCCAAAATTGCCCTTGTAAAAACCCTGAGAAACATCATCGCCTAGTTACAGTTTTTTAGATTTCAACAATGCTCAGTAGTTGAGTCTCACATTTTCTCAGACGCCTTCTTGCTGTAGTTAATTGTTTTTACATAATCTAACGCACTCTAGCACGCAGAAAAGTACAGGCCCGTTTGGGCAAGACTTACTCTGTGTTAATTTCCTTTCTAAATGTTCAACTTGACCTACTCATGATCTCTCTGCATTAACTTCTCCAAGGTGAAAGTTTCCCTTCATCTGGGTCATCAAAAAACACTTCAAAAGTCCATTAAAAAGCTGACTTTGAAAGTGTTTGAGTGATTTAAAAGTGTTTGATGACCCCGATAAAGGCCACTGACCGAAAATGTGTCTGTTTAAACAGCTGTGTTTGATGTTACTGCAGTTTACCACTTCAATATTGCATAGATAGATAGATAGATAGATAGATAGATAGATAGATAGATAGATAGATAGATAGATAGATAGATAGATAGATAGATAGATAATCAGTTTACAGCTCACTGCTTGCTACACTTACCAAGACCAAAATGCCAAGACCCTCCCTTGGATCCAAAACCAGACTCTAAAAGAAAAAGTGGATATAGTGCTGTATTTATTTGCCTTATGGGGATATTTTCTTGTGGTTCTTCTGTACACCTGCGCCGCATTATTCACACCCTTGGCAGATGCCCTTGTCCTGGATTGACCTCTGGGTACTGGGTATTTTCAGTCCTGTAGGCTGCAACGGAGAACTTGAAAATCTGCTTACAGTACAGAATACAAACTATATATATTCTAGTAGAACACAAGGAGGAACTATCTCTGACACACACGAACGAGCACAAGGGGCACACACAAACCCCCCCCAACAGATTTACACAGATACAGCAACTCACAAATACACAAACATAAATGCACTTATCCATGCAGACTCCGTCCTAGACATGGTCAAGGAACACGGAACCAGCTCTTGACCCCTGCAAGGTTAGTAGAGTCAAAGGAGTTTGCTCATCCAGTTTCCATGTGTTTTGTGGACTTGGAGAGAGCTTACGTGTTTATGTGACAAGGCTTACATAGAGTGACATTAGCTTGGGAACCGGCTTGATTTACTAGTGAATCTACGTTCCACCCCTCGTCTTCGGTCATGTGCTTTGGGTAGTGACCGAAAGAATAAAGTTGCAAATACAAGCGGACAAAATGAGTTTCCTTCATAGTGTGGCAGGGTTCATACTTAGGGTAAGGTAGGAGCACAGACATCTAAAGGGAGCTTGGCATTAAGCCACTGCTCCTTTGAGTCAAAAGGAGTCGGTTGAGGTGATTCATGCATCTGATTAGGTATCAGGGCCCCAGATCAGCGCCAGAAGATGAATGGATGCATGGTATCAACAATGGCATAATAGTGTGCACTTTCTCTCCCCTGCACTCTTCATTTTCATACCACCCACCACCACCAGCACCACGGGGCAAAGGTACACAAACAGAGAGGAACAGAAGCATGTCTGAATCAGTGGTGACAGTCAAAACAAATGAGGGGGATAAATGGAGCAGCTGTTTTCTATTTTGCTAAATACCCCTTTTCATATAGGCGGCAAAAAATAATAAAGCGACACAATTAGTAAAGCACTCAATTAAAAAAAAAAAAGTCTTTCTCTCTCAGTCTCACTGGGCTAATTATAAGCGATCTGCAAAGAGAGACAGAGAGAAAAACATAGAGTGGAAACCTGTAAAGGAAGGTCAGGTGAGGTCGCTCCATCTGCAAGTGAAAGTAGTTGTTGTGAAGGATGAGGCTGTGCAGGCCCCCAGAGAGTGACCAATGGCTGCTGAACAAGGGATGAATATGAAAAAAAAACCCTGTTCATTTGGATTCAGATAATCATTCAACTGTCAATGGCTAATTTTGCGCAAACACCTCAAGCACTTTTTACCCGCTACATTAACAGAAGGTATTGTGAAGCAACCAGCTTTTAACGTGTTTAACAATGCATTAAATGACATGATTAAGCGGCTGAATTAGACGGGGAAGCTCTTCCACCACCGTGTCAAACACAAGGCCAGGCCTGGCAGGTAGGAAAGATGTACATAAAGAGGAGCAAACATTAACGTGTCATGCAGCAATGTAGAATGTAATGTAAAACCCTACTTTAACTCCTGACTGATTGCTGTATTTATGAAACTACAAACACAATTCTGCGTCGTTTTCTAGCTTTCTTTTGCCGGATTTTTCCAGGATATGGTCAAACACTGGTCCTTGGGCACTTGTATATGTAATAGTCACTAGAGGTTGAAAGGAGAAGTGCGATTTATTCCCTTTCCTAAAACTAAAACAAATCAGACAAAAATGTAAGCTGTGGATTTTTCCTAATGTAACGTTAATTAGCTAACGCTAGCTAATTTACCACTGGATGAATCTGTTTTCATCATCTTGTGTTTTTTTTCAACACCAGGAGATTCGTTTTAAAGCTTTGTAACACAACTGATTCAAATATAAAATGCAGATGAGATAAGAGCTTGTGGTCCGGTGAATTTTAGGTGTAAGGACTTGAATCTGAGCAGACAGCAACATGTTTAATTTTGGCATTTTGTGGAGGTTTTTAGTTTTTCACTCCGTCTACAGCAGAACTCTGACAACAGCTGCTCTAGAGTGACGTCACAGTCGAGTGTCCAGACTCAGGTCACATTTAAAAAGATCCAATCTTTGTCGGATTTGGACCACATATGAAAGTGGCCCAAATCCAAACTGCAAAATATCAGATTCCATGTGACTCGGGCTGTTCACACTGTTATAAAAAGGCATATGAACAAAAAAATTGGATTTGGGTCACTTTGGCCTGCAGTCTGAACTTAGCCTTACTGCCACAGTCCCAGATCTCAGCAATTACCTTGGTGAGTGGTAATAAACTGTAGTTCTTGGCTTCTGTAAATTGAGGCCCTGTCTGTGCCACAATGCAGTTTTTTTGACCTTTATGAGTTCAGACTGCGCTTACACTGTGCATATTCACAAATAAATCAATAATCCAATAATATGATCACAAACTCATTTTGGGAATGGGGGAGGCAGGTTTGAGGTCATAAGGAGCCCACAGTTCATTTTGTCCCAGGACCCACCAGCATGCTAATCCAGCCATTCCATAATACAATGGGGTTATTATTCGCATTGTGTGAATCATATCATTTGTATTTCAGTGGTACTGCATGTGCTAAATTTTGCAGTACTTTTGAGCACTTAAAGAAAACATTTAATCTCCTCGAAGTTCATAATGGACACATGTTGAGGGCAAGTGAATACAGAGTTATGAAACTGGGTTATATGTTTTGTATGTGTTTCACACAATTTAATAAAACACAGCATATTACATTACAGGCTGACTGAAAATAAATGAAAAGATGGTAAACTGCACTTGAAAAATGGTTGAGTGTAGGAGTTGTCTGTATGTAATTTAAAGGAGTAATGGAGGTGAATGAGGCAAACCCGCAGAGCTTGGCTGTAGCCACCAAACAGTGTTGATGTGGGTACTATATCATTACAGTATATGATTACAGCAAAGGCTAAGGGAGGTGTTCTGGCTAGCATAGCTGCCAGTGTGACTTATTGCTGGTAAAGAAATTCTGCATGAATGATGTTTTTAAATCCTAGTAATTTGGGGGTACCATCACTTAAATGGAATAGTGTTTCTGGAGGATATGAGATGCCATGTTAAATTTGCACTTCACCCGTGTCGCTTGAGCCATTGCTGACTAGCCAGTCCTTGCTGGAACAGATCATGTACACAGGGCTCAGAGCAGGAAGCTGCTCTGCGTCAAGACCCTCAAACTCTATGGAAGGCTAGGTGCTGGCAGTGTCTGTTTTAAAAACAAGCCCAACCCTGTTTGACCCTCCAACTCCCTGGCGTGCAACTTCTTACCTCATTTCTGACACCTTGGTGGATCCACCCTCCTCCAGACACAGAGGAGAGTGCTCACATAGCGGATAACACTCTCGCAAGGGTCATCCAACCTTTTTTAAGTCTACCCTCTGATAGTGAGCTGTAGTAAAATGACTTCCCCTTGTTTGTTATCTTTAAGCTTCGATGAAAAAGATATTTGGCAAACACAGGGATGTGTATGTGAGCACGGCTCTGAAAATCCTCTCTTTTTCTCTTGGCGGCAGTTCTGGGCCAAACTGTGCAGTCCAGGCAGCATGGCAGAGTAGCTCCTGCCCAGCTGGAATAATAAGAGCCTGGATGCCACTTCCTCCATAAAAAAAAAAAAAAAAAACAGCGGGGAGAGGTCGGGAGGGACGTCAGCGAACCAAGCTAGGAGGCCGGCCTGTGACATGGAGCGCCACTCACAAACAAAAGGTGGAAGGAGGGACGAGGACAGAAGGGCTGTTGGCACCACTTGAAACACACTCCTCACTCGATGTGTCAGTCGCTGTGAAAAGAACGCCCCCCTCTTGAACTGCAATGAGCCAGGGGATCCAACCTCTGCATGTATAGGTACACTCATCATCAAGTCATGTCAATTTATTTTTAGACCTTTAAAAAACAAGAGTAAACCAAAGAGCTTCAGAGACTAATTTAAAATGCATTTGAATTACTAACTACTGTATAACAGGTAGAATTGAAGGAATTTTACAGTTATATAAAAAATGTAAAAAGATGGGATTTTAATCTGACAGTCAAGGGTAAACTGATCCACAGTCTTGCCCTGGAGTGGAAACAATTATCTAAAGCAAAGAAATCAACAACTGCTTACATCTTTTTTTGTCAAGGAAAAATGCAGACCATTCATTTGTGTCAGGCCTGTAGTTGTTCAGGTTTTACAATTGTAACCTTAATACATTTATATTTTGAACAAGCCATTTCATCTTGGCCATTTTACTGACATGTTTGTGACAGATATTTTTCATCAATTTTCAGATATTTCATAGACCAAATAATTAATCTGTTGATTGATTAATCAAAAAAAGCTAGCCACACCACTAATGTCATCTGTTGGATTGGTGATAAAGATCTCTGCCTTAGTCTTTATATGCCGGAGAAAATACTTCTGACAACGGGGCAATAATGTAGTGTTTTAAGTTTAGAAACAAATCCCTTGCCTCCCAGTGGTTTGGTCCACTGCCTGCTTTCCCTCACAGGAGTCCGGTGGGAGAAAAGACGTTAAAATCCTTTAGTAGTTGTGGAACTCCAGTAATTAGTGGCAGGGCTATTTTATGTACTTGAAACAAGAGATGAACTAATTATTTTGTCTTTATTTATGGATGATGCTGAGTCATTAATGAATTAATTGTGACAAAAGGTTATGATAACCGATTACTTTTCCATGAGCCCACTATGTTATCATAGCGTTACATAGCTGGTGACTTGTTCAGCTTGTTGTATTGTGAGTCACCTTTAACAGCTAAATGTGCAGATTGTTCAGCTGGGGACTGAAATAGGCCTTTTTTCTTTGGTCACGGTGAACGTTACAAACATGCTACACTGTGCCATGTTTGACATGTGTGCACAGACAGTAACCTCATGTCACAGCCACACACATGCTAAACATGTCTCAGGTGTGTAGAATTTATTCACTAGAGTGACGAAGACGCAACGCTCATTATTTATACCTGCAAAGTAACACACAGGAAGAGACGTGTTCTTGTATCGTGATGGAAGACAACGGTGGATATTTTAAAGCAGGGACCAGGTTAGGTAAGGAACAGTGAAGACAGCTGTTAGTGATGATGTCATTCTCTATTGGTAATTAACAACAAGCCTCCTCCACACGTGGCTCATCTGCTGCTGTGAAAGAGGAATCGCTGGGAAAAATACCAAACGCAGGTTGTCTTTTATAAAACTGCTGATAACTAAAGTCAGAGCCGACAGATACAGGGAGACTGAGAGAGAGAGGCAAACAGGTGAAGGTGTGTCTGAAGGGAAAAGCATGGTGAGCTGATTACTGCAGTTTGTGATTAAACACAAAAATGAGGTGGAAAATTAAACAGAAATGAAATGGTGACATAAGAAATAGGATAATGTATTCTCCCTTTAAGTAAAATATATTTAAAAATGGCCTACTTTATAGGCTACTGCAATTTATTTTCCGTTGGATTGTAGGCCATAACAGCTCCCTCCATTGAAAATGTGCGTGTTATTTGATAATCAATGTTTCATTCTGACCATGCAATTGAATGGACCCCAAATATTAAATTAATTATCTAAGTAAGAGATGTCCTCTATGCCAGAAGAAACTTAAATTACTATGTAGAGGACGCAAGTTAATTAGGATAATATGACCACGAGGTGAACCTATGAACTTAAGTCATATTTAAACAACTATTGCTTTGTGTTGTTAGTCAGACAAATAGTTGTAAGACTTCCCCTTGTGTACACGTATCCTATTAAGTCATGCTAACGCCTTAACTTGAACAACACATTTGAGATTTGAGAACAGTATGCAGTGGTCCACAGTATTACATGAAGAGTCGATCGAAATATAAATTGCATGATTTCCAGAGTCTAAAAACAAAAGCAAGGGATTATGTTTCCCTGATTCTGGAAGAAAGTGACAAAGATCCAAGCTCCTGTCTACATCAGTGGAGCTGAGGTGGAGCAGGTGAACAGTTTCAGGTTCCATCAGAGAGAACCTGACATGGTCATCTCACATCTCCACACTGGTGACGAAAGCTAAAAAAACACCTGTATTTCTTAAGGAAACTTAAGAAGGTAGTCCAGGTTGTGAGGAAGGCAGGTATCTGCACAGATTCATGACTGTACAACAATGTTTGTGTAGCATTTCTAAGAGATACCGTAAGAACACACAGTAAAATAAATAGGAAATGACAGATAAAGCAAATGCTAATTACTTTCAGGAGCAGCTTGCGACAGCAGTCGAGGCCACCCACGCCTTACTGTAGCATACAAACCAAATTAAAACACTTCCCAGGGGCAGCTGCATTCTCATAAAACCCAAACCACAAATTTCCCAACTGTCTTCAGCTTTATCACCTACTGTAGGCGCAGACATCCCCATCTTGGTGGTTTTCATTAACTCGATATCCCATCAAGCCCATGTTTGACGCCCTGGGAAACCTCCTATGGTACGGTATGATGTCAGGCTCAGCTGGATTAAGATCACCGGTGGCAGACAGTCAAATGCCAGCCACTGTAATATGATATCTGATGAATGTCTAAGTCACAGCCCCATACATTTTGAAAGGGGTTTCATTCTACCCAAATCAGGTCACAGTGCAGAGGAAATAATTTTTTAGCAATTGCTTTGGCTTGTCAGACAGCAGAAGAGGAGGATTTGCACATGTTGACCAAAAGGAACTCAACATTTTTATCTGACATTTTGTGTCAAACTTAAGCAATTTCTGTGGATCGCCACACAACAATTTTCCGCTTATTCTGACTCTGTTGATAATAAATAGAATTAAACCATCTGAGCCTGTAATACCACTCATAAATAGAAGATGCAAAAGAAACCTAATTGTGTTTTTCATTTGGACAAATTTGTCTTTAGACCGTGCCTTTTGGAGAAGCAAAACTAATTATCTCTCACATGCAGGCTTAATATCACTTTGGAAAATGTGCCATATTAAGCTGCTCTGTGATGAAGTTGCACCATTAAATCTTTTGGCAATGAACCACATTTTACTCAAGTAGACCACACTGAGTCAACATTTCAGGGCCACATGAATGACACAAAGGCACATCTCCTTGTCCTCAGTGTCAGTTTGTTAACTGCAGAAATTACTTATTTGCAGGTTCATTAGTACATGAAGAAATTCTTTTATTTTTTTCCATAATGATCATGTTAATGTGGCACTTTGACACAAATGGCTGTTAGCATCTTTTCCCCAGTGGTTAGATGGCAAAATTGGCAGATAATGTTGTGGCTGTGTATTTGGGTGTGTCTTCCTGTTATCTGGAGAGACTCTGGACAAGACGGACTGTAATTTTATATTGACATCATATGAAAGAAATAACATACATTTCTGTTGGGGGTGGCTGTTGCTTAGAGGTAGAGTGTCGTCCACTAATTGAAAGATTAATGGGTTGACCCCCGGCTCCCCAAAAGCCTGAATTTTGAGGTGTCCAAGATACTGAACCCTAAATGGCCCCAAAAGCTGTGCCATTGCTGTGTGTGTGTGTGTGTGTGTGTGTATATGCATTGGGTTTCTTCTGATTAGCAGTTGGCATCTTGCATTGGTTATATGAAGTGAACTCCTATAACACAATGTACTGTATGTTGTAATCAGTAGGCTATTTATGATATGATAAAATAAATCGTGTAGAGGAATATATTTTAAGTAATATATGAATATAATATATGAAGTCAGTAATCCCTGGCCTAGATCTACCATATGGGGTAGTCTGGGCATGGGCACAGGGGCCCCCGAGTGTGAAAGGGCCCTCCGCGATGGGAGGGGGGAAAAATGGATGAGTTTATTTGATATGCTGTTATTGATGTGCAAACTGGCTCTGACGTCATCTGAATCCGCATGAATGCACAAATCATCCACCCGCCAACCACTCGACCAGATTATTTCCTAAATTGCCTTTTAAATCATGTCAAGCTTTCCATGTGATGTCTTTATTCTGTGTTGTGAGAGAGATAACTTTACTTAAGGATTCATTTAATGATTAGAGTGGCTGCTGTCAGCCATTTTCAATGTATCCATGTGTGCAGTAAATATCTTGGAACATTTAAGCGGTAAAACTATGACAGGATAGACAGAGAAAACTCTCCAGGGAAAACTAAATTAAACTTTTAGCTTGTGGAATACACGTTAAGACACTGATGGGGCTCAGAAGAACGGCTGCTTTACTCCAGACTGTTTCACTGTATGAAGCTCTATGGAGTGTGTTTCCAGTTCATTGTTTTGTTTATATGGGTCATAAATTACTGTTTGGTCAGTCAACCTTTACAGCAGCATGCAACTGTATTCAGCAAAGAAGCTCCAAAAACTGTTCGCCTCTCGTCTGAACGGCAGACGTTTTTCACTAGCTAGATGCTAACTTTGTGTATCTGCATCCAACAGCAGATAGACACAGTTTGCGGCTAGCTAATGAAGATAGTCAAACATTTAGCAACTAAAGCGCTAAAGAGGAGTTACAATGGAGTACATTCATTTGGAGTTGACAAACAAATTCAAATGAACGCTATTTTTGCTCAGTGATATTCTGGATTTTATAAGTTATATAATTGTAGTCCAGTGGAAAATGTCATGTTCATACTGAGCCACTAGCCACTAGTTGGCACTGTGCCCTTTAGGGTATTCCCAAATTGTGTTACAGACAAGATAGCGCAAGCGAAAGCAGGTGGTAAACAAACCAAAACAGGAAGTAAAGAGCCTGCCATTTTGAACAACGTCTCTTGTTTTCAGCTTCCACAATTGGTAAATATTTTTGAAATGTTACTGTGTGCACTAACATGAGTATATACATGTAAAACAACTTAACATATTCCCCCAGTGGTGATTCAGAGGTCTGATGTTTACAGATGGTGATCAGCTGTTCTGAGAAAGTTGTTAGATGATCGCAGAACTATAGTACCTTCTGAGAGTATTCTAAGTTCTTCTTATAGAGATAAATATTTTGTGTTCATTCATTGTGAGAACATTTAGGCTATGTTCAGATTGCGGGTCGAAGTGACCCAAATCTGATTTTTTTTGCCCATACTGAATGTGACCCAGATCTGACAGTGTGAACAGGCCAAATCACATGGAATCTGATCTTTTCCAGTTCGGTATTGGGTCATTTCCATATGTGGTCTAAATCTGATACAGATCGGATCTTTGAGGTGGCATTTAAAAAGATACGAATTGATGCGACTTTGACGTCAGAGAGCATTTGTTGTCACATTTCTGCTGAAGATGGAGTGAAGGAACAAGCTCCACAAAAAGCCAGTATTAAACATGTGGCTCTCTTTCTTCTCTACCTCGCTATCATCTGCCCACTTCCCCTTCTTACACCTGAAATCCACCGGACCGCGAGCTCTGTTCTGAGTTTGTACATGCTACTTGTCCCAGTGGATGCAGTAGAGCAAAAGAGAGGGAGTTTATTGTTAGTAAGTAGGGCGCATGTGTTGTACAGCGCGAGAAACCGTAGTGAAAAGGACAGAAAGTTGTGAACACACAAATTAGGAGGGTTAGCAAGTAGGAGCTAACCAGAGCTAACCTCTGTGGCTCTGTTTACTTCTGTACCACAGCGTGCTGCATGTGACGTCGTGTTATTCTTCTGCGCATGGGGGTTACTCTCAGGCCGTGGACAGCTCACACTGGAGTCTGATATGCGCCACATTTAAGCAATAATGTTAACTGTCAAATAAAAAAAAAAAGTTAATAATAATCATGTAGTTAATATCACTACAGTTATTTCTACACTGAACTTACCCACTGAAAACTATGCACATAGTTACTAATTTCTAAGGACATTTTAAAGTTAACCTAAAATACAAGTCGATGTATCACTTTGTTTGGTCATAACTTAATGTGAAA